>CAXIVR010000005.1:130742556-131342556 GCA_964035755.1 Teleogryllus oceanicus | reverse complement strand
GTTTCATCCACATAGTTACCATACCGTTAACAGCAATAGTGGTCGCTAATGACCTAAGATGTTGATGCGACCTTAAATAACCAATTAAGAAAGTGGGTTGAAACATACGGTGAACATATGCCTGATTTCCCAGCTATTTCATAATCTGCAAATGTATACTTTTCTCGCCTTGAATTTCTTTTAATGCAGAACCGGAGATAATCCTCTATCTAAAGTATAATTAAGGTTTTTGTCTATGGTTTCTTATAAATTGTACAAAAATCATCTACCTTTTCGTATGTTATTTATAGGGGATAATGATAATGCATTACATGTTAATAATTTCAATGATATTTATGCATTCGTTACTACTTATACTGTAAAATTGTAAACGCTTAAATATGATTGTAATAAGAATTGGACGGACTTCAGCTTCTAGATAGATGGGTCTACGCCAGTCAGGTTTTGTTTAGTTTTCCTTGAACCATTGATAAAATGCTGAACTGACCCCTTATTTTGACATAAATGTCAAAATAATGTCATGATTGTTCTTTTGCCAGCAATACTTCACAATTGAATCTGTAGTTGTTTGCTTACACCAACCACAGTTGTTTGTCCTCTCCTCATAATTAAAATATGTAATGTAAAAGAGAGGTCAAAGAGAGATTATTCCTCTCCTACATACGAAACATAGTCTTTACAGTTTTTGAAGATAAATAAATATGATTAAAATATAATTGTAATCTTCCTGGAAATAAAGGTTATTGTAATAATTTTCATTAACTTAACATTTTTAAATGAACACAATCCTCTTTATTATTTCACTGGTCTACAGCCTCAGTGTCACAGGAGCTCGGAGCAACGTTCATAAACGTGATTGACACGATTGGATTCTGGTATCATCCATACATCCCTTCAGAACATCAGTCCCTCCCAATGTAGTTTTTCTAATTCCATTGTGTAATTCTCGTATTGCTGTCTGGAGAGTGTTGCTTAATGATTGTCATTATGATACTGCTTCATTATAGTACAGGGTTTGAGAAATCACCGAGAAGTTAACAACTAAGTAGTAATCAATCATAAGACAGTTTCTTCTGTGTATTTTACTGAGCCGGGACAACCAGTAGGGTGGTGACGATAAACTTCACACATCCTCCCCTGTTTCCAAAACACAGAATAAAATCAAAGACTGAACCAACCTATGAGTACTGTATCAATTATGAAGCTGATATATTAAAACAGATACTGGAATTTCATTAAGTTTCTTCAATAAATTTAATGCTCACTTGACTTGTGTACTACTCGTTCGAAGACGGACTGTGCTTATGGTTTCCTATTGGTTACTTACCCAATGCCACTTACGGGAGCTGGGTGACGTTTGCTAGGTAGCACACTTTTTTTATTTATTTATTTATTTATTTATTTATTTTACGTCAAAAACAGTTAAAAACTGCGTATGACGTGCTATGGGAAAAGTGAATTGTGGGCACATTTTCAAAATTCTGTGATCCCTACACTAAGTCATATACTACTTAAATTTTGAATTTTGAAAGGAGAAAAAAAACAAAAACTCCCATGTAGTAAAATCTATTTTTAAAAATAAATAAGCAATAAATTTTGAATTTTGAAAGGGAGAAAAAACAAAAAAAACTCCCATGTAAATAAAATCTATTTTCAAGGATAAAAAAGCAATAAAAATTTGAATTTTGAAAGGGAGAAAAAAAATCAAAAAAACTCCCATGTAATAAACTATTTTCAAGGATAAATAAGCAATAAATTTTGGCTCTTATTACTTCCTGCCGCGACAACATGGAAACGATAATTTGAATAATTGTATTTTCCACTGAATTCTAGAAGACGTGCACAGAAAATGAAGTTACATTTATGTCCAGAAGCAAAACAAGGGGCCATCTCAGCAGTTGCTCAATGTATCAGGAAACTGGACGATAAACCTGATCGAGATGGGGTCATTGACCCGGAAGCTGTAGTACAATAGTTGTTACAGGTTGTTTATACTCATTTACACAGTTCAAATGGTAAATAATGCATTATGTATCATTGTTAAAATTAATGTTACTTTTCTTGTGATGCTCAGTATAGTCTCTAATTGTATATAAACAGTTATGCAGCAGAAACGATTTCACTTGGGATTTAAACTTTTCTATTGAAGTTAATCGTTTAATGTCATCTGGCAAAGTGTTGTAAAATAATGTACATGTATTGTATGTGAATTTTTGTAATGAGCTGTTGATACCGTCACCTGATGAATATGATTTCTACGTCGAGTATTATAGTAATAGACTTCGGCATTTTCTGAAAATATATTCCCGCCCTTGAGCAAGTCATTTTTACAAAACCGCTGATTCGTAAATAAGAAGACACACAAAACGAACAATACCAAGACTAACGAAAAGAGCATTACATGAATCACGGGTGGGATTTGGTTATTTTATTCGTACAATTCGTTTTTGTAATCTAAAAGTCTGGGAGCTATAAGATGTATTTCCCCAGAATATTATGCTATATCTCAGGCGGGAATGAACATTCGCGAAGTATACACAACGAGCAGTATGAAGGCTGACTGAATTTGCAAGAATTCTGAACGCGTAGCATAATGAAATTAATTTTGTGTTCAATTCATTTAAATGGACGTTCCATTTAAGGTTGACTGAATTGAGAGACCTAAAAATTTTGTTGCCTTAACATCAGTCAATGGTACACTGTTCATTTTCAATGGGGCACAGAATTGTTTATTTGAAATGGAAAACTGCATTAAAACCGTTTTCTTTTCGTTCACTATTAATTTGTTATTTCGGAACCAATTTGAAACATCTGATATTGTACTATTTACTGTTTCTTTATTGCAAAGGATCTTCGTATCATCCGCAAAGAGAACCGTTCTTCCGTTTCGAATCGTCGAGGGCATATCGTTTACGTAAAGTAGGAACAGAATAGGGCCTAAAATCGATCCTTGAGGAACTCCACATGCAACGGGCAAAGAGTCGGAAAGGTGCGTACGTAA
Source organism: Teleogryllus oceanicus (assembly GCA_964035755.1). Classification (NCBI taxonomy): domain Eukaryota; kingdom Metazoa; phylum Arthropoda; class Insecta; order Orthoptera; family Gryllidae; genus Teleogryllus; species Teleogryllus oceanicus. Next base: position 131,339,555 of record CAXIVR010000005.1, on the reverse strand, counting down.
TGTTCCATCATTCCAGTAAGGTATTTCAACTCTCTGAGATCGTTGTTTAAGGTACGAACATAACCAATCTAGAGCAATACCACGAATTCCATATGAAGGTAATTTGGAAAGTAAAATGTCATGATCAATGACGTCAAAAGCTTTGAGAGATCTAAATATAATCCAATAGGTGCGTTTTGATCCAATGATGAGGCGACATCTTTAAGAAAAGAAAATATAGCTGTTTCCGTTGATTTTTATTTTCTAAATCCATGTTGGCAATCTGAAAGCGCGTCGTTTTACTGAGAAAGGTTTCCATTCGTACGTAAAAAGTCTCTCTAAAATTTTTGAAAAGACTGATAGAAGAGAAATGGGCCGATAATTTTGAATTTCATTTTGTTGCCTTTTTGAAAAGCGGCTTAATTTTAGCTGTTTTGAAAATATCTGAAACGTTCCAGTGCATAAAGATGCATTAAATATGTGAGTTAACGGGTGTATAATGGCATACGCACAAGTCTTTAACAAAGAATCCGGGAATTCATCTAAAAATATGCTGTCTGAACTACATGCCATCTGTCACGTAGCCGTTCAATTTAAAATTTTATCTTATAAAAGCTATTATTAGTAGTAGAAAATATGCTGTCTGAAACGTGATGTAATAGGTATTAATACCCTTTTTTAAAGTTTACGATAATTGCTCGTATTGTAATAATATCACTTCATATTCCTGCATTAATACCATCATTATATCTCGCCTCGTAATGTGATAACCTAACACCATTATTCACCTCCTAATTATTACACTAGCACTCTCCAAAGGTGTAGAAGGTAGACACTATGATAACCTGCCCAGGAAAAGGATATTACACAAGTGCCAGTTTATTCTTCGCTTGCGCTAAGAAATAAGTGTGGCACTTATCATTTCACTAATCCTTCTCAATCATAGTAAATACCCAAAGTACATCGCAAAGCATCCTCTTGTCGCCTACGCTTCTTTTCCTCGCTTCTCCGCTCTCGCTCAGTCGCCCTCTCATCTCGCGGGTCGCGCTCAGTCGCTCCTCGCGCTGAGACGCGCGCCGACCGATCGTCGCCTTTCTGATTCACGGGCGGGTAAATTTAGGCGGTGCGGTGCGGTATGGAGCGGGGCGGGGCGGGGCAGCCTTCGATTTACGCCTTCTTCCCTCTCCCTCCCCCCTCCGTGGTCGTTATCAGAATTAATGTGTCTGCGGCGGAAGCGGTGGCGGCTGCCGACACGCCGACTGCACGAACCACTGAACTTCATTTACACCTGGATATACACCTTCGCCAGCGCAGGTAACGGGGTTTAGAAGGTGTTAATTAACGATGGGGAGGTATTAACTACAAAGAATATTACAACATAAAATTAATATAAAGAATGAACAGCCAAACACATGTTTTAATTTATCGCATTTTCATTGGAAAGATGAAAATAAGTAAACAAGTATAATTAGCATGGATACAAATGAACACTAAAATTTATAGAAATAGAATACATACCCAAGAATAGCTGTTCATTCTCTTTATTAAATTTATACTGTAATATATTTTGTGTTTTATACCTCTTTAATCCTTAATATCATTATGGATTACCATAATATCTCTGCTGCCACCACCGGGTTTAGATGTTATTTCTTTGTTAAAAAAACTGATTTTCCGTATTTCTGATAACCAAAAATCCAATTTCATGTAGGGTAACGACTTATTTCGTTACTACGTCTTTAGTGAAGAAATAAAGAATAAGACGAAAACATTTCATTAATACTGACATTGCAGTAATGTAACAATGTAACAGGCATTCTTTGAACTTTTTGGTTTCAAACACTCACCAGCTTCTTGTAAACAACATACGAAAACGAATATGGATAATTACTTAGGATTTTATATTTCATACAAAAATTGCCCGGTGAAGTCCAGTTTCCGATTAATTCTCAAAAAAATAGAATCCATCTGCTCCGGGTCCATTTTAAGGCCGAAAGGCATGTTTGTTTCTGAAATTTCATACTACTCGCCTGAACAATTTTTAACACATTTTTATTTTACTTTTCTTCAATTTTTATTACAAATTTTCGAAAAAAAATACATATGTTGTACATATTTCCATTTTTTAATGTACTGAATTCCATTCCTTGCTGATAACCTACAATAGCCATCGCTTACTTGGATCAGTGGATTCCCTGAGCCACTTCTGCCGGTATCTGAAGTCAAATTTCCGTTCAGATCGTCCGGACTCGAACCTAGAACCTCCCAATTCACGAAATTTGAGGTACGGACTCGCAACTGCATATATCGAAATCGCAGCCTTTTGTTAAAAAAGGTCCGCTCTCGAAAATACCTTCGCGCTCAATTTCAGGACAATGCCCTGGCTCGCACGTGTGTTTGCTTTCCGTTGTGCAGACACACTTCAGCTCATTTCGTCCGCGCTTTGACTAACACCGCCGGCTCGACAGCTGAACCGCGCATTGTCTCGGATTTCTGCCTGCAGCCCTCCGAAACGAAGCTCCGGCTCGAGCATTTGCGACGAGCAGAAATAGGTCGGTGCAGTGCTGGTCAGTTCGTTTATTTGAATCACTACTTTTCATATGAGTTATTTTCATCTACGTGTTCAATTCGAATTTCTCTGGCAAAAATGTGCAAAACCTTTGGTAACTATGTTCACACATCCATGTCGGTTTGTAAGTTCTGATTTATTGATTGAATGATTGTTATTTCCGTACACATCAACTGCTATGCTATGTTTGATTGATTGATTTGTTCGTGTTTCTGGGCGCGTCAACTGCTTTAGTCATTAGTCCCGTTAGTGTAGTGCATGTTCTTTTTCTCGGGAGATGGCGGTGATCTTCCCCCGCCGGATGGCGAGATCCGGCGCCGACGTACCGTCGGCTAGTGGGTTCCCTAACCAGGACTCTCCCACCAGCGGGGCACCGCCCCCCAGCCGGGACAAGCTCTAAGCTCCCGACCGGTCTCCGGAATATGTGGTAGTGTAGTGCATGTTAGTGTAAGTGTGTGTGTGTGTGTGTATGTGTGTGTGTATGTGTGTGTGTAAGAGGAGAGGATAGGTCAAGGAAGAGGAAGGTTAGATCGCGTGCGGTCCGTGGCCCGTTTGGTAGGGTACTGCTCCGGCATTCGCCTGGTGCTGATCGGAGACACCACGGAAAACTACCGATCAGAGCAGCCGGCCGCTAGAATTCTCCTCCAGTCAGCAACTGAATTCGACCTAGCTGAAAAGCTAGTGTCGAAAATCCTGCCGCCCGTGGGGCGTGTAACCTAGGGCCTCCCGGTCAGAGGCGCTGCAGTGACATCAGTTGATGCACTGAGCTACCGCTCCCGGTGCTATGCTATGTCATCAGTTACGTTAGTTATAGTAAACATTTTTTATACCGTCAGTTGGCGATGATTCCTTTGCCACAAGATGAGAGATCCGACGCAGACCCACAGGTCTGCTTGCGGGGATTTCCCCTCCAGCTATCTCCGCAAAACGGAACTAGCCCTAAACTCTCGACTGGTCTCTCGTCGTGTTTAGCATGTAAACGTGTTCGTGTATGTGAGGGGAGAGGATAGGACGAAGAAGAGGATGGAAAGATTGCGCGCGTCCCGAGGTCCATTTGTTAGGATACTGTTCAGGCGATCGCCTGGTTTTGATCAGAGAAAGCACGAAAAATTGTCGTAAAGAGCAGCCGGCCGTTAGAATTACTCCCCAGACAGCGACTGAATTTCACCTACCAATAAGACGTTTGTATTGAATGTTGCTTGTATTTGTATAGGGTATACTACGTTGCAAGTCTGAAGGTTGTTGCTCATGCGGAATACACGTTGCAGCAGAATTAAAGTAAATATTGCAGGAATTGTCGAGAAAACAAGTTTGAAACGAGAGACGAACATAATTCAAAATTCAACATATTTCTAGTATTGCAGCTTATTGCAAATTGAGAATTTTCCCCATAGGGAATGAGTGTAAAAATATTTCTACTTAGCTTACAGAGTACAGTGAGAAAAAACTTAAGGACCCTCGTAGAGGTTTTCAATATCCTTCTTTCAAACATGGAAAGATACAGAAAGCGCATATGAGCAACCTAGATGCGGCTAATTTTTTCTCTCCTAGGTACAAATTAATAGATTTCCAGGAGCACCTTCACACTTTCTAGGATGGGGTGAGGGCAAACTAGCATTTACAGACTTCGTATTGCAACACAGACTTCTCACTCATTAGCAGTCAATAAGGCTAACACGTCGGACGGGGCGTCGGACGGGGCGTCGGACGGGGCGTCGGACGGGGCGTCGGCTGAGGCTTCGCTTGAGGGTAGCGGAGACGTCGATGAGTGGTCTAAGGCGTCGCCTGAGATGGGTTTAAAGCGTCGGCTGAAGCGTCGGCTGAAGCGTCGGCTGAAGCGTCGGCTGAAGCGTCGGCTGAAGCGTCGGCTGAGACGTTTGTTGAGGCGGTAGCTTGTGCGGCGGCTGAGACGTCGGATGAGTCGGTTGAGGCGTCGGTTGGGGTGCCGGCTGTTCCAGCGCTGCTCGTTGCAGCGTGGGCGACGACGGCGCTGCGCGGAGCGGCGAAGTGCGCGCTCAGCGGCCGGCGCTGAGTCGCGCCGCAGGAATGCGCCCAAAAATAATATCGCTCGACCTCCAGAACGCGGTGACGGCGACGGCTGCGCGGCCGTCAAGCGCTCCGCGGCCGGCGCTTTGTCTCCGGCGTTGGAGGATTTAGGGCTGCAGCGGACGGCTCAAGGGGCCATGAGTTATGAGCACGTCTCTCTTAAGCCACCACGTTTACGCATATGTAGCACTCCGTTCCAATTAAATGTTTGGTGCCTATCCAGAAGTTAATAGGGTTTTTATAATATATTCCTGCTCATACGCTTCTGATACACATTCACGAGAATAAATGAGGCTTTAATGTGAGAAGTAAAGAAAAAAATATCAAATTTTCCAGGAGAGAGTTGGTTCAGCTTGGAAAGGTTTTAAATTCCAAACCGGTTTACTTCTTTTGCAAGTATATTTTAAAATGTTTCAGCATTTACTTATTGATTTAAATTTAAATTTGTTTTTTATTCGCATTATTACCCATATTTTACTACAAGCGACTCTGTGTATGAACTCTGAATAATCCTTTCTCATTACCATTCGTATGCGATCGAGTTTTATTTATGTGTAAATAACGCAAAGCAAATGTGTTTTAAAATATAAAGATGAAATACCTTTTATCCCTTAGATTAATAAGGGTAACAAAACGTATTTTTTAAATACAGGTTATCACGTAAAAAAAAACATTTAAACATTCATGAAATATAATGCTCACGATCTTAGGTCGAGTGGATAATTACAAGTAGTAACATTTTATTTTATTATATTTCTTCCTGTTATGATACATTACTTTCAGGTTTATAATCATAGCCTCTGTACCTTGTACAATGCCGTAGAAAAATTCGCACTGTGTTTTTATCATTTTTTTTTTTCAGTTCGATATTATTTTTTCAGCCATTTACAAGTGTTCATTTTAATTTCTAAAATGATAGTTTTATTACTTTATAATAAACTGAATTTGTCTTTGGGGAAGCAACATCTGATACGTACATTGTCATCTCCTTTTGACAATACTTAAGCTAGGTTCCTTATTCTCGAAAGAAAATGTAATCACCAGGTGACAAACGACTTTTATTAACAGACTTTATGGAATAAATAAAATGTTTCTTAATCATTCCAACCTTTCGGCACAGGAATTTCAGCCAACATTAGGATATATATAAACCTACATTTGAAATTACTTTAAATAGTTAATTTACATTAATATAAAATTTATTATTGTAAATAAAATTATCAGTAACGTACTTTTAGATTCCCAGATCAAAATTGTATTGCTGAATGTACAATTCACTATAGATTACTGAAAGAACATGCTAGTGTCACAGATCTTAAATAGCTACTTAGTACCAACTTGTCAACAAAAACTTTTCAGAATAGGAAAATCAAAGAGTAAATTGGAAAAGATACTTGACCATCAGAGAACATGGAATAACTAAGTCTAATACGGCAATGAATAGGCTGTAAGAAACTATTATAGTAATAAATTATATACATTGCTAATTTTGTGGCCGATTGCAAGTTAATAGTGTTAAGAGTGCGGTGTAAATGGAGCATCTCTGAAATATAACTTTTGTAAACACTATTTTCTGGTATGGTGAATAAAGTAAACTAGAGGTGCTAAAACTGGCACACACTTTCTCGTAGCAAATTTTTCTAGTTTCCTTGGCGTGGACTGGCGTTAAGGTCTTGCTCCATTCTCTAATCAGCTGCCATCTATCGTCGCTTAAAGTTTTTTTTTTTAATTTTCTCAACTTTCATTAAAAATATTCTTTAAAATGTGGGGGTACTTTACATGAAACCCCGGACACTTTCAACATTTTCTCAAAAACGGCTCCAAATTTTTTCTTTAAAGTTTTGGTATGGTTAGTTTCCATCCAACCTTATTCAATGACATAAACGTCATATTGCTCTATCCTTTTTTTCAAAAGTTACAAAAAGGTAATTTTTTTGACTTGTCTCTCACGTCGGTAATATTTACGTTAAAGGCAATTTCTTCACATTATTATACATGTGCTTTAAATAATGTCAAATGAAGTTTGTCAAAAACTCAACAGTTTTCTGTAAAAATGCGCTCATATTCCGCATTTTCAGAAACACTCAAACCCATTTTCTCAAAAATCCCAAATTTTTTCTTCAAATGTTTCTAATAATAGAGCTAATTGCCTGTTTAATATGACGTAAATTTCATTTTCCTGTATTCTTTGTTTTTTCAAAAATACACAAATCTATTTATTTTGAAATATCTCTCACGCCGTTTAAATGCAATTTTTATCAATTTGTATACATTTTGCATTTGTAAGTGTAAGTGCTTCAAATGACTTTAAATAAATTTTATCGGAAACTCAATAGATTCCTGTGAAAAGGGCTTCAAATTACGCATTTACAGTAACGCCTAGTCCCCATTTTTTAAAAATGGCTTTAAAATTTCAATGAAAATTTCTCTTTTGGACGAGGTTTTACTCTTCTTTAATATTTAAGTCATATTTCGGTTCTACTATTAAGAAACCGAAAAGTTTAGAAAATGTCAAGAAAATGTACTTTCGGTGACGATAGATGGCAGCTGGCCAGAGAATGGAGCAAGACCTTAATGTCAGTTCACACCGAAGAAATTAGAAAAAATTGCTATGAGAAAGTTTGTGCCATTCTGTAGCACCTCTAGTTATTATCTGTCTCAGAACGTGAGATATCCTTAAAAAACGAAGGATTTTTTCATTTCTCCTTTGTTTTTTGTTGATTGTAAGGGTCAAAATGGAACATTAACGCCTGAAAAAATTCTCGGAACATCTTTTATTCTCTATAGAAAATCGCAAGGAAAATTAAAATCAATATTGATCGGCGTAATGTGGTTAAAAAATTTAACTTATATAAGAAACTAAAAACATTTGTTGTTTAAGAAACTAAAAAACTTACCCATGTTTCTGGAATGCCCATGAGGCAGATTACGCAAATTTATACAGAAGATATCTTAAAGCAGTTCACAAGAGACGTAGGAGTTCACATTTATGAACAAGTTTTACTAAAACAATTTATAAAGAACTGTAAGATGCCGATTTTTACTGTAATAAATGGATTCACTATTGTAGAATCATGGTGGGAAATGGCGCAAATCTGAATGCAAAACAGTAATATCTGAAAAAAACCTGGTTTAGAAAAACATGCTTATATTTCTGATGATTACAACAAGTTCGTTTTGTAGACCTGCGTTATTTATTTTGCACCCAAAGATCCTATAAACTGATAAGAAAAGAAATCCACTAGGAAGACAGGCTGCATTGCTCTTGTTACGGTCACAGAAACGGAAAAAAATTGATTTTGAATACACAAACTTTTCATTATTAAGACAATTTCCTATTCATTTCTTGCTACTGACATCAGTATTCTAATTATTAAATCGTTTTCTACGATATTTTAAAAAATTATCATGACTTTTATGAATCTTTGTGCTTTTTTATCTTGTCCTCTGGGGATATCAACTTCGTTTCTAAAAGTGTTGCAGTGGGAAATATTTTTAGGATTGCATACATTTCATTTTATAACAGAATACTTTTGAGTTAAAATGAGCAACTATAAAATACGTCATAAACCTAGTTCGAAGCCATTTGAAAGATTTTGTTGTCAGCACTTAAAACACGACAGACTTTTCAATACTCACCAAACATTATTTAGTATGGTTTATTTACGTCATTTCGATATAACCATAACATTACATCATATCTCAGTAAAAGATGGTTCTTTGACCCCACTAAATATAGCTAAATATGAACCACATATTTAGCTATACTGTTTTGCAATGGACGATTCCACTTCCGGAGGACGTGGAACTCGCGCAGGAACGACAGATCTTCCTTATTCCGCCTCGTTTTCTTGCGCGAGGACGCCTTACATTACATACACGATTCCCGCCAGTTTCAGCGGCGGTTTACTCAACCGCCTCGCCTTTGGCTCAGTCACGTCGTTTACGTGATATCTGCCCTGACCGCCACGCACGATTTTTGACTTCAAATTAACATTATTGATATTTATATTTTATTATTCGGCCACACGCTGATAAGAGAAAATAACGCAAAGCGCATTGTGAATAGCATAGAGTTTGGGCGAAGGCAGTAGAAAGGCCAAGCTCTTGCCGGAAAGGGGGCTCGTTGAATCTCTCTCGGCCGCTGAGAGAGTGTGAGTTGACACCCGTCAAACTGCAATGTTTGGACCTGCTCTCTTCACGTTTTTGGTGCTGCTCCTGGTATATGCCGCTACCGCCGAGGAACAAGATCATGGAATACATCTGTTTAAGTGCTGCCCAGTGTACGAGATGCTCTCAGGAGACGGACGGTCATGCGTAGAAGCTGACTGGCCCCAAAACGCATCCATTCATCGCGAATACTTCGTCTCCATCACTCCCCCACTAGACAGCGAATGGATGGGGCGCTGGTTACCCCCTGGACTTCCTCTGCACAAAATCCAAAAGGTTTTCGACAGCACTATACGTCCACATCCATACGTCGTGTCCGTGAATGCATCTTCTCTATGGAATGGACGGCACACACTTAACGAGAACCTATGGAGAAAGACGGTCGTGTTCTATGAACAAATGTACATAGCGAGGCCAAAGCCAATGAAGGGACTCAGAACAGACAGATCCTACTGCATTGACGCGGCGTTGCCACCCCTGGGTCCCTTCGCTCTGCTTTTTGAAACCGAGTGCACAGACGAGGAATGCGCTATGAAGTGCTGCAATAACGGGCACATGCTAGTGAAGAAAGGGGAGTGGAAGTGCGAAGCGAATGGAGAAGGCAACTGGTCACCTTTTAATTCGTCATTTGCGGGAGAGATTGATCCGGAGTTTCCTTATGACACTCATCTCGAATGTTCGTATTTCCGTCGTTCGGACATTGGAGATCATTCTCCTGGTTGGGCCCGTTCTCGACAACGCCAGCTTTTCTTCTCCACGTGGGAGCTTTGCTTTGACTATTACCGCAAAAACGGTACCCGAGGTGAAGGATTATTCTATTGCGACTATCCACGTGTGGCAAGGGGTGTGTACTGGCTGTTGCGACCGTTATGCATCGTCTCGGCCGTGCTTCTGGCGGGGTCGCTGCTGTCCATCGTTTGCGCCAGACGCACGCGATGGAAGGTCCATGGTCGGAGCCTTGCATACACGCCGCTTGCCTCTTTACTTTCAACGCAGGCCAGGTCGTGTACTATTTGACAATCAGTGACACTATTGACACTCATTTTATAAACGAAATACCACCTTATCTCCAGCGGATGTGCAAGCTCTCCTGTGAGTACTTTTATCCGAAGTGTGAGTTTGCATTGACTTCTGTCGCGACTACTTAGGTCATCAGTCCTCTCAGTGTTGAGCATGTTATATTCTAGGAGGTAAAGGCGTTCCTCCCAGCTTTAATGAATGATCTGGTGCTGATCTATATGTATAGTTGGGAGGTTTTCCCCACCACTTATCTCCCCCAGCGAGGCACCGTGAGGCAACACAACGGGGCAAGTGTGATAGTGACCAAAAGTGATGGTGTAGTGTGCGTGTCTGTGTGTGTGTGTGTGTGAAAGAGTAGTCGAGGGAACAGGGTTGAGAAAGGAAAGATCCGTTTGTTACGATACTGCTCTGGAATTCGCCTGATATTGATAGGAATAAAAACATAATCTATCGATGAGAGCAGCCGGCTGTTCCAAGTAACCTTTACACTGTGGCTTCACTTTTTGTATCCGAAGAAATATTTGTACTATATTTGAGAGGGAAAGATCCCAAATTTTATTTTACCAAACTTAATGCAGGACTATGTATTATCTAAGCAGTCCGGGATGAGCCGCGTCTCTATAGTGGTGGCCTTTCTCTGAGCGCACTGCAGTGCGGCAGCCTAGATAATACAAATTCCGGCCCAGGAAGCCTACGCAAACTTTCATGGAGGACTGTTAAAAATATTATATAAATTAATGTTTTATATTAAACGGTTGTTCCATTTGCGTTACAAAATGTACATACAATCACACCACTAGCTTTTTCCAGAGTTTCTTGGTAACTTGCAGAAATATTTTAAGTACTGTCGAAGCTTAATATATTCCTAATGAATTATTGTATTTCTCCAGCACTTTCGATGTATTTTGTGCTGATAGCTGGCTGGTGTTGGCTGACTGTACTCTGCGCAAACATGACCATGGGCTTCAGGTAAAGATTTTACTGAGTGACATTTGATGTTTACACACCCAGTAACAGCTTTTCCTTGTCTGCCAATCTCCCTTAAATTTTTCTAGCCATTCCAAGAGAGTAACTTCTTATTTACATCGTGTTCATCACAAATTGAAATTAATTGAATATCATTGATTGTGTATGCACGTTCTTCTCTAATATAATAGGTACTGAAATGTTTTTAACAGAAAAACCGAATTAGTCTATAGGATTTCTAAGCCCCTACTTCGAATGTACCAACTAAGTTTTAGCATCTTTAAATATAAGTATTCTTGCTTACATCATGTATTAAGGAAAATAAGGGTAACGTATTCCTGTCCGTTATTGTTCTATTTGTAAAGGAAAACTTTCCAACATCTGTTCTCTGTGATCTAAACTGAAGTTTGTGCTTGTGATCCCCTCTACTTAAGTACGAGTACGAGTCGGCTGCAGATATCTTTCCACGCTGGATAACCGACATACGCTTTGTACAGGGAACAGATTTTGCCTTAACCCTCCTGATTTCTAGACACTCCCAATTTACATTCTTCCCATTGCTTCCGAAAGTAAATTTATATGCTCTTCTCTGTATTTTATTCAAATATTTCTTTTGTGAATTTCTATAAGGCTCCCAACAAACCGCCCCGTATTTCATTCATGGACGAACTAGAGATAAGTAAGCTAATTCTTTCGCTTTTGCAGTACTAATTTTTTAGTATTCTCATAGGAAAATGTAAGAACCTCAACGCTTTCCCTGCGATACAGTTTACCTGATTTTCCCCACTCAGTTTGCTATCAAAATTTATACCCCATTACTTACAAGACAAGACTTTTGGAATATTATCGTTGCCTAAATGATATTGAGTTTCCCTATATTTGCGGCCCCTACCAAACGTGATGGTTTTGCTTTTCGAACTATTTATTGTCATGCTATTTTTTCCACCTATAAATGTATTTATTTATTTAATATAAAATAAATATAAATGTAATGAATTACATTTATAAATGTAATAATTTATAAATGTATAAACGTAAATAAAAAAAATACATCTATAAATGTAATCTATCTAGATCGCCCTTCACAATATTCTCGTCTTCTTTTGATTGAATTACTCCATATATTATACAGTTATCTGCAAATAGCCGTGCCTTTGAATACAAATTGTTTGGCAGGTCATTCACAAACGCGGCATTTAATAACTTAAAATAACTCCGCAGGACAGCCATAAAGTGTGGAATTAACGCTATTATTGTTCTTATTGCACTTATTGTTAAAATTTTTATTATATCTTTTTGTCTTAAAATAATTAAAAGTACATTGTATTAATATTCCTAAATGTAATATGTAACTTGTAGTGTCTCCATATTTCTCAACAAACCAGTACTAAACAAAACTAATTTCTTGCGCATTCTTTAATTGTTTGCATTTGTAAATCAAGTAGACCTAATTTTAACTTTATCTTATTCAAGTTATCAAGAAGTTCGTATTCTTTCGATTCCTTGTTTTCTATTCATCGCCTTCCAATTTTGTTAAATTCGTGGAGGCATTAAAAACAAAACACAATTAAAGGTACCGAGGTTCCTAAAGTATTTTACTATCATAAGATATGTTCACTAAAATAATTCTTAAAAGTACCCACAATGCATCGAAAACTTTGTAACTCTTTTTTCAATTTTCTTCTCTCTTATTTTCTTTTCAATATCCCTTATTAGTCCTAAAGCATAACTGTTTTAATGTTGCCAGCCTACCATTTGCAGTTCAGGGGCTTGAAGAAGGAAAAACAAGCAACCAAATAATTATGAATTAATTTAGAATATTGACATCTATAATTATTTTCCACTTTAATGTAATTTACATAAAATTTATAATATTTGCGAATTGGTTAATCATTACGAAAAGGATTCAAAATTATTTCGCATACATAATTATCACACTAAATAGTTTGTAAATATTTCATTTTTCAAATTTATTTTCTGGTTTGTTTCTCCCTCAGATTGGAGGCTTCATCATCAAGCAGGAGTGACCGAAAGAGATTTTTCGTATTTTCGGCCTTCGCGTGGGGCCTACCTGCACTGCTGACAATGGCTTGTGCCTTTCTATTTAAACCACCGAGAGTCTTTGATCCTGACACAACTACACCATGGTACAACCCATCGCTTATGGAAGCACGTGTATGTTATACTGAATCTATCGTCTTTTCTTCCTCAGGTAATTACAATTGGTATGATCGAAAGAGAAATGTCATTCGGACTGTTAAATTTATTTTGCAAAAATATGCAAATTACAATTTTTTGTAATTATACACATCTGAAACGCAAATGAGTTCAATTAAATATAATTCCAGTAATATTAATACCATAATACTAACAATAAATTTCCCCGAATAATTAACACTGCAAAACGCTTCCTTGACATGCATAGATGTATTTGATACAAAACATGTATGATACAAGAACCATTTAAGAATTCGAACAAGGCAGTTATTGCACGAGTACTAATTATAATTGAAATTAATAACATTAACATGTTTTAGGCTTGTAAAATCTCGCTTAAAATTATTCGTTTATTAAAAATGTTCGTAATTTTAATATTGATGTTTAATAACTTTAGCTCTTTCTGAATTTAGTTAAAGCAGGCAATTAGGATATATGTATTACGCGACAAGAACAGGAAATATGTATATGTATTAAGCAGACAATTATTTCATTTTTATTTTTCGAATACAGAAAACGGTATCACTGTGTTTAAATTTGGCTTAATCAACATCTCACTCACAAATTTTAGAACTTGCTTGATGAGATAATATTATCAATAAAAGATACTTCAGTAAGAAGAAACGAACTTAGGGAAGACATGCGTTCAATCAATATAAGCAGAGTATATTTCTTCTTTAAAGAACAAGTTCTCTCTATGTATACAATACGCTAGGGAAAGACGACAGTTTTGCAAACATAGGAAACGTTCGCACAAAACCCTTGAAGTATTCAACTACTTGTTAGTCTACCTCCCTTCACATATCATGTATTATTATTATTATTATTACACTTAATATGGATGTTATAATTACAGATGCATTTCAGTCGCTATTAAAAATGATTGTGTTAGGTATGTGTACCAAAAAACGTTCAAATAATCCGTGAGAACTACTTTCTTGCGTAATACATAATACTCATGCTTATGGATGGATTTCCGGTGTGGGATGCATTTATATACTGTATACTGTATATTGTATACAACACGCACACGAACTCCAATGAAAAATAAAAAAAATGTTCCATAATCCCATTATAAACGATCTGAAAGTATTACTCAACTTAATATTTTTTAAGTATAATGCTGTAATTTAAATGAAAATAAAAAAAGTAATCTATTCAACTTGCTGTTACAGCTTCCAGATATATTTCATTAAAAAATGGCACCGCCCTCTTCTATTATGGTCCTGTGGGATGCCTGGTGATGTGCAATATCGCATGTCTCGTGTACGTGTTTAGGAAGGTCCAGTATCTCAGACAAGGTAACTCGATTCTTCGCAAAGACGAGGACCTGGGTTTATCGGGGCCCAGATTTGCGGAGAAAAATAACTTTCCCGTTGCACACATTGACAATGTTAATCGATGGACCTGCGGGAACAGAAAAGCGCCTGGCATTCGGACTGACTTCGATGCTAAAACGTAAGTTGAGAATTTTTATACGACAATGTAAAACTCATAGACGCTATTCAACAGTATTTACTATCGTTTGTTGCAGAATTAAGCTGTACATCAAAATGGTACTTATGACCGGAACAATAGAACTTCTCTCTGAAAGCATATTCTGGGCCAACACGCATTATTCCCGCGATGACCGTTACAGTAGACACGACTACGATTTACCCTACAGAGCAGTAGGGTACGTCTCGGACTTCTTCCGGGCAGCATGTGTTGCCTGGTTAGCCGCTCCGGAAGGGGGCTACATGAATCTCGTCATGAGGCGATTGCATGGTGGAAGGAAAAAGAAAAATGGAAACCTCCAGTCCGGTGAACAGCATAGAGAAACTGCAGTAAAGCGTAAACCACTAAATTACTCATTTTAAATGTTCAATTAGAAATTAAAGAATTTCTACCATAACCTCATTAAATTCGTTGCAAAAAGAATGGAATAACATTAACCTCATCTCTTTAGATGTGAAATATAAATGCACACATTTCGTACTTTACCATACAAAAAATGTCTCTGCGAATGTTATGGATTTGTACCCTCGCAAATAATTTCATAAGCTTATTTTATTTTTGCATTGTTGGGGTAATTGGAGAAACTTTGTTAAATTTTGTCTGATTCAGTTTTCACCTAATTCATTTTTTACTAAATAAAAGAGGCAAAAAATTTCGTGACTTTTCATTTTCGCACTTATACTCATCTGTGAAAATTAAGCTTTATTGACGCGGGTATTTTATACTCGCATTTTTTTATACACGCCCCGTCTTGGAAAAAAGCTGATACTCGAGTTCTGTAAGGCAAGCATTATCTCACCCTCCTCAGTTCGAGCGTAGCTTCAGTCTGCAGCACCGTAAGTCCGAGCACCCTATGCTTGCGGACGGTGGATTCACAGGTCAAAGCATTGGCTCCACTTCACTTCTTGTGAAAGAGATGACGGGTGGCATGCGACCTCTTTGTACAATTAGGTATTAAGATGAGGAATAGCATAATTTTAATAAACATATATGATAATAATCCTACTAACAATTGTTTAATTGGCAGAGAGCCGAGTCAGCCTTGTTTAGGCCACCTTCATAATTAGAAACTAGTGGTGCTAAAGAATGGCACAGACTTTCTCGTATTCGTTTTCAATTTTTTTGGTATGGGCTATCTTTTCGGACTTGCCACATACTCTTGACAGCTGCCATCTGTCACCAACTAAAGTTTTTTTTTTAATTTTTTCAATTATTTGCTTTCCTAATAGTATAACCGAAATATTACTTCGAAAATTGTAAAGAGTAAAACCTACACAGTAATTTTCGTTCAAAAACTTGATCTCTCTGTAACTGCGAAATTTAAAGTTTTTTTCACAGAAAAATTTTGAGTTTTTGACAAAATTCATTGGCCGTTATTTGAAACATTTCGACTCACAAATGCAAAAATTTTACAAATTGCTGGTAATGTGCATTTAACGCAGTGAGATATTTCAAAAAATTACACTTGTGTAATTTTTGAAAAAACAAAGGATACCAAAATGAATTTTATTTCATCTTAAGCAGTACAATTAGCACTAAACACACGAAAAGGTTGAAAAAAAATGTGGAGCCGTTAATGAGAAAATGGCATTTGAAAGTTCCTGAAAATGCGGAACTTCGAGCTCATTTTCACTGCAAATTTTTCAACAAAAATTGTCCTGTAGGACGAAGTTTTACTCTTCTTCAATATTCTTAAAGTAATGTATCGTTTCTACCATTAGGGAACCGAAAAAATATTTTGGGCGGTAATAGATGTCAACTGGTAAGAGGATGGGACAAGACCGAAAAGTGAGCCCAGACCAAAGAAATTAGAAAACTATCTAATACGAGAAAGTCTGTGCTAGTCTGTAGCACCACTAGTAATTGAATTGTCGCTTGTATACTTGCTACACTTTGTTTCCCTTGTGTAGGTCATTGGATATCATTGTATTAACAATATTCGGGTTACCACATTACTAGAAATGTCTTATATTTAAGATCCATATTTTACTCTCGTGTGTGTTGAATTAACACTTATTTAATATGCTAATGATTTGTAAGAAGATATTTACTTACCCGTGAGACAATAGGAATCGTTTATTTATTTAACATCAAAATAGTTAAAAATGTATGTGACATACTAAATTATATGCTGTGTACGTTTTCTTAACTTCTAGGATCCCTATCCTAACCCATATGCAAGTTGAATTTTGAATACTAACGAAAATGAGCATTTTTCACAAGATTAATAAGAAAAATTCGTGAAGGAATTTTGAATATCCTGCCTAGATAATGACATGTGTTAGCAAGATTAATCAGTCTAAATGACAATGGAATTGACTTCCTGCCGTAATAACACGGAGAATGATCATCTGAATGACTGTATTTCCAACAACTCTAGAAGACGTCACAGAAAAAATGAATATAATTTGATAAAAATGTCCATAAGGATGTTATTAATAAAACAATGTTATAAATAGTTATTAGAAAAAAATATTATCGAATAAATATTATTAGTGCACATTCGATAAATCTTGTGATTGAAGTCCTTTTGCTAACTAAACTATTACTTGCTAATTACTTACGTAAGAAAATATAAATCGGTTGATTTACATTCCCTTCATTTTTGTAATCATTTAGATTAATAATACGATATCTGTAATGCTACGCATATCAAATTATAAAGGTTATTTTTCTGCAAACGTATATGACATCAGTTTTCCGAGACAGTTGACCATCGACTTACATATTAAGCTATTGTTGCTTCAGCATGTTGGATAGTAAAAACAATATCTACAAATATCGTGAATACAAAATCAATGAGGAATTCCTTGGAAAACGCATTGCCCTTAGAAGAGGCCACAAGCAGTGCCGAGTCAAGCATGTCAAAAGTTACACGATTTCATAACTCTTACGCAGCAAATAGTAACAATATGCGCAGTGGCAGTATTACACCTGGCTTGTGTGGTCTACGTAATTTGGGTAACACCTGTTTCATGAATAGTGTAATTCAGTGTCTGAGCAATTGTCCTCCGCTTGTGAGACATTTCACGGAAGATGGATATTTAAATGATCTCAACGAGGAAAATAGAAGAAGTAGAATAGCCGCATCTTTTGGAGAACTTATTAAGACTATGTGGTCAGGAAAATGTCCTTACGTAGTCCCCAATCATTTCAAGGAACAAGTTGGTATTTTTGCACCACAGTTTTCTGGCTATCAACAACAAGATTCTCAGGAACTATTAACATTTCTCTTGGATGGCTTACATGAAGATTTAAATAAAATTAAACGTAAACCGTATATTGAAATTAAAGACAGTGATGGAAGACCTGATGAAGTGGTGGCGTCTGAAGCCTGGGAAATATACCGTAAGAGAAATGATTCAATAATTGTAGACTATTTCCATGGTCTTTTAAAATCAACAGTTGTGTGTCCTGACTGTGGAAAGGTTTCAGTCACATTTGATCCTTTTTGCAATCTTTCTTTGCCACTGCCTATTAAAAGAGAAAGGCAAATTGTAATTACATTTTTCCCCTCTGATCCCACAAAAAAGCCTGAAGTGTTGACTACAATGGTGCCGAAAAGGGGACATGTCAATGATTTATTGTGTGCTCTGAGTCACCAATGTGGAGTAAGTCCAGATGATCTTGTTGTTACTGAAATAATGAAACATCACTTCCATAAATTTTATTCTAATAATGATTCTCTGGAAAACATTGACTCACAAGATAGTCTTGCAGTATATGAAGTTCCTCGCATAGAATCTCATGTTCCAGTACCTCTGATTTTATGGGAAGTTAATGCAAAACAAAGTTTTAGTTCTAATCAACTCTTTGGTTTCCCCATGCTGCTCATGATGCCTAGAGGAAGTTGTACGTATGAAGATCTCTACAAGTCAGTCGCTGAAAAAGTTGCTCGTTATCTAATTTTAGACGATCCTGATGAATCTTCAGGGAGTGCTTCCAACAGCAGTTCTAGGAACTTAAATCCAGAGAATATTTCGCAAAGAGTCCCTAGTGGTATCTTCAATCTGCATGTAGTTAATCCTTCAACGGCAGCTGTGTTCAAATTGCACTCTGATAATAAACCTTTACAGTTACCATTTTCAGACACACTTGGACGTCAATATTTGGCAGCTCAATGGACCACTGAGAACCGAAAACGATACTTAAGTTCGCAGCTTGAGAGCGATGTTCAAGGATGTGATACAGGACGGCAAAAACTCTCTAACACATTACAGTTAAAAGATTGCCTTGATCTTTTTACAATGTGCGAAAAACTTGGTGCAGATGATGCCTGGTATTGCAAAGATTGTAAACGGCATCAAAGAGCTACAAAAAAGTTTGATCTCTGGATGTTACCAAAGATACTTATTATTCATCTTAAAAGATTTTACTACAATAGATTCCGTCGTGATAAAATTGACACAATGGTTGAATTTCCTCTGGCTAATTTGGACATGTCAAAATTCATTAACAATAAAAAGCATCCTCCAGCAACGTATAATTTAATTGGCGTCTGTAATCACTATGGAGGCATGGGAGGAGGGCACTACACAGCATACGCTCTCAATAAAATTGACAGACATTGGTACTCCTTCGATGATCATCATGTATCAGCGACATCTCCAGAAACAGTGATTACAAGTGCAGCATATGTTTTATTTTATATGAGAAGTGAATAACAATGTGTGCCAAACAACCTAGAACGAGATATTTCCCCATCAAGTGGAGTTATTCGTCATTTTATGTCTAGAGCAAGCATAATTTTATGAACTGCGTGAACAACGTAGAATTTCATGTAAGTTAGTTGATGTATTGCGCTTTGAATGCTTTTTAATGTGATCTCGTTTGCATGTGGTGAACCTGATTCTACTAAAAGCATGTTTAATGTTGCAAAACAGTTAAAGATCTCTTACAATAAACTGACCTTGTTTAGAGTACTAAACATTAATAGAAGTTCAACATAACACACCTATGATTTAGGTGCCATATTTCTATTTTATATATGCATAATGTTTGACTTAATAAATTAATTAAATGGAACAGATTGAACAAATTTGTTATTTCATTAAGGTTGGTTCTTTTTCAATAATTGCACATTTTCTTTTAAAAAGGACCAAATTATAAAATTCCTTTAGTAAATTCAGATTGTCACCCTTTCAATTCTAAGAATAACAATCCATACAATACTGATTTTCAGTAAGTATTACACATTATGGAAAAGTCTCTGATTGTAAAAACGGTAAATAGTCTTTGATAAATTCAAACTCTTAAGAAATAAATCGTGAAGGGAGATCTAAAGTCTTGTATACAAAGATTGGTCAAAGAATTTTTGCCTGATTTTATTATGAAAATCCTTTGCAGTGAACCTTACTTGAAATTCATATTGCTTAGTTGTATTCACAATACATTGACTCTTTTGCAAAATTGTTATTGTTACATTGCAGTACATTGATTTTTTCCAAAAAGAATTAAAAACATTTCTTACTTTAGAGGAGATGCAGTGATATCAATTCTTATTAAGATAATACAAATAGTCGGAATAGTGTAAGAAGATAATATACAATGCATCTTAATATAAAATTATTATTATTAAAGTCCTAAAGTCACGATAAGTCTGCAATATTATTAAAAAAGTCCTAAAGTCACGATAAGTCTGCAATATTATTGAAGAGTTCTTTCTTTAACGAGATTGTAGTTACATCTTTTGCCTTCATTAGTAGCATTTCTTGCATTAAACGTTTGTTAAAGAGAGGAGACATTAAAATAATGTGTGCTACTCAAATATTATATTCTGTTGTGGTGAACAATATTATTTTAATTCACAATTTATGTTCACAAATGCTTGAATTAACGAGGCTGAACATGCCGTCTTGAACCGTAAGAGGAGCAGCCACTGCCCTTCATTATCATCATTTTTGACAGAATCATAGTATCCAACGTTGTGGAACTGCGTGTTGTTCTTAGATTATGTAATCCTCCAGTGATTATTTACTTTTATTACTATTCACAATTAAATGGAATTAAAAAAATATTCCAAAATGTTTTTAAGAGTCGAAAAAAATTAATTAAAATCCATAAAAATTTCATACTTACATAATAACGAAAAGCTTGAATATTACCTAGAAAACTGGCATTAAATTAGTTTTCATTAGAACTACGTAAAACATTTTACTCTAATGTTCTCTTACTTATCTATATTTCTTGAAGATGATTTAGGTAATATTGCGAAAAATATTTTAATTTATTTCCTCTTAGAAACAACTCATAATTATTAAAATTGTGTTTCTTTGACTGATTGACGATTCCGGAGCCGCCAGCTGATATGGTTATTAGTCCCGTTAGTGTAGTAAATGTTTCTTATCGGAGTCTATAAATCTATGATTCTGTAATACAAATTTTTGCCTAGAAGGTATTTTTTCGAACCAACTTTCGAGTGTATATTGACGTTCAGCCATTAAGAATATCGAAGTAGTTTATTGGATAAAATGTGCTTAATATTGTCTCTGGAGATATATATAATATATATATATATACACACACACACATGGATGATGCTTATTTATTATGAATTTATCTTTTTAAATAAAAAACTTAAAAAAGTTAAAATAAAATGCAAGCATATAGAAGCTAATTTTAACGAGATAATTCGTATTCTTGTTAGAACAGAAAAACTGAAGAGCGACTGGGCGAGACTAGCGCATTGTCGCCGGTGCTTTGCTGGCATTGTTTCAAACTGAATACAACATTTTTACTTGAACTCCAACAATGAAGAATAAAATAATATATTGTTATTGTAATTATTAAGCGTGATAAAAAAGGAGTTTCGACTTTTTTCTTCGTTTTCTGTTAAAATTGTCTCAAACATTTTTCAAAGCAAAATTTCTGGTTTTTAATTGGGCTGTATATTTATTAATGACTCAGTTACATTGATGTTCAGTATATAAATTTAAAGCTAATGTTTGGTTCCGAAAACTTTTAAAAAATCTGAAACTCTTTGGAACATTAAATATGAATAAAAGGACTGAAATTTGCGACGCGACCTGTGGGACAAACATACTTGGAAGGTCCGATTTCTGTTACGACTGTTTTCTGTTTTCGACATACTCTTCGGTACAATGCAAACATACATAAACAACTTTTAATCTTACAAGAAGTAACTTTGTACTCGCAGTATAACTGTCATGATCATGTAAGGGATAAAAACTGAATGCAATATCGACACGTTGCACGAAGTAATCAATCTGTGACTCATTTTAGAAGTGACTAATAATCAAGTTGCGATTGCCTTTAGCAAACGTTACATTTTTACAGTAGATATTTTTGGAACTGAACAAAAATATTTTAACTTGTCTTGAACATATAATCAAATTAAAGTAAAACTTGAAAAGAAAGTTCTTAAATTCATATCTTTTGATGCCCTGTATTACATTGCATGAAAATTAATTTTAGAGATTATGTTCAGTATTGCAACTCATTCATTTGTCCAAGATTCAAATTTGTACGAAGCTTCACCTCTGGCATGACAACAAAGCCACAGCACCACAGTTTTATTCTTTACAATTTAATTTTAAATTTCAAAATATTAAAATTATTATTCAAAAGTAATTTTTACAGTTAAATGAATAAGAACAAAAAATAAATTATATAATAAATAATATTTAATTACAAGAAAAACATTACATCATTACAGAAATTTTGCTTTAATTATGCTGTAATTCTACAGCAACAAAATTGTCTTTAAAAGTAATTTTATTTACTTCAGAAAAAGACATTACACTTTAATACTTTAATTATAACAATGTTTCTGTCATCATAGGGAATAATTTCATTGGTAACATTTGGCAAAAGCAAAATATCAACTATATGAAAAAATCTAGTATAATAATACGCATACTGTTAACAATGTGCAACACTGATTTACATATTTCAAAACTTCTGATGAACAACAAGGCACAAACTTTACAAGTTTGGATGTTGTAAAATATTTTAAAAATGTTTCTGTAGTCATTTTAGTGCATTACACTGCACTCCTACCAATGATTATTTAAGAAGGTTTTTAGTCAATTTTAAAATATAAATAATGTTCAATTTCAAAAAAAAGAATTGTTGAAATAACTTTTATCTGATTTCTTTCCATATATTTTGTAGGATTACTGATTTAATGACCTTAAAATTAAGAATTATTTTTCAGCTTAAAATTTCCAAATGCTTTGAACAACCAAAACGTAGTAGGCCTTAATATGATTTCATCATCATATCTCAAAGAAGAGTATGTTGCTAAATTTCTAATAAACATTTCAAAACAGTTTTTCATGTCACAGCATTTGTTTAAAAACAAACTTAATAACAACTTGTTATTGAAAAAACAACAAAGTATTTAAACGAACAAATAAACATTCTTCACAATAAACCCACCGAGTGTAAAGATAAGATTTCTCCCTAATTTCTTTGGAATGATCAGCTGATCCTTATTTTATTTATTTATTTTACGTCAAAAAATTAAAAAAGGAAAAGTATCTGCAAAAGCACTACAATTTAAATATAATCTTGCTAACTACCTTCAAATATCAAAAACATTATATGTGTCACAGATTTGCTATCGTTGGTTTTGTATTATTCTTAAAACTGAGAAACGAAAGTCAACTAGTGTAATATTTCACTTCAAGTGTGAGAGGGTCTCATTAAGATCTTTTGCTTTTTCAGCACACCATATTTTATTTTGGTACGTGTTGCATTATTCTTTTTGTGTTATTCACTATGCTGTTCTTTTAAAGTTTATTTTATTTTTAGTTGCAAAAGTCGTTGGCTGGACTAACTTAACAAATGTTATTTCCAGAAACTATCAGATTGCTTTTCATAGGTTATGTTATGTAACGCATGTACTCTCAATGAAGTTACAAAATCGTATAAAAAGTACAAGTGCAATGCATAACACAAAAAACACTCGACCTACTAAAAAATAACATCGAAAAACACTCAACCTACTACAAGTAACACAGATGTATTATCTTACAATAGTGAAAACGCACTGAAACACCAGTTTGATAAACTTTTGTTCTACTAACTCTAAAATAAAATGTACACTCTTTCCTTTAGTTTCGGCAATTGAAACAAATAATGAAATAATTTTTTTTTTCATGACAAACGAAAGTCACAAGAATTTTGTAAAAAGTAGTAGAATATTCGACAGTCACAAGCTAAAACTCGAGGCATAGAGAAGTAAAGGTATTTAACCATTGTTACCAACTTTAGCGGTGAAATAAAATTAATGTTGAAGATATTACAATTAATATGTGCATCTCCTCATGCTTTTTACACCTATTTTTTCGTCGTAATTTTTAGATTATTTTACTTCCCTTCCTCCCTTGTTAAAATCAATGTATTATGAATTAAATTATGTAAGTGACAAAGTTCACAAGTAGGGACGTCAATTTGGCATGATAGCCATACGGGTGCGCGCACTCGCAGGTTTCTGGCATGGCGCGAGTATTTTCTGGAATCTTAAACTTTTTTCGAAATGTTGTCATTTTCACGGACGAAGGTGGACACAGATGCATTTAATCTTAACATGTAGGTATTTAAATATACTATTTTCTCTTAAAATGCTATCCGGGTGGATGGAGACGGGAAAAAGTTACAGCCTCTTAAAGTGAGACTTAATTTCCCATTTAAATAACGTGGAGATTAAATATATTGACAAACACTTAGTTTTGAATTATTTTTTTTATATACTTCGCGATCAAATTGTGATTTAAAACTTGAAATGGGATTCAGGGACTCATAAATAGTATATATAGTCACATTATTCGCCGTTTCTGACAATTTGTTTTTTCTTCCTTCTTTCGCGTATTTTGGGCCATTTCAGTCCACTGTGCGCCGCCCTAGCAGGGACAAGCTCTTAGCTCCCGATTACTTTCTTATGTGTAGTAGTTAAGTATGTAACAATGCCTGTATGTGTGTAAGTGGATAGTTAGGAAGAGGAAGCAAATATCGCATGAGATCCGTGTCCCGTTTGGGAGGGAAACCGCTCCGGCATTCGCCTGGTGTTGACTGGAGAATCGGACAACGGACTGATCGGGCATGGAAAACCACCGATCGGATAAGACTGCCGCTAGAATTCTCCTCGAGACAGTGGATGAATTTGACCTAGCTGTATATCAACAACTTGTCACTGTCGGAACTCGAAACCTAGGACTCCTGGTCAGATTCGCTGCAGACGCAGTGGCAATTTGTGTTTCGTAAATGTGTCAACGCACTCAAAACCGCCAATGTTTACATGGTGTTAGGAAATTAATTATATTGGAAATTATACAGAATTTTCTGCTCTGTAAATAGTACTATTGATATTCCAATACGCGTTGTTTCTGTATTCTCGATTACATCAATAAGACATCCAAGCGTTTGAATTGTTAATCTGAAATGGTTTAGACCAAATATTTTACTTCATTTTTCTTTGCTTTTAGAGCATTTTAAAGACATTTCAAGATCGGATGATAATGTCTTAGGGCAACAACTATTATCAATGCAGTGGCCGGTAGATTCTAGAGTTTGAGAGTCGACGGTGGCGAAGTTTCTATATCAGGTGAATTCAGCCGCTATCGGAAAGACACTTCTAGCAGCCGGTTGCTCTGATCAGTAGTTTTTTGTGGTTTATCCGATCAATATCTTGCTAATGCCGGAGTAGTAGCACACCAAACGGGCCAGGGATCGCGCGCAATATTTCGTTTCTCAAACTTGTCCTCTCCTCTCCCCTTATGCACAAACTTTTGAACTTTCTAGCTCTACACTGCCACACATTTCAGAAGCCCAGATGGGAGGTTAGAGCTTGTGCCGGCTGGGGCGGTCCCCACTAGCGGAGGAGATATCTGGATGGAGAAAACCATTCAAGACGACGTGTAGGTGTGCGCCAAAACTCACGTTCCCGTCAGAGGAGAAACGCCGCATTCTCTCGATATTATACGTACAGTAGAACCCCGGTATTCCGAACTAATTGGGGGTGTGGTCTGTTTGCATTCGGAAATGTTCGGATTATCCGAAAAAATATACCGTACATATAGTACAATCGCATCTATATAATTACCAGACCCAATGCAACGTAACGTGCAATGTGAGAAAATGGCAACGTAGCGTAGCGATCGCATCATCAAGCATATTCAGTTCCTTACGGCAAAAGATTACCTATTTTGGAAGTTCCTCTAAGTTAAAATTACTGCTACATAAACAATGATCTACACCGTAGTTACGAGTGCAATAAATGTTTCATTACGAGAACTTGTTTGAAAAGTTAGTTGTACATTACTATAGTAATTATAGAATCTTTTCTTTATATTACATAAAAACCATTTTATTTATTTTTCCTCCATACCAAATTTGTTCGGGTTATCCGAAATTTCAGATTTTCGGGGTTCTACTGTACTATACTAGCGGGACTAATGATAAGGGGGCGTATGAAATGTCCTTTTTTTACTTTTCACGGTAGAACAGTGCCTGTTAGTGTAGACATTAATTTTATGTTATGACAAAAGGAAATTATCTAGTTTTATATGACTTTTTTGCATTTTTCGTTTATTTCGACTAATATGTCATTTTTTACCTTTTCTGTCATTTTTAAAGTATTTTTCGCTGATGTCACTGATTTATCATAATTTTAATGGTACTTGCTTCAAGTAATATTTACGAGAACCTACAAATTATTCACAAAAATCTCGAGTAGCCTATTCGATTTCTTTACTCAGAAATTGTAATGTCAGTATGTAATCTAAGGTTCCCTTGACACTTACCAGCGCTACTGTCGATTCCACCGATTTTGAAATAACCAAAAATATTTTCTGGTAAAGAACAGTCCAAAACAAAGTTTTGCCAGCTGAGTTTACTTGAATTAAAGGAAGAAACCTCGATTACTTCAGTAAGATATCCAACAGCTTGAGTTGTTCATCTGAACTGATTTATATAAATTTTTTTACGTTATTTTTCTTTGTTTTTAGGGCATTTTAAAAACATTTTAAGAACATTTTATTGATCATTTTTGGCGATGTTTCATGTCGCGAAAATCCGCCCCTACTAATGACCACAGTAGCTGACGATCCCAGAGCACCAACTATTCAATCACTTCTATATCAGTGTTATGTTTTGACGATACTGGAGCTGAAAAAATGTTAAACGCCAGTTATGGACCATGTATAATGATGGTAGGCGGATAACGAATAAAGTGACATCAGCATGCCTGCAGGGATGCTGCAGGCATGCGTGTGGACTATGATTTTCCCTCTAGGTTATGCCTTTTAAACCTTCCATTATTCCTTTTATCTGCGTCGCTCTAAAACCACAAAGAAAATTCCCAATTTTAAAAAATGCCCAATTTAAAGAAATTTTAATGTATTAAGTGAAACCTGGAAATATTGAAACAAATCTTTTCATCTCTTGATCATGCATCCATTAACCACCCACAGGGCTCAAGAGGACAATCTAGAGAAATCATCACGGTGAGACGATGAATCTCCGAGTCGGAGAAAAACAAGTGAATCATGAGAGAGAGAGAGTCTCGTCAGCGCGCAATTGCGTGGCGAAGGTACTGCACTGCGCAGACTTGGAAAAGCTCCAACGTGGGGGTGTCGACGGCGGCACGGAAAGACTGCGCGGAACAGTCTAGAACAACTTTGCGTACAATGGACATTCATATTCTACACAGTTAAAATTTTTATCCTGCTGGTCAAGTTAGAAATATTCACTCGTGTTCCAGAGAAGTCGGGGCAAGCATTACTTTCAGATATGCATCAGAGTATTAATAACTAGCTTTGCTTGGTGCTTCTGACAGGTATTTTAGTGTAAAAAATATTTGAGCATTACACCTCCAAAATAAATTTTCAACATTATATAGTTTACTGGCTCGTCCATACTGAGTAATTTAAAGTTATATAAAAAACATCTTTTCAAAAAGGTTTATTTTGTTACATTATGTTCAATTGTCGTCACTCTCATTAAACGAGTCGTAACGATTTATGTTACGCCTCAAATGCAGTATAATAATGCATAGCGGTTCCCCACTGCTTGTAGCTTGAAATCCTAACTCTCTTTCTCAGGATTCGTCCAGAATAAATAAGAATTGACTCGTCAAGAGAAATCAAGTAATCACCTCTGTAGTTGTCTCAGTCTAATTGCCGCTGAATCTGAAGCGGCTCTAGTCGGGGCTCTTAAATTCCACCTCTTTTCTATTTGTAATTTACTATTTATAATAATAATAATAATAATAATAATAATAATAATAATAATAATAATAAAATTAAACATTTCAATTTGGTTGGTATTCACGCATGTACTTTAACACATGTACAAAAACTTTACAAATTTGATTTAAAAAACTGAAAATTTACGTACCTTCCTAACCAAAGGAACTACCTATCTCCTCACTGAAAGGACAACTATCAAATAATCTCTCCAAATACCGCTGAATTACATCTCCCAACAATCTGTAAAGTTCTCACAGCAATATAAACCCGAAAAATGTATCAGGATTGAACCATGAACAAAATTCTGTCTAAGGAACAAAAATTGAGTAGTCTCCCCGAAGAAACATCTAACCAAGAGAGCCAAAAAAATGTTTTTCTTGAAAATAAGCTACAAACTAGCTGCAAAATTTGTACCCATACATGCGTCTACACCAATCAAAAGACTTTACATTATATTTTGGGTGATATTTATTGTAATTAATTTCTTTAAACGAAAATAATCATATATTAAGGAAAACAGGACTGACCAAAAGAATATAAAAACGATCTAACGATTGAATCTTTTTCGTAATAAAAACAACTTACAAAATTAACGCTAGTAGAGATGTTCATTAAAACATTTATTTATGCACAAAAGAGACACAAAATAGTGCATTGGCAGGATTAATAACCTGAATTCATTGTTCAGGATGGTCCACCACATGCTTTTGCTTGTTATCAATGAGAGCAAAATCAATGACGCAGGGTTAAAAATTGTGCATATTTAGAAAACTACTTTAAAATATTTTTTTCATTAGAATGAAGTAGTGGTACAAATCTACGCACTTTCTGATTTAAAAGTCTTGATGCCAATTCATATCTTCTGAAATGCTACTTGATTTATGCAGACATCGGCAAACATTAACACGCCAAACAATAATGGTATGTATTTTACGGCAATAGGAATTCACACTTCCTATTTATTCATCATATTTGGAAATTTACCGAAATTGTGTTGTTATTTTTATTTATTTTATTTATTTTACGTAAAAACAGTTAAAAACTGCGTATGACGTGCTGTGGGAAAAGTGAATGTGTGCACATTTTCAAAATTCTGTGATCCCTACACTAAGTCATATACTACTTAAATTTGAATTTTGAAAGGAGAAAAAACTCCCATGTAATAAAATCTATTTTCAAGGATAAACAAGCAATAAATTTTGAATTTTGAAAGGGAGAAAAATAACTCCCATGTAATAAAATGTGTTATAAAGGAAACGTTTAGATCTCTATTACACTACTTGTGCAGAACACATTTTCCTGCAATTATGAGACCATTCCTATTTTTTAGTATTTTGTTTCTACTAAACTTCCATTCTTCAATATTTATCCTTCTTTTTTAGTCTCAATTGAGTTGCTGAATAACACCAAGCGATACAAATAATAGGCTAGAGTCCGCCATTTTGCAAGGCTTTTGGATCCAGAGAGGCTGGTTAGATAACTGTTCGCCGCAAGCCCAACTTTTGATTAAATTGACCATCCTTCCCAACGGATTTGTGCTGAACTGAGTTAACAAGGTCAGATAAACTCTTATAACTCTTATAGCAATTTTGTTGATTAGATCCCTTTTCGTAATAACTGCTCAATTATACACGCGATGTATTATACGCACACTTTTTTTGACCTCTGGTAAACCTATCCCCACTCCTTTACTGGCATTAGTTGAAATAATAGCAACAAGCGTTGTTGGCAAAATCTACTCATAACTGTTCGCTCCAGTGTGATAGAAAACATTTTCCATTTAAAAACAAACTACAGATTTGGTACATTAGTCCTGTCGAAATAACCAAACTTCCTACTCCTTACACATGTAGCAAAATGAAAGTGGAGCAAAATGAATGAAGAAAACGTGCGCGAATTTTACCAAGTTTTCAAGACGTTACAAAGAATAATTAACAATTGGTTCAGTAATCATCAAAGAAATTAAGCAAAACAAAAAAGCTTCACATAGTCTACAAAAATTACAAGAAGGCTTTGACACCATCCCACACCAAAGGCTTCATGAAATATTTGATATTTATAAAATAAATTCGGAACGTATAACAGTTTTTCAGATATAACAGAAATACACCTGAAAAAAGATGCATCAAAGATGTCTACAGAACGTTTACACTTGTCTTTTACTTAATTTATAATCACTTCTTTTGACTCTAATAAATATATTATGTGATAAATATATTAGGAAATTACTACATTTGGTGATTCGCCCCAGATTCATTACATCTTCCAAAAACATAACATTATATCATTTGTTGTCAATTTCAGAAGTTTATGAACTAGTATTAAACCAAATTTATGCTTTATTAATCATGAAAAGTGTTAATAATGAGCATTTATCAAAATAAATTAGTTAGTTCACAGTGAA
This sequence comes from Teleogryllus oceanicus, assembly GCA_964035755.1. Classification (NCBI taxonomy): domain Eukaryota; kingdom Metazoa; phylum Arthropoda; class Insecta; order Orthoptera; family Gryllidae; genus Teleogryllus; species Teleogryllus oceanicus. The sequence continues at coordinate 131,309,476 of CAXIVR010000005.1, read as the reverse complement.
AATCGAAATTATCATCTTCAGTAAACTTACAATAATTAAAGATCATATTTTCCGAAATTGGCATATTCTTAAGGATAAAGCTTGGCGGAAGGACGTACTATCACGAGCCAAATGAGCAATGCAGAAGCAAACTCTGTGACCTATAATGTCCCCGCTATCACGTCAGGGCAGTACTCGAGAAAGAGTATAATCAGTCAAAGAGTATGCAACCGCCAATGATCGGAAAAATGAATAGTGAAATGCGAATCTAATGAGATGTGAAAATAAGTTTGAAATCAATGAATATCTAATCAATGTACGTTAGTGCGATGTTCAGCTATTATTATTATTATTATTATTATTATTATTATTATTATTATATTCTTTAGAATAATTTAACAATCAGTGATGGTGAAATATACAATTCAAATTACTCGTAAAGGGTATAGCCGAATAAGGGGGTGAAAAAGGCCTCCAAACCAAATCGATAATCGCGATACTCATACGAAAGAGACTAAAAAGTGTCGTAGATTCACAAAAAAAAAAAAAATCAGCCTCCGAGGGCAATCTGTTGCAGAGATACGAGAAACGTTTTTTTCATGTTTTATTTTTTTCTCAGCTTCCATTGCATGTACCAGGCTGAAAACAATTGGAGAGACGGAGAAAAATAGTTGAATTTTGAGATATTTTGGCAACCAATTCTGACGCCGAATTCAAATAGAAAAAAAAATAGATTTTTGAAATGTATTTTAGACATCATAATCTCTCTGTTTTCCCCCCTAGAATGTGTCTTATAACATTCTATAACATGATTTTCAGATTTTTAAACAATGTGGACGATAGTGAAAAAAATTAAAACTAATTTTATCAGTTCAAATATTTGAAATTCGCGCCAAAATGTGATAGGAATTTTTTCACCAATGTTTAAAAAATGTATATTTAAATTATTGAAAGCTCACAGACAACAGTCTGATTGACAACTTTTTGGTAAAAATGTTTGTCTTTATACGGAAAGTATTTATATTATCGAAACCAACCCCATCATCAACCCCATTTTCTTTTTAGATTAGCATATTGTTTCGAATATAATTCTAATTACTCGGTTTTAGGTATATTAATAGTTTGTTTATAATATGAATCAAATTACTCAGTTGTATATTTATTAATTATTGACAATTAAACTATCATAGGCAATTTATCATTGTCACTGTCTTCTTCAATAATTGGTGCCACGCGTACCAAATTTGTATAAGCAGTCAACTCAAACTTTCTGATGGTTTAAGAATTTTCCAAGTAACAACCGTGTGCCAAATAGTAAATGACTGCAGCTATGTAAAAGCAGCATTCCAGGCTGCGACTTCCGTTCGCACCTTCACAATATCGTTTCACCGATATTCCTATAGTGGAAAGAGATGATGGGCTCCCCTGATGCACCAATTTTTGCTCTTTCTGCGCAGCGTCAGTTTGCGTCACGAACCACAACACGATTGAAAAGCGTGACGCACTTCGGTTGAAAAGCGAGACCAGACGTTGGCTGCAAAGTTACATGGTCAGCAAGAAATATTGAGAAACATTTTGAAAGTAGCGTAAAATGACAAATCTCAACGATAACCCACCAAAAATAACAGAATGAAAGTGTAATTGAAATAAAAGATGCAATATTTGAAAAAAGAAAAGTGATTATCTTTTTCTGTTTCAATGACTTGCAACTGCGATAATTTTAGAATTTAAAATTCACGCTAATATTATGACGCAAACTGGTGCTTGAAGCTCATTGCCTGAACTCAGATGCGCGAGGCCCACCGATCTCTTTCCACCTTGGACAGTCCGATTGAGTTGGGTTCATAAATGATGTAACACAAGATTTCGAGTTCATACGTCGTGATTGAATTTATGTTTAAATATTGGTAAAAGTGTTTTCCCCAATCACATTTCGGCGTGTAGTTCAAATTTTTTAACTGATAAAATTAGTTTTAACTTTGAAAATTTGAAAATTTGAAAAAATATGTCTTATAGAATGTTATAAGACGCTTTCTAGGGGGAAACTGAGACAGTACTCCAACGTTATCACGTCGAAAATACATTTAATTTTTTTTTTCATTTGAATTCTGCACCAGAATTGGTTGCTAAAAATATCTCAAAATTCAACTATGTTTCCCCGTCCAATTTTTTTCAGCCTGATACATGCAATTGCAGCTAAGAAAAAAAATAAAACATGGAAAACACGTTTCTCGTTATAGCTCTGCCACAGATTGCCCCAGGAGGCTGATTGTTTGTGAATCGACGGTATTTTTAATCTCTTTCGTATGAGCAGCGTGATTATTGATTTGGTTTGGAGGCACTTTTCACCCCCTTATTCGGCTATATCTTTTGTTTTAAAAATATTTAGCGCAATTATATTGGAAACCATTTCAATTTGCCTAGTGTCAAATGTTAATAAATTTCGTAGCCGTCTGATTTCTGTCTCTTCATCCTGCCCAGACAAACAGTGCATCATTCCCTCTATTTGGGTCCTGTGTGCGGTGAAATCCGCATTCCGCGGTCAGTCATCGCGGTGACCGACGCCGCTTGACCCGAAGTGCGGCCGACGCAGGGCGGTCGCCACCGCCTACGCCACCCGGCCCGAAATAAAAGAACACCTATTAGCTTCGGCACGCGATCCACGTTGCGACACAGCCACAACTCGTTCGCCCAAGCCCCCCCCCTCTTCTCTCCCCGCCTCTACGAGCATGGAAGCAATCGACTCTACCCGACCCACGCATCCATAAAGCAGGCTGACACACTGTAGCAGAACACAAAACAAAAAGGAGATCATAATTTTTGGCTAATTATATGCCGTTTAAATACTCTATTCCCAAATGGTAATAGTTGCTCTTGTAGTTTTCTCAAAAATTAATGTTCAGCCAGCTTAAGAATAAAGCCACCTGACACGAAATAAAAAATTAAAGTTAGAACAAAACTACTTATACACGAATTATAGACTAATTATAGGCTCACCAAAATTAATAATTATTATTAATAATTATTAATGTTCATTACTGAAAATATAATAAATTGTAACACCATTCAACACGAGGCAGACCATTCAACTCGTAATAATATTTAATCTAGAGAGCAGAAAACTGTTAATTTTAATATACTATTCGAAATATTACCAACTATTTGTCGATATATCCTTCATTTAAGTTCTCGTAAACTTCAGCTCAAAATATCCCAACAATGCAACCCAACCGCCCACGTACGCTCTGCCGCAAACTATTCAAATATCAATAACTTTTAAACTAGCAAGCAGAACACAGTTTACTTTCAACATATAATGCATACCATAATGAAGTATTTGTTGATATAACCCTTGAATTCAGTTCTTGGCAACTTTAACAAACAATTTTGAAAAATACAACCCAACCGCTTAAGTACGCCGTTCCCCATGGTAATCAGCGTCTAATAATTTTTAATCTGGCGAACACCACATAGAGTCCTTTCAACGTATTATGCAGGTACTATTTGTTTATTAATTCCTTGAATTGGGGCTCATCAAATTTAGAAAAAAGTATTGCAGTAATACAACTCAACCGCTTAAATAAGCTCTGCTGCAGACTCTTCAAATCGCCACAACTTTTAAACCAGCAAGTCAGAACACTGTTTCTTTTCAACATTATACACATGAACATGTAGTATTTGTTGATACTGCCCTTTAATTAAGTGCTCGTAAACTTTAACCAAAAATAATGCAACAATACAACCCAACCGCGCAAGTACGCTCTGTGGCAGACAATTTACATCGTAATAACTAGGCCGCGAATTTCAATTAAATATTCTTTTGTTGTTTTTGTTTTCACCTCAGAGCTATGCTTTTAGTACAGACATTAATTTAATGTTAATCACAAAACGCCAAACCTGGCCTTGATAAGTACTTAAAGGAATACATTTCCCTTCCTCATATTCAGTGACATTCTCTTAGCGATCGATAAAGGTATTGGAAATGATACGCTGTTCCTCCATTGGATATTTATGTTATATATTAAATGATTTTCATCATTCTACTAGCTCCGTGATGGCTGCCCCACAAAATCAGTATCTTAGCTAGATTTTCGGAGGACCCGTGCAGAAGGCTCAAATGAGGCCCTAACTGCAATTCCCGAAAGGGAAATAAGGAGCTTTGGATCTAATTTATATGAGTATGCATTTAATTAGGAATTAGATTTAACCAGATAATGAAATCAGTCTTCATTTTATGGAATCAAGTTTCTCATTCATAAGCCCCTATTCTGAAAATGAATTTGTAAAATATTCGTCTGTAAACTGCATGAATAATATGCAATAACGCGGATTGAATGTATCTTTTAAACACAAAACAACCGCAGGAGCTCATGTGTTCGTTCTGTACTGTTGCCAATTTTCACAGCACGGTTTACAAATTAAAAATTTACGAATTCATTTTTGGAATATGAGCTCTGATCACGAGGTGCGTGTCGATCAAGCAGCACAGCTGATTGCGGTGGTTCTAAATATACACAGACGAAGCGGTGGACAGCCTGTGAATATTCCCTTCACTCAACCACAGACTCTCCAGTGTATTCTTTGTTTTGTGGTTTCTTGAAGTCTATCCCCAGATTGAAAGGCAGCAATAATAAGGAATAAACTTAAATATTCTAGTGACGAGAAGTTTGTTTTATAATTTTTACCCTGAGAAACCTTCAAAATCTCTCCTCTCTCTCTGTATATATATATATATATATATATATATATATATATATATATATATATATATATATATAGATAGATAGATAGATAGATAGATATATAGATAGATAGATAGATATACACACACACCACCTTCATTGGTTGCTGGCGGACGCCCTTTTTCGAAGCCTTGCACAATATAATGTTTCATTCCAATGAAGCACTCGTCCAGCTCCATCCTGCCCTTGGAATCGCTTCACTTTTCCACCTCGCCCTGGCATTTGGTTGCGGACGCGCCCCTGGTTCCCTGCAGCCCCGCCCCCACCTCTCCGCGCCCTCGTTCGCGCTCGGGGCCATCGCCGCCGGCCGTCGTCGCGGCGACAAACTTAGCCGTGGGCGGCCGTGACGGGGACGCCAACGCCGTGATGTGGGGCAGGGACGCGGCGAGCAGCTTCCGCACGCACCGGACCAACGGCAGAGGAGCGGCGCTTTAGGGCTCCGCCTCACTTCAGGACACAGACCGGACGAGGTGGCTCAGGGCATCAACTGAAGTCACTGCAGCGCCTAGTGTTTAGGAGGGAGGCCCGCGAGGTCCTAGTGTTTGAGTCCCGATGGTGACAGGATTTTCGACACTAGCTACATGGATGGCCTCTGTCGGTAGTTTTCCGTGGTTTCTCAGACGAATGCCGGAGCATTACCCTAAAAAACGGACCGCGCAGATATTTCCTTTCTCTTCGTTCTTCTATCCTCACCCCTTACTTACACACACTTACATGCATTACATTAATACATATGCCGAGAATCCGGCCGGTAGCTTAGAACTTGTCCCGCTGGTGGGAGATACCTGGCTGGGGAGAAGCCCCGTTAGCCGACGGTAGGTCGGCGCCGGAGCTCGCCGTGCAGCGGGGGAAGATCACCGCTACCTTCCGATGAAAACACATGGTTCGCACTGCACTCACGGGTCTAATGACCTTAGATGTTGAGGTACCGGAAATCCCTAATTAATCAATCAACATAAATAAATATATAATATAAAAAAATTAAAATATATAATAAAAATCAAAAATATTAACAATAAGTCGGTCAAATATCTCAGTAACTATTTTATTGAAGATTCACTTGCAAATCAAATATTCTTCACAGAATAAATTTGGCCACCTGTAGAACCCATCAATTACAACCCATACTCAAAAATCATCATCCTGCGACTTCACTGTTGCTTACCTAAACCAATCAATAATCCATCCAATCTTATCCTACACTTCGCCTATCTGGCCTTGGCGGCATATTAAATATCAAAAATGCATATTTTCCAAAATAAATTTCTCCGAACAATTACAAAATCACCCTGGTTGGTGCTTAACTCCCAGTTACATCACAAACTCGGCATTACGTCGATCTCCGTCCATTTCTTCCTCCTATACTCTCCTTTCTATCCCCAAATCCTCCAGATTCCTTCAGTCGTACATTTCAAAATCGGAATACAAAATCCTCAACACAATAGACTAAAGCGGAAACAACCGCGCCAGTTCCTCGACCCTTCCAGACTATCGTTGACTTATTTGACTTCGCATATTTAATTCACAAACAATTATTTGTTGGCTCTACTTAATGTGACTCAATGAATTCATCTATCAATAATGTTTCCTAAACAGTGTCAATATTTTTATAAACGACATTGGTGAAAAGATAAATATGGATTGCTTGGTATACGCTGACGATATGAAGATCTATAGACCTACTGAAAGGAAAGGTATATGGTTATTTTCAGAATATAATTGAATAACTCATTTAAAGATCTGGGCGTAATGGTTGATGATAAACTTACTTTCTGATTATATAGGCAACGTTACTAGAAAAGCATACAAAATCTTAGGATTTATACTTAGATCTAGAAATGAATTTGAAAAGATCAACACATTGTATCGCTTGTTCTCCGCCTTAATGATACCAATACTGGAATATGGAAGCATAGTTTGGTCATCATACACGGCTCAAAATACCTCACGAATTGAGAGAGTTCAACGGAAGTTCTGTAAATCCCTGATTTACCACTGTCGAGATAAAAATGTGAGAAACACTGATGATGTTTATGATCTACTCAAGATTGATGGCCTTCAAACACGGAGACAGATGATCGACATTATTTATTTCTATAAGGTAATCAATGCTTTTATCGACTCGCCGGAAATATTGGAGCAATTTGGCCTAGTGTGCACCAGGACTAATCTGCGAACAAAATTACTACTGGATGTGAAGAAATAAAAAAAATGTCGTCTTTGGGCCACACAATAGAATAGTGATATTTTTAATCTATAGCACCAATGTTAATTTTTTTATATTTTCTAGTTTCAAATTTAACATTAAAAATTTATTTAAGCAACTTTTATTAAACTTACGTGATATACAATTTCAGAAACAAATCACATTATATATTATTATTACTAGTGTATGTCTTATGTATTACAATTATATACTTTTATACATGCTCTAAACCTCTTATATACTAAATTGTAAAATTATTATGCACAAAGCCGATTGATTAAGAGTATGAATAAAGTAAAAATAAAAAATATTATTCAATTTACTCTCAATGTCTCGTCTTCGGCTAATGAGGGCTTTCCAGCCAAGCAATTTTTTTTAACTGGAGAGAGAACAAATCGTGTTTAATAAAACACTCCAATATATTGAATGCAAACCTTTTCACCGTACTCTCATCTGGAAACAAAATTAATAAAGTGCATGTCAGAATTGCAAAGACATTCATTCTTCCAACCCAGGTTAATAATTTTCGTTTACATTTGGAAATTGAGGAAAGAGCATTATATCTGTATCTAAATATTAATTTAGGACAGAGTTCATTTGTCAAAACACTTTTGTATTGTGCAGGAAGACGCCAAAAAATGTTGAATATTTGCAATTTGCAAAAATCAGTTTTTAACGAAAATAAGACCTGCACATTCTCTTGAACGTTCTTAATACTATCCAACAACTAAATTTAATAAAAAACGATGCAGCCATTTTTTGATTTTTTTAAATGCCCCAGGGGCTTGGTACAAAAACTAAAATATCGGTTTCAAATTCTAAAGGCCAGGACATCAGACAGATTGATTGAGGAATATCAACTTTGAAGAAAATCGTCTGAACGATTTAGCCGCTAGCGTTGTACACGGACGGACAGTTGGAATGGCAAGCAGACGTTTTGCCGTCACTCGATTTTTCGGCACCACGAATCCACAAAACATTGATTCTGGCTAAACCACGTATTAGGACATTTTTTCTGTATTTAGCAACTGGATTTATTCACTTTTTCGTAGGCAGGGCCCCGTATTCTTCCGAAAATTCGGCATTTTTTTCGCGCAGTATGACATAACGTACTCTCTACTGCGTAAGCAGTGGCGATAAAGTAAAGAGACCTAGTTGTGCACGCTTCCATCTCCCAAACGCCACCAACGTACTTGGGTTTTCCTCCCGCACTCCGCCAGAACATCGTACCTTCTGGATCCGCGCAGCTCCAAGCGTTGTGCAAGAGCGCGCAAAGACTTCGTGAACAATCATGGCGCATGACGAAAACTGTGACTGTAGGTAGTCGTTAAAACACAAATAGCCAGCCTTAAGAAAGCAAGCATTTCTTTCGCAATACAATTGCGCCTCAATGTTACGATTCTAAATTTAGAGAGTGAATGAACAGTTGCAGTGAAGTTTTTTCCTTGATCTAATTCATTAGTCAATGACAATAAATGTCAACAATTTTATTTCTAGTAAATACTCATCTTTCGTAGTAAAATATAGAAACAAGACAAATTTAACCTTAAATTGAGAGAGTTTTATTCTTCAAAACGATTGAGATAGAAATGTAACTTCACTGCATATCTCAATTTTTATATACAAAACGGAGAAAAATTAGGATTATGATCATCTGGGAATAAAATTACTCCTACTCATTTACCATGGGAATTTTGTGCTTCATCCGAAGGAAATTTTTGTATCTATACATGGCGATCTTGTGGAAAATTAAAAGATAATAATTTACATATTTTTACAGCTAAATCTTTTCTGGTAATATTCTGTTTGAAAACATGAAAAATCCTTTCCTCCAAAATCAATTTAAATAGTGCAATCATGTTAAAAACAATCAGAAAGTATGTTTCACGAAGAAAATATAAAATATCTGTTGAAAGCCTGTTTTCCGGCCGTCTCAATCAGGAACCCGCGATGTCTCGATTTCACTTAATCTTCGCGTAGTTAATGAATTCGGCTGCCGACGCCTGTTTTCCGGTCGTCGACTTTCAGTAGAACCATTCAAGCATTCGCGTGGATGATCGAGGGAAACCACGAAAACTCCAGTCAGGATGACAGGCACGGGTATTGAACTTGGGCCTCCGGAATGCGAAGTCATCGCCCACTTCTGTGTGCCACTTTGCTCGGCAGAAGACAATTTATGAAGTACATAAAGTCAGAATAAAGTATGTATTGACAAATTAATCTTCACATGTCATTTCAGTTCAAATTTTTAATAAACAAAATTTCCAAACATCCAAGTCTGAAAAAGGTAATATACCGCACTTCATCTTGAAGCATTATCTTTTATACCACTTGCATGGAGTAATTGACTTATGCTTGTCAATTTGATAAAAATTTTCCTTTTGGAAATTAAAAAAAGTATTATTGTGTAGCCTTGTCTGTAACACTCATTGCATAAAGTAATACAATGAGTGTTACAGACAAGGTTATTGCAATGTTATGTGTAACTTTCATATGAATTAATCTTGTGTCGTAAGACTCGGATTTTCGGGATGCGACAGCAATGCCCGAACTTTGCTGCGACTCAATAGGAGGAAATACAGTTTTTCTTCAGTTTTCGAACGGTGTCCATTAGATCAACAGCGTTTGATTCTGCTATACCCCACTATCATATACATCTGAAAATCTATTACATTTCCAAACAGTTTTGAAAACTTGAGTCGGCAAGAAATTTCGAAAATTCTGCAATGAGGTAGGCACGTGATAAGTCACAGAAGTTTTCAAGAAAACTATACACCATAACTCCAGAAAACTATAACGCAAACGCAAAAATATTCAACTTCTTGGGTTTCTTTGAACAATAATGCGACTTTTCCATTAAAGTTTGTACATATTCTGAACTTATTTTTCTCCCAGAAATATAAAATTTTAATTATTAGTTTTATTTTTTAATCCAACCATCCATTGAAGTAACAGTAAACCTCTCACGAGCCACTGAAATGGCGGCCAGGGAACAGAGGAGACGCAACAAACTGCCAGAGATCCTGATCATTCACAAACGATCTGTAGAAGCGACGCGATCAGATAAGCCCCAGAGCAAACGCGCGCTAGCAGCAGGCGTGGGCGCCCCTGGGCGCAAATCATTACGGCCAGCCTGGGCACGCGCCCAGCGCCGCGCCGCCCGAAATACTGCCCGGCGCTCACTCAGTGGGTCAAACGGCCGCCGCGCCGCCATGTTCGTTAATCGTCCGGGGATGAGCCGCTCCCAACGAAGGGCTCGGCGACCTTGCAGGCGCAGGGCGCTAAAAACTTCTGCCGCGGCGCCGCCGTGCACTGCCAACTTCCTTCCGCCAAGAAGGGCGAATTTTTGTATTAAACAAGTTTCTTACTAAGCGGGTTAGCGCTATACAAGAGAGCTTTTATATATACATATATATATATATATACATACATATATATATATATATATATAATATACATATATATATATACATATATATAATTTCTAAAATTTTAGGTTCCGTAACGCCGTTCCGTCGCGTTCCACCAGAAACCAAGTCCTGTATATATAACTTAGTATTAACCTTAATATGAGCAAGGCACTCCCTCTGGAGTCTTCAATTTTAATTTATTTAATGTGATTGGGGATGATTTAGAGAAATCATAGAGCGTTAGGAATTAGATTAGGTTGGAAGAGGAAATGAGTTATTAAGATCACCTCCCCAAATGAGGCAACTATATGTTTGAAGTAAACACGGGGCAGATTTATATAAGAGTAGTGTAATATCAGCGTTGAGGGCGAAGTTTCTGATAATTAAGGGATATAATTTGAACATGACGGCTTTTGCTTCCTGTTTTGATTCCCTGTAAGGTGAAAATCTCCATTCTGAAGCTCGTTGCTCAAATTCGAAGTTTCTATGTTTGACACGTAGAAATGTGCGAGCTCTCCAAATAGGAAGTTGTTTATTAAAGCATTTTTTCAATCAAGAATGGCTGAACTTTACAGAAGAAAGTACAGATAAGAAGATTTAGCATTTATAGATTAAGCCGACTATTTCAGCCTTGAAATTAAGACAGTGTTTAAAAACGCATACGGTATTAACAAATCAGAGCAATTATTCACAAGTATTAAAAAAAACATTTTCAGTTTTCTTTATCGATTTTAATCATCACGTTCTCCTCAGGGCCCAATCATGGTTGGTTGGTTGGTTAGTGATTCCGGGCGCGTCAACAGCTTAGTTCATTAGTCCCATAAGTGTAATGCATGTTTTTCCTCGGGAGATGGCGGTGATCTTCCTCTGGTGGATGGCATGATTCGGCACCGACCTACCGTCAGCTAGCGGGATTTAACCTTAACCAGGACTCTTCCACCAGCGGGACACAGCCCTGTCGGGACAAGCTCTAAGCTCCGACCAGTTTCCCGGAACATGTGGTAGTGTAGTGCATGTTAGTGTAAGTGAGTGTGTAAGGAGAGGATAGCACAAGGAAAGGGAAGGACAGATAAGACCCATACTGCGGGTGTTGATCGGAGAAACCACGGAAAACTACCGATCAGAGTAGCCGGCCGCTAGAATTCTCCTCCAGACAGCAACTGAATTCAACCTGACTGAAAAGCTAGGGCCCAATCATAATCTGCGATACATCTATCTTAGAAGGCGGGATGTATCGATCCTTGTGTCCATGTGCAATAAAAGGTGCTTTTCCAATATCTTATTCAAATAGTTGTTAACTGAAGAAAATGGCGAAAAGATTTGGTGATGTGTCAGAGAAAGAAATAGACAATATTCGACTAGCTGCTCCAGAGAATGCCGATTAACGTAACAAGTACGTTCGAAAAGAGTTTGAAAATGTTTGTGAGGACGGAAGGTATATGTTAGGAAAAGAAACACTAATTTAAGAAATTGGGAACATTTTGAAGGAAATGAAATTTAAAAAAACTATATATTTCGTGTTTACATTACGCGCATTTTCTATTTATTCATATTTGTACTGTATTAACGCTTACTTGAGAACAAACAAGGAGGTATGTACAAACTTATAATCTCACTTCCTTGATTTTAACATTGCAGACTGTCTTGCATAAGAAATCAAAATTGAGGCTTATACACAAAGTAATTGAAATTACGTGAATATACCAGAATAACTTACATCAGGAGTATTAATAATTCGGCTTCTTAAATTCTAATTTTATTCGTAAAATAGTGCTATTAAATTCCACTTGTGCTTTCGAAATTCTCAGATAATCCGCTCGTTGCGTTGCGACTCGAGGTTTTGTCGATAATTTCCAAGCAATTGTGGAATTACCTATGATAAGATGGTAATCAACAGAAACCCGAGTTCTATATGGAACAAACAATACATAAGTTAGCAGTAGAACTATAAATAACTAGTATTACCTTTACAAAGTATTATCTCGACAAAGTGTTATTTCGTTTTTAAAGCAATTCTAAATATTTTTCATTATTAAACACCAAAACATTCCCGCACCGTTCTTACTTTTACTGTAAAACTCCTTAATATCAATTTAAAGTATTTACATATTATCTACTGAGGTGTAACGTTTAGATTAATAAACCGGAAACCCTAAATTACCATGTATACTTTACTTCGGTCCTCTGAAAACATTTCAAATAAATCAGACTGACGGATGTCCAGAATATCACAGTTTATTTCACGCGCGTCGAAGCAGTCTTCCGTCGGCGCAGATGACGGACATTGACCACTGTAGGCCGCGACGCCGCCAGGCAGTGCTGCCACTACGGGGGCCGCGGCGCCCAACCGTACCCGCGTCGGCAGAGCGCGACGTCGTAACGGCGCACAATGGGCTCAAATGAGCCAAGCGCGAGCACTTGTCACGCGCGACGCCTTAAAAACTGCTACTATAATCTAACTATGAAATATTTTTATTGGGCAATAAGCTTTGAATCGGATTGATAATAATAGAATCGCGATAATTCGAAGTAATTGGGTCTGATGTTACCTCAGATTACAAACAATTCGGATTACACGGATAGAAGGAAAATACATAATAAAAGATTCAACTACAATGTAAAACGAAGTCAAATTTAATTTGCAAATACTATTTAAATTGTAGATAATTCATTTAAGTTTAAAATTACAGTAGGTTTACTCTAGGCCTTCTGTACAATGAAGAAAACGAATGAACACGTACCGGTTACAATGTAGCTCACAGACTGACACTGGCACCGACCGCCGCACACATTCAGGTACCTGTGAAGATTTAATGAAAAATATTCACGAAACAAATAATCGAAGTTTTCAAAAACCTTTCAAAATACGTATAAAACTAGTGAAATAAAATATAACTAAAATAAAATTAGTGAGCAAAAAATAGTTTCCAGAAGAAAGTAAGAATGATGATGAATGCAATATGGTCTGAAGATGCAAGAGGGAAAAAAACTACAGAAAAAGAAACAAAGATTTTTTAAATACAAGAATGTAGTAAATAAATGTTGTTTGACGTGGTTTTCAGCAGGTTAAACCAGGAAAAAAGAAAAATATTTTTAAAATCTATATTTTAAGGAAACAATATATCGTTGGCACGATTACAGTGGCCAGCGACGGGGAGCTGTTCTGGAAGAAAGCTCTCGGCGAAAGAGCGGTTCTCGGTGATAGACGCAGGCCATTCTCCTCTCGCCCGGAGCACCGGCCGCTCGCATTCCTTGCCTCCAGCGCGGAAAACTTTCCAGGGCGCCACGGCGCGCTGCAGCTATTTCCAGCGGGAACCTCCGCATGCTGGAGCTGCCCGCGTTCTGGCCCCTTGCAGTCACCTCCGCCTACGGCCCTCCGCATCTGCATCCCATCAGGTCTCTCCATTTCCTCCCGCGATTCAATTGCCACCACCTATGATCGCGTCACCGTCTATTCGCTCGCCATTCATATGCCTCCTCCCGTCTCACCATTCTTTTCCGCGGTGCCATCACCGTCACCTCTCCTCGATCCAGTCTACTGGCTCCCCATCCATCCACCTGCCCTCTTGTCTCTCCATTCCCACCATTCATCCAGTTGTCATCACCTTCGAATGCGTGCTCCCGCCACCAGCACACAGTTGTTTTGTGTCGACACCAGTAGTGCAATGTTGTTACAAAGAGATATATGCAGAATATGAAAAAATAGATATTTTAGAAAAACGCGAAGTGTATTCTTTTTCCTATTTTGTAACATGGGGTATCTTTGCTTATTTTAAACGGAATAAAGAGGTTTGTTCAGTCCTATTTATGAGTGAATACTGCCATCGTACATCCTCTATATGGAAAACCAGTGTTAATCAAAAACATAATTTATCCATTTAAACTCTATCTGCATCTACATTCTATCTCACCTCGACCACATCTCCCACCACTCGCACAGCCACCTCTGCTTTTTAAGTTTTATTTCATTAGAGAAAACTAATTATAATTGGGTCTACTGTCAGTTTTTAAAAAATCTTAACGTTCATGTAAAGCCCTCAAAAGACAATTGCATTTTATCTTCTCATCTGAAGATTTCAACACGATTTAGAAGTTATTTAGCGATCTAGAATATCGTAAAAACTACATTTAAATGCTAGCTTGTTTACAAATCTTATTTATAAATAATACACCAAAACGTATCAATTATTGTTTAGATATATTGAAAAATACTAGCCTTAATGATGCGGGGAGATGGGAAATACATTCAAAATTGCGGAACCCAATTCAACATTGTGCTCTGTACCGCGGAAAACTTGGGTGTTTTCACCATAAGATTGTGCGGTTGTTGACTTTCCACAACGCACTACACCTGAACATATTCCCATGCACAATATTTCACCTCTGACCATCCACTACACACTCATCATTCATCACTCACTTGTTATCAATTATCCATCCATTGGCTCAATCACAACTGTGTTCATTGCCCGGTAAAGTGAAGAGCTTAAATACGTTAGCCTCCTCTCACAGTCAAAGATCTACTTTGCCACATCATCATTAAACTTATTCGATAAGTTTATTTAAATTTAATAACTAATTGAGCTACACATTCTGTGTAGCCTCAAGAAACATTCCAGCGGCTTTCTCCGCCCTGCCCGCCGAAACGAGGGGCCGCGGCTCGCCACGTCACGTGGAATCTCGGCGCCCGTAATTCTTCGCCTCCGGAAATTCCCCTGTCCGAAATACTATCCAGATCGAGCTCCAGCTGGCTGTGCTAAATTGTATCTTGTCTTGAAAGTGTTGACTTACCGAGAGATGTGTTGGTTTGAGGTAGCGTGTGAGTCATACGACTGTCTGAATATACGCAAAAATCTGGGAGTAGTTTTAACTGGTTTCTGGAACGGTACTTGCCATCGGAATTAAAACATCACGAGAATCTTTTCATGAATAACTGTTCCACTTTTTCAAATAACCTTCCGTATAATACGCAGTGATGTTTTGAAAATTCAACTTCTGTTGAACATAATATACTATTCAAGAAAATCTCTTTTCATACGATTGCGGAAAATCGAACGAGATAGAACTACACGAAATAGGAATTAATAAAAAGCTAGTTTCCAGAAACCAACAACTCGCGAATTTTATTTTCGAACATCGAAAAGTGAAGCAAAGTTTACATAAGTAAACAAAGATGCTTAGCATCGAATAAGCAAATAATTTACTGTATATTTAATTTTTTATACATAAGAAGTTCAGAAGTTTTGTTTCTTTGGTCATACAATAAAATTAATTGCATTAAAAAAATTGTAACTAACATTACGCTATCTGGGTAAAAACGTGATTTTGGGGCACAATATGGTTACAGTTTTACAGATTTTTCCTATTTTCTCGTTTTTTATCATTAATAGCTACAATAGGATCCAAAACTTCACATTTGGATGTGACGAGACGCTTTGTGAGGAATAGCGTTCGACAAGGCATATATGTTCAAAACATCCTGTGTAAAATCTGATTCGCACTGTGTGACCAGTGTTGTAATCAGATCCTTTGAAAGCATTTGCGGCGTCAGGACGAAAAGTGTAATTTTGTCGAAGGTGAGGCAGCGCCAAGATGAGAGAAAAATCATTTAAAACGAGTCACTCAACATAAAGGAAATTTAAATATGATATGAGGTTCTACAGGATAGCAACGTACTATAACAGATTTACTAAGCCAGAAGAAAACAGGATCCGGATCTTTCTACTTTTCTAAAGATGTCGATTATTCTCGTTGATTCTCACAAAAGTAATAGTTATAAGCACATCTCAAACCCGCGTTGACAACCGATAATTTTCGTTGATTTACACAACAAAGCAATCTAAATAAATTACAAATACGCATACATTACCAATACGACTAGCTTCAACTCTGATGAACGTTTGCAAGGCAGACTAATGAAATATTGAAACAATACACTGGAAACTCCGACCCACTCCGAACCGCCTGTGTTCCAGTTTGACAGGCGCTGTAACTAGATCGTGGGCGCGCAATTGCGGTCGCCGTGCGGAGGCGTATTTTCGACGGAGGAGGTGCGAGGCAGCGCCAGAGCGCGGGGCCGCGTGGGCGGGAGGTAAACGCTCGGAGAGGGGGCGCAGGAGGCGTGGGTGGTCCCTGCCTTCTGCTCGGGAACCTTGACACACTCACGACACAGCGCCGGCCCTACTTTCGTTTCCTCCCGGTGCCTCATTTGCTCTTCGTGAGAGACACTCTTACTAACATTTACGTTTTGATACTGTAGGGGCTCTATCGTTGGAAAGAACATTAGGACAAAAGAAATGTTTGGATAGAAAAGTGTAAGAGTTGTTCTCATTGTGTGGGTTTCTCATTTATCACCCTAACTAGTATGTAATTTACATTTTCTGAGAGATAAAGGATTCGACAGTGACCCGAAGGCTGTTAATTTATATTACTACATTGTGTGTTTTCTGTTAATAATTGGATTAGAAATATAGAATCTTGTGTCTTCGAGACATCGCATGTGACGAAGATGAAATTGTTTCCCGGATTGGAGAAATATATACTTTAATCTTGTTGACAATTAAATGGTCTTTGGCTGATGAATACAAATACTATATCTATTTTTACAGTTATGTGAATGAAACATGTAATTTCTGCATTTTTGCGACGATAATTTAGTCACTGAGGGAGGATTCCTATTCTGCAATCTGCTTCTCAGGACACCTGGTACCTTTCATTTTCACACCCAATTTTCATCTTTCCCATTCCTATTCAAGTTTCACGTCAAGATTCTGAGTAGAAGTGCAACTATATTTCCGATTTATGATTTCTTGTATTTCATGAGCTTATTCTGCATTCTGACCTTGATGGACCGATGTTAAACTGGTTGGTGAAATAGAGAATGATTAAAACCTATCATTATCCTCGTAGAATTTCCAGACACTATCTCAAATATTCGGAAAGCAAATATTTAAGGTCAAGTTTATTCAGAAGAATGTTCTATCAAGGTGGTATTCAGATAGTGTAAAATGAATAAGTTAAATTCTACATTAGAAATGAATTATTAATGAGACAAATGTATACTCTCGATTTAAAAATAAGAGTTACATTGAAAACTAAAGAGACTTTTCTAATCTTTACTTGACAGATTATTTCAGTATATTGATTCAGTGGTGAGGTGTAGTTGACATTTACATAATTGAAATGATTGAAGGCGTTGTCATTGTCAATACTATTGTTGACAATGACAACGCCTTCAATCATTTCAATCAGATTATTCACAACAAGTAACAGTTTCATAACACTGTATCAGCTAATTGCTAAAAATACACTCTCATTTAAGCTCAAGCGAAATTAAAGTGTTATCTTATTGAAAAGAAAATCTCATCAAATAAAATTCCTGAGATGCTGAAATTATTTGGATATTTTACAAAGTAAAGCAAACATTGACAAAACGATCTGATCATCAATGTTGAGGACGTCTTCCCCTGAAACGCGATATATGCAACCCGTCATACATCCGTGTATGGCAAAATTTCTCCTATTTATGAACTCGAAAGATTTCAAGAACCAATCAATGGCTTCATATTTCAAGACTTCAATGGGTAAGTCATTACATGTTATTTCACATGGATTCTTTAATAATTACTTACTACTAAAAGGAAGAGGATAACAGTAATCAGGAGTTAAAATGAAAACATAAAAAAGCAAATCATGGATAAAATAACATAATGAAAAAATGTGTTTGGATGTACTGCACAGTTTTCAATAATAATAGCATAATTTCAAACAAAATACCTCTTGAAAACACATCTCCATATTTTCCCAGAATTGTAGACATCTGTTGCATTTAGTTTGCTTGCCTGCTTAGCTCTGACTTTGACAGTCGATCAGCAAAAAATATGAATTTCTTATTATTCTTACTTTGAAAAGAGATTACCCTCTCAATTTCAACCAAGGACATAATCAATTGAGTCCTTGGTTGAAATTAGAGGCTTAATCTCTGAATCAGTGAAGTACACGATTCTTTTTCACTTTCAGTGTATTCTGAATAAAGAAGTATTAAATATGTTATATTAAAGTTTGGCTGTGGGGCACCTACAAGTCCATTTCATTGCCCATCTTTATATTCTATTGTCAGAGATAGATTCTTATTAATTATCAGTACATTGCAATATAAATTGAATAATCTTATTCGAAAACTGTTGATGCTAATATTAAAGTCAAATAGGGTTTTTTTCTTCTGCGTCATTTTGAACTTTACAAACACAAAAAAATGCTTTGCTCATAGGAATTCTCCACTTCATTATTTGCATGAGACCTCAGTTTCTGAATCTACTTTTACTGATGTAGTTTGTGATTAACACATGTCTCATATAATCTCATGAAATTTGCTTGAATCTTTAAATTACACAAAATAAATCATTCGCGTGAGAATACTTTACATTACAAGAAGTAATGTGGTGACACCAACTACTTACACCATGGCTAGAGGTAACTTTTTTATTTACGGTGTGATGAAGCCTTCAAATTCTTGCAATGCTTTGCCCACAAAACAAACTTATAATAATTCAAAACCTTAAAAAAGAAAGTCTCACACATACTACTCTAACGTTCATCACCATATTTCTTCTCTTCCTTTTCTCTACATCTCTCCTCCCTCTTTCCCTTTGTCCTTCTGCTTCACTCTAGTGGTGGATGCTGGGGCGGTCATGAAAGGCAGACCCTAAAAACCAACAATTTTTTGAAACTTTACCAAACTAAATCACAATAATGAACCCACATTGGTCACTTCGTATTAAATCACAATCAAGATATATATCCATTACGTATATACGTCGTTTTAAATTTCAAGCTAATTCTTCACAACCACATTTTTTAAACCTGTTTCAAAAATATTTAGTGGAATATAATCCAAAACTTAAATTGCTCACCTTACAAAATCTTTCCGGATGCGCCTCTGTCCCCCCCTCATTCCTCTTTTCCATCTCCCTCGCTCTCCCAATTTTTTCTTCCTCCTCTCACTTCTTCTTGTGATCATTTTACACTACATTAGAACGGGGTGACATCCACCACTTAAACACCGAGCACCTGCCCTTTCTCCTCCGGGAATGAATGGAAAACAAACAAAAGGTCCTTTGACGAAGTGGAATCGGACGGGGGGAGGGCGCCTTCATTGTGGATAGGCAGCCACGTGGGGCCATATTAAAAATACCCGCCCGCCCGCCGTCCGCGGCGCGTGCGGAACGCCCCTCCGCGTATGAGGGCGGAGGGCGGCCGGCCCCAAATGACGTGCGAACGTCAACACAACGCACTCGGGCCCGCCCTCTATTCCTGGCAAGGGCCGGGCCGGGCCGGGCCACTTGGCTTCCTCGACGCAGCCTACTTCCTCCTCGGCGCGGGTGGAGATGTTCAACAAGAGGCAGAATGTGGCCGTTTCGTTCCGAAGCACTCACCAGTTCAGACCTGAACAATTACCTGTTGAACAGCTCACCTGCTACAATACGTTAGAATAGTCGCTTTCTTATCCACAAATATAATTGTCAAAAGTAGGAGATGAATATGACAATTCAATTCGCAGCGAAAAGTATGTAAACAGAATATTTATTTATTTTGAATAGATTTAGTGTCTAAATGATTTATTTTTATGTATTGAAATATTAAAGACTACATTTTCCTATTAGTTTATATAAACTTAGATAAATAAACAATTAGTTATATGGGTTTAAGTATTTCTGTTGATCAATATGGAAAGTGAACTCGTTATTCTTCAATCTAGAATCATAAAAATTCCTAGAAAAAATTAAAAATACTTTTCACAAACTATAAAATGTAAATACCTCAATACAAGAGGTATTGCTATGCAGCGTTAGATATTCATGTTTGGATAGTGAATGCGCTCTGCCAGCGCCCGTTGAGTGCTAACGAATGGAGGTATTCGACCGCCAGAGGCACTTCCGCCCCGCCCATCGAACGCGGCGCGTTTGTTCCCAAGAAAACCCTCGATTCCTCTCCACGGGTGAGTCACTGGACATGACCGGTGGCAAGTCGCGCGCGTTCATCGCGCGTCTGCTCCTTATTTCAGTCGCCAGCGCAGAGGGCAGGACTCCCTGCCACGCCCGTCGGGAAGGACGCCCCGCGCCGGGGTGACCAACATAGCGACGCGAAGAAATGGGCCGCCGCGCCGCGCCGCGCCGCGCTTTCCTCAACCGCCCGCAGCGCGGTGCTGCCGTCACAAGATGGCGTCGTCGCTCGGCGCCAGCCCAGCGCTGGGTCGGCTCGCGCCCACCGGCCAGCCACCCTTCGCCCGACGGCGCGCCCACCCGGAAGGGCTCGCGGACGCGGCCGACACGCGCGCAGGCCCTTCCGGTGCGTGCGGGCGCCCGTCGCGGGCCGGCTCTGTCCGCAGCCCCCCGCCGCCTCCTCGGTCTCCCCTCGGTGTGTCTATAAAAGGACGGCCGACCAGGCCGCCCAACTGTACGCATAGAGTAATTTGAGATACACTACGGCACCGGCCTCTGCAGAGAATTCCTGGCATTACTCGTTTTGCCAAGAATAACCCAGTTACCGAAGGCTGGCGTCGGGAGAGGTAACGTCCGCGCTGAAAACATCGGCCCCCGAGGCGGCGAGGCGGATCTGGAGCGGGACGAGCGGGGCCGGCGGGCGGACGTTTTCGGACCGGTCGCGGGGGCGGGGCCGGGCGCGCACGCGCGCTGCCGCCGCCGCCGCCAGCGCCGCTTTTGTGTGGGCCGGAGGGCGGGCGATCGCAGCTCCTCGCGGCGGCGACTCCACACGAACAACGACCGTGGTGAGGGCGCGCGGCAGGCCCGTTGAGCCCAGCGGGACAGTCTGCGGCCTAGGCACCAGGAGCACCAGGCGGCGGCGGAGCAGCACAGCGGCAGGGCAGCAGCGCAGCGGAGCACCGGCGATAGCGGGCGGGTTCTATCTACTTTCTTGCGTGCGGTCAAAGTAGACAAGAGTCGACATGGCCTCTGCCTCCGTGTCCAAGACGACCAAGTCGTACACATACCGCTCGACGGGCGGCGGGCCCGCGGAAGTCAGCATCGAGTACAGTGCGGACCTGAGCGCCCTCTCTCGCTTGGAGGTGAGCCGTTGGGGGTGTTGTGAAATGTGCACCGTCCACCACGAACGACCTTCCGGCTTCCACCTTTTCAGCCGATTTTGTGAGCGACGTCTGTCTGTGGAGTTTGTCTGCGACGCTTATTGTTGCCGTTTCTGCTTATGTGTTGGTTGTCAGTTTGGTGATGCGTGCTTGTGGATTATGAAACCATTCGATGAACCTGCGATGGCGTGAGTGTGAAATCCCACGCTGCACATTTCACTCCATTGACCTGAACAGTATTCTACGAGTGTTTTTTATATTTTGGAATTCATTACTCAATGTTTTGTGGTGATTTTGTTTTCAGTAATTGAAAGTATGAAAAGTGTTTGATGTGCTCACCGACTTAGGATTTTTTGTATTTTTTGAAGTGTATTATTCACATTTTTCAGAATTTCAATTCATTACGCATTTTTTGTAGTACTAGTGAGTGACGCATCAACGTCTATTTTTATTTGAAAATAATTATGATTTTTTCCATTTTTCTTAAAGAACTTTTGGAACTTATTAGTGTCATGCTAGTTATGAACGTGTATTCACTATATTTTGATTAGCTTATTTTTTAAACATTTCATTTAAACTAAAAATAAATAATTATTTGGCAACATTATTAAGTAAGTATCAGTTTTAGTTCAGGAAGGCCTATTTAGAGACAGTTTCAGTGTAGAAAAGAAGGCGTCTTCAATTTAATACTAAGTTAAATTATATATTTTGTTGTTTTCTTTTAAATTTATGTTACTTGATTTAGATATTTTATATTTCGTTTCAATTTTGGACTTTATCCTATTTTTCATTTATTTTCGATTTGTTTCTCGGACTATTCGAGTCTCGAAAGTGCTTCCAATGACACGCTCTCTCGTTGCAGGACAAGATTCGGCTGCTGCAGGATGACTTGGAATCCGAGAGGGAGTTCCGTCAGAGGGTGAGTAACTCCCGATCATCTCCGTCTCCTCTTCCTTTCACACAGACCCTCCTCCGCCCCCACCCTGCGCCCTCCATCTGACCCTCCCCTCCCCCTGTCCACCAGCTCCCACCTGGGCCTCCTGAATCTGAGAAGGCCCGCCCCTTCCTTGTCCCCCTCCTCCGTTCCAACCTCCCCTTGTTTTCTGGTCTGACGCCCCGGCATGGATGCAGCTCCCACGGAAGGAGGACTGACCCTCGATAGCCCTTTCCCCCACTGACCACGCATAACCCATGCGCTGATGTGGCCCTGTACTTAACATAAGCAACGACTTCCGTGCATGCTTCCGGCATGTGAACTGTGATGTGTTTATTCTGTGTCAAAATATTTTCAAATCTCTAACAGTTTACATTCAATTTAGCATTATATTAAATTTTATAAATAAGAAATACCTTCATCTCTTCTTTTGAGGCTCAAGACGTTTATGCTCATCATTGCGTGAAATCGAAGCCATCTGAAGACCATAGGTTTTAAAGACAACGTTCTCGTCATAGACATAAAATCGGGCAGACACCCAAATCACTTATTACTTTTTATATGAAGGCGGAGAGATGGGTATTATATTTAGCGATATATCAATATCAAACGCGGAGCCTCTCTTGGAAGACCTCCAGATAGATTTCAACATTCTCGGGGCGGTCACCCAGGCCACCCGAAATAAGCGCGTCGTGGCTATCGAGATAAATTGGAGCCAGGCACCTGCTGGACAGGGTGGTCGCCGAGAGACTCAGCGAGATCTGTCAGTTTGCAGCGAGTGGATTCTTAGGACCACGTTTGGGAAACTCATTTCATAACTCTTCTCCTTCATCATACATTGTCTTTAACTGAAATATCCAAATTAGATTTGACAGAATAATAAGCCCATCAACTATAAAAATTAATGAATATTAATGTAAAGAACAATTTACTGGCGTAAAACAAAAGAATATATTTTAACAGTGACGAAAGTAATCGACAATCAACTTAAATATAGACAAAAATAAAACGCTCAAAATTTTAAATTACATAATATTGAAATATCTTTATGAATTATTCAATAATATGAACAGTTTTTTTAATTATGAAATCGCTGAATTTCTTTCTTAACAGTGTTATTGTATTTTGTCACGTTTTGGTACTAGTTAGAATTAAATAAACTGTGATCATATATAGTAAAATGTCATTACTTTTTTTCTTAATGAGAATCTAATAACCATTTTCTGAGGAAAAATATTAACAGTAAAAATTATAAAATAACTAAAACATCGAAACTGACTATAAAATTGTGGACCATGTAATTTCCCAAGGTCAAAGACAATTATCATCCAGATATAACTGATAAACCGAATAACTTCTATCGAAAGTTCTAAAGTTCATAACACAATTCACTGATTTAATTAAAATTACATTTAGCACTAAAGGGTGAAATAAGTTCCGTTTTTGATCGAGCGTTCAGCTCTCTTACCCAGTAGATTATTTTATTTGGTTATATCTGATTGAAATATTTTGTTAATGACAATCGTATATTCAATAAAGAGAAGCTAATTGCATACAACTGAAACTCAATCTAATTTAGAATTAGAAACGTGTTATTTTAATTTAATGTAATATTAATTTGACGAGGACATTGAATTTTTAATAAATGCGAAATGTTATATATAAATTTGAAATTCTTGCTTTGTGTATTTCAGTTTCACTATATACAATTTCAGTAAAACGTGTATGACACTTACACCGCAAATATCACTTAAAAAATTATCATTGATTAAGATAGTTTCGACCTAACTTTTGAAAACAGTGCCAATATTCACATACTGGCTAAACTAATACAGAACAGTATATCCAAAGTATAATCAACTCTATAGTTCACATATCAAGTGTTTAATCAAATATAGGTGTAGAATTAAGTATTTGCGAGGAAACGTAAATATGTCCTGTTATTCTTACCATTTTCGAGTTGTTGTTCAAGGGCGTGGATGGGATATGTAATCTGACGTGTTAAGACATTTTTTAAGCATATGTCAGGATCAGTAGTTGATCTCCTTGAATTTCTATGAACGTGATTTCTGAAATCTTTGAAATTACTAAAAAATAATTTCCTACGGACATTCTATACCGTGTATTTCGAATTATTTCCACATTTTGAATTATAAGTTGTTGTTTTTTCAAAGTCACGTTCAAATAAATATATATATATATATATATATATATATATATATATATATATATATATGCTAAGACACTAGCCTTCATTAAATTTGCCAGAAAAAATTTGTTATTGTTTGCTAATATAGATCGGTTTAACTTGTGATCTGAAAGATTGCCATTATAAGCGCAATAAAAATTCAGAAACTGCCATAATTTTGAGTTAACATTTTATTGCGTTATTAACTGTAAACGAGGCATTTGTATGTAAGTGAAAAATGTGCAGTCATTCGTTTAATCTGCTGTCTTCAAATTACATTCATCCAAACAAAGGGATGGATGGATTATGGATAAAATATACCATTAATTAGTGGAACATAACACAAATGCTAAAAAATGTTGCGCTATTCAATAATAAAGAGGATACACAAAATGTTCTTGTTTTATTACATAATGTAGTAAGGGCCAAAAATGTAATTAAAAAACCTTTGGAATTATTCTTTTATGGAAATGTCAATTTTATTTCTTAAATCGTTTGAAAATGTTTTTTAGCATTTATTTCAAAATGATGAATTATGAAATATAATAGAATAATACATGTCAGAATACATAATATGTATCACCAACGTAATATGTTCGGTAAACATTCCAGGATAATACCACAAATTACCACAAAATATTAGCTCGTATACCAATCAATTTGCTACGTAAATGGAACCCATTCATATCATTAAATCGAAAGAAAATGTAATATATTCCTAGCCGACGCACCAACATTGATGCAAAATGCACCGACATTGATGCAAAATGCTTTATGTGCATTTGGCAACCCGAGATCAGCAGCGTTTTCCGTACATGCTGCGCTCACCGGCTAGAAAAGGCACGTGCGTTCCCTACATCCGCAGCATCTGGAATTAGCAACCAGGTGGAACGAGTGTGGCGGTGGTCTCGAGACCGCCCAAAACCGCCGTGCCCCACCTTCCCCCGCCGCGCTCTGATCTGCACCGTTCCGCAGTCGCCCACATTCGCCCCACTCCACACCATTCCCAGTTCAAACCACCCCCAGCTCCACACACACCGATCCGTAACATGCCCTGCCCGCTCCATATACACACCGCTCCATAACATCCCCTCTCCATGCCCTCACCGTTCCACACCTTCCCCCCCGCGCGC
The DNA here is from genome assembly GCA_964035755.1 of Teleogryllus oceanicus. Taxonomy (NCBI): domain Eukaryota; kingdom Metazoa; phylum Arthropoda; class Insecta; order Orthoptera; family Gryllidae; genus Teleogryllus; species Teleogryllus oceanicus. The sequence continues at coordinate 131,283,783 of CAXIVR010000005.1, read as the reverse complement.
GCCGTCTCCGCTCTGCCACGACGCGGGGGCGTGGTCGCCGTCCACCTGCCCACCCACACGTTATTAATGAGGTCTCACCTCACGCTGGCAAACGCCCGCCGCTTCCTGCACCGCGCCTGCGGACACGAGTTTAAATCTTTAAGAACGATGTCGGCCTAATCCGAGCTATATTTAGAGATCGAAGGTATTTCCGGGGTGGGCTAGAAGCGTCCGTGAGTCACCGTGTTAGCATGTCAACGGCTTCGTTAAAGATTTTAGTCGTTACTGTCCCTCGACACCGTTTTTCAAACTTCTATGACAACGTTAGTTTTTGCGTTGCACTCCCTCAACTTACTTCGCACAGGGCGCAACAATTATATACCGACCTTTCGTTGTTCCGAGCTCTTCGAAATATTTCTTTAAACAAAAAATATGAAATTCTTTGACACCTAATATCAGGAACAGAGAAAGGGAATTATCGAAAATAAATAGTCGAGTGACAACTTATTTCATCAGTCTCAAGATTGTGCAAAATGTTTTCACAGGTAATATTTTCGGGAGAACAGTAAAAAAACCTGTGATATATTTTCAAAGGAATGTCTTTCTACAAAAAAAATGCACTAATTTTGCCAGTAAATATCGTGCCACAAGATACATTTATAGTTCAATAAGCGTTTTGTAGATCTGTTGTATTGATGTAAGTATCGGTGTTATTTCGTTTCGGCCAACAAAGAATCGAAATTTCAAACACTGCTGATCTGATACTATGAGGAAACTCTCCCTTCCCCTCCTGCAAAAACTCGGGAACTGCTACGTGCTTTTGAATCCTGTATCACGGTCTCATAAGATCTCAAAATGTTTTTGGAAGATTCATTTTTTCCGTCATTCGCCGGGAATCGAACATAGGAGTACGGAATTAGCCAGGAAATCAAACTCGCGTTTATGGTGATGTGGTGGACGCCAGCAAATGGGCTTTTCAAATACATTAAGCATCCGATTGCTACAAACTATACTTTCGCTTTTAAGAAGCCAGGTGTCGCTTTACAGTCTAATAATGTCCACACAGCTGGGACACATTTGCGAAAGATAATGAAGAACTCTCACGCGACATAACTCGAACCGCTACTTAAACATTCCACGCTAGGTGACACTGAGGGTGTCAATCTGTCACGACCATCGTTAGTCACTCTATCCGCCAACCACACGACTCGGTTGTCGTCGGCCGGATCGACCTCGCGATAATGGATGGACGCAGGGACGCGGCCTTCGAAGCGAAGAGCGCTCGACTGGGCCGAGGCGGCGGTGGCGCCCTCAGCGCTCGGAGGCGGCGGCGGCGGCAGGTAATTTGGGCGCGGTATTCTGGCCCGACGGCCGCCGGCTATTCCCAGGAGCGCGCGCGCGCTCGCCGCCTCCCCCGCCCACGCCCGCCAGCGCCACCCTGCCCCTGCGGCCGACGCCGGCACTGCACCTTCCGTGATTTTTGTTCATTGGCACAAGTTATCTTTGAGCGAACTATGAGCCCCTTCTTGTTGTATAAATAGCTTCCAATAGACAAAGAGTATATTATATAATAATTTAAAAAATATGTTATTATACAATGAACTTTTTCAGTAATATGAAAAAATATTACTTCCTTACAACATGAAATTAGACTTCAAAGAGATGAAAATTTAATTACTCTGTAAAATAGCTAGATAGTCATCAGAAAATAAAATCTTAATTTTATTATAATTACTTTTCATTTTTGGCATAATTCTTACGTAGTAAAGAGAAAATTATGTACTGCTGCAGCGAAAAACGGTGATTCTCCGTCAGAAAAAGTATTGTAGGTCCCCCAAATCGAAAAAGTAGATAATCCTTGTTCTTATCTAAAATAAATTACTTTAACACGTTGTTTAGTCAGAATTCACGTTTTGGGGGTCATTGATACCGAAAACTCTGTTTCCAGCAAACCGCCTAACTGTCTATCTGCAAAAAATGCTAGCGGCTAAACCACAGGTCGAATTTTACCAAAATTGATTTTTCCTTATCGAATTATTTGAAACGTATATTTTGAGTGGGGGAGGCTAGGCTTTGCATGAATCCCCAACGGAATTTTCAATTATTTTTTTAAAATTGCTCCATTTTTATTTTTTATGAACATATCAACACACTCATATAAAAATTGTGCAGGTAACATTTTTGATGAAATCTCTAGATTTTTTAAAATTGCCAAAGTTATCAAGTTTTTTTGGCGCCTCGCTAAAACTTCTATATTGAAGATATTCTTCAAAATTTGATCTTAAAATACGATCATGTAGAATTTATTTTAAAACATCAGAAATTTTCGAGAAATTTTGCGTGAAATAAAGATAACTTTAAAAACTAAATTTTCTCATAACGGCTCCAATTTTTTCTTTATTTTTTCAGATAATGCAAACAACGCTGACAGAAATGGCGCAAGTCGAATTTTCGTTGATCTCTCAATTTTTGACACATGCATAAGGATTAAATAACTCGAGAAAATATGACCAGGTGTAGCATCGGCAGTTTTACTTTTATTAACAGTTATTTCGAAATGTTTGCGTTTTTAAGTTCAATAGTGAAATACCATGAATATTTCAGAAACAACTCTTATTGTCGTAAATGTAAATTACACGACCTTGTGAACTCCTAAACTTTCCAATTCTCAATCTCTATTTCCTTTAAAATAGGACCCTATAGTTGCTACTCAATCTCATCACTGAAGTGTGAGAAAAAAACACTTACAGGAAACAATACCCTCATATGAAGTGTGATGTTCACCTCCGTATTTTTATAAATAAGACTAATATTTTTGTTAAAATATTAAACAAAAAAAGGATAACTTCTATAATACTATCGGCTTCATTAACAAAATCCATGAAAAAAAACTTACTAGGAAGAAAAATTCAATAAAAGTTGAACTCAAATCAGAATGAATTGTTATCTCGAAATGAAAGTTATACTAAATTTCCATTTCTTAGTGAAAAAGAAATGTTTTATTTGCTTTTACAACACATCTAAAAGCTTGACACACTTACCAGAAATGTCACTTGTAGAAATAACGGGATACAACATCAAAAAAGAGCACGCTTCATTACACATTTCATGAATTCTCACTTTCGCGTACAACAAAGCATGGTATTCTAGCTAGAAAACAATATTGCACTTAATTTGATATAAATTTATTTTTATAATAATCAAAGCTGATGTGCCACAAACCAGACGACGTGTCGCTAGTTTCTACATTCACTTTCAGTTTAGTAATCTTAGTTCTCGCAAGTTAATCTTAGTTCTCGCAAACTAAACGACGCGACAACAAACTAAACGACACGAACCGCAAAATGCCTCACATAAACGCAGAAAAAAGCAACGTTTACATCAATATGTTCATCCAGAAGATAAACCAATGAGTGTACGCCCCCCATGTAATTCTATTAGTAATATACATTAACCACCAAATGTTCCAAAATTAACAACTAAAAAAATGGCAGTTACAAAAAAGAAAGTTGCCGCGGCCAACGTTCCCCTCCGTAGCTGGGCGCGTCGATCGGCCGGCGCCAGGGCCGGACCGGGGGCCGAACCCAGGACGCGTCGCGCGCTGCCTCACAGCCGGCTTAGTTTACTCGCGCCTTTCCCGATGGCCCAAGGCCGGCGGCGGCGAGGAGCCGAGCGCTTGGGGATGGGCCAAGCGCCGCTCGAAATAACGCCGCCTGGGTGGAGGCGCTGCCGCCGCCGCCGGCACAGCGCGCACCCGGCCCCGGCCCCGCCCCCGCCCCCACTGTAGGTACCCGATCCGAGCGGGTAACCCCTCTTCACCAACGGGTATCCGGTATCGCTTGCATTTTATTCGCGAGTGGAGTTGGAAACGATACAGCGTTTATGTATATATGCATGTTTGTATGTTTGTATGTATGTATGTATGTATGTATGTATGTATGTATGTATATGTGTGTGTGTGTGTGTGTGTGTGTGTGTACGTTCTGAATTAAGCGCTGATCGCACGTATAATTTCTTTGTTTTGATTTTTATTTTCATAATTTACCGTCATTTTTTCATACATTTTATACGTTAAGTCTACAAAATAAGCGCTTATCGCTCGTATAATTTCTTTGTTTTCCATTTTGTGGTGGACACTCAAACCGATTTATCGATGCTAGTATATTTCTTTCAATATAAACAGCATGCCTTTATATTTACTGCAATATTGATACATCATTAGCTTGAAAAAGGTTGGCCTCCGCAAGAGTGAGTGGGTTAGAGAGCATTGTCCCGAGAATAATGTTTATGGTTAATGCATGAATGGCCAAATTCACACTTAAAAACGTTGCTGAGCTACCATGTCCAGAGTCGTTAGAGAAAGTAAACTTCACTCTGTCTGGCGATGTACACACGGTCACAGACTTCTAGTCTATAGAAGAATTACTGAAGGTAATCTGAAAACTGGTGGGTCAATTTCTTCCACTGAATTTTACAATGATATCCTCTTCATTTTAAAGAATTCTTCGTTGATAATTACTATTACATAGAGAATTGATTAAAAAAAACAATTACAAAATATTAACAAAAAACCCTTTTCTTAAAATACCCCACATCAACCACTAAAAACGCATTAAAGTTGAAGTAAAAAGTATATAAAGTCATATATACACATTCGAATATCGTATTTTAATTCAATCTTCCTGAGAAGTGCAGGATGTTTGATAAACTTCATTGTATCAGGATTAGCACAAACAGGAAATCCGCCGACAATTTCGCACGCTTTCCGTCCCGTGAGAGAACTAACCAAGCCATTTCCTACGAAACGGTTGCGAAAAGTACACACTAACTCCAGACCTCTAAACACATGTCTAAAAGCAGCCAAACGCAGCCCCTCCAAATGCAACAGTTTCCAAACCACGGTTTCTGCTCACAAGATCGCAGTGCCGGACAAACAAACAAATCGCCGACCAGAGTGCACCAAACGCATAACTGCGGCAACAGAAACAAAGCAACTCCTCATAACTCGTGGAGCATCCACACCGCGACTCGGAACGGCCGTCAAAGAGACGATTTGTAAACGCGCGGCGCCGGAACTAAACACCTGCCTGTCGATGTGGGTGGGGAGGGTAGGAAAGAAAAGGTTGAAACGAGTCTTCCGAAAAGCGAGACGTAAACACGCTGGAGTTACGACTCAGCTGGCGCGATGATGCGTTGGTTATGTTCGAAGCACCAGAGCTTCACGGAACACGTGCGCCGGTTTTTCTGAAAATACTGAATGTTACAGACTTGTGAAAGAAAATTCGAGTATTGCCGGGAATATTTAGAAGCGTTTTCACTAAACATTTTATATCAAGTAACTGGTGTGAATGCATTTTGGGGCAGTATCTTTCCAGAAGTTACAACACGCTTTCCTTGAATGGGTTGTACAATGTGTTTCATTTTTGTTTGTGAACGTTTTTAAATTTGCATGAATAAATTGGCAATATTCCACTGTATTGAACGCCAAAATTTACTACCATTTACATATGAATTGTAAATAGTGAACAGGAAAAGTGTAACATTGAAAATGTTACAAAATAAAAAAAGTTCAAATAAATTTAAGGAAAAAATAATCTTTTGAATACCATTAATTCAGAAAATCTACAATAGAAAACGTTTAGTTTGCAAATTTTGAATGAAAAGATATTATATTTTGAAGTAGAAATAGAAATTAACCACTTACAAGTTACAAATCAATTTCTACCATTTCTGTAATTAATTTTTAAAAGTATTTCCATCTATAGTTTTGCAAACAACTTTCTAGTCCCGAGAATTCACGAGTCAAGCAACTGTATTATATTTAATATTTTTATTATTAACTTGTGTATCACAAATAAGAACTTGTATCCTTTCCGTTTATCGTGTCGAACTCACGAAAGAGATCGTGAACACATTCTAATAGGCCATGCACTGTTACTAACACGAATTTCGTAATATTATTAGACGAGTTTTCTTACAACCCATGGCCACCTACTAACAGCATATTACCAGATTTAATAGACAAGTGTAACACTGGATTAAACGAAAATAATAGTTATTAGAGTTTTTACAAATGTACGTCGAATGAAATCCGCATCGTAACATCTTATTTCAAACCTATTTCTTCTTCACTTTCGTATTGAGAACATCACGCTAAGCTAGAACCAAATACTAAAATAACGCTAAAGTAAATAAACGCTAAAAAAAGTTTTTTTTTAAATTTAACACAATTTAATTTCTTCAAAACATGAATGCAAGAAACGAAACACAAATCTTTAACATAATATCCCCAGTAACTTCGTTTTCATGAACAAGCTTCGTTGGTAATCTTATTTGCAAGTAATCGTCAAAACTCTGAAGAACGTTTTGAAGAACTTTCCGACGTGGGTGGGTGGAATAGCAGGAACACGAGTTGAACGACCTGACAGCAGTTTTGCTCAGCCCAACAGACTAATGGAGGCGGACGAATCTTCCAATCGTCTCGCACGAGGAAGACGAATCGAAGGAGACGGTGCATCGTGGCGGGCATCCGGCGGCGCGCGCCAGGAAATGTGGTCCACGTGCCTGGAAGCGGGAGACGAGGACCGGGAGGCGGCAACCGGAACGCAGAGATTACCGAGTGCAAATTAGGGAGCAGGATGCCGGTCACGGGAGAGAGAGAGTAGCGGAAAGCGGAGAACTGGGATCGAGTGGAGAGTAGGGCAGAGAGGAGGGAGCGGGCCGAAGTAAAGACGGGACCGGGCAGTGGAGAATGAGAACCAGCAATAGTGTTCAGGAGATGAACTGGAAACTGAGAGCTGGGACCAGAAGGCAGTGAAAGGGAGATATAGAGGTAACCGGGATGATGGGAGCGAGTATTGGGGAGAGGAGAGCGGGGAGGGAGAACGGTGAGAATGACCAGGAGTCGGAAAGCGGGACGGGAATGCACGAAATGGGAGGCGGAGCAATAACCGAGAAGAGGGGAGCAAGGATCGTGGAGTCGAGACCAGAAGTCAGAGAGCAACACAGGAAAGCTGGGGAACAACCGGCAGATGAGAGATGAAGCGAGTCCGAGAACGAGAGGCAGGGAATGGAACGCGGGGTCCGGGAGATGACGAGAGGGTTCAGGAAGGAGGGCCCGGGAGGTGGTGTGCAGAAGGCAGGGACCGCAGGGCAGATGCAACTGATCTGGCAGCGCCGCACGGCAGCTGTGGCGTGCACGGCGGTCTCCGGGCGCGCTTCCGGAGAGAAGATGGTCCTCGAGATGAAATACCAGGGCAACCTCCACCAAATTGACCGCGCGTCATCTTGTCATCTGTGATGGCGACGTAAATCATTCCGAGAGAAATGAATATTCACAGATGCAAAATGTTTAGATATTTATGTGCTCAAAGCGACAGGATGTGAGCTGACGCCAAATAACAAATTAATTTTTGACGTGTACCATGTAGACTTGTACCAAATATAAACCAGCAGTATAAATCACGTAAGGCGTAAGGACGAAAAATAAAATTCTGACATTAAGCGACTTTTAGCATACGTTTTAACATATCTTTTCTCAAAAAATGTATTACCATTTTTATACTCACAAGACACGGAAATGTCTCAATATTTCGAGTATATCTTCCTAAAATTTGTTTTCAAATCCATTCCGGTTCAGATCCATCTTTTCTTAAAATTTTATTCACAATTTGATATAATTCTTTATTTTCTTGTTTGAAAGTCAGATACTTTAACTTCGCAGGATACTATTTTATAAGCAAATAGAGGCTATTTCATAGAAGTACATATTTATTTTATAATTCTACAGAAGCAGAGCATCTCTTAAGAGACCGTTTCATTTGGACAAAACGTTTTTACTTCCCTGGATATCTTTACCAGAATCTGTTATTTCCTTTATAATTATTTGTTATAAAAACAATTTTTGGGATTATTTACTATTACACGAAAATCTTTAGACAAAAGCAGAAGAAGTTGACGAATAACAATCTGCCTAAGTAATCAAGAAGATACCAAAATTAACATAAAAATATTTCAAGTTTTCCAAAGGAAAGTTATAATTGTTTGTAATGTTCATTTTGAATACTATTTCAACGTTTTAAAGGTTTTTAAATTAAAAAAATTTTTTTATGTAACATAATAGTACCAAAAATGTTATTCAAAGCTTAAAATACGTGGGAAAAATAGAAGTACATGTATATTAGTCACACTTTTTGTAATTAGTGAAAACATATTTAGAACATTTCATAACGTGGTGGAACCCCAAATCCCGCGACTGTTGAATGTCAGAAGCCCCGGGACGCAGTCACGAGCTCCCGCCAGCTCACGCGGATGACGCCGAGGAGTACCCCGCAGTGACGGCCGTCGTGAGCCAGAACGCGGGGGCGGGGGCGGGGGATGGGCGGGCTGGGGGTGCGTGCGCGCACGCTGCTAAATTTCACCGCGCCCGGTGACGCGCGGCGGCAGGCGGCGCGCGCGCGCGGAAAGAGAGAAAAAAAAGAGGAGCGCGTGCAAACAAACCGCGCTAAAACGGGGGCTGCGCGTCCCGCGCCGACCTCTCGGCGAAAAGGTCGCAAAGGTCGGGTTGGCTGCGGAGGCGTGAAGTACGTGGGAATGTGTGAGGTGGGAGGATCGTTAAACTTGTGTTTGCCCAAGAGCGCTAGCTGTCCTCGTGTGGGGAGGGAATGAGAACCCGATCATTCCGACCGGCAATGGTGGCTCACTGATGTGGCTGCTGTGCCTCGGACCGGGAGGTCCTAGGGTTTGAGTCCCGAGAGTGGCAGGATTTTCCACACTTCTTGTGAGCTAGGTCGATTTCAGCCTCTGTGTGAGGGAGAATTCTAGCGCGCGGCTGCTCTCATAGGTGGTTTGCCATGGCGTGTCTGATCAACACCAGGTCAATGGCGGAGAAGTACCCTAGCAAACGACCATGGACCGCGCACGATATTCCCTTCCTCTTCCCGTACTTACACACACATACATACACTTACATGCACTACATTACCACCTGTCGGGAGGTCAGTCGGGAAATTAGAGCTTGTATACCGCTGGTGGGAGATCATGATTGAGGAAAACCTCGCAAGCCGACGATACGTCGTGGCTGTATCTCGCCATCCAGCAGGGAAAGATCACCGCCACCTCCCGGGATAAAAACATTCACTACACTTATAGAACTAATAACTTTAGCGGTTCAAGCGCCTTGCATCACTAATCAATAAATCAATCGTGTTGACTGTGGAGGCGTGTAGTAGGTGGGAATGTGTGATATGTGAAATCGTTAATTTGTGCTTGTCGAGGAGAGTTGTCCTCGCAATGATTGTGTCAGCGTGTGGTACGTAAGGAGTGTGATGCGCGAGCAACGTTCACTTCCGTTTTTTTCTGGCGGTCAGCGCGCTCGATGTGCTCTTCGGAGGGTTGTGAATGAGATCACCAACATTGCGAATTCGTCCGAGCAAGTTCTGAGCTGAAATGACAGTCTGACGCTCGCGCCCCTTCTCGGTGCAAAGGTCACTGGCCGGATGGTTTAGACACTCGCTCATTTCGGGGATGCGTCATTGGGAGAATGATTACGTCAGTTTCTTGAGACATATCCCTTGCCCGGCGTATGAAAACGTACTGGATAATAATTTTGTATCTTAGTTTCGTGAACAATAGTGTGTAACTGACCAGCTGCTGCGCCAACCACGATGCTCTAAGATTGTATGTTTGAATCTCGTGTTTAATGCAAATGTTTTTACTTTATGATTGCGGAGCTGTAGGGGATCTCAAACCAATTCGTATATCTTTTAATTTTCTAAAAAATAACTACCTAAATGATCAGGAAAGACAAGTATCAATTCTTTATATTTCATCGCCAACGTCCCAATAAGGATTTATAATTTAAAGAAGAGATGCATGGGTGAATTAAAAATGGAATACCATGGATAAATAACGTTAGCGTTCCCGCATTCTCTAATTTGGCACAATTGCGCATTGGATGATTCATCGAGAACGATGGCGGGCAGCGGAATGTGACAAGTTTATAACTCCAGGCGTTTCATGTACACTAGACGTCAGGAACAGTTGTTTGTGCAATTGATCACTCAAACGTCTGAGTCAATTTTCTAACAAATTTCGATAATTTCAAGACTTCTAAGGCGCTAATAAGGGCTACCACAAACAAACATTTTGCGTAGACACAATGGGCAATAGAATGAGAATATTTTAATTATCAACAGCAAACCATTTGTAACACATCCACTATTAAAATCCCTTGTGTATAACTTTATCCACAAAATTAAAAAACTATTCAAAATTTTAAAAATTAATTTTACTGCCTTTAACACTAAATTCTGCAGACATGCTGCAATTAATATAAGATAAAAACAAATGACTTTTAGTAATACAGTAACTACTCCTGTAGACAGTTAATAAATATTTACTGAACATACAATTTCTTAATTTACGTCATTCGACTCTTCATTCAATTTTGATTCGTCCGTAATACTCGTTTAAAATAATTTGAAAGTAAATTTATTGCTCTCGGGAGTATAAATAAACACGTTCCGCCCGGAAATTTTAACAGCATTGGAAACACAGTACTCAAAATAAAACGCGCAAATACGTATACATTTAATAATTCAAGAATTTGTAAAAACCTAATGGCTACTTCTGGGTCAACCACTCTCGTACATGCACTAGAAGTGCGCTGAATCGGAATCGGGCGGGAAAGGGAGAGGAGGGGACAGAGAGTCGACGCGGGTCGCACGTCCGCCCTGTCATCGCCGCGCCGCCGACGCCGTCATCTTCGTCAGCGCCGTCAACGCCATCGTCGCTGGCGTCAGCGACGCTAGCGCGATCTGGTGGCGTTCGCGACGCCCGCCTGTGACTCAGGCCCCGCTTATAGCCGCCAGCCCTCCCGCCTCAACGGCCAGAGCGACGCGCCACCCCGCCCCACCCCACCTCCTCCTTCCTCCTCCCCTCCCCTCCCAGCCGACGCGGACGCGTGAAATATGGTTTTTGAAAATAACGTAAAACGGAATCCACACGCGCCTCTACAGGGAGTTCCTATATTACCCCCCCTCCCTCGTTCTAATGTCTTCTCTTTAAATATGTCTTCGTCTCTGCATCTGGCGCTCTTTTTTTTTTTTCCCAACCACCGTCGCTCTCAGTTATTTCCTTCACATTTCCCTTCTCTTCCTCTTACTTAAGAAATTTCCATTATCATTCCACCTTGATTTTATATTTTTTAACTCAATATTCCCATTTTAACCTCTCCGTCTACCTTCCGGGTTTCACCTCTTAATATGCAGCGCCTTATCTTCTTCCTTTCTTCCACGTTTTGTTCTTCATTTCTTTGCATCTGATTCTTCCATTTCCTTCCATTACTTCAACTTTTTCCCCATTAACTTTAGCCCTCCTGACTCACGCCTGAGCGCATATTCTCGCCCCCCGGCCAGCAGCAGGCGCCGCGGATTCAGGCCAAAGACCGCGACGACTCAGCGGGCGAAAACGTTCCCGCGCGCGCGTATTTTTAACTCGCGCGTGCAACCAGGTTCCCCTGCGGCTTCGCGGGAAGCGTGCGCCGGCTTGCACCCCGTCGAGGGTGGATTTGCGAGGTGCGAAGTCCGAGCCACTTCGGCTTTCAGGCGGCGCGCCAAGCGGGAGCGCGAAGCGAGGTTTTCTTGGGGTGCGAGCGCGGCGCGCTCTAGCCGGCGAGAAGGCGAACTATTTGAAGCGACACGCCCCAGAAACTGCTAGATTAGAGGGATAAATCTAGAAAGTTCTGTGATCCTAGTGTAAGCAGCGTTTGTCCCGCGGTGTGCAGTCCAATTACCCGAAGTGGAATAAAGCTAGATGACGGGTTAATGAGGTCGGGTGGCGAACCGACAAGATGTGCGGATGCCGTTCCTGGCTTGCGGTCTACAAACATCGGGTTCAACTGAAACTTGGCACCCAAATGTAAAGAACCGTTCAGACATCAAAGTGCAGGGTGTTGTACGATGCTCACAAAAGATGATGGCGAGAAGGCAAGGTAAATAAACTTCACCGTGGTGTCAGAAACACGAAATGCAATGCACCTACGTGAAGACACTCAATAGTCAAAACACACAAAAGAGATCTTTTTCTCGGACGTGTTCCTTTCCCTTTTACTTGAAGTTAAATAAACCGATTTAGCATACGAACCATTACGTACTGCAAATGGATTGTCATGAAGTGCAAATATTTGATTCGACCGGGATCCGTACTCCGAACCTCCCCTTTTATCGACAGAATTCATTCCATCTCGATCATTTATTTCGATCGTCACCCTTCTTGCCGATTGTACTGTACCATTACATACTCTACCATGAAAATTCCTCAACCTTTTCAAGCCACCTGATAGGTTCCTCCCATAACATGAATTATGATTATACAAGTCTTCGTTTAAGAAATGTCAATTTTGTAAACCTATAGCATGCTATTAAAATAATCGTATGGGCTCTTTAATGTCACGTTCAGACTTTTTGAATAAATCCTCTTTCAAATTTCAGATGTAAATTATTTTCAACTAAATATAATTATGTTAAGATACAAAAATTAAATAATTCTGAATCATTCCAAAATTGTCTTCACAAGAAATCAGATTTGGAAATTTTGGCACAATGGAAACATGTCAGAAACATTCAGATTATTGTACAAGAATCTACACAATATTAAGAAACCAATTTTATTATAATTTATATTCATTTCAAATTAGAAAAATGTATCGTTAATGAATACATTACACGTTTTACAAAACAGAAAAATGTGTTATAGTTTATCCCAATAATTGCTTAGAATGATCGGAAATGCTTGTTCTGTCTCCATAACTGCTGAGATTTCTTTAAACGGGCTGTGAGTGATCCTGGTTCTGCCCTCTGCTGCAGATTGAACGCGAGAAGGCGGACCTCAGCGTTCAGGTGATCCAGCTGTCGGAGCGACTGGAGGAGGCCGAGGGCGGCACTGAGACCCAGGTGAGCCAACCCCTCGCTCACCACTTCCACTTAGATCCACCACAAGGCGGGCAACCAGCCAGGAGCTCAGGGCTAGTCCCGCTGACGGGACGTACCTGGATAGGGAAAACACCCGCAAGAAGACGTATAGGTTGGCGCTGGATGTCACGTAACAGATCAGCAGAAACACCGCCACCTGTTGAGATAAATCATGCACCACACGAGACTAATGAATGACCTAGGTTACATTTCTAGCTAATTCATTGTTAATAAATGTTCAAATGTTGTATTTCAAATTCTATGCATTTGCAAGTCATTTAAGGAGAATCGCGAGACAATGCCTCTAGGTGAATGTATTTAATTACACGTCATTTACATGTCAAAGTAAGTCTGAAAGTTGTTAACACGATCAAAACAAAGAATTCTTAAAATTGAAAATTAAAATTAAAGATGATTCTCTCCTACATACATAGTACTGTTCCCGGATTTCAATCCGACATCACACAAATGAATTGATTACTTTAATATTATTTAGATAATTAAGAGAAAACCATATTTACTTCGGTCTAGCAACGTACAAATCAAACTTTTCAGATATTGTCAATTTAACAATTTTGTAAACCACGAACTACACTACTACTCAATGTAATAAGACTTTTTTCGATAGGACACCAAAACAACTTGGCAATAATATTAAAAATTTCTAGCAATTATGAAAATCCATAAGCCTTTAATAAGATGTATTTGTATTACGAAAGCCAATAAATGCAAATAAAATATAGAAGAACAAATGCGATTTAGTGGTCGTTTACAATATTCAATGTAATTCGAAAAAGAAATGAGCCATGTACCAGTGAAAAGCAGTGTAAGAGAATGAAATGAGATTGCAGAATTCATTAAGCAATCCAGAGAGAATAGATCAATAATGAATGAATTTTTACTGAGGTTTCAGGAAATAGAATAAAAATAAAGGGAAAAACTGATAAATGAGGGGTAATTATGCGGAGTTATTAGAGAAAATAAAAAAAAAAAAAAAATAAAAAAAAAATTTAATAGATTAGTAAATAATAAGAATGTATTTTAAAATAAATAAATTAAAAAAATGTTCAAGAAATGAGCACATAAAATAGAAGAAAATAAATAAAATATTAATTAGACTTAAAATAACAAGACTAAAATTGTATTCACCTATTTTATAATAAAATCATAATTTTTATTATATAATCATATATTATATATTTAAAAATGTAATAAAGAGGACTGCAAATATCTAAGTAAGATATATTACGGAGAACAGAAGAATACATTTGAACTCCCATCTGGATCGGTTTTTTGTCGTTTCCCTGATCCATTGAGCAAATGCTGAGATGGCCCCTTGATTTGCTTCTGGACATAAATGTATCTTCACTATGCGCACGTTTTGTTGAGCTTTCCTTTTGCTTCTAGTGGTAGTAGAGCTTAGGGTGAATTTCTATTTGTTAGCAATAGAGAAAAATCAAATCCGTTCGTTTACCGTTACAAATAAGTTTTCTATAGTTCGGCAACGAAAATATCTAGTTTTTGAAATGTTAATCTCTCGCTTTTTTAAATTTATTATTGTTATAATTGTTATTGTTATTATTATTATTATTTCAACTATTAATAGTTAAATAGCTGGGAAGGGATTCTGAAACTCAAGAAATCGTGCGCAGATGATTTTCTCCCCCATACGTCACATACGGTTTTTGACTGTTTTTGACTAAATAAATAAATATATAAAATAAATACACGGTGATTTTTTTCCTTGAAAAAAAAAACAACAACAAATAACTATGGTTTTTGGTAGACTGTTAGTTTTCTTGCAGATCTTAACGTAGGATTGAGAGATGAACAGTTGTAAACGATATACAGAACAAAGATGCGGAAATAAAATACTTGAGTTACAAGATACCTCCACTTACCTAAATTTCACTAAACGAACTTTCCACCCCTTTGCAAAGGCGGAGAACATTAAAAAAACAACATTTTTATCAAGAAAAGCGTTCAATGTTTGAGTTAACCAAGTTTCACAGTACACATTTTCTCGTTTTACCGTACACATAATTATCATGATATCTAAGTATTTTCATCACCAGGAAATTTTGTTGGAAATGTTTTGAATTCCATTATGTGATATGCGCATGCGCAGATCGAGGTCAACCGCAAGCGCGACACCGAGCTCACCAAGCTGCGCAAGCTGCTGGAGGACGTGCACCTCGAGTCCGAGGAGACCGCCAACCTCCTGCGCAAGAAGCACCATGAGATCGTCGTCGACTTCCAGGACCAGATCGACCAGCTGTCCAAGCTCAAGGGCAAGTACGTATCGAGCAGTAGGACAGTAGGTGGACTGCGTAAGGGGGGAAGAAACTTCCACTGCGCATGCGCTAACTTTTCGGTCGGTAGCTGTGCGTCCATAGTAACCGCCGGATGCCGCAGAGTGTGTTCCCCTCCGACTTTCGAGGTGATGTCACATGCGTTCGGTATCGGTGACAGTTGATGCTCTTGGAGCTCGATTGCGTCACATGCGAAGGGTGGCAATCATGTGACATCAGTTGCTTCGCCCGGAGAGATTTCCACGACAGTAGAGCCTCGAGAGCGGTTCCTATATCCCTCAAGAGATGTCCTACACACCAGTTAAGGTCGTTTTCTCCGCGATTCATCCACAGATCAGTGTTTAAACCTTCTTTCCATTTACGTTCTCCATTATTTATTTTGTCATGATATAATGCAATGGGTACAATTGAAGTCACTGCCCCACTGCACAGAGGGTACAATTGAAGTTACTGCACATGCACACGCATCTTACAGCCAACAAAGCTCCTTTGCCCCGAAACGAAATTACTGCGGCTCCTTTGCTAACCCTTTGATTTCTCGTCGTCTCTTACGTACTCAACACATGTTGATGAAAATGCTTCTCATTTACCAGTAAACCCTTTAGGTTTTCCAAAGTCACATTCTGCTCCAGTGTGTTCTGCAAATCAGGCGAAAACAGTGAATAACTAGCATGAAAGAATCACCACAATTGTAGCCTCCCAGATCCCATTTTCTTACTCACTGTGATTATTTCTGTCAGAATATTCGAAATTATATGTACACCCAGAGCCCAGATACAGAACAGAACATTCATGAAAACATTACAAATTGCACGTCTGTCATTTATCGAGAATTATTGCAGCACCTTCGTTTTGGGGTGCAGAAAGCGACCAAAAAGCACCACTGCAAAGCACGGAAGTTACGAAAGGGCCCCAGAAAAGGCTCATTGAACGAGAAAAATTTCTACAACGCGTAGTGACATGGAAATGTCACCCTGTGCATATATTTAGTAGATTACATGAAATTCATAGTATGTGACATGTGTACTTTACTAAATTTTATTTATAAAATTCATAATTCGAAACAAATAAAACGTTGCGATAAAGTTAGTATACTGGTGGCCTCAATAAAAAATGGAAAAAAGAGCAAAGAAAATATACTTAAGAACAATTTTCTAATAAGAGCATATTTTTTTTTTGCATTTGCATTTCTTCATCGCATTTTTCTTTTCTCGCAGTACCCCCGTTCTTTTATCTGAACTTTTTCAATAATTTGATTCACTCACAACTTCTTTACGTATCATTTACAATATTTTTCTGTTCGCAATTCTTTTGAACAGTTGTTTGTTTGTTTTTTTTCTTTTTCCTGAGTACCTGAGCCCGTCTATTTCATTTTCATTTACTTAATGCCATCGTTATACTCGATGTATTTCACCTTTTTCTCGAGTGCAAATCTAGTTTGCCCAGAGGACAAGCACGCGTGCACATGCACAGGTACACGCATCTATTCACGCACCCTCTCACACACAAACACATGAAAAGAAAGAAAATTATGTTCACATTATAACTTAGCACAGAAATACTTCCCTTTATTGTCTATAGAAAAAAGTTAAAACGTCTCAATTATCAAAATGTAAAAAGATTGTTGATCAGAGGCAAGTGATCTGTATTTTATTTAATTGTGACTCTGTTGGCTTACTTTGACCTGAAATATTTCTTTCTTTCTAATACTATCATATTACACGGCAGTTCGTGATAATTCGAAAAGGTTTTATCATTAATATTACCCACAAAGTATAATTATTTACTTTTAAGTTACGTAGATCACTCTCAAATTAAATACGTAACACATTCTTCTTTAATAAATACAGACGCAACAATTTTTTCCCAACTACCATACAGATTAATGCAATATTCATACATTAGTACCGTTCGAGGAATTTCCAATACATCTCCCCCCGCTCTTAACGGAATGTAAACTAAGATCCACAGCGGAACCCCGTCGGTGGCCACGTGGAGAAGTGAAACCAGCGCAAACCCCCACAACCATAATTCCTGGATTTTAGTGGCCGCCGAGCCGTTCCAACGCCGCCCATCGCCGTGACTCACCGGCTCCCGCCTGGCAGCAGCAGCCAGCCCCGCGTTCCAGCCACAGGGCGGTGCTTCTTTCGATTTGATACTTGATATCGTTCCAACTACAGAACACACGACGGAATCGTTGATTACCCAACCTGAGTTATCGATTCTCCATCTCTATTGCTTCTGGCTGAACATGATCTATTCTTGATCTATTCAAGAGTTAATAATACACATGAAATTGCACGTCTTTTATTGAACATTCAAAAACGTATACTTTCATTTTGTAAAAAACGGATAAACCCTCGATCTTTTTGTCCACCTAGAGACAAAGGGAAAGAAAATATTATTAACTTGTGCATACTTATCGAATTAGTATCTGCCTTTTTTTGGGGGTGGGTTTCGATGCCGTAGTTCCGATATCATTACGATGACATTATCGATTTGATCCAGTAGTAAGTGACTATGCTAGTATAGAAGTAAAGATGATTACGGCAGATAATTGAGACTAATACAAAGTCACTAAGCGACATCCCGACCTCGAGCCTCGTCCAGATCCAACTAACGACCGGCCATCTTCACCCCGCCCACAGCACCAGACGACCTCCCCAAGCATTCGCTCGCCTGCCCGCCCCTGGCTGCAGCGATCCGCTCAATGGCTACACAGGTGGGGCGGTGTGTCGAAGCCTCCGAATTCAATGATATGTTGAGGTAGGGAGGGAAAAATGTCTTCGTGGAAGGAACAATGAGGGGCGCCGAATGAATCGAACACCGGCTCGGCGCGAATCGTATCTCGAAATAAACGCGCGCCAGCGATGGCGGCAGGACGGGGCGGGCCCCGGCTACCTGCAGCCGCAGCGGCAGGGCGCTCGGCTCCCGGGCGCTCTGCGAGTGGGCCACAGCGCCGCCAAAATAGCAGCAAAGGATTTAAGGGGGAGACGTTTACGCGTGCGGCGGCGCTGCGGTGCCTGCGTTCGCCGCCAGGCTGCGCGCGCGTCGAGCGCCGTAGCGACATGGCGGCAACAATGCGCTCAACAATACCCGGCCCCTTGGCGGTTCAGAAACCCCCGGGGATCTTTCACGTAACTCAAGGAGGCAGATAGGATGTTTTCGGCACATGAGGCGAATCGACTGCACCATTTCCTCTGTGAATATTCAACAAGAGAGTAGTAGCATTTAATCAGTAATATTTAGACAGATTGGCAGTGAGATTTTGGCAGCGAGATTCATGAAGACCGAAAAAATAACTAGGAGAAACGATTAAGTTTTGAGTGATGAATAATGCCAAGGATGTTTTCAAATTTAGGCTATTCTGCTAAAAAAATAGATTTGTGACCAATACAAAATGCCAAACAATTTGACAGGTACTTTATTTACTCGAAAAAAAATGAAGTATAAATAGGTATATTTATAAATATCACGAAAAAATTGACAGCTTATTCACATTAAATCAAATTGTGTAATCTATTTTGAAAAATCCATAATTAAAAATTAAAGTTCCAACTCGATCGTCATGAGCATTCATTTAGTAGTTTTGCTCTTCTCATTACAATGATAAGATGTTGAAATGAAAGAGAAGTACTCTAACCAAAACTTGGAAAGGTTGAATTGTAATACGTAACTAGAAATTTTAAGACCTGATAACCTGATACGACTACAACACAAGTGCAAGCGAACGAGAAAGTTAATAACGGTACATAAAGAAATGTGAGATAAAATGAGCAAGAAAGAGGGAAAGTGTGGAGCACGACAGTGGGTGAGGTAAAAGGCCGAGGGTCGACAAGACAGGAGACAAAAAAGAGAAGAAACAATGAAAACTAATATTCAGGAAACTAAGCGCATTTTTATATCATTTCAGATATATTAATATTGGTGTATTATAATTTTAGAGCAATTCATCAATTGCGTTGGGATTACCAATATTATACTTTTATTATATTAATACTTGTTTCATTTCTCGCGAGTCTGACGTGCAAGCTCCAGGGTTTAGGAATAAGATAGCGGGCGTGGGTAGAACTGATATTCTAGCCATGCCAAAATAACCACAGCGAGGAGGCTCAGAAAAGCTCCTCTCCGACTAGTCAACTTAAAAAACACCAACACTTTTGCCAAGTGTTGCAAAATGTTTACCGATATCATAAAAATATCTGTGAAAACCACCGCTTTCCTACTCCACAACCACAAAGCAGACACCCAACACGCAATTTAATATTTGCTCGTTTCCCTCGGTGCAAGGGTGCTGCACCTGTACGTCAGAGATAAATCGATTGGAGCAAGGCCCTGAACCGCATTTTCACGCCCCGGGGCGCGGCAAACATGCTGTCCTTGAACCCGAGATCGCATTGTTCCCGCTCGCACCTTCACCTGACGGATTCGCTGAAGTGCTCGGTCGTCCGCGGTGCCAATGTCTGTGCAGCCGGATTAAATAATAGTTACGGCACGGAATCTACGGATGCCTTGAGACGGTGCGCCCACTTGGCAACGCTACCGATCTGGCACCGGAGCACGACAGCGACACCAATGGCGAGGGGCGGGGGAGGGGGAGAGGGAGTGAGGCACGAGACGAGAGGAGGCGACACGTTTGAACGCGTAACTGCCCTTGGCTTCGCCTTCCAGCCCAGACACAATCGCCGAGCCGCACGCAAATTGGGTGGTTCATCTTCTCTACTGTGCATATAGAAAGGTCTTGCAGGCGCCGAAACCCCGATGCACCAATGTTAAAGAAAAAAGCAATAAAACAAATTTTCAGCTTATTATTTGAAGAATGATTAATAATGCTATTATTCACAATCCGAAACCAGTACAACTACGCACAGTTCTTCGATACATGCGTGGACAGGATTAGTGAAAATTTATTGTGATAAATAAGGTACTCCAGCTAAAGTTAAGTTTTAAGTAATCGTAAAATACATTAATCAGAAGTAATCTAGTGATAAATGCATTTAGTTATGTAAAAATGTATGATACTTAAACATCACTGATTTATTACGATGTTGAACTACAAAAACTATAGACTCAATTATCTTTACTAACAGCCTTCTTGCAGAAAGCTATCCCTCTCAACAAAGTAGCGGCAAATGGATCCTTGTTTAGGACGGAAAAAAATCTCCTAAAAGACGAAAATTATCAGGAAGCAAATACAATCCTACAAAACCCCGGAGTAATACAGAAAATATAAAACTTACCCTTTTTTACACCACCTTGAAAGCATTAAAACGATAACGTGCTCGAATAACGCACTAGGTCCAACATAAAACGCCTACATACTGCGTATTTTGTAGGCAGGAGCTAGGAATATACTACAGCAAATTTATTCCCTTTAATAGTTCAAGAAATGTGGAGACAAGAACGATGTAGTTAAAAAGGAATATACACACTGTAATCGCTAAATATTGATAATTACATTCATATTGTGTTTCAAATATGTACTATACAGCGTTAAAAAGCGTGGAGGACGAGGTAAACGTGTATTCACCTTTTATATCAGCGAACAAAGTAGCATCTAACGAAATTGTGATAGATTTTGTTTCCATTCAATTTGACATTTCTTGATTTATTTCCTTGGCATAAATATTTTGAATTTGACAGCGAAAATTGTATATTATTTAAAAATTAAAAATATAAACAAGAGTATGGATGTAATGAATATCAAAATATACGTTATTTAGAGTTTAAAAATGAGGAATATAACGATTCACGTACGTTTCATGACAACATTAGCCTAGTATCAAGTTTCTAGTACATAAAGAAGATCGTAAGATTTATTACGCAAAGAATGAAACCACAAAATTAATTTTGTACCGTTTGTGTTTTCAGGGCTGAGAAGGAGAAGGCCCGATTCCAGCAGGAAGTCTACGAATTGCTGGCCCAGCTCGAGAGTTCCAACAAGGAGAAGGTACGTTTTCTAAAGAGAAATGAATATAGGCGTACTAAGCTCTCTTAAAAATTCCTTCGGATGAAAAAATAAAAGCAGCCATTCTGTGACAAAAAATTAACGTTTCGTTAATGTTACGTTACTTTGTTACAACAAAGACCCGCAAAACTTTAAGAAACTGCAAAACCCGAACTAACTCTCTGTTTTTTTTTATTTAAAAATATTATACATGAACGCACATCTGTTCTATAACATAGCATTGAATGTTTAAAATTGTATTCTCTTCACTCTCACTTATCAAAATCATCTAATATAATATCATACAACATACGAAATTTTAAAAATGTTTAAAGTTGAAACAGAGATCCGCATTTGCCAGAGGATGGTGAAATAGAATCATTGTGTTTGACATTAAAGTCGTCAAAATCCCCGAAAGACTGAAGTCGAACGGGAAGAAAGTACACTTTAAAAAATGTATACATTTATCCATATTATTTGGACTTCATTAGTGATTTCTTTTTTAGCTCATCAGTATCAGGCAGTCTGAGAAGCTGGAAATCACTGTCCGTGAGTTGAGCGTGAAGATTGAGGAGCTCAACCGCACCATTGTGGACATCACATCCCACAAGACCCGTCTTTCTCAGGTGCGTTCTTAGGGCTGTGTCACACGAGCGTGACGTTGACGCGCGTCGCACATTAACACTGTTTTTTATGCGAAACGGTCAAACCGCTCGTGTGCGGTTTCGCGTAAGATACAGTGTTATTCTACGATGCGCGTTACTTATCTCACGTCAACGCAACGCTCGTGGCCAGGAGCCCTTAAAATATAAGTCAATATAGACACTTGCGGCGTTTAGAATCGTAAAAAGTGAAGTTCGGAACCTGACTGGGAAATTCTTCCGCAGGAGAACATCGAACTCGTGAAGGAGGTGCAGGACCTGAAGGTGAACATTGAGAATGCCACCTACCTGAAGAGCCAGCTTGCCGGACAGCTTGAGGATGCTCGCCGCCGACTGGAAGATGATGAGAGAGTAAGTGAAAGACGTCCACAAGAAGGGAGATAAGACAATATATATTTACAGATTATATATCTTATTGAAAGGTCAAAATAGATATGCGATTTACTTTTTCCGTAAAACATATCAGCAGAGGCACCCATGAGAGTTAACATGCCCTAGGCTTCATTGGGAAACCGACATTTTTTTATTCAAACCAAACAAACAATGCGTTTACTTCAAATGCAAATTAGACACTATAAGTTGTTTTTGTTGCATGAATAAATTAAATGTTTTTATATTGGGGTGGTGGAACGTTTGCTGAAAATATGGGGCCCCCATGGATCTACTCCCCCACGTCACTTGTTTTCTCTAGGAGTTCCTGTAGGTTGATATATCATTTCTTTTCCTCGAGAACAAGCTACAAAATGAAAAATAAAGTTAGTGAATATTTCTAGATACCAAAATAAATCAAACAACCATACATGAATCTAATAAATCTTCCGCGGTTTGGAGACTTCCCCATTTATAATTGTGCACGGCGGTGTCGCTTGACGTTAAGAGATCACAAAATGCAGTACCTTGTTCCTCGGCACGGCGCTTTTAACAGGCGAACGATGGACGCCGTGGAAACGTTAATAAATTCGCTTTGTATTCTATCTCAAAATTTCAAAAATAATCTCGGATATAATTTTATTGTAATTTTGTAAACAACAAAACATAAATGTCTCTTAAAAATATTTATCGTGAAGAAAAATATACTAGAGGTGAAGAAGCAAAGAATTATTTCAAAATTATTTTTTGTGGTCTCTCCTAAACGAACTGGTTTATTATTTCTTCACTGTTTACTAACTCTCATGTTCGCTTTTCTTAGAAGCTACACCTCAGAACCAGAATAGAAAAGCTACATATTCCGTTCGAAGCAAAACATGGGTTAATTTAATGTTTTCAATTAACTGGTAGAAAAAGAAACATAATAATAGAGATGTCACAGATTCAGAAGTAACAAGTGGAAATAAAATGTTAAAACTGTCTCATTTAATACATTGCAGATTTGAGAGCGAAAAAGCAATATTAATAAGGAGTTTATTTTGCTACCATTGCCAATAAGGCGCAGTAACTGATTCACAATGTGAATGTACTACAACAGAAAGGAAAGTACAAGAGAGACAAAACTATACCAACCAAACCGCTAACGTCGGTAATTTTTTTGATTATCCCAACCTATCCGTATACTTACATGCACATACGCTTTTACGCAAACACGCATACATATATGTTCATGTATGTAAGTACTTGCATTTACATTCAGGTGCACAATACTTACAGGCTTTACCCAATATGTTTAAGCATACCCATTCACACAACTCCATACATACGCATAAATAATTCCAACGGATAATGTTCATACTGCGACTTTTCCCCCTCCTCCGAACCTAATTTTTGGATAGCTGATTGGTACCGGCTGTGGGAATGAAAGTTGCATAACTTAGATGGTGGGCACTAATTGCACCACTGCTCAAATATGTATTGAATTTGAAGAGTACGGGAGTTCTTGGTTGCTGTACTCCGAGCTAAGTGAAGGATGAATTGAATTATCAGCTGGGTTGGAGAGTATTCAATCGGGAGCTTCAATATCAAAAATTCAACTTGAAACTCCCGATTTGATCATCGCGTTCCCGCTGATTGCCGTCAATTCGCCGTTCATTTAAATCAGAATATAGATTTCATTCTCTGACAAAACCTATGAAAATAACATGGTTTTAAGTGTTGCGCTTTGAGGATTACAGAACCAGAAATTATGAAAATGATAATACTGACTCACGGGTAGATGCAAAACACATCTTATAATCTGAAGCGATCACGTATAAAGCTTTATGTCTGACCAGTGAATACAATAAATTTAAAAAAAACACTTATAATAATTACTATCCTGATCTATCACACAAACACACACACACACACACACACACATTTACGTAACAAAAAATTGCTTTCTGCAAGAGAAATACAAAAATAATATTTTATTAACCCTTACCAAATAAGCAAGAAATCAAACTCATATTCAGAAAAATCTACGAAGAGTAAAACTACACCACTACACAACCTAAATATGGTATCCCACCAAACTATTATCTACTTCATTTTCAATGCAATTTAATTTGAAGTCTTTTCCGTTTTGGAGAATCTGGAATGAATTTAACCACTGATACAACGAAACCGAAGCTTTACATTTACAATTACTAGGTATGTAGCTTTTACACACAAGAATAAAATTACCATGTTTCACTTTTGCAGTTACACAAATTCCATAAGAAAAATATACAACACAATGTATAACTTTATATTATTTACAAAATAACAAACCAACCAAAATTATTTACAACGATACGATTAGAACGTTCACAGCGTACCTTTCTTTATAAAAGTAGAAGCTTTGAATCTTCTCTTCCAGATTTTCACTAGACCGCACAAACTGAACTCGTTCGTTCAGCAATCGAATACCGTCAATTCGTGCGCGCTCACCTGACAACGACCTTGAGCGACTGCCTCTGCCGCATGTTATACGACAGTTACACTTCTGCTTGCTGCGAAGTTACCTCATGCAGTTACTGATTTCATATCTTTTTATAATTTTAAATACCTTGAAAACTTAAGCGTTAAGTTCCTAGCTTAATTGATCGCATGAGAAATGATCAGCTGTACGAGTCCCTTCCACGTGATTACCCAGCTACACCTATTCGTTTTTAGATAAAATGATATTTTTCTACCTTCTATAGACTCCTGATGCCATTGCTTGCTCGTCTTTTTTTTTTGTCGTCAGCTCATGTAGATTTAGATACGTTGCTGCACATCTCCTCTTACGAAGAATAAGTATTCCATCTCTTCAGTTTCCTATGTAAATTAAAGATTTTATAGCAATCCTTAAAATTTACAACATATCTTAACGATTAATACAATTCTAGATTACACATTAGAACTGAAAGTAAACATACAACTCTAATTATTGCTGTTCCTCTCGTTTTGTGCACATGTTGAAAGATTGCACTTAACGATCTTCGCCGTATTTGTAATAAATGAAACTAATTATCTTCCACATTAAATGAGACCATAGTTACCTCTGATTTCGAGCAGTATTGACCTTGTAAGATGCAATTCTATTCGTTCATCGGATCAAAGGCAAGGTTATGTAGCACACACAGCTGCCTCGTTCTCCCGCGGTCTTCCGGAAACCAATGAATTTCTATTCCAATATCTTGCCTGCGCAATGATTCTCTTTTGCTTCTCTTTGGTCGACAGAACGGTCGAGAGTTCTACGGCTTCTCGATTTATAGCTTGAATCCGCGGGTTATTCGAACCACACAGATATTTACAGAAATGTAGAATCCATCACGGTACATGAATTCGCATATATAGTCACGTATGTACATATGTATATACACACACGAGTACAGATACTCACACTCATACTTATAAATACTCATACTGCACACACATACGTACACTCACACACAAACAAACGTTCTTTCACACATACGAACACGCATAGGTACACCAACGCACACATACCCCCAAATACCATACCCCATACACACATTCGTTCTCATATATATTGATATACATATATGTACACGCGTATGTATGTACGCGTGTATTTATGTGTACGAGTACGCATGGATGTGTACACATGTGTGTATATATATATATATATATATATATATATTATATATATATATATTTTTTGTGTGTGTGTATGTGTGTGTGTGTGAGAGAGAGAGAGAGAGAGTATACACATTCATCCACACAGACACATGAGTACATACGAACATATTCATACACAGATACATATTCCGTACATATACATACTCGTACATGTACATACAGCCCATTGTCGCGCAGGCTCCTGATCGCGCGTGTGTGTGTTGCAGCGCCGCACGACCCTCGAGGCCACCCTGCACCAGGTTGAGATCGAGCTGGAGTCGGTGCGCGTGCAGCTGGAGGAGGAGTCCGAGGCCCGCCTGGACCTGGAGCGCCAGCTCACCCGCGCCAACGGCGAGGTCGCCACCTTCCGCTCCAAGTGGGAGACCGAGGCGGCTGCCCGCGTCGAGGAGGTGGAGGACCTGCGGTGAGTCCTCACCCCTCACCCCTCACCCGCTCCTTTGTGGTAACGCACATCAATACTCCGGTGGGACCGTTAGCGTTCATTGTGAACCAAGTCTTGTTGAACAAAACCTTACTGGAGAATTAGATTTTTAATAATGTGATTCGAAACGAATATCGCACATTTACGCACTTTTGAAAACATATTCAACGTTCATTAAGTATACATACATATTGTTTTAATTTATAAATTTAATAATACGAGTTTTGTAATTGTTCGTAGCAATAGATCATTGAAAAAAACCGTATGTTCTATACATACGAATGTTAGTCGATAAAGAAGGCCATGAATTGCGTTCTGTCAGCACTCCCGCACTCTTTTTGCCTTCCGTCGCAGTCCAATTGCTTGTGGTATCTTCTTTGTTCCTTTGATATCTTTCAAATACCAGGCTTCTCAAATGTTTTTCAACCTCATCATTCCATCTTACGGAACCTTCCTCTCCTGCTGGCCATGTTCCCTACGTATAGCTTCCACACCTCACTCTTCAATCATCAGCTGACTCTTCCATTATAGTCTTTCTCCTTAATACATGTCACTATTTTATGTGATTTAAATAGTCTTCCAATTCTGTGTTGTTTGAATTCTTCAAATTTCGTATTTTTGGTTCGAGCCAACAATTCTACGTTAACTTTTCCTTTCCCATACAACGAGTGTGTTAGAAGAAGATACAGAGTTAATATACCACATTTCGCATTAGGATACCCTATTGCTTTTAACATATTACAATAATATTAGTCTCAAAAGGATCTAAATGTTGCCTCTGTAAGGAAGTTGATGAACGTTCCAATTTGTTTAATTGAAAAATATTACTAACAATTTGATTTGTAGTCGGGGCTTATTCTCAAATTGTTCTAATCATTTTCCAAGCAATGTCAGCACTTCTTTCTGTCAAGGGGGAAAAGTAATAAGTTATTTGAATTACCCTCCAATATCCCTCAAATCTTTTAAATAACTCTACGTACATTGCTCAAAAATTGTTTTTAATAACTATTTGAAACGATGCTTCTCCCAGTGAAAAAATTTATCTCAGACTTTAATCAATTATTTCGTGTAACTTTACTAGAGATCTTTCATGATTACTCTCAAATGCAATAATAATTTTTCTTTATCATCTTTATCTGATTCAGCAGATTTACTTCCAATAGAATTTGTTTCAACCAACCTTCAATCTACCTTTCCTTTTCTAAATGAAAAAAAAAAAAATGAATGATAGTCCATTTCACTTTCTATAATACTATTTCACTTTTAACAGCAGCAACATACTCTTCCTTTAAAAGCTGTAATTGAATATTTTCCCCAACTCCTTCCATAACAATTAATACTTATCTATTCTTATTGGAAGAAACCCCTACTTCATGTTTCAATTCTAATAAATATTTATTAAAAAGATATTTTAGCTTTGGCATAGCCTCCCTTTTTAATTAACTTTTGCCTCCTTAATTCAGAGTTCTATTCTCTCTTTTGCTCATTTTAAAACAATTTAAATTCAACAATTTCACAAAAAAAAACTTGAAATCAAAACACAATGAAATGAGAATGAGTGAATAAATAGCACAGATACTACTCCACTAACTTATTTGAGTAGCATTTGTTTTTTCTCCTCTACCGGAAATATGTTAGATATGCGATATCTACTTCATCACAACAACCACCACTGCTTGGGAAGGTTATGTAGAGTAGCGGTTTGGTTGATAGGTCACAAGAGGTTTGCAATGAAATTTCAAAAGTCAAAAAAATTATTTTTGTTCTTAATTGTCATACAGTCTAGAACTAATGAAACTTTGATTGCTACTGTTCCCTTGCGCCTTCTGAGACAAGTGTCCATGAAACATGACGCACGAAGTATATTCGAATATTACCTGTTTTGTTTTCGCCCCAAGCACAGTGGTATCTTCATGTTGTCTTGAACTTCATTCCAGCACTTAATATCAAAACCACTGTGTCGATCACACAAAACGAACGTGAGCTTTTGACCCGATACGTGACAGTAGCGCCATTGCCAGCTTTGAGCACGACTGATCCGAACCATAAGCTCGAACGTCTTTGCCCAACCCGCCTCTCAAAAGTGTAAAGAAAGTGGATCCGGAGCCGCGACCCGTCGGCCGTTCGAGGAACGAATCACCTCCACACAGCCGCCTGGAACGCTGCATATGCTTCAATCTTTAATTCAACAAATGTTTTATCTGATGCTGTCCATGAACCCTTATGGATTTCTTTGTGTGGGTACAATGTACGTCTATTCTCCCTTATCGAAACGAACGAGAAAGAACTGGCTCACTTCCGCGAGAACTAGGCGAACGAAAACACGGACCTATGAACGGAACGGCGTCGTATTTGTATCCTCAAAATTTGCAAACGCTGTGATGCTTCGCTTCGCGTGCCCAATTTTACGACAAGACTTCGTCTGTTAATCGCATAATTTCATACGCATTTTTATTTCAAAGAACTTCTTTTGCCGAACACTTTTATCTTGACTTTTGAAACTTCGCTAGGCCTATCAAAAGTAGACCCTTACCAACGTGATTAATATAAAATATAATGGAGCTTTTCCGTCGCATAATTATCAACGCGTTTGATGCTCGAACACTTTCTTAATTTAAAATGCACCATTCTCATACGAACTACGAAACAGAATGCCGTCGTTTCCTCCACTCGTTCTTCGCTTTCGTTCTCGCGACTTCGAAATCTGCTCGACACCGTACGGGATAAGATCCGAATCTTTTACTCATTATCAAATTATCATTAGATGTTGATCATGTAGATCACATTGTTCTAAAATTGTATAGGATATATCCTTCCTCAATTGTGCATTAAAATCCCCTAGTACTTTCCTCAGATCAAATTTAGGGGTTGTCTTACATTTTAGTGGCCTCCAGCAGCAAATGCTGCCAAACAAAACCACACAACGTGGTTTTCCAAAAAAGTTTCACACACACTGCTAAAGAACAACAAATAAAATACTCTCTAATGGTACTACAATAAATTAAATATTTTAACAAAAACATTCACGAAAACTCCAAAGACATAGTTTAGCATTTACGGATACAGTTTTTTTACATACCAAGAATAAATCAAAAAAGGTTTCTATTGCATAACGCAACTCGCGAATGGCAAATATTTAATGACAGACGGTTTCTTCCTTGTAAACTTGCTGTCGCATGACGTCAGTTGTATCGTAAGTAATGGCCCGCTGAGTATGGAAATTCAATTGGGGGGGGGCAACACAAGAAGAGGTGGATTAACGCTATTGTAAATTCACTTCTTCAATTGAGTAAAATATTTCAGAAGAATATTTCCGGCTGATTGAAAAGTTACAAATGTATCTGAATCCCTCACCTTCCTCACTTTTCTATGCATTCAAAACCGCGCGACATATCAGTAATCAACCATCGTTACAATACTAAACGTATAGTCGGAATCTTGATGATGAGATGACGATGTGCTTTTGTTCTGCAGCCGCAAGTACACCGCTCGCATCCAAGAGCAGGAGGAGCACATCGAGGCCCTGATCGTGAAGGTCAACAATCTCGAGAAGCAGAAGTCTCGCCTCCAGAGCGAGGTTGAAGTACTCATCATCGACCTGGAGAAGGTAACAGCATTTTATACACTTGAGCTTTTTCTTGGTTTGGGCGCAATTCTTGTGGAATTCTATGAGGACGGAATAGTCAGGAAACAATCTTCCAAACTGCTAATAATGCATTCCAAAATTAAACGATGCATGTTTCTGGGATTTATTTCCGCAACTTTAGTGGTTTACTTTTTTTCTCTCTCTTGCTTTGCTGTTTATAAGCATTGAACAGGGGAACACAAAACCGTGAACATGCATTACTTTTGTATTGTGGAAAATTATTTGTCTATTCCTTCAACATTTGCTTTTCTCCAGTGATATTACAATTTGCCATCACGGGAGAGTCTGGAAATAATTAATGAATTACTACACCTCACAAATATAGATTAATATTCAGTCCTTGAAATTAAAATGATATGACACTCTCTACACATACTGTTTCTTCAAAAGTTTTGTTAGTTATCTTGTACTATGAAGTTCTGATCTACCACAGATAAATAATACATGAAAACCACAGTCTAATCCAATTATTAATCCAATAAAACCTAGGAATATAGACCTGCAAACTATTAAAATTTTAGCAAACAAATAATATACAATTGTATGCACACCATTCAGATTTTGTTTCCGCACTCTTTTCTCAACAAGAATTCTGCAATCATTAAGCTAAGATGGAATTTACATACCGTTCATTTGTATACAGTATTAACTTAAACAAGATACGGACCGTCAGCAACAGGGAATACACTTGTATTAGTTAGAACATTTTAAAAATTAAAAATATAATAAGATGAAATTAATAATAGTAATAATAATAATAATAATAATAATAATAATAATAATGATGATGATGATGATGATGATGATAATGTGTAATTGCCCTCAGGCCAACAACACCGCCAGGGAGCTTCAGAAGCGCGTTGAGTCTCTGGAGAAGATCAACATCGACATCAAGACCCGCCTGGAGGAGACCATCGCCCTGTACGAAGCGTCCCAGCGCGACGTGCGCAACAAGCAGACCGAGATCCAGCGCCTCACCCACGAGCTGGACAAGACCCGCGAGCAGAAGGAGGCCCTCACCCGCGAGAACAAGAAGCTGTCCGGTGAGTCGCGCTCGCCACTCGCTCCCGTTTCCGCGTGCTTTCCGGTAAGATGCAGGCTGGAATCTCATCCCGACGCCGCCGTTCGCGTTCGCGACCACAAGAAGCTGTTCGGCGAGTGCCGCGCCCGGCTTCGCTCTTCTGTAAGGAAACCGTCACAAGTCAAAAAACCTGTTTTATTCAAGCGCGGCATTTGGATTTGGACAGCTGGGTACGCACCTTGCAGTGGCATTGTCTCCCCTCTGCGGGCGAACACGAGAATTAAACTTATCATTTCTCAAGCATAAAGGGAGTCCTATTTTACCATGTATAGTTTACTCCAAACAGGATTTTTTAACTTGTGTTTTTTTTACCGGAATAGAGACTTGTTCTGCATACTTGTAGCTGTGAAATTCTAGTATGCATGACAATTTCAAAACATCTCTGTTAAGTAAACACAAGCAGCGGTGATGCGTCATAAGAGGGGGAAAGAGGGGGGAAACGGCACACCGCGAGCCCCACTTTCTGAAAGGGGAGATCCCTTTTGGGGAACGAACATGCCTCGATATCTGGATACCCGCGGTCGAGGCATCAGTGCCTCGCTTTTTTAACAACTGTAGAGTTAAATGAGGCCTCGCATGTCGTGAATGCTTGCACCCTCACAGTCACGCGAGATCTACTCAAAGTAGTTTTTTTGTTTTTTTTAATGATACTAACGAGGAATGAATAGCGACATCTCTGTTCTGATTGGTTGACTCAAGGACAGACGGCTTTTCCCTCCCCCTTGCATAACAATCACTGAAAATGACAACGGTTTTAAATACATGCCAACTCTTGATTTTCTAAGAATGTGGAGTTTCGCTTTCTTAGAGGTGTATAGATTCAAGAAAGATAATATTGATTGAAGACTATTGCTTTGAGGCTGCAGTTGCAACTTGGTCGATATGTTCACCCGTCAACGCGTTGGAAACATCTTCCGCGACCGGAACATCGGGTGTCTTCGGCATGTTCGTACCTCTTCATACGAGTTAGCAAGCCTTGAGCCGGTTATAAGTTTGTCACCCTCACGTGAGAGAGCTGTGGAAAGGGCACACCGCGTAAACCTATTATCGTCTTACTACGGCAATAGATTTACAACCGACGCAAGCCAGTGTTTGTGCGAACGGAGCTTGATAGTGTTTGGGACGCTTTTCTGAAAACGCCCGATCGACGGAGAGGGCCCAACCCATCGAGAGGGTCCTACCTCTCAAGGAGTTTGATCATATCTACCGACTCAGGGCCCATACGCACTGCTTCGGGCATCGTTCGCACAACGGAGAACAATGCGGCTACGGCAGGTTTATGACCGGCGCCAGCCAGGCTTGCAAACTGTGCTTGAAGGTGTATAGAACGTGCACCTCTTCCACGTAACATCGCAATACACGCAGGTTCACTTCTAATACAGTATTCAAGTATTCTACCTCAGCTTCTGGGTCAATGACCCTTCTCTTGATCAGCTTCTTTGTCCAATTTCCCTGATCCTTTAAGCGAATGCTCAGACGGTCTGTTTTGTTTTTGGTAACAAACGTAGCTCCACTATCTGGGCATGTTTTCTTCAGTTCATTGGGGAATATGGTTACTCAAAAATCGTGCTCCATCCTCTGGCGGCAGTAATTCGATTCCTTCACGAACACGATGAGCGATGAAACCCAAAACCTGTAGTTGATTTGCCTTTACAATTATTTATTTCCCGGGCAAATACTTTTTTATCAATTGTTGCCAAAAACGCTCGTTGCTTCATAATTTAACTGGCGTATGATTTCGGGTAGAGATCCCAAGGCTCACGAAAACGTGCACAGATTGCACTTCTCCCAGTGGTAAGTCACAGTTTTAACGGTTCTTTTATGTTAATTAAATAAACGAAAACGCAATAAATATATCTTCACTATCTGTGTACGGCTTCTAGAGTTCAGTGGGAAATGTTGTTAGTACTCAAATTATCGTAATCCTAGTTGTTACGGCAGTAAGTATATTCCTTCAGAAAGGACATAAGGTATAAGGTTGAGGTATAAGAGCCCAAATCTATAACTGATTTGCCTTGAAAATAGATTTTATGAAATCGAATCGAATACTTTCTTATCCGTTATCGCCAAAACGCTCACTGATTTGTGTAATCATAATTCAACTTGTGTATGACTTAGGGTAGGGATCCCAGAATTAAGAAGACGTGCACAGATTGCTCTTCTCCCCGTGGTTCGTCACACAGTTTTAAGTGTTTTTTGACGTTAAATTAATTAAATAAAGGGAAATGAAGTGCGTGCGTGAGACGAGCGCGTGGGTGCGTGCGTGAGACGAGCGCGTGGTGGGCGCGTGTGTGCGCAGACGACCTGCACGACGCCAAGAACCAGCTCTCCGACCTGACTCGCCGCCTGCACGAGCTGGAGATCGAGCTGCGCCGCCTGGAGAACGAGCGGGAGGAGCTGTCCGCCGCCTACAAGGAAGCTGAGGCCGTGAGTACCCGCTGCGGCTGGCGCGATACCACGAGACCAGGGCCGGGTTCACTTCTTTCAATGGGGACAAGTAGAAAACATGATAGTGGCCTTTTCAAAAAATCATTAGAACCAGCGAATATGCTGAGGTAAAATATGACGAGGTAACTTTTAGCGAGCCCTAGGCAGATAACATGTTGGGGAACCCATTTTCAGAAACACACTCTAGAAGACACGATGAAATACAAGGCGTTTGATATCAATATCATATCATTCCAATTGTGGAAATTTTACGACAGAAAAAAATCATTTCGCATTCAAGCGTAGTTTACTAAGAAGGGATATGTTCTGGCCCCTTTTGGGTGGCAATAACCTGTATTTCAACTATATTCCTTTGTGAGGTGACGAAAGACATCTTAAACTTCGCAAAATTCAATAAAAGTTCCTATTTGTTAATAATGTAATGTAGTTTGGTAGTAAATACCATGTTATACGCTTAGGTGTTTTAGGATTTAACTTTTTGAACTTCATTAGTGTCATATCAGGGGAAACATCATGAGGAACGTCTTGAGAGAATGATGTGTATCCTTTTCCAAAAAGTAAAAATATGATACACATAATTAACTATTGCAAAACTTAACAATTACCTACTTGAAACCATCGCTTTGTAGGCAGTTCCATACAATTTTGTTACATAATTGTGAGAATTCAGAAATTATATTTTTCATCATTGTTGTTTTCTAATAAGCACGATGTCAAAATATAAAGTAAACTTTGAAATAATTCTTCAAAATCATTAATTGTAGTGAGTAAGCTTAGAAATTGATATAACAAGAATAGAGTCAAACTTTGCGAAATTACTTCCGGACCTTATGAATTTCTTAGTATTTATTATTTCGTCTCAAGAGAGGCAAAGCAAAATAGTATCTATAAACAAAGAAAATAGAATCTAATCTAAAAGAACATATATTCGTACTTGGTCTGAAGCAATTAAACTTTCCAATGCACTTTGTCGCCACTCACCCATTATACTCTTGGACCAAATGTCTCTCTCCCCATCTCCATTTTTGGGTATTATATTTTGATCCATATTCACTCAACTTCTCAATTTCTTATTTTCTTTCACACAATCAATACTCTTATTGTACCTTCTCACTGTGTGCCTCTGCTCCTCTCTCCTCCACCGAACGTCAGGGTCTGCAAATACTAGCAAGCATCTCACAAGTGGAATTGAGGGAATGACGCCAAACGTAAGAAGTGGGAGAGAATAAACGCGACTGTTGAGAGCCAAGTTCAGACGACGTCATACCTACAAATAGTCGCTTTCTCTCTGGCAATAACCATTGGCAACGGACTTTAATTGGCAGCGAATACCAAAACATTTCTTATGTACAAAACCACTTGCTACATTATTTGAGATTACGGGCGCTTGTTTCTCAACTCTTTACTTAAATTCTACTATCAAATAAACGCGTAACTAGACTCCATATTGCATTTATATTTCTCTATCGCTAACACATTTTTAATTTAGAAGTAATGTTCAGAATGACAGAGTTAAATTTTTTTAATACTTATCATAAAGTCATGAAATTTATTTTTCATTACTTTCATTAATTAAAATTATCAAACTACACCCGTCTTTACCTATTCAATAAATGTGTGAAAATAATTTCAAATGAGTGTCGAAGCAATTCCTCAAAAAAGGATCACGAATCGCAGGCGATCCTTTCGACTCCATTCTGTCCTGACTCTTATCATTAGAGTAAAGCGATGGATGATCCTCTCCCATTTGGTCCATGGCCCCAATAATCCCTACAAGACCCTCAAAGTACTGAGTACACGGGCTCAAGGCTTGAACTAGGGCTGTTGCGACGTAAGAAGACGTGCAAATTATTATTGTCATGTTAATGACCAACAGGCTTAGAGGACTTTTTCCGATAACGATCACACGCCATCGCCACGGGTACGGTCAGAGTGGATTCGTATTAGGCCGAATTCTAGTTCGTGAGAACGCGGCCGTTTACGGCCGAATATTTCAAACTCTCACTAAAGCACAGGCCCAGTCACATTGCGTCCGACGCTTTCTGGCGAACACGACCGAACTTTCAAGTCGGCACAGTAGCATAAATGTACTTGATTTATTTGGCTGAACTCACCCATCCAAAATGGACTTACACAAATTGGTTTCGTTGGTGTATTAGCGAAAAGTCCTATGGAAGACCTCCAATTCAATTCTTCGAAATTATGACAGGAAATGGCAGAAAAGATTGACTGAATGAGTTACTAATAAATTCTGCCACCCAAGGTTCACAAACTTTTTTCTATTCGTAGATACCTTGCCGGATTCTTTTCTATTTTCGAAGATCCCTTTCTAGATGTTGTTCCAAACCTATTATAAAGGGTCCAGTACGTACTCCAGAGATCTATATAGACCGCTTTGGGTACTACTGTTTTTAGCCAAACATAAATCTAACTTTACTAGTGCAATAGGAATGTGAAGCATCTTTTATAAACAAATCTCTCATACATCAAACATATCTCCTATTAATGATAGGTATCAGTGAGTTTTATTCCATTACATGTCGCCTATAAATATTGATTTAAAGACTAACTTGTAGTGCAGTCAAATGCAGTGTAACCTCTACAGTTCGGCAGAATCTGTCGGTCGTTCGCGGCAAAACTTTTCTTCGGTCGAAGAGCGATCCACTCCGAACGTACCTCTGAACGTTAGGGTAGCCGTGGCGTAGAGGGGGGAAGGGGGGTTTCTAGATGCCAAGTGCCGGACTGAGCGCTGAGCTAACGCGAGGCTGGTGCAACGCGGCGCTGCGCAGGGTCGCAAGATTGAGGAGCAGCGCGCCCAGCGTCTGTCCGCCGAGTTCGGCCAGTTCCGCCATGAGGCTGAGCGCCGCCTGGTGGAGAAGGACGAGGAGATCGACGCCATCCGGTAAGCAACCACCCAACCACCAAGGGTTGCCAACCACGTTCATGTAAAAGGGAGGACACTACATAAGCAAAAAAAACTCAACACATTTCTTTTTATAAATATTTAATTTAGACTAATATCAGCTCTATTTCTTTTCTCCATTTGCGATTCAAATGAAAAAAAAATCGTTCATAAAATGCAGATGAAGATGGTCTGAGAGTCTTTTTTTTTATTTTTGGCGATAGATAGAGATACTATCATGCATGTGTGTGGCAGTGTTCAGAAAAAGGATATTCATGTTTTCTATTCTAAATTAAACAATAAACGATACAACACAACGTAGCAGCTGTTAGTCATATGATGAAATAAATGCCAACTGTTAAAAATTTACTACCAGGAGGACACTTAAAATACAAAGGAGGACGAGAGAACAATTGACATAAATAGAGGACTGTCCTCCAAAATGGAGAACGGTTGGCAACCCTACAACCACCCTCAGCTACGGTCGCTGTCACGTGAATTTCAATGGCCAGACACGTTCAATAAACATAGTTCTTTACCAAATAAGTAAAACATCTTATTACAATATTCTATTGGCTACCATAGGCGCAGCCCGCCCCCTGAAAAGTTTGAAGAGAGACTCATAGTCCTACGTAGTAAAATTTTATTTCCTTAAATACGTTCAAACCCTAATTTTTTTCCTTTTTCATCTAACAATTTGGGAAACAGTAGTAAGAAATTTCGGGAAGATGTTCAACCATCTGGAGATTTCTATTTATG
The DNA here is from genome assembly GCA_964035755.1 of Teleogryllus oceanicus. Taxonomy (NCBI): domain Eukaryota; kingdom Metazoa; phylum Arthropoda; class Insecta; order Orthoptera; family Gryllidae; genus Teleogryllus; species Teleogryllus oceanicus. The sequence continues at coordinate 131,246,617 of CAXIVR010000005.1, read as the reverse complement.
AATTGAATCATTAAATTATAATTTGAATCTTCTTGAATAATTTATTCATTTAATAATAAAATGGCAAATGTAAATAAAATTTTCAATGGAAAACGGACCCCAGGAATATAAGTTGACCCCTCCCTCATGTTTTATGCTGCGCACATTATGTTAGTTATCCTACTGTCGTAACTACAAGCCTCGGATGGCAAACTCGGCCTCGTTTGATAATTCTCCAAACTCGTATTGTCATAAGATGTTACATTCATTTATTCACCTCCTTGGAACAGCACAGGATTAAACTGCACAGAATCAAAACAATTTCATAAAATTAATGTTTTTAAGAATTTATTAATTAATGGGTTTAAAGAGATAAACAATAAACTCTCGTGGAAATGAATTTTTGAAGTCAGTATACCCTGTTTAATAGAGTACCTAACGAAGAGATTAGACAGATAATGCAGATAGACAAGTATCGGAAATGTAGAATTCAAACAACACCAATGGATGGCCATCTAATGAGAATGCATGCTGACAGAATATCAAAAATAGTCTTTGAGCGGATCCCTTTCGAAAGAAGAAAACGAGAAATCCCGAGGAAATCTTGGAAGGCCGTCATTGATTCGACAATGAACAATAGAAGACCATGTCTGACGGAAGAAAAAGTATGGCGTGTAGAGTTCGAGAAACAGCCATTAGAACTGTCAAAATTCGCTTAATAATAACAATAATAATAATTTGATTAATGAAAGGTTTACAATTAATTAATTAATAGAATTAAAAGGTAAAATTCTCGAAACTATTCACTTACATGAAGCCGATTATAGCATACCTCGGCAGGCGAACTCAGCGGTTTCCAGAAAAAGCAAGGGCAATGCCAAGACCTCTTCAAAGGATTAAGACACACACTTTTATTCTTCTTCTTTTGTTCGCCCTTCCAAGAGTATCAGAAATCCCTGCTTGAACGGAGTAATATTTTGGTGTTAAAATATGTTAGTTACCAAAGTCAATTACTCACCCTTACGTCCGGAATATCGTAAAAAAGCTTTAACTTAAATTTAGATATTTAGTACAAAATTACCAAAGAAATTCAAAGAGCTCATTTTAATCTATTCCTTTTTAAGTTTCATATATTACGTATATAAAATCTTCCCCTTGAATGTGTACTGTTAGGCGGATGTTGAATGTTTCAATAATGCAAATCGTATATTTTTGTTGTTCAGAACTCGCATCCGCTATATGTTCATACAGTCTAATGGTTTTCGAAAAGAAATTTTCATCTTAGCATTTAAAAGCTAAGAAATATTTTCTTGAATTATTTTTCAGTTCTCACGCATTGAAATTGACTTACCGTTACTGTTTATTGCTTGGAAAGTGTTACTTTGCCGTACGGTACTACCGCAAAGAAGTCATGGCTAAATAAAACAACTGAGTACAAAAGTAAACAAATCACTAAGATGACGTAAATATTCATGGCTGCTGCCTCCCTTATTGAAAATGATTCCAAGAATGCGTACTTGTAACTTTCGAGACGATAAATTCGTACTGAAAAATAATGTACACAACTCGTATGAAAGTATCTTTGGTGTACTCATTTCAAATCGAAACTCGGCTCCCATTGTCGCCTCGTCCGTAAACATTTCATTTGTACGCCAAAAATAAATTCCTGAACTTGTAACGTAACGAACTATTTCGATTCAGAAATTAATAAGTCAGCAGTAGAACTCAAACAAATTAAAAGCACTACATTATGCCAAATTCATTTTGGAAGGGGGAATGCATATCATTCGCATAATGTTGGCATGTTGGAATGCAGACAAATTTTCTGCTGTAAGAGAGCCTAGGATATTTCTGGAAATTACTTTGTTGCCCCATGACACGCACCACGTGAGCATGACATGAGAATTCCTCGTGATCAAACACTGAATCAGAATTAAAAGGAAGTTTTACACAAATTGGACAATAAATAATGGAATATTTATATCAAAATTGAAGATATGAGTTCATTGTTTTTCAATGTTTTATCAGACATAACCTAAAATCACAAGTTTCTATAAATTTGATGATTGTCAAACTTGTTGGCACATTTCCCGATTCATTTATTAACAAAAATTCAGTTAGGAACCATACGAACAAAGCCACTTTTTTATATATTTACACGCCAATTTCACTAGAATACTTCGCAACTTGGAGCATCAACTGACCTTTAAATCGAACGAGGATTCTCACAATCCTCGCCAAGAAGGATCACAGGCGAGGTTACATAACTCCTTAATCAGCTGAGAGGCGGCCCACTGGGCCCAACTTAGCGAGTCCTCAGCCCAGGAACGCGCTTAAAAATACGCGCGTTGCAGGACCTTAGGCGCGTTATTTATACAGCTCTTAACGCAAAACAACTGCGACGTGGCGTGACGGCCCGCCGGCCGGCTGGCGTCTGGGCCGCGGGAGCAGGGCAGTGGGTGCTAGGCGAGCCGGCAGCCCTGAGCCCCTTCGTGGCCTGCGTGCTTTCGGGGTTTGGAGGCCGTGAGGTTTTTTGTGGAGTGCAGCATTGAAACCAAATCGACCGTTGAATGGCACCGGGCAAAGCAGTCGTGAAGGATCCGTTTCTGTGGCAGAAGCCGCCCACTCGCTGCTACGAAGACAACTATGCCTACGGGATCAACTTCTATCAGCCTATGATAGATTACATCAGTGAGAAGAGCAAGAGGAAAGTGAAGGTAGTCCCACCGCATCTTCCGTGGTCCAACGAAAGAGGTCTTCAGAGGTACAACAACAAAATAGTGCGAGCCTATTCGGAAACCGATCTCAGGGAGTTGGCAGAATCTGCTGAGGAACAAGCGAAGAGGGATCTGAAAACTTTTACCTTGTCGAAGAAGTCCGACTTCTCACTAGCCAAATCGGTTTCGGCGGCATCCGTTACAAAGAAGATCGCTTTAATTGGCACAGTCAAAAAGAAGAAAATTACTCAAAAGAGCATGGAGGACCTTCAAAGTGAAGATGTTGAATGTTTTGAGTCTTCCGCTAAGAAATTTGCCCAAGAATTTCTTACCGGCAAGTCAGCCAAAGCTATTGAAGCGCACTTGCTTGCAGACTCCTTGCGAAATGAATCTTCAAGCACAGGTATAGACATCAAATCTTTCCAACGAAGAAGTGGTGTTTCAACACACGACTCTAGAGAACATGAGCGATTTATGGAAACACGACGTCAAATTAAAATAGACGAAGAAGAATTGGCCAAACCTCTTAATGATCTTAAAGTAGAATTGCAAGGCTTCAATAAGAAGACAGCCAACTACTATCAGGAAAAATGGTACAGTGACGTGACCGCACAATTATCATGCATGTGTTCCTAAGATTCCAGGGACGGAATGACACATGCACACACTCCTACACACACAAATGCATGTTAGAAAAACCCGTTGAATATTACGGTAATCCATTGACTCTTAGAAATCATTTAATTCCCTGCTCTACTATGCCGTGCGATAAGTGACAGATTGTTATTAGAAATCGTTTATTTACAGCAAGCAGACCAGCATTGAAATTGAGCAGCTGAACGCACGTGTTGTGGAGGCCGAGACCAAGTTGAAGACCGAGGTGACTCGCATCAAGAAGAAGTTGCAGATCCAGATCACCGAGCTCGAGCTGTCTCTCGACGTCGCCAACAAGAACAACATTGAGCTCCAGAAGACCATCAAGAAGCAGTCCCTGCAGCTCACCGTAAGTCGTGAGAAACTTCCTTCAATTAACCCATAACATTCCGTAATACTTTTATAAAATTAACATTATGTGCCGTCCTTCACCCATTGATATACTTATTTGTACAGGAAATCCAAGCCCACTATGACGAAGTTCAACGTCAGCTGGCCGTCAGCCTCGACCAGCTTGGCATTGCCCAGCGTAAAGTGCAGTCTCTCAGTGTGGAAATCGAAGAAATTCGCAGCAACTACGAATCGGTAAGACTGCCCTCGTGCACATATTAACTACAATTCTAGAATGTTCCCTCGAACAAATGCACTTACCTCTGTCTCTCTGTAGGTTATCCGTGCCAAGCGCACTGTGGAGGTGAGCCTTGAGGAGGCTCAGACCCGCATCAATGAGCTCACCACCATCAACGTCAACATTTCTTCTGCCAAGACCAAGATTGAGCAGGAGCTTGCTACCCTTGCTGGTGATTATGACGAGATCACCCGGGAACTGAGGGTACGGATACTTCATACAATGCATCATTATCAGTAGCAATGCCACATAATCCAACAGAAATTTGTAACGAAAATGTGTGTGTGTTTCCTCAGGTGTCTGACGAACGCTACCAGCGAGTCCAGTCTGAACTGAAGCACACTGTTGAGCTGCTCCATGAGGAACAGGAGCGCATTGTCAAGATCGATGCCATCAAGAAGTCCCTGGAGGTTGAAGTGAAGAATCTGTCTGTGAGGCTGGAGGAGGTTGAAGCCAATGCTATCATTGGAGGCAGGCGTGTCATCAGCAAGCTGGAAGCTAGGGTAAGCTACACGACAAACATTTTATTACATACTTAAAAGGGAAGTCGGCCTCTCACTCTAAAACTCATTTAACAATTAAATAATGAATTGTGCCGTTAATATTAGTTACGATTAAATCTAATAACTAATTACAAATCGAACTGGATATCTACGGGTGCCAACACACTCACAGATAAGAGTTCGATATTCCACTAGAGTATCTCCCATGTCTTAACATTTTGCTGTGGTTGGCCTCTTAAACTATTGTTGAAAAGGGAATCACTCCCTAAGGGCGCATCAAAAAGTTTCATCTAAAAAAATTAGGAATTTTTCAAATGTTATGTAAGGAAATTATCTTGCGTAAGTGCAACCCGCAACACACGTTGCTACACTAGTTTACCTTCATGCATTACGAAACAATGCGTTCAAACACTTGTAAAATCCTATTTCCATGTTCCGAGTTGTGTATATTATGCCCTAATCCTCAAGGTGAGACCATTTTGGTCGTTCTAGTACATTTTTGGAGATTTAACTCTTCTGAGTAGAACCCCAATTCGGTTGTCCCTAACGATCGAAGTTGGAACGATTTTCACTTTAAAAAAATATCGTTTAAAAACATTCGCACTCGTATTCGTTCGCACAATAATTATTTTTTATCATTTCTTGTAGTTTGAAAAGCTGCACTTTATGGATGAGCAAACACGTTAATTCACAATAATTTCTAGGTCCGTGATCTGGAATTGGAGTTGGACGAGGAGAAACGCCGCCACGCTGAAACTCTCAAGATTCTGCGCAAGAAGGAACGCACCGTCAAGGAAGTGCTCATCCAACAGGAGGAGGACCAGAAGAACATCTCTCTCCTGCAGGAGTCCCTGGACAAGAGTGTACAGAAGATCAACATTTACAAGAGGCAGCTGCAGGAGACGGTAAGATTCAAGATATCATGTTCTATTCTCCAGAAGTTAATAAAACTGCACTACAGCACCACAAATCTTAAGCCAGTGATGATATACATAAGCAAATTGATCAGGTGCTTGAAGCCCCACTGCGGAGGGCCCCGTAACTTTTTTAAACAAAATTTTATATTACCATTTCTTAAATATGTCCAAAAGAATTTACATTAATTTTATGATTAGCAGGGGTATTGCTCGGTAGATTATTTTCATATTTCATACTCATTTAAATTACATATGGTCGATATTTTATCATCTAAACCACATTTTAAATTTGGACATTTGGCCGGTTCCAAAAGTTATCTTACTGGTATAAAACTTACAAAATTGTGATCATGTAGTCAAAATACATAACTTATACTTAGCAACGAATCATGATCTCTAATTCTTAAATTTACCTAAAACTACATGACACACATCAAAATAATCAAATCCTTCTTCTATGCCAGTCAAGAGCAAAACTACATCAACTTTCAAGAAAATATTGGGATCACAGGGCCACCTCCTACATTGTTTTGGCATGACATTCCAGAGCATTAACAAATACTTTTCAATATTAGCATTGTGCTTTAACCAGCCAAATCCAGAAAAATCCTGGCAAAAATAAAGTAAGCCATTCTGTTCCGTGTATTCTACTTCACAATGGTTTGAAGAGATACGAGTTTCATTTTTTCATTCAATCCAGTGAAAAGTAAACTATTATTCAGTAAACTATATTTTAAGAAAACCCTTCATCTCAGTTGGGTGGAAAGGATTGGCACTAAGTTGAGTGAACTAATTCACAATAGTACGTCAAATCTTGCTTTTAAGCAGTACCCTCAGCATTTTAACCACATTTCATGAATTTTTCAACAAAGATGAATGAGGAAATTACTCACAAACTACAAATGAGGGGTCAATGCAGCTAATTGGCAAACAAGAATAAATTTGAAGACTTTCTACTCTATCCAACACAATTCTAAGGAGACCATAGGATCACACTAAAAACCGAATCTATTTCAATTTTCAACTTTCTACGGGAAAAAAGAGAGGGAGAGAAAGAGAGAGAATGATATTCCATATTTAAAATGTCTACAAAATACAGGGATACACAAATTGAATTTTTTTTTTTTTTTTTTTTTATTCTTGTAGAGTATATATTTGATTAATTTTATTTTACATTTGTCTCACTAAATCATTCTTCAACGTTGTTTAAAAAAATGAATGAAAGATGAAAGAGGGGTAAGTAAAACTTTTGATGTTTCCAGTCAAATCTCTAAACTTTTCTCCCCTTTCAGGAGGGCCTGTCCCAAGCCAATGTCACCCGGGTGCGTCGCTTCCAGAGGGAACTGGAAGCTGCAGAAGACCGCGCTGACAATGCTGAGAGCAACCTGTCACTGATCCGGGCTAAGCACCGCACCTTTGTCACCACCAGCTCCGTGCCCGGCAGCCAGGTGTACTTGGTTCAGGAAACAAGGCAAACCACCACCAGCGAGTCTTACTAAACTGCAGAGTGAGACACAGCTCTCTGTGTAAAACACCACTCATGTCTGTGACATGGATTGAACAGTGCCAGAAAGCTGCATTGGGAAAGTCTCTGGTGCAGCATCTCGCATATGATATTTCAAAAGCTTAATTGAAAATGTGAACAGCAAATTGTAATTAGGAGGAAGAGCAAGAGTTATCATATTAACAACATTTTATTCACAGATTAACATTGATTCATTAAAGAGGAAAACTTCTTCCAGAATGTGTCTGTTATATTTTGTAAAGGTAATGCCTCCAAGACTTTCACACCAGTTTTCCAATTCACATCAATCCATTACACAGACACAAGTAGTTTTTTACCTTTCTTGTATGTCAATACTGAGCCTACAAAAAATTTAAAAGACCTAAACCATACATACAAGAACTTTTTCTGCTCGCCAGTTTTTTCTGCTCACAAACATGAAGGGCAGCAAGGGGTGGAAGCACAAAGAAACTTAAGAATTTGAAATAGGGAAATTTCTTACCTGCATTCCATCGAATATCAAGTAATTGTTGCCTTCAAACTTCTTTGAACTAGAGAGTTGGAAAGAAGTGTACCAAATGCATTGAGATAATTATCTGATGTTCAGTGAAATGTAGCATCAATAAAAATAAATGAAAAAATTAAGGGATATGGGAGTTTTACTTTTAAAAATAAGCTGGCTGTATTGAGGAAGTATTTCCTTTGTGCAGTTTAGTGATGTACCAAAGAAAATTGTAAAAATAATAAAAAGTGTTAAAAATAAATATGCTGCCTGTATTTGAGGCAGAATTCCATACTTCTTTTGTGAACAAAATCTCACACAAAAGAAATGTATATCCAAATAACCAAAATGAGTAGTTATGACAAGATGTCTGGTTCTTCTTCATAACTAATTAAGGTAGATGTAAATAACAAGGACCGAAAATATCTAATCTACTTTTCCTCCTAGGCTGGGAGGAGGCTAAGTAAGGTATTCCTGCCAAATATGCAAGAGGTGATATGAGCTATACAAAACATCCCCCATGTGAATTGTATAGCTCATACAAAAATCAAAGGGTCTGCATTTTTTGTTCATGGATGCAAAGATATATTCTTATCAATGCAGTCTTTACTATATGACTTTTACAATATAACAATCATCTTGAAAATATCTGGGAAACAAATACAAGCTTTGTGATCCCAACATACATAACAAGTACATTTAAGCTAATAAAATATATTATAATATAATAAAGTTCGAGTGCCAAACACAAAGTTCTCATTTGATTTCATGTTTCCTCAGAAACCAAAGAAAAGATTCTTTTCAGTCCCTTTGGTCCATTGAACACTCGTTTCTTCTTCCAAGTAAATTATCTCTCAAAATTAATGAACAGAAAGTACCTAAAGAAATTTCAAATGAATTCAAAAGTCAACACAAACAATTACCTGGTCACTTTTGGAATTCGTTAGGAATTATTAGACAACTGAAACAATAAATTTGATTGAAGATTAATTTCTTTTTGTTACAACACTCAAAGCATAATGTCCGCAAATCTTAACAAAAGTCCAATAAATGTATGAGGGTAATTTCCTGAAGAACAAAAAATATATCTCACGTTTTTGCCAACTTAGATGCTTTCAAAACAAAACACAAGTGATCTACATTAAATGAAATACAGAATTTAACATTTGTATTAAACATATATGAATTCAATTGAATTTTTGATTTAGCTGTTTTGAAAACATAATTTGAAAAGAGTTCTGAATTCATTAAATGAATCACATATTGTAAGTTTCCCTATATACATACATCTGTTCTATTATTCTGCTGGTATTGTAAAAGAATTAAATTGATATATAATATTTACAACAATCACAATTGCAAATTTCATGTACACTCATAATTATCAAAAGGTTTGCAACAATAATACTGTATGGAATCCAAAATCCACAATGCTGTTACACATATTACATCAGGATATTTTTTCCCAACTGATATTTTAGCTTTACTTATTCTGGATACAGTTTCACCTCCAGACAACAATATGAGCTCTACAAGATCCCCTCTAGGAACAGTTGCCTGTGAGCTGACAAAAATTGGTCCACAACTGCTGAATATATCAGGTTTAAATATACCTCCAAAAGATAATTTTTCCAAACGATATTTCTGAAATAAATAAATAAATGATTTACTGAAAATAATTAAAGTATAATATAAATGGGAAATCACAATTATTCTTGTATAAATGTATAACTAACCTGTACAGAAGATGAAAATGTTGTCAATTCAAATTCTTCTTCATCAAGCCATTTTCCTGCTTCCAAAGATCTCAACACCCATTCATGGGAAACAATCCAGCATCCTCGAACCATTCCTTTTAAAAGTTTCATTGTTCGCTTTGGAGCACCAGCTACAATGTGTGTTGTTTGTGAAGTCACATTTTTCTCAACCACAAACATACCTAGTTTTTCAACAACAGATGCAACTAACTCAATATCTCTGTAAAGCAAACCAACAACAAGATATTACTATTTTCATTACCACAGAACTTTACTCTAGTTTCTGAATACTTCAAATATTACTCTAATTCTAAACGATGACATTAAATTTTAAAAATGCAAATAAAGAAAATAAATAAGATAACACAAGCAGTTTTGAGAAAAACAAAGCTGAATACTTTGACACCAAAATGAAAGTATTAAAGAACTTTTTTCATTTTTAACTTGTGTACAATGTAACTTTAACATTCTAAGATATTTAAAGAAGACAATTTAAAACAGTATAGACCCCAATTTTAAGTTAAAACATGGTTCTAAATATTATTGTCTCAATTTTATGACAATTGTTTTGAAGATCCAATGGCAACATTTCAAATTAAGCAAAACTGTACATGATCATATCAAAAGAAATGCAAAGGTCTTCAATACAATGTAATTTAAAATCTGTTGTCAGATGAGCTCATCTTTTGCAAATATTACAGATCACAAAGTTCTGGTCAATATAGAAGGATAGAAATAATCAAAGGTAAATATAGAAGGTACACTAAATTAATCAAAATTTGGTCCCAAAACTTTAAGTTCATTGTCATTGCACTACTCTCACAAGTTGACATTTACCTTGAATTATAAGATAAAACAGTTAATTTGATTTAAAAGGTGATCAAATGTGATACTGCAATCTACAAATAATTCAAATATCTACAACCATTTCATGGATATTTGATCCTATTCCACACAGATTCAAAATATTTTTCATGCAAATATTTTCACATATGGATAGAAACAAGGTTATGGTGGAACATGCATGGTAAAGGGAAAGTGATACAATATGCGAAAACGTATGTTCAAATATCTTTTATTTGATAATAAATATACGTTTATTTTTTAAAATATACATTCAAAAGCACTGTAAGAAAAATTAAAATTCTAAAAAATGTACAATGACTTGAGCAAACTCTAAATATAGACTTGCAAATATCACATAGTACTGAGACACAATGAACAACCAGTTCAATAAGTTCCAAGAATTCAATTCTACATCATGCACGACTTCAAAATTCCTAAATTAATTCTCATAAAACTTTCCAAAATACAAGTATACACATTAAAATTCAATGTTACAAATCAAAAACAAAAGGATTTAACAGCCAACATTGTTAATACATAAAGTACATGAAAGACACTTACGAGTGTGCAACTGAGTGCAAACTATTGCAGGCCTCTGAAGAATAGGAGATGGAGAGCTTCTTTTGTTTTAACAAAATAGGAAGAACTTCTTCGTGACCTCCGAACAGGATCAACAGCATTCGTGACACATTCTTCTCTTAGACACAACTGCCTCATCTACATCAATTTTATTAATTTCTGGTCTATTCAACTGCTCAATTTCAGCATTGTCTGATTTTCTTTCTTCCTATCTTCTCACCATTCAACTTTTGGGAGTACAGCTATGTGGATTTTCAACAACTATGCTAGCTTTTCGTTAACATCACTATCATCATTTGGAACAGTTAAAGACTCCTGCACAGGGCTCAACAATTTCCGTTTTGAAACCTTTCTCTTCTGGGTAACATTCAGCATGTTAGGATTTTCTGGCTCAGATGTCATGTTCAGTTGAAACTGAGGAATTCTGGCAACTTCTTCTTTCTCTTATCACTGATTTCAGGTGTTCTTCCATTTCCCCAACTTCAATCAATTTCTTGGTAAAGAACTCTCATATGATGCTTTTACTGGGAAATAGCATTGATATCACTCATTTCAATATTTTTAGCAGTTTCATCACAGTCTAGTTGTTACTAACAGGTAAGTTTTTAGCCAGCTTAGCAACAATCGGACTGGGAGAGGCTATTTGATCCCGTTCAATATCTGAATCAGGTGTGGGTGGCCTATTTACCAACTCTTTGAATTCCTTTTGCTTATACCGGTCATCTTAACTCAGCTGAATAAAATCGCATAATAATCTTTCTTTTTTTCAACTCCTTCTGTATGGCAGGAGATTCATACCGTTCAATTTGATGAGGTGGAAAAAGGCTTTCGTGAACTTTCACACCAGCTTTACGGCATGCTTCAATCCACAACACAGAAACAAGAGGGATGTTACGTTTCTTAGCCTTCTTATATGTAGAAATATTGCCATCATTGAACACAACATGTGTAACCTATAACAAACAAAAAGAAATCAGGAAATGCACAGCATTTCTATTTTGAAGATTAATGAACTGACAAGAAGAAAGATAAACATCTTATAATTATTGTCTATGAAAGACAATTACACACTTAGATCTTCAATTGAGATTTCCAAATAAAATTTTCATTTTGTTAATGAGCTATCAGCATGTGGTATGAAGGAGACTTTCTGTATATACACCTACCAAGAACCTTGGTTAATTGTATATAATCATAATAAGAATTTTGATATGCGAGTAATGAGGTTGCATTCAAAAATTAAAAGTTTAGCATGCAAAGCAACACAGAAATCAATGTTATAATTCAAGTATGTTCATAATTGGCATAAGTAAAAAAAAAATTTGCTATATGTGATACAATTATTTTAAGTATTATACCATATTTTGTATTCTATATTATATAGTTTTACTTCTTTATTACAACTTGACTTTTCACAATTTCAGACTTTTTAGCATTATTTAAAAGTTAATACCAGTCAAAGAGTGAATTTTGTTGTCCAAAAATAAAGTAAATACAAGTAGAAAGAAAAGTAAACATTTTTTAAAAAAATAATACTAATTACAAAGAAAATAGCTTTTTAAAAAAATGTTAAAAATTAACATTTCTGAAATTCAATCTTAAACAATCAAAAAGCGTTCCCAAATCATAAAGTTTTATTGAAAACACAAGATAATTAAATTTTCTTATATGAAAAGCTATTTTCAAATCCAGGAATCACCACATTTTTTTTGACATTTAGTTATTGGTATTGGATCAATGTTGGCATTGCAACTTGGCCATATAATATCCTCAGTTTCTTAAGCTACAAAGAGCATTTTATTTATCCCTTTTAATAAAATTGGGTATTAACATCAAAGCCAGCATTTTCAAAAATTGGTTGTTTCACAGTTGACAGTTTTCTATAATACCAGTTACAGAAATCAAGATGATACCTCCCAGCATGAATTTACACCAGGGGCGTTTATTCCATGAAAGTAAGGGAAGCATTGCTCCCCCTATCATTTCCAAGGATATCTTACATTTTAATACCACTTGACTACTAATTTAGAATCATTTACTTGTTATCCAAGTCAAAACGGTTTATTTTGGGAGTGTCCAATCTTATCTTTCCATAATGAGACGTAATTTGTTGTCACCAATTGATAGGTAAAGTTGCCTGTAACGCTCTTTGGAAGCACTGGGCTGATGCATCCAGCTGCTCATGGGAATGTGATCAGCAGATATACTGGCGTGTAGTGGGCACGGGCTCATGCAGTCCAGCTCACTTGAAACAATCAGCCAGTTGCATATAGCGTGACACTGCGCCGTGTGTGGGCTCCTCATGTGCTTATCTCTTCAGTGTTTAAATTGTCCTTTTGTCGTCTTATCTGTGTGCACAATTAACAGGGTTGCAATAGAATGGCACAGACTTTCTCATAGTAAAGGTTTGAATTCCTTGGTGTGGACTGCTTTCGTTTGCCCCATCCTCTTGACACCTGCCATTTATTGCATGCCTAATAATAATAATAATAATAATAATAATAATAATAATAATAATAATAATAATAATAATAATAATAATAATAATAATAATAATAATAATAATAATAATAATAATAATAATAATAATAATAATAATAATAATAATAATAATAATAATAATAATAATAATAATAATAATAATAATAATAATAATAATAATAATAATAATAATAATAATAATAATAATAATAATAATAATAATAATAATAATAATAATAATAATAATAATAATAATAATAATAATAATAATAATAATAATAATAATAATAATAATAATAATAATAATAATAATAATAATAATAATAATAATAATAATAATAATATAATAATAATAATAATAATAATAATAATAATAATAATAATAATAATAATAAATAATAATAATAATAATAATAATAATAATAATAATAATAATAATAATAATAATAATAATAATAATAATAATAATAATAATAATAATAATAATAATAATAATAATAATAATAATAATAATAATAATAATAATAATAATAATAATAATAATAATAATAATAATAATAATAATAATAATAATAATAATAATAATAATAATAATAATAATAATAATAATAATAATAATAATAATAATAATAATAATAATAATAATAATAATAATAATAATAATAATAATAATAATAATAATAATAATAATAATAATAATAATAATAATAATAATAATAATAATAATAATAATAATAATAATAATTAATAATAATAATAATAATAATAATAATAATAATTAATAATAATAATAATAATAACCCTTCGTTGGAAGCGGAAGCTGCAGAGATCACTCTAGCAGCCCTCCATATCTGGAGTAAACAGAGCCGAAATTGCAGAGATCACCTCCAAGTACCCTACGACAAGTGGTGTACCACAGAGTTAAGGACAGAGACGTGGACTTGGCGCCTCGTCAGACAATCAAGTGCATTAACTCCCTGGAGGTGCGTGAAGCTGATCTCCCTGCAGAGGAGAGCGTGGTGATACCCCCAAGAGCTATGGGTATACTGCTGGAGAAGTGGGCGGCCATGGAGATGTTGCATGGGGCACAGACGAAGTTAGTCGAGGACCTGGCAACTGCCGCAAGTGTGGTAAGTGGCAAAATGTCCGAAATAACCCACAGCCGGTAAGGATGCAATGATGAAAGCCTTGCATGACATCGACTCGATGAAATACAAATGCAAGGCCATTGCGGAGGAAAGAGCAGAGTTCCTGGATCGACTACAAGAGTGCTCAACTACAAAAATAGGAAAGCACTATGCGGAGACTCGCCAAGGAAGAAAAAGGGCAAAGAAGAAGCTCAGCCCCCAGCGAAACCACCAGACTGGATAAGAGGAAGGTGACAGTAGTGACGGAAGGAGAGGTAACGGCGGACAATGCCGTGAAAGAGAAGAATATAGAAGTAGTGGAAACAGAGGCTACGTGAACAACGGCGAACAGACATGGTTGTTCGCAAAGTCGAAAAAAGAAGAAAGCAAAAAGCAACAGAGTCAGGAAGGCCAGAACCGCCCGGTATACAGAACCAGGCGATTAAAAGTAGTGGCCAAAGATGGTGAATCCTACGCGGATATCATCAAAAAAATGAAGGAGTCGGTAGACCCTAAGGCACATGCGGCAGAGATCCTGAAGATCCGCAGGACGCAAAGGAAGGAGCTGCTAATCGTCATCCGGAAGACCGGTGATATTGACTCCTTGAACAAGGCAGTAGTGGAGGCAGTAGGCACGCAAGCCACAGTAAAAGCGCTGGTGCCAAAGCGGCTTATTAAAATAAGGGACATCGACGAGACTGTAGTAGTCGAAGAGGTTGTCGAGGCGGTTGCCCAGGTGATAAAAGCAGAGACTCAGGAAATCGCTGGCTCCTGTAGAATGCGGAGGGATACGGCAGTGCAAACAGCGACACTACTGCTACCAGCTGAACAGCCCAGAGCTTTTAAAAATGGAAAAGCTCAAAATTGGGTGGGTAAACTGCCAGATTAGCGAAGAGAGGCAGATAATAAGATGCTTCAGGTGTCTTGATTTCGGGCACATATCAACCTCCTGCAAGGGCCCCGACAGAAGAAACATTTGCTACAAATGTGGCAAAGCAGGACACAATGCAAAAGATTGCAGGGGGAAAACCCAGTGCATTCTCTGCAAAGACAGGAACAAAAGCGACGACCATGCCCTGGGAGGCAGTAGATGTGAGTCGTTTGCTGCTGCATGTAAAAAAGACAAACGCGCCAGATATGCTCCGATTGTTACAAATTAATCTAGGCAGAAGCAGACAGGCACGCGACTTGGCACTGCAGGTCTGCCGAAAGAAGATAGACCTGATTTTATTTTGTGAACAGCCCTCGACGACTCTACGTGGTATCAGGATGTGCAGAGAAGAGCTGGCATTAAGGTTGTAAATGGTAACCTAGGCGTACAGAAGTACAAGGAGACGAAATACGGTTCGTCTGGGTAAGTTAGTAACATAAGAATATACAGTTGCTACTTCTCTCCGAACGATACCATCGACAAATTTATAGCCGAAATGTATGAACTAGACACTAGTCTACAGACAGCCAAATCAAAGATATTACTTGCGGCGACTTCAACGGTAAATCTCGGAATGGGGTGACGCCTCGATAGAAGAGGAGCATTGTTAGTGAATTCGCGGCAAGGAATGATCTTATCATTCTAAACTCGGGGGCTGGGAGAACCTTCCAACGGGGGAACGCCCTCCATTCTAGACCTGACAATATGCTCAACTAGCCTCGCTAGATATGCAAGAGCTGGGAAATATTAGAGGAGGAAACTCTGAAGTGACCACCTATATATGTGTCCTCAGTTGAAACAGAGCGGTACAAACGACAAGCGACCACCCAGGAACAAGAAACGACCACCCTGAAATCCTAAGAAAATGGAGGTGAACAAGGCAAAAACGTCCTTGGAAGAATCCAGTTGTTGAAAGCCTGACTGGACAAAAAAGCAGAAACACTCGACGAAATTACAAAACAACAATCGAGACAGTAGTGCTGCATGCGATGCCTCGATGCCTAACGTCGTGGCCCTAGACGCAAACAGCAGGTCTATTGGTGGACAGGAAATAGCAGCAATACGTAAGAGATGCATCAAGGCGAGAAGGCAAGACGAGAGCTAAGACGAATCCACATTTAAAGAGCATTACAAGACGACTCTAAACTCCTCAAGAAAGAGATTAAAAAAAGTAAGGCCATATGTTGGAAGAGGCTCATCGAAGAGGTCGAAAGTGACCCGTGGGGCATGGCCTACAAAATTGTGACCAAGAAGCTTAGAATGGAGGGGAGGACGCCTGGACTGAGCGATCCAGACTGGGTGAGGAAAGTCATAAGTGACCTATTCCCCATTAGAGAGTGCTGGACAAGACGAAGACCGAGCGTCTTCTCTTTTGACGAGGGAGTCCTGTTTACGACGGACGAACTACGGAGGGCTGCAAATAGCCTAAAATGTGGGAAAGCTCCGGGATTCGATGGGATTCCGAACGAAATGCTCAAGATTGTTGCAGAGCAACATCCTGACTGTCTACTCTCCGTGTTTAACTCATGTCTCAGGAACGGAATATTCCTCAGAAGATGGAAGAGGCAGAAACTCATCCTCCTCCGGAAGGGTAATAAACCGCTCGACAAGACCTCGTCTTTTAGACCGCTTTGCCTCCTGGACACCATGGGAAAGTTACTAGAGGGACTAATTATATCAAGGCTGGAGGTATACCTATCAGACCTATCCCCTAAACAGTATGGCTTCCGGAAGGGGCGGACGACAACGACGCCATTCTCGAAGTGGTCAGGATTGCGGAACAGGCCAAAGGGGTGACGGGAAGAAGAAAGGACTCTGTGCTCTGGTGGCCATAGACATCAGGAACGCGTTCAATAGCGCCAGATGGAAGGACATCATGGAGGCTCTGATAGATAAGAAAGTCCCTGAATACCTTCTGAGAATGGTTGAAGACTATCTTCATGAGAGGAGTATAGTCTATACGAATCTCTTCGCAATGGGGGAAGACGTGACGTGTGACGTGACATGTGGAGTACCACAAGGTTCAGAAACTAGGCACTCTTATGGAACGTCATGTATGACGACCTATTAAATCGACCTACCACAACATACCCAGCTGATTGGATATGCAGACGACACGCTGATTACTAGCTACAGTGAAAACACAGAACTGCTAGAGATGCACCTAAATGAGTCTCTCTTCAGGGTTAAAAGATGGATGACGCAAAGAGGCCTGCAAATGGCAGCTGAAAGACAGAGGCAGTACTAGTAACGGACCGAAGAGCTATCCAATTCCCGCATCACTTTGGACGGAGTAAATATCCCTGGAAACGCC
Organism: Teleogryllus oceanicus; assembly: GCA_964035755.1. Lineage (NCBI taxonomy): Eukaryota > Metazoa > Arthropoda > Insecta > Orthoptera > Gryllidae > Teleogryllus > Teleogryllus oceanicus. Next base: position 131,229,178 of record CAXIVR010000005.1, on the reverse strand, counting down.
AAATTACATACTTAGGTGTCGAAATAGACCATAGGCTGAGCTTCGGCACATCAGCAAATGGCAGACAAGGCAGCAGCTACTGGACAACCTCTCCAGAATTATGCCAAATATGGAGGACCAAAGAAGCGAAGAGACGTATGATTGCCAGCGTAGCCCACTCACAAATGCTTTATGCGGCTCCGGTGTGGCTGACAAACTAGGTAAAGCAAGCGTGGACTGAAGTACGCGCAAGTGCAGCGGAGTTGGGGTGAGAATAGTGTCGGCTTATCGCACAGTATCCGACAGCGCAGTAGGAGTACTGGCCAGAATACCCCCATTGATATGTTGGCTAGAAAGAAAAGCGGTGTATGACGAAGCGAAAAAGTCTGCTGACTCCAGCGGGAAACAACCGGAGTAGGACGAAAGAAGACATTAAGAAGAGCGCCGAACATCACTACTGGCGGAATGGCGGGACAGGTGGGATGGGGATCCTAAGGAAGGTGGACGCACCTCTTGATACCGCATATCGAACCATGGTTCAATAGAATGCACGGAGAAGTAAATTTCTACCTCACAAGTGCTCACAGGTCATGGTTGTTTTAAATCCTACCTATTTAGATTTAAAAGAGCATATGACTCAAAATGTGAATTCTGTGGTCACGAGGATGATGACGCCATGCACAATATTTGCATGCGTGCATGGGACACATGGAGAAGAAGATTGAACGAGTATTTGGAGGCAGACATTTCTCCATCAAACATAGTTCGGCTTATGCTACAATCGGAGGAAAGGTGGACAACAATACAAGAGTTCTTGACCTTGTGATGAAAAGGAAAGAAGAGCGACTCGAACGTAAAATGAAGTAAAGGCTCAGCCACCTGCCTGCCTCTCCATGAAGTAATGTCTCGGACGATTCCGTGGAGTGGCGCATGGGCATAAGAAGAGAGTTTTTAGTGGGTATACCACTGAGAATGGAGTCCACACACCAGGGATTATACCATCTGAATCCTGAAGGTGCATAATGCATTTTCCTCTCACCAAAAAAAAAAAAAAAAAAATAATAATAATAATAATAATAATAATAATAATAATAATAATAATAATAATAATATAATTCAGGCACATATCAACCTCCTGCAAGGGCCCCGACAGAAGAAACATTTGCTACAAATGTGGCAAAGCAGGACAATGCAAAAGATTGCAGGGGAAACCCAGTGCATTCTCTGCAAAGACAGGAACAAAAGCGACGACCATGCCCTGGGAGGCGGTAGATGTGAGTCGTTTGCTGCTGCTTTAAAAAGACAAACGCGCCAGATATGCTCGATTGTTACAAATTAATCTAGGCAGAAGCAGACAGGCACGACTTGGCACTGCAGGTGGCTGCCGAAAAGAAGATAGACCTGATTTTATTTTGTGAACAGCCCTCCTGACGACTCTACGTGGTATCAGGATGTGCAGAGAAGAGCTGCATTAAGGTTGCAAATGGTAACCTAGGCGTACAGAAATACAAGGAGACGAAATACGGGTTCGTCTGGGTAGAAGTTAGTAACATAGAATATACAGTTGCTACTTCTCTCCGAACGATACCATCGACAAATTTATAGCCGAAATGTATGAACTAGACACTAGTCTACAGACAGCCAAATCAAAGATATTACTTGCCGGCGACTTCAACGGTAAATCTCCGGAATGGTGAGACACGCTCCGATAGAAGAGGAGCTATTGTTAGAATGAATTCGCGGCAAGGAATGATCTTATCATTCCTAAACTCGAGGGCTGGGAGAACCTTCCAACGAGGAACGCCTCCATTCTAGACCTGACAATATGCTCAACTAGCCTCGCTAGATATGCAAAGAGCTGGGAAATACTAGAGGAGGAAACTCTAAGTGACCACCTATATATAGTGTCCTAAGTTGAAACAGCAGCGGTACAAAACGACAAGCGACCACCCAGGAACAATAAACGACCACCCTGGAATCTAAGAAAATGGATGTGAACAAGGCAAAAACGTCCTTGGAAGAATCCAAGTTGTTGAATAGCCTGGACTGGACAAAAAAGCAGAAACACTCGACGAAATTACAAAACAACAATCGAGACAGTAGTAGCCGCATGCGATGCCTCGATGCCTGAACGTCGTGGCCCTAGACGCAAACAGCAGGTCTATTGGTGGACACAGGAAATGCAGCAATACTAAGAGATGCATCAAGGCAGAAGGCAAGCGACGAGAGCTAGACGAATCCCACATTTAAAGAGCATTACAAGACGACTCGCAAACTCCTCAAGAAAGATTAAAAAGTAAGGCCATATGTTGGAAGAGGCTCACGAAGGGTCGAAAGTGACCCGTGGGCATGGCCTACAAAATTGTGACCAAGAGCTTAGAATGGAGGGAGGACGCCTGGACTGAGCGATCCAGACTGGGTGAGGAAAGTCATAAGGACCTGTTCCCCATTAGAGAGTGCTGGACAAGACAAAGACCGAGCGTCTTCTTTGACGAGGGAGTCCTGTTTACGACGGACGAACTACGGAGGGCTGCAAATAGCCTAAAATGTGGGAAAGCTCCGGGATTCGATGGGATTCCGAACGAAATGCTCAAGATTGTTGCAGAGCAACATCCTGACTGTCTACTCTCCGTGTTTAACTCATGTCTCAGGAACGGAATATTCCTCAGAAGATGGAAGAGGCAGAAACTCATCCTCCTCCGGAAGGGTAATAAACCGCTCGACAAGACCTCGTCTTTTAGACCGCTTTGCCTCCTGGACACCATGGGAAAGTTACTAGAGGGACTAATTATATCAAGGCTGGAGGTATACCTATCAGACCTATCCCCTAAACAGTATGGCTTCCGGAAGGGGCGGACGACAACTGACGCCATTCTCGAAGTGGTCAGGATTGCGGAACAGGCCAAAGGGGTGACAGGAAGAAGAAGGACTCTGTGCTCTGGTGGCCATAGACATCAGGAACGCGTTCAATAGCGCCAGATGGAAGGACATCATGGAGGCTCTGATAGATAAGAAAGTCCTGAATACCTTCTGAGAATGGTTGAAGACTATCTTCATGAGAGGAGTATAGTCTATACGAATCTCTTCGCAATGGGGAAGACGTGACGTGTGACGTGACATGTGAGTACCACAGGTTCGAAACTAGGCCCACTTTATGGAACGTCATGTATGACGACCTATAAAAATCGACCTACCACAACATACCCAGCTGATTGGATATGCAGACGACACGCTGATTACTAGCTACAGTGAAAACACAGAACTGCTAGAGATGCACCTAAATGAGTCCTCTTCAGGGTTAAAAGATGGATGACGCAAAGAGGCCTGCAAATGGCAGCTGAAAAGACAGAGGCAGTACTAGTAACGGACCGAAGAGCTATCCAATTCCCCGCATCACTTTGGACGGAGTAAATATCCTGGAAACGCCAAATTACATACTTAGGTGTCGAAATAGACCATAGGCTGAGCTTCGGGCCCACATCAGCAAAATGGCAGACAAGGCAGCAGCTACTGGGCCAACCTCTCCAGAATTATGCCAAATATGGAGGACCAAAGAAGCGAAGAGACGTATGATTGCCAGCGTAGCCCACTCACAAATGCTTTATGCGGCTCCGGTGTGGGCTGACAAACTAGGTAAAGCAAGCGTGGGACTGAAGTACGCGCAAGTGCAGCGGAGATTGGACTGAGAATAGTGTCGGCTTATCGCATAGTATCCGACAGCGCAGTAGGAGTACTGGCCAGAATACCCCATTGATATGTTGGCTAGAGAAAGAAAAGCGGTGTATGACGAAGCGAAAAGTCTGCTGACTCCAGCGGAAACAACCAGCGAGTAGGACGAAAGAAGACATTAAGAAGAGCGCCCGAACATCACTACTGGCGGAATGGCAGGACAGGTGGGATGGGATCCTAAGGAAGGTGGACGCACCTCTTGATACCGCATATCGAACCATGGTTCAATAGAATGCACGGAGATAAATTTCTACCTCACACAAGTGCTCACAGGTCATGGTTGTTTTAAATCCTACCTATTTAGATTTAAAAGAGCATATGACTCAAAATGTAATTCTGGTTAGGGATATTGAGTGCACACAATATTTGTGCTAGCATGGGATAGAAGAAGATTAAGTATTTGAGCAGACATTTCTCCATCAACATAGTTAACATGCTGCAATCGGAGAAGGTGGACAACAATCAGAGTTCTGGACCCATGGATGAAGGAAGAGAGGACTCGACGTATAAATGAGTAAGCTCAGACCATTCCTGCCTCCATGAAGTGTCTGCGATTCCGTGGAGAAGCGCATGGGCATAAGAAGAGAGTTTTGATGTGGAGTATACACTGAGAATGGAGTCCCCTCACCAGGGATTATACCATCTGATCCTGAAGGTGCATAATAGATTTTTTCTCTCACCAAAAAAAAAAAAAAAAAAAAAATAAAATAATAATAATAATAATATTAATAATAATAATAATAATAATAATAATACATAATAATAATAAAATAATAATAAACATAATTCCCCGTGTGGTGTCAGGGTTTTAGTAGAATAGCACCTCAGGACCTCCCCTGTCGTAGAAGGCGACTAATCGAGCAGCTGACCGCTGTCACTTCCCTATGCATCCTGTAATCCCCACATACTGGTGTGTCATTGCTTCCACTAACTTGTGGCACACTTCTATTTTTCTATCCTGTAGGCCAACCTTCGTATCGGCCAACTCTTGTGTTTCCGACCCCGACGCTTAGGTTTCGAGGGCTAGGAGTCGTTCTATTCTACTCTTCATTCTAACTCTATTCTTTACTGTCCCTCTTCTTTTCTTCCGTTTCCCTTCAGCTGGCGGAAGCTTAAAACGCTAGGAAGGCGACCGAAAAAACCCGAGATGGAAGGTCCTTCAGGATCAACCGTTCGTGCAGGGATCGGCCCGTCCGGCGGTCGGTGGTGAGCAAGCAGGCCACCGGGCGTCGTCACCAAGCAACTGCAATGCCAGAGACGTGGATCACTTGGCGTCCCTGTCAGATAATGCCACAAGTGCATTTAACCCCTTCGTTGGAAGGCGGAAGCTGCAGAGATCACTCCTAGCAGCCCTCCATATCTGGAGTAGAAACAGAGCCGAATTGCAGAGATCACCTCCAAGTCCCTACGACAAGTGGTGTACCCACAGGAGTTAAGGACAGAGACGTGGACTTGGCGCCTCGGTCAGACAATACAAGTGCGATTAACTCCCTGGAGGTGCGTGAAGCTGATCTCCCTGCAGAGGAGAGCGTGGTGATACCCCCAAGAGCTATGGGTATACTGCTGGAGAAGTGGGCTGCCATGGAGATGTTGCATGGGGCACAGACGAAGTTAGTCGAGGACCTGGCAACTGCCTTAAGTGTGTAAGTGGCAAAATGCTCGAAATAACCCACAGCCGGTAAAGGATGCATGATGAAAGCCTTGCATGACATCGACTCGATGAAATACAAATGCAAGGCCATTCGGGAAAGAGCAGAGTTCTGGATCGACTACAGAGTGCTCAACTACAAAAATAGGAAAGCACTATGCGGAGACTCGCCAAGGGAAGAAAGGGCAAGAAAGAGAAGCTCCCAGCCCCCGGCGAAACCACCAGACTGGATAAGGAAGGTGACAGTAGTGACGGAAGGAGAGGTAACGGCGGACAATGCCGTGAAAGAAGAATATAGAAGTAGTGAAACAGAGGCCACGGTGAACAACGGCGAACAGACATGGTTGTTCGCAAAGTCGACAAAAGAAAGAAAGCAAAAAGCAACAGAGTCGGAAGGCTCAGAACCGCCCGGTATACAGAACCAGGCGATTAAAGTAGTGGCCAAAGATGGTGAATCCTACGCGGATATCATCAAAAATGAAGGAGTCGGTAGACCCTAAGGGCACATGCGCAGAGATCCTGAAAGATCCGCAGGACGCAAAGGAAGGAGCTGCTAATCGTCATCCGGAAGACGGTGATATTGACTCCTTGAACAAGGCAGTAGTGGAGGCAGTAGGCACGCAAGCCACAGTAAAAGCGCTGGTGCCAAAGCGGCTTATTAAAATAAGGGACATCGACGAGACTGTAGTAGTCGAAGAGGTTGTCGAGGCGGTTGCCCAGGTGATAAAAGCAGAGACTCAGGAAATCGCTGGCTCCTGTAGAATGCGGAGGGGATACGGTAGTGTGCAAACAGCGACACTACTGCTATCAGCTGAAGAGCCAAGAGCTTTTAAAATGGAAAAGCTCAAAATTGGGTGGGTAAACTGCCAGATTAGCGAAGAGAGGCAGATATAAGATGCTTCAGGTGTCTTGATTTCGGCACATATCAACCTCCTGCAAGGGCCCCGACAGAAGAAACATTTGCTACAAATGTGGCAAAGCAGGACACAATGCAAAGATTGCAGGGGAAAACCAGTGCATTCTCTGCAAAGACAGAACAAAGCGACGACCATGCCCTGGGAGGCAGTAGATGTGAGTCGTTTGTCTGCATGTAAAAGACAAACGCGCCAGATATGCTCCGATTGTTACAAATTAATCTAGGCAGAAGCAGACAGGCGCGACTTGGCACTGCAGGTGGCTGCCGAAAGAAGATAGACCTGATTTTATTTTGAACAGCCCTCTGACGACTCTACGTGGTATCAGGATGTGCAGAGAAGAGCTGGCATTAAGGTTGTAAATGGTAACCTAGGCGTACAGAAGTACAGAGACGAAATACGGGTTCGTCTGGGTAGAAGTTAGTAACATAAGAATATACAGTTGCTACTTTCTCCGAACGATACCATCGACAAATTTATAGCCGAAATGTATGAACTAGACACTAGTCTACAGACAGCCAAATCAAAGATATTACTTGCCGCGACTTCAACGGTAAATCTCCGGAATGGGGTGAGACACGCTCCGATAGAAGAGGAGCTATTGTTAGTAATTCGCGGCAAGGAATGATCTTATCATTCTAAACTCGGGGCTGGGAGAACCTTCCAACGAGGGAACGCCCCTCCATTCTAGACCTGACAATATGCTCAACTAGCCTCGCTAGATATGCAAGAGCTGGGAATATTAGAGGAGGAAACTCTAAGTGACCACCTATATATAGTGTCCTCAGTTGAAACAGAGCGGGTACAAAACGACAAGCGACCACCCAGGAACAATAAACGACCACCCTGGAATCCTAAGAAAATGGATGTGAACAAGGCAAAAACGTCCTTGGAAGAATCCAAGTTGTTGAATAGCCTGGACTGGACAAAAAGCAGAAACACTCGACGAAATTACAAAACAACAATCGAGACAGTAGTAGCTGCATGCGATGCTCGATGCCTAGACGTCGTGGCCCTAGACGCAAACAGCAGGTCTATTGGTGGACACAGGAAATAGACAATACGTAAGAGATGCATCAAGGCGAGAAGGCACGCGACGAGAGCTAAGACGAATCCCACATTTAAAGAGCATTACAAGACGACTCGCAAACTCCTCAAGAAAGAGATTAAAAAAAGTAAGGCCATATGTTGGAAGAGGCTCATCGAAGAGAGTCGAAAGTGACCCGTGGGGCATGGCCTACAAAATTGTGACCAGAAGCTTAGAATGGAGGGGAGGACGCCTGGACTGAGCGATCCAGACTGGGTGAGGAAAGTCATAAGTGACCTATTCCCATTGAGAGTGCTGGACAAGACGAAGACGAGCGTCTTCTCTTTGACGAGGAGTCCTGTTTACGACGGACGAACTACGGAGGGCTGCAAATAGCCTAAAATGTGGGAAAGCTCCGGGATTCGATGGGATTCGAACGAAATGCTCAAGATTGTTGCAGAGCAACATCCTGACTGTCTACTCTCGTGTTTAACTCATGTCTCAGGAACGGAATATTCCTCAGAAGATGGAAGAGGCAGAAACTCATCCTCCTCCGGAAGGGTAATAAACCGCTCGACAAGACCTCGTCTTTTAGACCGCTTTGCCTCCTGGACACCATGGGAAAGTTACTAGAGGGACTAATTATATCAAGGCTGGAGGTATACCTATCAGACCTATCCCCTAAACAGTATGGCTTCCGGAAGGGCGGACGACAACTGAGCGCCATCCTCGAAGTGGTCAGCACTGCGGAACAGGCCAAAAGGGGTGACGGGAAGAAGAAAGGACTCTGTGCTCGGGGTGGCCATAGACAGCAGGAACGCGTTCAATAGCGCCAGATGGAAGGACATCATGGAGGCTATGATAGATAGAAAGTCCTGAATACCTTCTGAGAATGGTTGAAGACTATCTTCATGAGAGGAGTATAGTCTATACGAATCTCTTCGCAATGGGAAGACGTGACGTGTGACGTGACATGTGGAGTACCACAAGGTTCGAAACTAGCCCACTCGTATGGAACGTCATGTATGACGACCTATTAAAAATCGACCTACCACAACATACCCAGCTGATTGGATATGCAGACGACACGCTGATTACTAGCTACAGTGAAAACACAGAACTGCTAGAGATGCACCTAAATGAGTCTCTCTTCAGGGTTAAAGATGGATGACGCAAAGAGGCCTGCAAATGGCAGCTGAAAAGACAGAGGCAGTACTAGTAACGGACCGAAGAGCTATCCAATTCCCCCGCATCACTTTGGACGGAGTAAATATCCCTGAAACGCCAAATTACATACTTAGGTGTCAGAAATAGACCATAGGCTGAGCTTCGGGCCCACATCAGCAAAATGGCAGACAAGGCAGCAGCTACTGGAGCCAACCTCTCCAGAATTATGCCAAATATAGGAGGACCAAAAGAAGCGAAGAGACGTATGATTGCCAGCGTAGCCCACTCACAAATGCTTTATGCGGCTCCGGTGTGCTTTACAACTCAGGTAAAGCAAGCGTGGGATCTGAAGTACGCGCAAGTGCAGCGGAGATTGGGGCTGAGAATAGTGTCTTATCGCACAGTATCCGACAGCGCAGTAGAGTACTGGCCAGAATACCCCCATTGATATGTTGGCTGAGAAAGAAAAGCGGTGTATGACGAAGCGAAAAAGTCTGCTGACTCCAGCGGAAACAACCGGCGAGTAGGACGAAAGAAGACATTAAGAAGAGCGCCGAACATCACTACTGGCGGAATGGCAGGACAGGTGGGATGGGGATCCTAAAGGAAGGTGAGCACCTTTGATCCGCATATCGAACCATGGTTCAATAGAATGCACGAGAAGCAATTTCTACCTCACAAGTGCTCACAGGTCATGGTTGTTTTAAATCCTACCTATTTAGATTTAAGAGCATATGACTCAAAATGTAATTCTGTGGTTACGAGGATGATGACGCCATGCACACAATTTGCATGCGTAGCATGGAAAATGAGAAGAAGATTGAACGAGTATTTGAGGCAGACATTTCTCCATCAAACATAGTTCAGCTTATGCTACATCGGAGGAAAGGTGGACAACAATACAAGAGTTCTTGACCCTTGTGATGAAAAGGAAGAAGAGCGACTCGAACGTAAAATGATAAAGGCTCAGCCACCTGCCTGCCTCTCATGAAGTAATGTCTCGCGACGATTCCGTGGAGTGGCGCATGGGCATAAGAAGAGGTTTTTAGTGGGTATACCACTGAGAATGGAGTCCCACACACCAGGGATTATACCATCTGAATCCTGAAGGTGCATAATGCATTTTCCTCTCACCAAAAAAAAAAAAAAAAAAAAAAAAATATAATAATATAATAATAATAATAATAATAATAATAATAATAATAATAATAAGTTAAAGAAACTTCAAGAGCTAAAATAGACATTCTATTGAGGGAAAAATTAAGACTAAAAGACTAAAGCAAGAAGAAGCAAAAGACTAAAATCTGAGATTAAAAGAAGCAAAATAAAATGCTGGAAGGTCCTATTAAATGATGTGAACAACGACTCCTGGGGAAAAGCCTACTAGATTGTTATGGCAAATTTAAACCACAAATAAATAAACCACCATTTAAACCACAAATTTTTACCACCAACTGCGGGACTGGAAGACCTTGCATGGGTGAAGGCAATTATCAGAGACCTTTTCCCTAGCAGAGAATGTAGTATGTAAGAAGCAGCCCTTCTGACTACAACTTCGATGAAGCCAACTCTTCCGACGGACAAACTAGTCAAACGATGAAGAAGACCAAGATTAGAACAGCACGGAATTGCCAACGCAATCCTGGGGACAGTTAAGAAAACCTCGAATGCCTTCTGAAAGCCTTTGCAGTGTCTTGAACTAGGGAAATTCTAAAAGGAATGGAAACAACAGAAGCTAATTCTCATGCAGAAAGGTAATAAGCCAATTGATCGAACATCATCGTTCAGACCTTTGTGGCTGCTGCATACGATGAGCAAATTACTGGAGGGTTTGCTCCTTCAACGACTAGAGAGACATGTGAATTTTTCAATGAGATAGCTTGGCTTTAGAAAGGGACTCCCGACAATAGACGCTATCTCAGAAGCAGTCCACTATGCAGAAACAGCAAAAAGGAATAAGGGTTTTTGTGGCATGGTTGCGATTGACATCAAAAACGCATTTAATTCTGCCAGCTGGAAAGACATTATACAAGCCTTGGTAGCTAAGAAGGTCCATGAATACCTTGTGAGGATACTAGAGGATTACCTCAGTGAAAGGAAAATAATCTACACAAACGGATATAGGATTGACATGATGAGGAAGACATGACGTGTAGTGTTCCACAGGGATCAAGATGGGTCCCTTCCTGTGGAATACTCTATATGATGAGTTGCTGAATATCGAGCTCCCAAAGAACTCCCGTCTCATATGCTACACCGACGACACACTGATTATAGTCACAATGACAACGTGGAACTACTGAAATGAAGCCCAACAAATCACTACGCAGGGTTAAAACATACTATAAAAACAGCAGGTAAAGTGGGAAAGAGTGATCAAATTATCAGACTAATGCTGAACTCAGGAGGTCCCAGTGAAAGCAAAAGAAGGTAAATATCCGCCGTCGTGAATTCAAGAACGATGTATGCCGCCCCAGTGTGGGCAGAAGCACTAACTAAAGAGTCCATTCGACAAAAATTCCCACAGATCCAGAGAAGGATGGCTCTAAGGATAATCGCAGGATACCGCACCGGCAGTACAGTGCAGCCTTAGTACTGGCTAGTGTCCCCCCAGTAGATCTTTTAGCCCAGGGAAGGAGGACAATGTACCTGAGGGTGACAATAGATAAACAACAAACTCTGCCCAAAAGGCAATTACACAATATCAAAGCAGAGTTGAGAAATCATCATCTCCACCAGTGGCAAAGCCGATGGGACCTAGAGAACACAGGGAGATGGACACACACCCTCGTCCCTAACATCAAGAATTGGATCAGCAGAAACCATGGCACAATGGACTTCTACTTGACGCAAGTCTTCCCAGGCATAGAAACTTCCAACATATCTATACAGATTTAAAATTGCTGAAAGCCCGATATAAGCACTATGCCACTCACGATGACAACACTATGCACACCATATATAGTTTCAAAGCTTGGGAGGAAGAAAGAAGAAAATGCTACAGCAAACTGCAATGGGAATTAACGCCTGCAAACACAGTCCAAACTATGCTGCAATCTAGAGACAACTGAAGTTAGTACGAGACTTTGTGGCTCATGTACTAAACCAGAAATCTATCACTAAAAGCAGATAGAGCTAAAACACTATAGTGACCACCTGAAGAGGAAAGCTCATGCTCCCAGCCAATCTTCAGCGGAGTAATGTCTCAACGACGGTCCCTCGCAGAAGATACTACGCCCAAGAGAACGAGAAAGTTAGGTTTTAGTCAGTATTCCATACTGGAGAGTCCAACATAATCGGCCTCACCGGTATAAGTACACATTTCCCCTCCTCGGCAAATTAATGATGATGATGATAATTATGATGATAATTATGATAATGATGATGATGATGATGATGGTAATGATGATAATTATGATGATGCAATAAAGAGGTGTTCTTCACATCACATCTTTTCTTCCCATGGATTTCTTTTTAAGTTACTATGCGAAGGTCATTCCTTAAAATCTGACCAGGATAATAATAATAATAATAATAATAATAATAATAATAATAATAATAATAATAATAATAATAATAATAATATAATATTTTTGAGTCACAAATACAATTTCAATCGTGATGACGAGTCAGATATGGCAGAGTGAAGTTACATTTACTGTCCAGAAATCAAACAATGGGGACCATCTCAGCATTTGCTCAAAGGATCAAGGGAAACTGAACAAAAAACCCTGATCAAGTTGGTCATTGATCTTACAATACTCAATAATAATAATAATAATAATAATAATAATAATAATAATAATAATAATAGTAATAAAAAATAACAATTCTAATAATAGTAATATCAATTATAATAGTAACAATACTAATAATAAAATACTATTCATTCAGAAATGATTTACGATATTAATGATGCCTAGTGCATTTAGCAAATTCAGGATGAAGGAAATAGAATTTGGGTTTGGCATTCTCCTTTTATATCAGTCCCAAATGCAATTTAACACAGGTAGGATGGGATATGCCAGTTCTTTTTCTTTGCTTCAACTTGAACAGTCAACATGAAACAGAGAATCAATGGGATTAGAATTTTTATTTTTGTTTTTAAGGGAGGTAATGTCCGATTTGTGTATTCCTTCACACTGTAGAACATGTTGTTAAGCAGGAAAGCTTTCAATTTACTTTTAAATCTATGTATTGTATTAATATCTTTAATATCATGGCTCAATTTGTTGTAAAGTGTAATGCCCTCTATTGCGGTACTTTTTTGATAAAGTGTAGTTTCAGATTTGGGAACATGTAGTTATCCTTTTGTCAGTGTTATAGTTGTGTACATCAGAATTTAGAGTGAAAGTGTCTTTGTTTTCCCATGAGAATCTTTTTTGTGAAGACAACTATTTCAAATATGTACATGCAGTAGTGGAAGAACCCTTTAAATTTTTTTGAACAAGGGTTTGCAAGACCCCAGCTTATGAGTGCTAGTCATTGTTTGATATTCTTTTGGATAATAAATGTACGAATGCTTTCAGAGGCATTTCCCCAAAATATTAATCCATATTTCAATGTGAGTGCAATTTGCATAATACATTGTCCTAAGAGTCTCAATGTTGGAACTTGACCTGAGGGGGTATAGGGCATAACAAGATTTGGTGAGCTTTTATTAAGATTTGAAATGTGAGCATTCCATTTTAGGTTTTCTTGGATTGTTAGACCAGGAAAGTAGTTTCCGTGATATTTTTACAGGATTATTATTTATGAGCAAATGCTGGGAGAGTTTTTTTTTGGATCAGGATTCATGAAATTTAGTGAGACTGTTTTGCTGATGTTTATGATAAGTTTGTTGTCTTGAAACCATTTTACTAATGCATCAACGTTTCTTGAGTTTCTTTCTAATAATTGTTGCGTTTTGCTTTTATGATTATGTTTTTTCATCTGCAAACAAAATTGTTTTGTTATTTTTAAAGCCAAAGGCATGTCATTTATGTATATAAGGAATAATATTGGCCTAGGATGGATCCTTGGGACTCCACAATTTATCATCTGAGGTTGGAGTAGTGAGATTTTGTTATCTTTAGTGTGCTGGGGGGTAACTACTTGGCTAGGTTTGATAAATATGATTTAATCCACTGGCCTGCAATGCCTCGGATCCTAGCATTTCTAGTTTTGTTAAGTATGTGATGATCAATAATGTCAAAGGCTTTTGACAATTTTGATATAGTACAGGATGATCTTGGGCTATTCTTCTGAGATTGTTCTTAACAATATTTCTGCTTCTATTTCTTCCCTGTTTGGTGCATGTTAATGTGAGGATCTCATCAATGCCTTTAGCACAATAATATCTTCTCCAGCCATTGAGATAATAGCTTGAGGAGATCACTCATTTTGCCATAATTACACCAATTCCCCGTACACACATCCATTAGTAGTACAAGTAGTAAAGCAAACCTGTTGCTGTTACTCACAGTCTAATTTCCACTTCTTTCCATCCATCATCTAAATCTCTCACCGCCATCATTGATCGTATGTCTTCCTCCCACTTCCTTCTTAGGCCCCCTTTATATCTTCTTTCTTCAGGATGGTATTCTGACACCACCTTCGGCTGTCCCTCACTGTCCTACTTTCTTAAATGCCCATACCATAGTAGAGCCTTTGTTGCTATTTGTTGTAAGGTTGAGTTTTCAGGTTTCATTATTTCTATTATTCTTTGATTTTTTATTCTTTTGTTTTTGTCTTATAACTTGACAACAGTGTCACCAATATTCTATTTCTGGGCCTTGGATCCTACTTCTATCCCTGGCACACATTTCCATTAACTTTCCATAAACTTTGTAATAAATATATGTCTCAAATTGATTTCGTTCCTTGTCTAGTAAAAGTTATGACTTTTGCTTCCGTTTTCAATCCCCAACCCCCAAAATATTCAAATCCAAATACCATCATCTGAAAATACATAATAAAAACATTTACAAAATAATAAATTCGAAAAAAATGATTCAGACAACTAATTTCTGAAAATAACTATATTCAGAAAATGTCCATTCAAGACCTTTATTTCAGAAAAAGTTTTCAAAAGAATGATGGCAAACTGGAATAGAAAATACTCCAAAACTGGAAAAGGATAAAAGATCACATTGTGTTATGACAATAAAATAGAAACTACCTCAGTTTTATCTGCATTTTATGCAGAAGGAAATTTACCAAGAAATAAATAGAGAAAATGATTTATACATTTTATTAAAAAATTTTCTTTCCCCATTTCATTTTCCCCAAATTTTATCAAATATTTCACACTTTGAAACAGTGTGTTCCGGAACAGTAGTTAAAAGCAAAAAAACTTCTTTTCATCTGACATTAACAGAAAATGCAGCAATTTTTTGAAGAAATGCAATGATTCACATAACTAAATGTTATTTTTAATTTCCACAGTTCATTACATACCGGCACATCTCTAGTTGAATGCTGGAAACGACAGTTGCACCTAATTTCACAAGTTCCTTTCTCACTAGCAGAAATATTTTCATTCCTTGATATTACTTCAACATATGCAGTCACATCTAGAAATCACAAAATAATAAACTCATTTTATTCTTCAAAATTCTCAGAAGTACAAAGCGAATAAAAAATTTAACAACAAACTAAAACTTGAGTTCTGCAAGGAACTGATCCAAAATAAAAGAATTTTGTTGAATTGTTCCTTATTTTATCCATTTTTTCAAGTCTTCATGTTTTTAATAATGCAGCATTACAACATAAGATTATTATTTGGTAACAAAAATAGAAATACTCACCACCTAGAATTAAAGATTCAAAAGGTTGAGTTGGAGGTAAAAGTTCATCAGTTTCATCTTTTAACAAATCACTTGTTCTTGAAGATTCCTGATTATCGAAACCTAAAGGACTAGTGATTTCTTCACTTTTCTTTTTATAGTTCTGTATCCATTTTTTTTACCTTCAGATGACACTTTTGGACATGAGGATGTTGCCATTGAGGCAGTTGTGGTAGTTGGTGATGCTTGCAATGGTGGTGGTACTGATGTTATTGGGCAGACAGATTTGTGCAATTCAGGAGCAGACAGAGTTCGTTTAATTGATGCTTTAGGAGTAGATGAAGGGGTTCGCTTTGATTGTTTCCTCTTGGAAGACACTGGAGTAGATGCCCGAGTTTCATGTACGTTATTTAACATGCCACAACTATAACTCTTTCGTAATTGGGGTGATGGAATATCAGCGCAGTTTAATAACTGCCCAATTTGATTCTTTAGAGAATCTATATTAAATTGTACTGGCATTAATCCTTGAGCAAATATGTCATCATCTGGATCATACTCTGGAATTATATTTTTCTGTTTACTGGACTTCTTGTTAGAAAAGGACAACCTACGAGCAGAGACACCCCCAATATCACTTTTTCTGGCAAGTCTCGGTTCACTTGTGATACCATCACGGGGCACTAAAGTGTGATGGAGAGAATCAGGTAACCAGTCAAGAGGATTAGACACCATAGTACTACCTGTAGATCTTGAACATGGACTTTTACTAAACTCCGTATTATCAACATTTTTACCTTCTTTACAAAACTTATTGAGAGGATCAATTACATTTTCAGGCAATTTACAATTTTTATCGCTAAGCTTTAACTCTGTTGAACTATCTTCCAAATACCTTAACTTATTCTCTGCCTTGAACTAATTTCTTTTTGGCTGATGGGATTTTGCACTTTAATTGATTTTCGAGAACTTCTTCTTGGAGTAGAACTAACATTTTTTGGTTTAAATGGTTTCTCTAGTGCAACACAGAGAGGTGTCCCAACAGGAGAATGAATTTTAGCTATTTTTGGAGTTTCAAGTGGGGACAGAGAGATTGTTTCTCTAATATCATTAACAGATGTACACTCAGAAGTAAAAAGTGGTGTTATAATTGGATTGCTAACAGGTGTTGTAGATGGAGTCATTGCAGTGGGCTTTAGTAATGGTTTTATCGGAGTTTCCATGAGCATTGGTTCTTGAGTCTGTGGAGCATCCTTCACCGGGGTAGCTAATGTGGAATTTGCCATTGTCACACATAATTTTGACACAGGTGTGGAGTTTCCTTGCACTTTCTTTAAAGACTGTAATTTCAGCTTGGGGTTTCGAGATGAAAGACACAACAAATGCTGAGATACTTCATGCTGTTTCCATGCGTCATGATCCATCGTTTCTAGAAACAGTACAAAAATCCGATTAATATTCGAGATAAAAAAAACTCACAAATTCAATCATTAATATTAACAAGTACAAACGGGTTCCTTTATTAATTAAATGCGTTAATGACTGTGAATAAAGGGAAAACAAAGTGATACTGACGGTGATTTATATACTTAATTTAGAATTATATTGTACTAACCCTGATATGGTAGTGTTGTTTTCCACGAGCACATATCCACATGATAAAATATACTATTATTTAATGTATCCTCCCACTTTTTAATATATTTTAACACAATGAGCAAACGTGAAAGTCTCTTTCAATGAAATATATATGCATTACCACTGTTCAACTCACGATTATCACCAATTATCACATAATTTGACATACAACCACATCTCCACCATCTCCATTTTAAATATCGACCTTCCTATATCGATATCGTGACTCGGGAAATTTGCCAGCTATCGATATTTGAATGCTTTTAACATGATTACCATTCTTTCAAAATGATGAAATAATATCATGATAAAAAGTCATCACGACATGACTATAATTGATTAATGACTAATATAAATGATAATAAAAAATTAAATAAAAATAAAAATAAAATATTTATGATAATATATATTATGATAAAAAATAAATAATGAACACAATAATGATAATAATAATAATAATAATAATAATAAATAATAATAATAATAATAATAATAATAATAATAATACTTTATTATTTATATTATATACAATTATTTATCGTATAAATAATCTATGAAATACGTATGCATTTATGCAGTAAAAAATTACAAAAGATGCACTGAAATATGCTATTAAGTACCTTAATCATGACCCTATTTTTCATGTTCACGCACATTCGTTTAGCACCTTACTCTTTCTATTGGCTGAATGTGGCGCGCTTTTAAACTTTCTTCGTGTGACTTAATAATAATAATAATAATAATAAAATTTGTCACATAAATACAGCATAAGCCATTATGACAAGTCAGGACATTATATGATCATACAATGTACAATGCAAATATTAAATACAATACAGGTATAAAATTGAATTCTGTTTTCATGCTAAATACAAATTAATTTTATAAATAGTAAGTAAAGCTAAAGTTGAGAGCAAAAATAAATAAAAAGGAGAAGAAGGAGAATCTTCATGAGATGGATGCTTGGGCTGGATCTATCCTTTTATATCCATCAATCAGCTGGGGGCGAGGGGCTTCAAGTCATGCAGCAGAATATGCAACAAAAAAATTATTTTATTAGTTTATATTGATGTTGATATGTGTTTATGGTGTGGTATTCCTTTGCACTGTAGAATGTATGGTTTAACAGAAAGCTTTCAATTTATTTTTGAATGTGTATTGAGTTAAGCTTTTTAAAATTTACTAGGGGGTTTGTTATATAGTGTGATGCCTTCAAAAAGGGGACTTTTGAAAGTGAAGTTTCACAGGACATGCAGATCCTAGACTTCATGGTTTCATTGAGATATCTTGCCTCTTTGCAAATAATTGAGTAACAAGGTCTCCAGGCAAGTAAAGTCTACTGTGTAGTCTAGTTGGGGCAGTGTTTGGTTACACATCTCTTCAAATCATTTCATTTTCATTAACAGTTCTCCTATATTAGTATTATGCAAATTTTATAAGATTTTCTATCTGAATTTTCATTAAAACATTTAATTTTTACAAAATTTCACATCTCAAAATGTGTCAAAATGAAGTTGTGGTTTGTAATTATGCAAAATATTAATTCAAAGTTCCTCGATTCAAGAAGAAAATTGTACCTAAAAAGCTTCCAAATTAATATACCTTATTCACATTGTTCAATTGAATTTCTTCATACACCTCAAAATATGAAAGTAAAATATATATGTTGGTACCTTTTCCCCCTTTTTTTAAGTGTTTGATGAGTCATTAACAAGTTTTCAACTTCCCATGAAAAAAGACAAAAGGTTAGTTAATAATCTGTATGGATTTCTTTAAAATAAGTGGCATTTCTGAAATCTTATATCTACATAAAATCAACCTATAATCCTCTTTGGATTGAAGTCCATTCATATCTGAATTTTAGCTAATCTATGTATGCTTTTTTCAACAGAAATATAGTTATAAATATATTGCTATACAGTTGTTTTATTTTGAATGAAAATCATTATAAGCCAATTAAGATACTGAAAATTCAGGAATACATAAATGAAATACTGAAATAGGAGTACTTAATATTATTAATTTTAATGACTGTCAAATGAATAGTGGCAGTGTGATTCCATTGCATTGAAATTGAGCATGCATGGTCTGATTAAAATATGTGTGTAATTGCCACTTCAAAGACACAACATTCCTATGAAAATCAGCTACCATATGCATGAATTGGCATGAAATTACCATTATTCAGTATCCGTTGCTTTATATATGAGTTGTTTATATTTATATTTTAATTGGAGAATGAAACTAAAGAATGAATAAAACAAAACTTTTCTGGAAAGGCCTTTATCAGATGAAACAAGAAGGACTGTATCACTCTTTGACCTAAAGACCCACTTGTACGAAGACCATTTGCCAAAATATCATTCAAGATCATCAACTGAATCTCTTAGGCTGAGGCCTGGATTCACCTCATGCTGGACATAGAACCCCTCTGAGGCTACGACATAGCTCACCACACGCTGGGAGGCTTCTGCTGAAAATCTTTGCCCCAGGACCTAGCTCCTTCTCATGCTGGACCATCCTGGCAGATCTCTCTGAGGCCAGGACCTAGCTCTCGTGCTGCAGCTTCGGAGGGAAGTTGGTGGCGGCCCTACCTCACCACAGCCTTAGATCACTCCTGTTGTTGCAATGTTTGAATGAAAGCTGATAAAACGAAAGTAAGTTTTTCTTGATGTTGCAGATATGCAACATCAGAGTATAATTATGAGTAATATGCAGTATGAGTTTTAATCTAATAAATTGAATCTAAATTTAATTTTTCCTGACTTTATTAAAAATTAACATATTGCTCATAGACAGAAGTACAACTCACTCATTTTAACAGTTCTGCGAGAAATAATGCAAATATGAAAATCTGAAAAATATAAAACTATTGCATTAAAATTAGAAACAAAAGTTAATTTCTCAGAGAATAGAGAATGAGTGTACAACATCTTTTATAAAATCTTTTAAGAATTTGTATTATGGATCATAAATGTAATATTCATTTATGTAAAAATAAAAAAAAATTGAAAAAGCAGCTCCAATATCAGTGTGTGTTATAATGTTCAAAATTTTACTTGAAGTTATTGATGCCCGATAAAATTGAATATATTCTGAGTTTTGTCTACATGTGTACATTTAGAAATTGTTTTCAAGGGAAAAAATTAATATGCTTTATGTTTGCAAAGCAATAAAAATGTAAATATTTTTGATATATACTATAACATCATAAAAACAAAAATTCAATAGGTCAACTCATTTGCTGTAATATTGTATTTTTATTCCTTGCAATTATTTTAGAGTGAATTGATTTCATTCATTGCATACTTCAATTTACCCATTCAAAATTGTTAAATAAAGGGCTAGGTTTTTTCATATTTACAATTTTACTTGAATTCCCCAGGAAAAGTAATGAAAACATATCCTTCAAAATAGTGTAAACCAGGCAGTGATAACCAATGTTATACATTGTTCACAAGCCTTTGGGATTTATAATCTGCCTAGTGCAGTGTCATTCAGCCAGTTGCTGCAACTTCTACTAAGCTACTACTGCTAGTAATAGTAATAATAATGATTAGTATTAAACAAAATATAAATCTATGGATATTTTAGATTTATTTTGTAATCCTAAAAGTAAAAAGAGCGTTAGCTGGTTCTATAATTGATGAGTTGGACCAGCTGAAAACTAAACAAAAAATTTTGTCAGTCTCTTAATAATAGACCAAAGTTCAGATAGTGTGTTCAAAAAACTGACAGAAAGGAAATTCTGATTTTGAAACTCAAGCCCATCAAGTGCCCCAATAACTTTTATTATCTCATTTTATCTAAAATGTTGCATTTATATGATGAGTCCAATCTATATTGATTAATTAGTCCATTTTAAGTGGTATTCCAGCCAATCTGTTACCTACTTCGAGCACAAAGCTGTTTCCATTAAAATAAAAATTGTTTTTGGTTCTGGAATTAATTCCTTGTATTCATTCTTGATAGTTTAATATAAGGTAGCAAAGAAAAAATTATTTGCTTCCTAATTCTTAGATTGTGAATGAAACTAATTTTACAATTTCAGTTGTAAAGTTAGCAAGTGTGTTTTGTTTTTGGACTTGTAACCAATTTTGAAACTCACCCCTTCTAATGTTCATTTATCTGGTCGGTGCTGTTGAAAACTTTTGTATTATTTGTTCCTAGACAGCAGATATCAAAAGAAAGCTGTTCATAAAAAGATCAAGCATATTTTGGTCATGGATCTATACCTAGTGCCTTCAAATCCAGGTTCACCAAACCTAGAGTTAGTGAATGAGGGCTTCCTCAGAGAGTCATCAAAGAAGAAGCCATCAAATCAAAACTTTGCATGGGTATCTTCAAATCAGGGCCTCTAAACCAGAGGTCTCCTACCCAGAATACCTTCACAACCTTGTGAACAAGAAGTGGACACCACAGCAGATGTTCAAACTTCACATTTGGACTGAGGTACATTTTATTTATATATTTATTATTTGTGTGAAACAACTTCTTATATACAAAAACACTTCTTTCATTTCATACTTCTTGTGTAACTGAAAGTAATAAAATCATTACAACTATATTGAACAAAATGTGATTTTGATAGCGATTATGAATTATGTAAGTTAAAACTTCATTTTTAAAGAAAATGTAATATTTTACCTTTTCAATTTTACATGTTATGAAGAATATTTATGCCTATTTTTCAATATTCCATGGCTATTTTAATTAACACGTTATTTTTCAACTTGTTCAAGAAACAAGTTACAAATGAAATAACTGGTAAATCAGAAAAAACTTAAATATAGAACAACGATAGTGAATCAAGGAAAAACAGCTCGAATTATAACATAGCTATTTCTTGTTTTAAAGAAGTCATATTCATAATTAATATGAATGTTAATATTATATATTCAATCACAAGTTTACACATTTTTGTTGATTGGATCCTTTTCAATGTACATTGTATAGATTTGAATGAAAAAATTACCCAAGTCATTTGGATTACTTCAAACTCTCAAATTCAATTACTTAGTTGTGTAAAATATATTTATGCATATTGATTGTTTCACAAACCAATACATAAGGGCATTCATTCTGTTGACCTACATTTACGCCGTACTGCAATGCAATGCAGTAATGCAATACAACACATACAATGCATGCAATGCATGCAATGCAACGCATGCAACGCAACGCATGCAACGCAATGCAACGCAATGCAACGCAATGCAACGCAATGCAACGCAATGCAACGCAATGCAACACAATGCAACACAATGCAACACAATGCAGCGCAATGCAAAACAATGCATTTGCAGGCTTCTTCATTTAAAAACCAGGCCGTGACTGCATAGAGTGGATGATCATTTCAGATGTTATGTGAATTGAAAAATTATTTTTCAGTCTGGATACAATTTGCAACCACGTGCAGCTGGATTTAATCCCAGGAAAGGTGTCTTTGAGTACATTGTCGAGTTTTATCCTCAAGAAGACAGCCACATTCTTCAAATATGAGATGATCAGGCAACATGAGGAGGTTCTAGGAGATGATCTTTCTTCAGTGGAAGAATTTGTTTCATCTCACAGCAAGTTTTAGTATGTACTTTTATTTTACTCATGTTTCATTAACGCAAGAAGTTCAAATTATCATCAGAAATGTCAGATAGCAATCAAGATACATGTATCCTCATGGTGATGTTTTCTCAATGCACATGTTTAACATATTACATTATTTCATGGTTACTGATTCATTACTGTGTGTTTAAGACCTGGCACATATCAAATAACAGAAACCTTGAAGCCTTTTGCATTCTTTATGCTTCATACCAACCTATAAAATATCACATTTTTTAAATTTATTTATTAAAATTAAGAAACAGGGGAAAATACCATAAGTAAATGGATAATGCTCAAATAAGAAAAAACTCATTCGATGCAGCTCTTTCTTTGTTAAATTGATCAAAAAGTGAAATTTTTGGGATATTCTTGTGAATTTATAATACACAACAGACACTTCTTTCACTGTTAGGTATCACCTTTTTTTCAAGAGCACACATACTTCTTGAGTTGAAGTACTAGTAGTAACTTAGGTGTAATCTCCAATTCTTATTCGCATGCTGAATATTTCCTGTTACCAGTTGTGTAGGGCTTTTTCTAAGTAGATATTGAACAAAGAAGAATAATTCACATCCTTGTTTTAGACCTTTGTTTTAAACAAGTTGATCCATTTTTATTTTTATATCAACTCTTAGCGTTGATCCCCATATTTTTCTTGGGACTCTATCGTATGCTTTCTGAGTCTATTTAGGTCACAAAAATATTCTATTTTCTGCTTTTATGTTTTCTCTCTGATACAGTAATGTCATATAGTCAGGATTGCCCTTCTCTAAAACCACTCAGCTTTTCACTCCAATACAGTTACAACTTTTTCCAATTTTCAATGCATTCTGTATTTTTTGAAATTGGAAAAAGACGTTTTCTTTAAACATTTGAATTTATATATATATATATATATATATATATATATATATATATATATATATATATATATATATATATATATATATATATATATATATATTTTTCATAACCGTTTTGTATAAATTTTCAAATGGCAGTTGAAGTGTAAGGTAGAAATTGTCATATTATAATATTTCATAACCATTAACATTATAAGTAGCAAAAGTATGTGCTGTTGCTATCAGTAGTTCTAAGGAGAGATTATTGTAAAGCAAATCCCCTTGAGTATCATCCTGGGGGTTGAGTGCCATCCTGAAGTTGAAGAGCCATCCTGATGATCGTCGGTTTGGGTGCAAAACCAGCACTCGTGACAAAATTGCTTGCTGAGATATTTCATAAAAGGGCAGATAAATTTATTTAAACTGCTGTTAGAATTAGTAAAAACTCAGTGTCATTAATTATAATAATTAAAATAAAATAAAATACACTGCAGTACAATAATACTATCTACAACATAAGTATTATAACAACAATAATAAGATGATGTCAATGATGAAAGCAAATTTGGCAAGACTAATATTAAGTTGATTACTTATAATGGTTAACTAAGTGACCTAAACCTTCACTTAAGCCCAAAATATTAACTGGTACAGTTTAAATTATTACACTTGCTCTGCACTACACTAAAACATTTCATATCATCTTATTTATTACCTACATTACACTACTAACCTTATATGAGCATTATATGAGTAGGTGCTATTTTAAGTAATATTTACTCTAGAAAAACCAAGGATTACTCTAAATTTGTTTTCTAAATTGGTGAACACTTTATTGAAAGAGTTTAAAAGATTTTAGAAGGCAAATTGTTTCTATTCAGTTATTACTTGATTTGTGAAAGGACATTTCCAAATATGTTGCCTGCAATCTTAAGTGGTTGGTTTTGTGTTATCCCTGTAGGAAGTATTTATAGACACAGGATTATCACAGGATATCACAGGACTAGCAAGTCCTCAACTAACAAAGATGCTCAGCTTTCTAATAATCTCCAGTCACCATAAAATCAGCTGATATCAAATGCTTAAAACTTTATAAACATTACTTTATTCGTACGTGTCCATATAAGATGTCTGAATTGCTTTAACTTTTCTGTAATTAAAAACTACGTACTGTTACAAGAGCGACCATCTTTGTACCAGTCGCTCAGTTTCAATAAAAACAATCTATCGAGTTTAATTAAATTTTGTTGTTGGATAGTGTGAAGGATATTTAAGGGAGTGGTGCAGGTCTCATTTTCGTTGAAAACTGATTTTTCGAAAATTGCAAAAATAAAAATTTTTTCGCGTCTACGACTATAATTATGAAGGTAGAGATTTTATGGACAATTGCGGATTGGATTTTTCGAGTCGCCTGGAAAAGATGATAATGTTCCTTTCTCCAGTGATGAATTTTCCTCTGCCCTCGCCCGATTCTGCTCAGGATCAGACCACGCCACATAACCGTGTAAAACATCTACCGGAAAACCGGGAGCGGTAGCTTAGTGCATCAGCAAGCCGCAGCGCCGCCTCTGATCGGGTGGTCCTAAGTTCAAGTCCCGACGGGGGCAGGATTTTGGACACTAGATTGTCAACTAGGTCGAATTCACTTGCTGTATGGAGGAGAATTCTAGAGGACGGCTGCACTGATCGGTAGTTTTCCGTAGTTTCTCCGATCAACGCTAGGCGAATGCCAGAGGAGAACAAACTGGTCAAGGCCCGCGCGCGATCTTTCCTACCTCTTTCTTGTCCTGTCCTCTCCCCTTACACACACTCACACTAACATGCACTACACTACCACATATTCTGGGAAACCGGTCAGGAGCTTAGAGCTTGTCCCGGCTGGTGCGGTGCCCCGCTGGTGGAAGAGTCCTGGTTAGGGGGATACCCAACTAGCCGACGGTAGGTCGGCGCCGGATCTCGCCATCCGGCGAGGGATGATCACCGCCATCTCCCGAGAAAAAAACATACACTACACTAACGGGACTAATGACCAAAGCAATTGACGTGCATGGAAACACGAAAAAATCAATCAATCTACCGGAAAAGGCACATGCTTTTCCTCCTTCACATCTTCAAAAAATGTGGGTGGAACATACCGTTCCTAGGATATGGCGCGAAGCCGTTGTTATTTTTATTCCCAAAGAAGAAAAGGACAAGAACAAACCCCGTCCGCAAACCTCGCTCACTAGCTGTGATTGCAAGCTTGTATAGTGAATGGTAAACTGTCATCTGATCTGGCTCCTCGATCGGAGAAGTCTAATGACACCTATTTAATGTTGTTTCAGGCTAGGTCAGCCATGACACCTCGTCACCCTTTCCACACAGAACTCCTTCTTTTGTGCTCCGACATCTGGTAGCCATTTCTTCGATATAGAAAACTTACGACGCACCACATGGAGGGTACGGTATTCTTCGCTCCTAACATTCTTGGGGCCTAGAGACCCGCACATTATTTCTAAGTAGCTTCTCTTTCGTCAAGATACTTCCGCGTCCGATTTGGCTATCCCCCAGTTGCCAGTTAGAAAACGGGGTTCTCCAGACCATTCCTTTTAAAAGTTTCATTGTTCGCTTTGGAGCACCAGCTACAATGTGTGTTGTTTGTGAAGTCACATTTTTCTCAACCACAAACATACCTAGTTTTTCAACAACAGATGCAACAACTCAATATCTCTGTAAAGCAAAACCAACAACAAGATATTACTATTTTTCATTACCACAGAACTTTACTCTAGTTTCCTGAATACTTCAAATATTACTCTCTAATTCTAAACGATGACATTAAATTTTAAAAAATGCAAATAAAGAAAATAAATAAGATAACACAAGCAGTTTTGAGAAAAAACAAAAGCTGAATACTTTGACACCAAAATGAAAGTATTAAAGAACTTTTTTTTCAATTCCTTTTTTAACTTGTGTACAATGTAATCCTTTAACATTCCTAAGTTATTTAACAGAAGACAATTTCAAAACAGTATAGACCCCAATTTTAAGTTAAAACATGGTTCTAAATATTATTGTCCCAATTTTTATGACAATTGTTTTGAAGATCCAATGGCAACATTTCAAATTAAGCAAAACTGTACATGATCATATCAAAAGAAATGCAGTGGTCTTCAATACAATGTAATTTAAAATCTGTTATCAGATGAGCTCATCTTTTGCAAATATTACAGATCACAAAGTTCTGGTCAATATAGAAAGGATACGAAATAATCAAAAGGTACACTAAATTAATCAAAATTTTGTCCCAAAACTTTAAGTTCATTGTCATTGCACTACTCTCTCACAAGTTGACATTTACCTTGGAATTATAAGATAAAACAGTTAATTTGATTTAAAAAAGGTGATCAAATATGATACTGCAATCTACAAATAATTCAAATATCTACACAACCATTTCATGGATATTTGATCCTATTCCCACACACAGATTCAAAAATATTTTTCATGAAAATATTTTCACATATGGGATAGAAACAAGGTTATGGTGGAACATGCATGGTAAAGGGAAAGTGATACAATATGCAGAAAAACGTATGTTCAAATATCTTTTTATTTGATAATAAATATACGTCTTATTTTTCAAAATATACATTCAAAAGCACTGACGAAGAAAAATTAAAATTCTACAAAAAGGTACAATGACGAGCAAACTCTTAAATATAGACTTGCAAATATCACATAGTACTGAGATACAATGAACAACCAGTTCAATAAGTTCCAAGAATTCAATTCTACATCATGCACCGACTTCAAAATTCCTAAATGAATTCTCATAAAACTTTCCAAAATACAAGTATACACATTAAAAATTCAATGTTACAAATCAAAAAACAAAAAGGATTTTAACAGCCAACATTGTTAATACATTAAGTACATGAAAGACACTTACGGAGTGTGCAACTGAGTGCAAACTATTGCAGGCCTCTGAAGAATAGGAGATGGAGAGCTTCTTTTTGTTTTAACAAAATAGGAAGAACTTCTTCGTGACCTCCGAACAGGATCAACAGCATTCGTGATACATTCTTTCTCTTTAGACACAACTGCCTCATCTACATCAATTTTATTAATTTCTGGTCTATTCAACTGCTCAATTTCAGCATTGTCTGATTTTCTTTTCTTCCCTATCTTCTCACCATTCAACTTTTTGGGAGTACAGCTATGTGGATTTTCAACAACTATGCTAGCTTTTTCGTTAACATCACTATCATCATTTGGTACAGTTAAAGACTCCTGCACAGGGCTCAACAATTTCCGTTTTGAAACCTTTCTTTTCTGGGTAACATTCAGCATGTTAGGATTTTCTGGCTCAGATGTCATGTTCACAGTTGAAACTGAGGGAATTCTGGCAACTTCTTCTTTCTCTTTATCACTGATTTCCAGGTGTTCTTCCATTTCCCCAACTTCAATCAATTTCTTGGTAAAAGAACTCTCATATGATGCTTTTTTACTGGAACTAGCATTGATATCACTCATTTCAATATTTTTAGCAGTTTCATCACAGTCTAAGTTGTTACTAACAGGTAAGTTTTTAGCCAGCTTGCGCAACAATCGGACTGGGAGAGGGCTATTTTGATCCAGTTCAATATCTGAATCAGGTGTGGGTGGCCTATTTACCAACTCTTTGAATTCCTTTTTGCTTATACCGGTCATCTTAACTAACATTCGTACCATACCATTACCGCCAGCAATCTCTTCCACCCACTTAGGTGCACAAGCACTCTTTCGCACAGCACTATTTTGGTCAGAAATTTCTGTTGATGGCTGAATTGGTGTTTCTTTCTGTATCACTCCCTTTCTCTGGCGTGGAGATGGTCTTTGTGTCTCAGCTGAATAAAATCGCATAATCTTTCTTTTTTTCAACTCCTTCTGTATGGCAGGAGATTCATACCGTTCAATTTGATGAGGTGGAAAAAGGCTTTCGTGAACTTTCACACCAGCTTTCGGCATGCTTCAATCCACAACACAGAAACAAGAGGGATGTTACGTTTCTTAGCCTTCTTATATGTAGAAATATTGCCATCATTGAACACAACATGTGTAACCTATAACAAACAAAAAGAAATCAGGAAATGCACAGCATTTCTATTTTGAAGATTAATGAACTGACAAGAAGAAAGATAAACATCTTATAATTATTGTCTATGAAAGACAATTACACACTTAGCTCTTCAATTGAGATTTCCAAATAAAATTTTAATTTTGTTAATGAGCTATCAGCATGTGGTATGAAGGAGACTTTCTGTATATACACCTACCAAGAACCTTGGTTAATTGTATATAATCATAATAAGAATTTTGATATGCGAGTAATGAGGTTGCATTCAAAAATTAAAAGTTTAGCATGCAAAGCAACACAGAAATCAATGTTATAATTCAAGTATGTTCATAATTGGCATAAGTAAAAAAAATTTGCTATATGTGATACAATTATTTTAAGTATTATACCATATTTTTGTATTCTATATTATATAGTTTTTACTTCTTTATTACAACTTGACTTTTCACAATTTCAGACTTTTTAGCATTATTTAAAAGTTAATACCAGTCAAAGAGTGAATTTTGTTGTCCAAAAATAAAGTAAATAGCAAGTAGAAAGAAAAGTAAACATTTTAAAGAAATAATACTAATTACAAAAGAAAATAGCTTTTAAAACAATGTTAAAAATTAACATTTCTGAAATTCAATCTTAAACAATCAAAAAGCGTTCCCAAATCATAAAGTTTTATTGAAAACACAAGATAATTAAATTTTCTTATATGAAAAGCTATTTTCAAATCCAGGAATCACCACATTTTTTTTGACATTTAGTTATTGGTATTGGATCAATGTTGGCATTGCAACTTGGCCATATAATATCCTCAGTTTCTTAAAGCTTCACAAAGAGCATTTTATTTATCCATTTTTTAATAAAATTTGGGTATTAACATCAAAGCCAGCATTTTCAAAAATTGGTTGTTTCACAGTTGACAGTTTTCTATAATACCAGTTACAGAAATCAAGATGATACCTCCCAGCATGAATTTACACCAGGGGCGTTTA
The DNA here is from genome assembly GCA_964035755.1 of Teleogryllus oceanicus. NCBI lineage: Eukaryota > Metazoa > Arthropoda > Insecta > Orthoptera > Gryllidae > Teleogryllus > Teleogryllus oceanicus. The sequence goes on along the minus strand of CAXIVR010000005.1, from coordinate 131,199,782 downwards.
TTCCATGAAAGTAAGGGAAGCATTGCTCCCCCTATCATTTCCAAGGATATCTTACATTTTAATACCACTTGACTACTAATTTAGAATCATTTACTTGTTATCCAAGTCAAAACGGTTTATTTTGGGAGTGTCCAATCTTATCTTTCCACAATGAGCACGTAATTATTATTGTCACCAATTGATAGGGTAAAGTTCGCCTGTAACGCTCTTTGGAAGCACTGGGCTGACTGCATCCAGCGTCTCACAGGGAATGTGATCAGCAGATATAGGCAGACACTGGCCCGTGTGGTGGGCTCCTTCTTATTCTCAGTGTTTAAATTCTCCATTTGTTGTCTTATCCGTGTGAACAATTAACTAGGGTTGCAATAGAATGGCACAGACTTTCTCATAGTAAAGGTTTCGAAATTCCTTGGTGTGGACTGGCTTTTCGGTCTTGCCCCATCCTCTTGACACCTGCCATTTATTGCTGCCCATTAAAAATAATAATAATAATAATAATAATAATAATAATAATAATAATAATAATAATAATAATAATAATAATAATAATAATAATAATAATAATAATAATAATAATAATAATAATAATAATAATAATAATAATAATAATAATAATAATAATAATAATAATAATAATAATAATAATAATAATAATAATAATAATAATAATAATAATAATAATAATAATAATAATAATAATAATAATAATAATAATAATAATAATAATAATAATAATAATAATAATAATAATAATAATAATAATAATAATAATAATAATAATAATAATAATAATAATAATAATAATAATAATAATAATAATAATAATAATAATAATAATAATAATAATAATAATAATAATAATAATAATAATAATAATAATAATAATAATAATAATAATAATAATAATAATAATAATAATAATAATAATAATAATAATAATAATAATAATAATAATAATAATAATAATAATAATAATAATAATAATAATAATAATAATAATAATAATAATACAATAATAATAATAATAATAATAATAATAATAATAATAATAATAATAATAATAATAATACTAATAATAATAATAATAATAATAATAATAATAATAATAATAATAATAATAATAATAATACACAATAATAATAATAATAATAATAATAATAATAATAATAATAATAATAATAATAATAATAATAATAATAATAATAATAATAATAATAATAATAATAATAATAATAATAATAATAATAATAATAATAATAATAATAATAATAACCCTTCTGTTGGAAGGCAGAAGCCGCAGAGAGATCACCTCCCAGCAGCCCTCCATATCTGGAGAAACAGAGCCGAATACAGAGATCACCTCCAAGTACCTTCTACGACAAGTGGCAGGTACCATTATGAGTTGGGTTATGACAGAGATGAATTTGGCGCCCGGTCAGACAATACAAGCAAGTGATTAACTCCCGAGGTGCGTGAAGCTGATCTCCCCTGCAGAGGAGTGTGGTGATACCCCCAAGAGCTATGGGTATACTGCTGGAGAAGGGCGGGCCATGGAGATGTTGCATGGGGCACAGACGAAGTTAATGAGACCTGCAACGCCTAAGTGTGGTAAGTGGCAAATGCTCCAGTCAACCCACAGCGGTAAAGGATGCATTGATGAAAGCCTTGCATGACATCGACTGATGAAATACAGTCGTGTGGCCACAGAGAAAGAGCAGAGTTCTGGATTTGACAAAGAGTGCTCAACTAAGTGCAGGAAAGTACCATATGTGAGACTCACAAGGGAAGAAAAAGGCAAGAAGAGAGAAGCTCCAGTTCCCATGGAACCACACTGATGGAAGAGGAAGGCATAGAGACGGAAGGAGGTAACGGCGGACAATGCCGTGAAAGAAGAATATAAAGTGAGTGAACAGAGGCCACGGTGTGAACAACGGCGAATAGACAGGTTGTTCGCAAAGTCGACCAAAAAGAAAGAAAGCAAAAGCAAACAGAGTCGGGAAGGCCCAAGAAACTGCCCGGTATACAGAACCAGTAAGGACAAAGTAGTGGCTAAAGATGGTGAATCCATGCTGATATCATCAAAAATGAAGGAGTCGGTAGACCCAAGGCACATGCGGCAGAGATCCTGAAGATCCGCAGGACGCAAAGTAGCTGAGCTGCTAATCGTCAGTCCGGAAGACCGCATACGAATTTGAACAAGGCAGTAGTGGAGGCAGTAGGCACGTGCTCACAGTAAAAGCGCTGGTGCCAAGCGGCTTATTAAAATAAGGGACATCGACGACTGTAGTAGTCGAAGAGGCTATCGAGAGAAGCGCCCAGGTGATAAAAGCAGATTCAGGAAATCACATCTTCTGTAGAATGCGGGGATACGGTAAAAACAGCGACACACTAATGCTACCAGCTGAATGAGCTCAAGAGCTTTTAAAATGGAAAAGCCTAAAATTGCGGGTAAACTGCCAGATTAGCGAAGAGAGGCAGACAATAAGATGCTCTGTGTGTCTTGATTTCGGGCACATATCAACCCCTGCAAGGGCCCTGACAGAAGAAACATTTGCTACAAATGTAAAAGAGGACACAATGCAAAGATTGTGCAGGGGAAACCTAGTATCTTCTGCAAAAGACAGGAACAAAGGGACGACCATGCCCTGGGAGGCAGTAGATGGGAGTCGTTTGCTGCTGCATGTAAAAGACAAACGCGCCAGATATGCTCCGATTAGTTACAAATTAATCTAGGCAGAAGCAGACAGGCACGCGACTTGGCAACGGCAGGCTGCTGAAAAGAAAGATAATCGACGGCTTTTTGTGAACAGCCCTCTGACGACCATGTGGTATCAGACAGAGAGAGAGCTGGCATTAAGGTTGTAAATGGTAACCTAGGCAACAGAAGTACAAGGAGACGAAATACGGTTCGTCTGGGCAGAAGTTAGTAACATAAGAACATACAGTTGCTACCCGGTCGATACCATCGACAAATTTGAGAATGAAACGCGAATCCAGACACTAGTCTGCTAGACAGCCAAATCAAAGATATTACTGCCGGCGACTTCAACGAAATCTCCGAATGTGGGGTGAGACACGCCTGATAGAAGAGGAGCTATTGTTATGAATTGCGGGCGCGAATGATCTTATCATTCTTAAACTCGGGGCCAGAACCTTCCAACGAGGGAACGCCTCCATTCTAGACTCGACAATATGCCCAACTAGCCTCGCTAGATATGCAAAGAGCTGCACATTAGAGGAGGAAACTCTATGACCACCTATATATAGTGTCCTCAGTTGAAACAGAGCGGGTACAAACGACAGCGACCACCCAGGAACAATAAACGACCACCCTGAACTAAGAAAATGGATGTGAACAAGGCAAAACGTCCTGGAAGAATCCTGTTGAATAGCCTGACTGACAAAAAGCAGAAACACTCAGACGAAATTGACAAAACAACAATCGAGACAGTAGCTGCATGCGATGCCCTGATGCCTAGACGTCGTGGCCCTAGACGCAAACAGCAGGTCTATTGCGGACACAGGAAATAGCAGCAATACGTAAGAGATGCATCAAGGCGAGTAAGGTGCCACGCAGAGAGCTAAAGACGTGAATCCTACATTTAAAGAGTGACACATAAGACGACTCGCAAACCCTCAAGAAAGAGATTAAAAAAAGTAAGGCCATAGTGCTGGAAGAGGTCATCGAAGAGGTCGAAAGTGACCTGCAAGTATGGCCTATGTAAATTGTGACCAAGAAGTTTAGAATGGAGGGGAGGACGCCTGACTGAGCGATCCAGACTGGGTGAGGTGTCATATGACCTATCTCCCCATTAGAGGAAAGTGTTGACAAGACGAAGACCGAGCGTCTTCTTTGACGAGGAGTCCTGGTTTACGACGGACTGGAACTACGGAGGGCCGCAAATAGCCCAAAATGTGGGAAAGCTCCGGGATTCGATGGGATTCCGAATGAAATGCTCACAAGATTGCTTCGCAGAGCAACATCCTGACTGTTCACTCTCCGTGTTTGAACTCATGTCTCAGGAACGAATATCTCTAGAAGATGGAAGAGGCAGAAACTCATCCTTCCTCCGGAAGGTAATAACCGTTTCGACAAGACCTCGTCTTTAGACCGCTTGCCTCCTGACACCATGGGGAAAGTTAATAGAGGGACTACCTATACTAAGGCTGGAGGTATACCTATCAGACCTATCCCCAACAGCATGGCTTCCGGAAGGGGCGGACGACAACTGACGCCATTCTCGAAGTGTCAGGATCAGGAACAGGCCAAAAGGGGTGACGGGTTAGACAGGCGACTCTGTGCTCTGGTGGCCATAGACATCAGGGAACGTTAAACAATAGCGCCAGATGGAAGGGACATCATGGAGGCTCGATAGATAAGAAAGTCCTTTCCCCATCACCTTCTGAGAATGGTTGAAGATCATTCATGAGAGGAGTGATAGTTCATACGAATCTCTTCGCAATGGGGAAGACGTGACGTGACGTGACATGGAGTACTGCCACAAGGTTCAAATTAGCCCACTTCCTTATGGAAACGTCGCGTATGACGACCTATTAAAAATCGACTTACCACAACATACCCAGCTGATTGGATATGCAGACGACACGCTGATTACTAGCAGTGAAAAACACAGAACTGCTAGAGATGCAACCTAAATGAGTCTCTCTTCAGGGTTAAAAGATGGATGACGCAAAGAGGCCTGCAAATGGCAGCTGAAAAGACAGAGGCAGTACTAGTAACGGACCGAAGAGTGCCATCCACCCCGCATCAGCTTGGACGGAGTAAATATCTCCTGGAAAGTCAAATTACATAATTTAGGTGTCGAAATAGACCATAGCTGAGCTTCGGGCCCCATGGCATCAGCAAAAATGGCAGACAAGGTAGCAGCTACTGAGCTAACCCTCTCCAGAATTGTTAAATATAGAGGACCAAAAGAAGCGAAGAGACGTATGATTGCCAGCGCAGCCCACCTGGCCAAATGCGCTGGCGTGGCCCGGTGTGGGCTGACAACCAGGTAAAGCGCGTGGACTGAAGTACGCGCGCAGCGCGGAGATTGGGGCTGAGAATATGTCGGCTATCGCACAGCATCCGACAGCGCAGTAGAGTACTGGCCAGAATAATTTCATTGATATGTAAGTTGGCGGAGAAAGAAAAGCGGTGTATGACGAAGCGAAAAAAGTCTGCTGACTCCAGCGGAAACAACCGGCGAGTAGGACGAAAGAAGATGACAGCAAGAGCGCCCGAACATCACCACTGGCGGAATGGCAGGACAGGTGGGATGGGGATCCTAAAGGAAGGTGGACGCACCCTTCTTGGATACCGCATATCGAACCATGGTTCAACAGAATGCACGGAGAAGCAATTTACCACACAAGTGCTCACAGGTCAGCGGTTGTTTTAAATCCTACCTATTTAGATTTTAAAAGAGCATATGACTCAAATGAATTCTGTGGTCACGAGGGATGATGACGCCATGCACATTAATATTTGCATGCAGCATGGGACACATGGAGAAGAAGATTGAACGAGCATTTGGCGCATGGATAATACTCTCCATCAAACATAGTTCGAAGTTTATGCTACAATCGGAGGAAAGGTGGACAAATGGAATACAAAGAGTTCTTGACCCCAGATGAAAAAGAAAGAAGAGCGACCCGAACGTAAATGGCGAAGGCTCAAATATCTGCCTGCCTCCATGAAGTAATGTCTCGTGACGATCTCCGTGGAGTGGCGTACAAGATAAGAAGAGAGGTTTTAGTGGGGTATACCATCGAGGAATGGGAGTCTCCACACACCAGGGATTATACCATCTGAATCCCTGAAGGTGCATAATGCATTTTTTCCTCACCAAAAAAAAAAAAAAAAAAAAAAAAATAATAATAATAATAATACACACAATAATAATAATAATAATACCCTGCACATATCAACCTCCTGCAAGGGCCCTGACAGAAGAAACATTTGATACAAATGTGGCAAAGCAGGACACAATGCAAAAGATTGCAGGGAAAACCCAGTGCATTCCCTCTGCAAAGACAGGAACAAAAGCGACGACCATGCCCTGGGGAGGCAGTAGATGTGAGTCGTCGGTTGCCGATGTAAAAGACAAACGCGCCAGATATGCTCCGATTGTTACAAATTAATTTAGGCAGAAGCAGACAGGCACGCGACTTGGCACTTGGTGGTAGCTGCTGAAAAGAAGATAGACCTTGATTTTATTTTGTGAACAGCCCTCTGACGATCGCATGTGTATCAGATGCAGAGAAGAGCCATTGTTGTAAATGGTAACCTAGGCGTACAGAAATACAAGGAGACGAAATACGGTTCGTCTGGGTAGAGTTACAACATAAGAATATACAGTTGCTTACTTCTCCGAACGATACCATCGACAAATTTTATAGCCGAAATGTATGAACCTGTGACACTAGTCTACAGACAGCCAAATCAAAGATATTACTTGCCGGCGACTTCAACGGTAAATCTCCGAATGGGGTGAGACACGTCTGATAGAAGAGGAGCTATTGTTAGTGAATTCGCGCAAGGAATGATCTTATCATTCTAAACTGGGGCTGGAGAATCCCTTCAATGAGGGAACGCCTCTCCATTCTAGACCTGACAATATGCTCAACTAGCCTCGCTAGATATGCAAAGAGCTGGGAAATATTAGAGGAGGAAACTCTATGACCACCTATATATAGTGTCCCCAGTTGAAACAGAGCGGGTACAAACGATGCGACCACCCAGAATAAACGACCACCCTGGAATCCTAAGAAAATGGATGGAACAAGGCAAAACGTCCGTGAAGAATCGCTGTTGAACAGCTGGACTGACAAAAAGCAGAAACACTCAGACGAAATTACAAAAACAACAATCGAGACAGTAGTAGCCAGGATGGGCGATGCCTCGATGCTCAGACGTCGTGGGCCTAGACGCAAACAGCAGGTCTATTGGTGGACACAGGAAATAGCAGCAACACGTAAGAGATGCATCAAGGCGAGAAGGCAAGCGACGAGCTAAGACGAATCCTTATCAAAGAGATTACAAGACGACTCGCAAACTCCTGCCAGCAGATTAAAAAAGTAAGGCCATATGTTGAAGAGGCTCATCGAAGAGGTCGAAAGTGACTCGTGGGGCATGGCCTACAAATTGTACCATAGTTTAGAATGGAGGGAGTACGCTCGGGACTGAGCGATCCAGACTGGTGAGGAAAGTCATAAGTGACCTATTCTCAATAGAGAGTGCTGACAAGACAAAGACCGGAGCGTCTTCTTTTGACGAGGAGTCCTGTTTACGACGGACGAAACTACGGAGGCTGCAAACAGCCTAAAATGTGGGAAAGCTCCGGATCTGATGGATTCCGAACGAAATGCTCAAGATTGCTCGCAGAGCAACATCCTGACTGTCACCGCGTTTAACTCATGTCTCAGGAACGGGCTATTCCTCTGTAAGATGGAAGAGGCAGAAACTCATCCTCCTCCGAAGGGTACAAACCGTCAGCCAAGACCGTCTTTTAGACCGCTTCTACTTCCTGGACACCATGGAAAGTTAATAGAGGGACTTAATTATATCAAGGCTGGAGGCAATTCTATCAGACTCCATCCCCAAACAGTATGGTTTCCGGAAAGGGCGGATTTGACAACCGACTATTCTCGAAGTGGTCAGATTGCGGAACAGCTGGGCGCGTGACGGGAAGAAGAAAGGACTCGTGCTCTGGGTGGCCATAGACATCAGAACGCGTTCAATAGCGCCAGATGGAAGGACATCAGAGGCTCTGATAGATAAGAAAGTCTCGAATACCTTCTGAGGAATGGTTGAAGACTATCTTCATGAGAGTGGAGTATAGTCTATACGAATCTCTTCGCAATGGGGGAAGACGACGTGACGTGACATGTGGAGTACTGCACAAGGTTCGGAAACTAGCCACTCTTATGGAACGTCGCGTATGGCGACCATTAAAATCGACTTACCACAAATATGCCCAGCTGATTGGATATGCAGACGACATCACTGGATTACTAGCTACAGTGAAAATACAGAACTGCCAGATGCACGCAAACGAGTCTCTCTTCAGGTTAAAAGATGGATGACGTAAAGAGGCCTGGTAAATGGCAGCTGAAAAGACAGAGGCAGTACTAGTAACGGACTGAAGAGCACCCAATTCTCTGCATCGCTCTTGGACGAGTAAATATCCCTGGAAACGCCAAATTACATAATTTAGGTGTCGAAATAGACTATAGGCGAGCTTCGGGCCCTACATCAGCAAATGAGACAAGGCAGCAGCATTGAGCCAACCTCTCCAGAATTATGCCAAATATAGGGAGATGACCAAAAGAAGGAAGAGACGTATGATTGCCAGCGTAGCCCACTCCGCCAAATGCTTTATGCGGCTCCGGTGGGCTGACAAACCAGGTAAAGCAAGCGTGGGACTGAAGTACGCGCAAGTGCAGCGGAGATATTGGGGCTGAGAATAGTGTCGGCTTATCGCATAGTATCCGACAGCGCAGTAGGAGTATCGCCAGAATAATCGTATTGATATGTTGGCTAGAGAAAGAAAAGCGGTGTAGACGAAGCGAAAAGTCTGCTGACTCCAGCGGGAAACAAACTTGGCGAGTAGGACGAAAGAAGACATTAAGAAGAGCGCCCGAACATCACCACGGCGGAATGGCAGACAGGTGGGATGGGGATCCTAAAGGAAGGTGACGGCCCTCTGGATACCTGGCTATCGAACCATGGTCTGGGTTAGGAAATTCCACGTGGAGTAGGGCTAAATTTCTACCCCAATACCAAGTGCTCACAGGTCATGGCTGCTGAACGATCACAGACGGTAGGAGGTGGCAGCGTGACTAAAGGGAATGAGATTGAGGATGATGACGCCGCAAAGTGACATAAAGATTTGGTATTGCGTGCATGGGACACATGGAGAAGAAGATTGAACGAGTATTTGGAGGCAGACATTTCTCCATCAAACATAGTGTCTGGGCTTTGTTGCAACTGAGGAAAGGTGGACAACATGAGTCTTGACCCTTGTGATGAAAAGGAAAGAAGAGCGACTCGAACGTAAAATGAAGTAAAGGCTCAGCCGATTCGCCCGCCTCTCTCCAGCGAAGTAATGTCTCGCGACGATTCCGGTGGAGAGGCGCATGCAAAGCGGTTAAGAAGAGAGGTTTTTTTAGTGGCATACCACTGAGAATGGAGTCCTGACACAATTGTGGATTATACCATCTGAATCCTCTGACAGCATACCATTTTTTCCTCTCACCAAAACAAATAATAATAATAATAATAATAATAATAATAATAATAATAATGTAATAATAATAATAATAATACCAATAATAATATCAATAATAATAATAATTCCCGTGGTGTCGGGGTTTTTGGGTAGAATAGCACTGACCCCCCGTCGTAGAAGGCGACTAATCGGAGCAGCTGACCGCCGTCACTTCTATAATCCTGTAATCCCCCACATACCAGTGTGTCATTGCTTCCACTTTCAACTTGTGGCACACTTCTATTTTCTATCCCCAGAGCCACCTCGTGATTTGGCTGCTAACCTTTGTGTTTCCGACCCCGACGCTATTAGGTTTCGAGGGCTAGGAGTCGTTCCTATTCTACTCTTCTATTCTAACCTATTCTTACCGTCCTCTTCTTTTCTTCCGGTTTCCTTTCAGCTGGCGGAAGCTTAAAAACGCTAGGGGAAGGCGACCCCGGAAGAAAAAACTCAGATGGAAGGTCCTTCAGGGATCAACCGTTACGGTGCAGGGGATCGGAGCCCTACCGGCGGCCTGCGGTGGAAAGCGCAGCCACCGGGCGTCGTCACTAAGCAATCCGGCACGCCAGAGACGTGATCACTTTGGCAATCCCTGTCAGATAATGCCATTAAGTGCATTTAACCCCTTTCAGCGGAAGTTGGCGGAAGCTGCAGAGATCACCAGCAGCCTCCATATCTGGAGTAGAAACAGAGCCGAATCAGGCAGATCACCTCTGGCAATTCTCATGACAAGTGGGGTACCACAGGAGTTAAGGACAGAGACGGACTGGCGCCTCGGTCAGGACAATACAAGTGCGATTAACTCCTGGAGGTGCGTGAAGCTGATCTCCTGCAGAGGAGAAAGGTGGTGATACCCCCAAGAGCTGGTGGGTATACTGCTGAGAAGTGGCGTGGGCCATGGAGATGTTGCATGGGGCACAGACGAAGACGAGGACCCGGGCAACTGCCTTAAGTGTGGTAAGTGGCAAATACCCGAAATAACTCCACAGCGGTAAAGGATGCATCGATGAAAGCCTTGCATGACATCGACTCGATGAAATACAAAATGCAAGGCCATTGGTGGAGGAAAGAGCAGAGTTCCGGATCGACTACAAGAGGCTCAACCACAAAAATAGAAAGCACTATGCGGAGACTCGCTGGCGGAAGAAAAAGGGCAAGAAGAGAGAAGTCTTGTGCCTCGGCGAAACCACCAGACCGATGGAGGAAGGTGACAGTAGACGGTTGAGAGGTAATGGCGGACAATGCCGTGTGAAAGAGAAGAATATAGAAGTAGGGAAACAGAGGCTTACGGTGAACAATTATGTGAACAGACATGGTTGTTCGCAAAAGTCGACCTCAAAAAGAAAGAAAGCAAAAGCAACAGAGTCGGGAAGGTTCAAGAACCGCCCCGGCATATGAACCAGGCGATTAAAGTGAAAATAAAGATGGTGAACTTCTACGCGGATATCATCAAAAATGAAGGATGAGTGACTAAGGGGGCATTACGCAGAGATTCCGAAGATCCGCAGGACGCAAAGGAAGGAGCTGCTAACCGTCATCCGGAAGACCGGTGATACTGACTCTCGAACAAGGCAGTAGTGGAGGCAGAAAGTACGCGCCACAGTAAGCGCTGGTGCCAAAGCGGCTTATTAAATATGACAACGACGAGACTGTAGTAGTCGAAGAGGCTAACGAGGCGGCGTTCTGCAGGTGATAAAAGCAGACTCGAAATCGCTGGCCCCAGAATGCGAGGGGATACGGTAGTGTAAACAGCGACACTACTGCTACCAGCTGAATGAAGCCCAAGAGCTTTTAAATGGAAAAGCCTGGAAATTGCGGGTAAACCGCCAGATTAGCGAAGAGAGGCAGATACAAGATGCTTCAGGTGTCTTGATTTTCGCACATATCAAATCCTCCTGCAAGGGCCCGACAGAAGAAACATTGCTACAAATGTGTGCAAGCAGGACACAATGCAAAAAGATTGGGAAAACCTATGCATTCTCTGCAAAGACAGGAACAAAAGCGACGACCATGCCCTGGAGGTGTAGATGAGTCGTTTGCTGCTGCATGTAAAAGACAAACGCGCCAGATATGTCTGATTGAGCAAGCAACACCTAGGCAGAAGCAGACATAAGGCACGTTACTCTTGGCACTGCAGGTGGCTGCTGAAAAAGAAGATAGACTCTGATTTTATTTGTGAACAGCCTCTGACGACTTCTACGTGGTATCAGGATGTGCAGAGAAGAGCTGGCATTAAGGTTGTAAATGGCACCCTAGGCGTACAGAAGTATAAGAGACGAAATACGGGTTCGCCCTAAAGTAGAAGTTAGTAACATAAGAATATACAAAGGCATTTCCGAACGATACCATCGCATTGTAAATTATAGCCGAAATGTATGAACTAGACACTAGTCTACAGACAGCCAACCAAAGATATTACTTGCCGGCGACTTCAACGGTAAATCTCCGGAATGGTGAGACACGCTCCGGATAGAAGAGGAGCTGGCTGTTAGTGAATTCGCGGCAAGGAATGATCTTATCATTCTAAACTTCCGGGGCTGGGAGAACCTTCCAACGAGGGAACGCCTCCTCCATTCCAGATCTGACAATATGCTCAACTAGCCTCGCCAGAGGCGTAAAGAGCTGGGAAATATTAGAGAGAAACTCTAAGTGACCACTCCATATATAGTGTCCCAGCTGAAACAGAGCGGGTACAAACGACAAGCGACCACCCAGGAACAATAAACGACCACCCTGAATCCTCTAAGAAATGGATGTGAATAAGGTAAAAACGTCTCAAAGAATCCGTTGTTGAATAGCCTGACTTGACAAAAAAGCAGAAACACTCCGACGAAATTACAAAACAACAATCGAGACAGTAGCTGCATGCGATGCCTCGATGCCTAGACGTCGTCGGCCCTAGACGCAAAAACAGGTCTATTGCGGACACAGGAAACAGCAGCAATACGTAAGAGATGCATCAAGGCGAGAAGGCAAGCGACGAGAGCTAAGACGAACTTACATTTAAAGAGCATTGCCAAGACGACCTGCAAACTCTCAAGAAAGAGATTAAAAGTAAGGCCATATGTTGGAAGAGGCCCATCGAAGAGGTCGAAAGTGACCTGTAAGGCTAACACAAAACAGAAGAAGCTTAGAATGGAGGGGGAGGACGCCTGACTGAGCGATCCAGACTGGGTGAGAAAGTCATATGACCTATTCTAATAGAGAGCAAGCGACAGACGAAGACCGAGCGTCTTCTCTTTGACGAGGGAGTCCTGGTTTGATGACGGACGAACTACGGAGGCCGCAACAGCCTAAAACGTGGAAAGCCCCGGGATCTGATGGATTCCGAACGAATGCTCAGACACGCAGAGCAAACATCCTGACTGTCTACTCTCCGTGTGTTTGAACTATGTCTCAGGAACGGAATATTCCCAGAAGATGCAAAGGAGGCAGAAACTCATCCTCTCCGGAAGGGTATTAAACTGCTCGGACAAGACCTGTCTTAGACCCGCTTCTTTGTGCCTCCTGGACACCATGGGAAAGTTACTAGAGACCATTAATTATATCAAGGCTGAGGGCACCATCAGACCTATCCCCAAACAGTATGGCTTTTCCGGAAGGGGCGGACGACAACTGACGCCATCTCCCGAAGTACTGTGGACGCGGAACAGGCCAAAAGGTGACGGAAGAAGAAAGGACTCTGTGCTCTGGTACAAGTAGACATCAGGAACGCGTCTAATGATGCCAGATGGAAGGACATCATGGAGGCTCTGATAGATAAGAGTCCCTGAATACCTTCTGAGGAATGGTTAGATCATCTTCAGAGGAGCATAGCTCATACGAATTTCTAATGGGGGGAGAAGACGACGTGTGACGTGACATGTGAGCACTACAAGGTCTGAAACCAGGCCCACTTTGCGGGAACGTCATATGACGACCTATTAAAAATCGACTCACCACAACATACCCAGCCGATTGACAGGCAGACGACACGCTGATTACTAGCTGGTTATGAAAACACAGAACTGCTATAGGAGATGCACCTAAATGAGTCTCTCTTCAGGGCTAAAAGATGGATGACGCAAAGAGGTCGCAAATGGCAGCTGAAAAGACAGAGGCAGTACTAGTAACGACCGAAGAGCTATCCAATTCCCCTGCATCACTTTGGACGGAGTAAATATCCTGAAACGCCAAATTACATACTTAGGTGTCGAAATAGAACATAGGCTGACGCTGGGCCTTACATCAGCAAATGGCAGACACAGAGCAGCTACTGAGCCAACTTTCCAGAATTATGCCAAATATAGAGGACCAAAAGAAGCGAAGAGACGTATGATTGTTAAAGGCAGCCCACTCACAAATGCTTTATGCGGCTCCGTGTGGGCTGACAACCAGGTAAAGCAAGGGACTGAAGTACGTGCAAGCAGCGGAGATTGTGGCTGAGAATAGTGTCGGCTTATCGCACAGTATCCGACAGCGCAGTAGAGTACTGGCCAGAATACCTCTACTGATATGTTGGCTAAAAGAAAAGCGGTGTATGACGAAGTTGAAAAAGTCTGCTGGACGTGGAAACAAATCAGCGAGTAGGACGAAAGAAGACATTAAGAAGAGCGCCCGAACATCACTTACTGGCGGAATGGCAGGACAGGTGGGATGGGGACTTGGCATGAAGGTGGATGCACTCTTGATAATGCATATCGAACCATGGTTCAATAGAATGGTCGGAGAAGTAAATTTTCACTACACAAGTGTCACAGGTCATGGTTGTTTTAAATCCCACTCTATTTAGATTTAAAAGAGCATATGGACTCAAAAATGTGAATTTGTGGTTACGAGGATGATGACGCCATGCAATATTAACATTTGCATGCGTAGCATGGGACACATGGAGAAGAAGATTGAACGAGTATTTGGAGGCAGACATTTCTCCATCAAAACATAGTTCGCCATGCCATAAAATCGGAGGAAAGGTGGACAACAAATACAAGAGTTCTTTAACCCTGTGATGAAAAGCATATAGAGCTGACCTGAACGTAAAGAAGCAGTTGCCCGAAGACCTGCCTGCCTCCATGCAGAAGTAATGTCTCGCGACGATTCCGTGAGTGGCGCATGGGCACAAGAGGTTTTTTAGTGGGTATACCACTGAGAATGGGGAGTCCCAGACACCAGGGATTATACCATCTGAATCCCTAAGGTGCATAATGCATTTTTTCCCTCCTCACCAAAAAAAAAAAAAAAAAAAAATAATAATAATAATAATAATAATAATAATAATAATAATAATAATAATAATAAAAATAGTGTAAAAGACTTGCACCAAGAGCTAAAATAGACATTCTATTGAGGGAAAAATTAAGACTAAAAGACTAAAGCAAGAAGAAGCAAAAGCATAAAGAAGCAAAGATCAAAATCTGAGATTACAGCTAAATAAAATGCTGAAGGTCCTATTAAATGATGTGAACAACGACCCCTAGGGAAAAAGCTTCCTACAGATTGGAAACAGAAATTTAAACCACAAATAAATAAACCACCATTTAAACCACAAATTTTTACCACCAACTGCGGGACTGGAAGACCTTGCATGGGTGAAGGCAATTATCAGAGACCTTTTCCCTAGCAGAGAATGTAGTAGTAAGAAGCAGACCTTCTGACTACTACTTCGATGAAGCCAACTGCTTCACGAAGGACAAACTAGTCCAAACGATGAAGAATACCAAGATTAGAACAGCACGGAATTGCCAACGCAATCCTGGGGACAGTTGTAAAGAAAACCTCGAATACCTTCTGAAAGCCTTTACCCAGTGTCTTGAACTAGGGAAATTCTAAAAGGAATGGAAACAACAGAAGCTAATTCTCATGCAGAAAGGTAATAAGCCAATTGATCGAACATCATCGTTCAGACCTTTGTGGCTGCTGCATACGATGAGCAAATTACTGGAGGGTTTGCTCCTTCAACGACTAGAGAGACATGTGAATTTTTCAATGAGATAGCTTGGCTTTAGAAAGGGACTCTCGACAATAGACGCTATCTCAGAAGCAGTCCACTATGCAGAAACAGCAAAAAGGAATAAGGGTTTTTGTGGCATGGTTGCGATTGACATCAAAAACGCATTTAATTCTGCCAGCTGGAAAGACATTATACAAGCCTTGGTAGCTAAGAAGGTCCATGAATACCTTGTGAGGATACTAGAGGATTACCTCAGTGAAAGGAAAATAATCTACACAAACGGATATAGGATTGACATGATGAGGAAGACATGACGTGTAGTGTTCCACAGGGATCAAGATGGGTCCCTTCCTGTGGAATACTCTATATGATGAGTTGCTGAATATCGAGCTCCCAAAGAACTCCCGTCTCATATGCTACACCGACGACACACTGATTATAAGTCACAATGACAACGTGGAACTACTGGAAATGAAGTCCAACAAATCACTACGCAGGGTTAAAACATACTATAAAAACAGCAGGTAAAGTGGCAAAGAGTGGATCAAATTACTCCAGACTAATGCTGAACTCCGGAGGTCCCAGTGAAAGCAAAAGAAGGTAAATATCCGCCGTCGTGAATTCAAGAACGATGTATGCCGCCCCAGTGTGGGCAGAAGCACTAACTAAAGAGTCCATTCGACAAAAATTCCCACAGATCCAGAGAAGGATGGCTCTAAGGATAATCGCAGGATACCGCACCGGCAGTACAGTGCAGCCTTAGTACTGGCTAGTGTCCCCCCAGTAGATCTTTTAGCCCAGGGAAGGAGGACAATGTACCTGAGGGTGACAATAGATAAACAACAAACTCTGCCCAAAAGGCAATTACACAATATCAAAGCAGAGTTGAGAAATCATCATCTCCACCAGTGGCAAAGCCGATGGGACCTAGAGAACACAGGGAGATGGACACACACCCTCGTCCCTAACATCAAGAATTGGATCAGCAGAAACCATGGCACAATGGACTTCTACTTGACGCAAGTCTTCCCAGGGCATAGAAGCTTCCAAGCATATCTATACAGATTTAAAATTGCTGAAAGCCCGATATAAACTATGCCACCATGATGACAACACTATGCACACCATATATAGTTGCAAAGCTTGGGAGGAAGAAAGAAGAAAATACTACAGCAAACTGCAATGGGAATTAACGCCTGCAAACACAGTCCAAACTATGCTGCAATCTAGAGACAACTGGAAGTTAGTACGAGACTTTGTGGCTCATGTACTAAACCAGAAATCTATCACTAAAAGCAGATAGAGCTAAAACACTACAACGACCACCTGAAGAGGAAAGCTCATGCTCCCAGCCAATCTTCAGCGAGAAGTAATGTCTCAACGACGGTCCCTCGCAGAAGATACCACGGCCCAAGAGAAACGAGAAAGTTAGTTTTTAGTCAGTATTCCATATGGAGAGTCCAAATAATCGGCCTCACCGGTATGAGTTACACATTTCCCCCTCCTCGGCAAAAAATTAATGATGATGATGATGATGGTAATGATGATAATTATGATAATAATGATGATAATAATAATAATGATGATGATGGTGATGATGATGCAATAAAGAGGTGTTCTTCACATCACATCTTTTCTTCCCATGGATTTCTTTTTAAGTTACTATGCGAAGGTCATTCCTTAAAATCTGACCAGGATAATAATAATAATAATAATAATAATAATAATAATAATAAAATAATAATAATAATAATAATAATAATATTTATTGAGTCACAAATACAATTTCAATCGTGTATGACGAGTCAGATATGGCAGAGTGAAGTTACATTTATTGTCCAGAAATCAAAACAATAGGGACCATCTCAGCATTTGCTCAAAGGATCAAGGGAAACTGGACAAAAATCCCTGATCAAGTTGGTCATTGATCTTACAATACTCAATAATAATAATAATAATAATAATAATAATAATAATAATAATAATAATAATAATAATAATAAAAAACAATTCTAATAATAGTAATATCAATTATAATAGTAACAATACTAATAATAAAATACTAATCATTCAGAAATGATTTAACGATATTAATGATGCCTAGTGCATTTAGCAAATTCAGGATGAAGGAAATAGAATTTGGGTTTGGCATTCTCCTTCTATATCAGTCCAACTGCAATTTAACACAGGTAGGATGGATATGCCAGTTCTTTTTCTTTGCTTCAACTTGAACAGTCAACATGAAACAGAGATCAATGGGATTAGAATTTTTATTTTTGTTTTTAAGGAGGTAGTAATGCGATTTGTGTATTCCTTCACACTGTAGAACATGTTGTTAACAGGAAAGCTTTCAATTTACTTTTAAATCTATGTATTGTATTAATATCTTTAATATCATGGCTCAATTTGTTGTAAAGTGTAATGCCCTCTATTCGTACTTTTTGATAAAGTGTAGTTTCAGATTGGGAACATGTAGGTTATCCTTTTGTGAGTGTTATAGTTGTGTACATCAGAATTTAGAGTGAAAGTGTCTTTGTTTTCCATGAGAATCTTCTTTGTGAAGACAACTATTTCAAATATGTACATGCACGTAGTGGAAGAATCCTTAATTTTTGAACAAGGGTTTGCAAGACTCCAGCTTATGAGTGCTAGTCATTGTTCAGTATTCTTTTTGGATAATAAATGTACTGAGTGCTTTCAGAGGCATTTCCCAAAATATTAATCCATATTTCAAGTGTGAGTGCACATTTGCATAATACATTGTCCTAAGAGTCTCAATGTTGGAACTTGACCTGAGGGTGTATAGGCATAAAAGATTTGGTGAGCTTCTTATTAAGATTTGAAATGTAGCATTCCATTTTAGGTTTTCTTGGATTGTTAGACCAAGGAAAGTAGTTTCCTGTGATATTTTTACAGGATTATTATTTAT
Organism: Teleogryllus oceanicus; assembly: GCA_964035755.1. NCBI lineage: Eukaryota > Metazoa > Arthropoda > Insecta > Orthoptera > Gryllidae > Teleogryllus > Teleogryllus oceanicus. The sequence continues at coordinate 131,181,652 of CAXIVR010000005.1, read as the reverse complement.
GAGCAAATGCTGGAGAGTTTTCTTTGGATCAGGATTCATGAAATTTAGTGAGACTGTTTTGCTGATGTTTATGATAAGTTTGTTGTCTTGAAACCATTTTACTAATGCATGCAACGTTTCTTGAGTTTCTTTCTCTAATAATTGTTTGCGTTATTGCTTTTATGATTATGTTTGTGTCATCTGCAAACAAAATTGTTTTGTTATTTTTAAAGCCAAAGGCATGTCATTTATGTATATAAGGAATAATATTGGCCTAGGATGGATCCTTGCGGACTCCACAATTTATCATCTGGGGGTTGGAGTAGTAGAGATTTTGTTATCTTTAGTGTGCTGGAGGGTAACTACTTGGCTACGGTTTGATAAATATGATTTAATCCACTGGCCTGCAATGCCTCGGATCCCTAGCATTTCTAGTTTTGTTAAAAGTATGTGATGATCAATAATGTCAAAGGCTTTTGACAATTTTGATATAGTACAGGATGATCTTGGGCTATTCTTCTGAGATTGTTCTTAACAATATTTCTGCTTCTATTTCTTCCCTGTTTGGTGCATGTTAATGTGAGGATCTCATCAATGCCTTTAGCACAATAATATCTTCTCCAGCCATTGAGATAATAGCTTGAGGAGATCACTCATTTTGCCATAATTACACCAATTCCCCGTACACTATCCATTAGTAGTACAAGTAGTAAAGCAAACCTGTTGCTGTTACTCTCAGTCTAATTTCCACTTCTTTCCATCCATCATCTAAATCTCTCACCGCCATCATTGATCGTATGTCTTCCTCCCACTTCCTTCTTGGGCCTCCTTTATATCTTCTTTCTTCAGGATGGTATTCTGACACCACCTTCGGCTGTCCCTCACTGTCCTACTTTCTTAAATGCCCATACCACAGTAGAGCCTTTGTTGCTATTTGTTGTAAGGTTGAGTTTTCAGGTTTCATTATTTCTATTATTCTTTGATTTTTTATTCTTTTGTTTTTGTCTTATAACTTGACAACAGTGTCACCAATATTCTATTTCTGGGCCTTGGATCCTACTTCTATCCCTGGCACACATTTCCATTAACTTTCCATAAACTTTGTAATAAATATATGTCTCAAATTGATTTCGTTCCTTGTCTAGTAAAAGTTATGACTTTTGCTTCCGTTTTCAATCCCCAACCCCCAAAATATTCAAATCCAAATACCATCATCTGAAAATACATAATAAAAACATTTACAAATAATAAATTCGAAAAAATGATTCAGACAACTAATTTCTGAAAATAACTATATTCAGAAAATGTCCATTCAAGACCTTTATTTCAGAAAAAGTTTTCAAAAGAATGATGGCAAACTGGAATAGAAAATACTCCAACACTGGAAAAAGGATAAAAGATCACATTGTGTTATCGACAATAAAATAGAAACTACCTCAGTTTTATCTGCATTTTATGCAGAAGGAAATTTACCAAGAAATAAATAGAGAAAATGATTTATACATTTTATTAAAAAATTTTCTTTCCCCCATTTCATTTTCCCCAAATTTTATCAAATATTTCACACTTTGAAACAGTGTGTTCCGGAACAGTAGTTAAAAGCAAAAAAACTTCTTTTCATCTGACATTAACAGAAAATGCAGCAATTTTTTGAAGAAATGCAATGATTCACATAACTAAATGTTATTTTTAATTTCCACAGTTCATTACATACCGGCACATCTCTGTTGAATGCTGGAACGACAGTTGCACCTAATTTCACAAGTTCCTTTCTCACCCCAGCAGAAATATTTTCATTCCTTGATATTACTTCAACATATGCAGTCACATCTAGAAATCACAAAATAATAAACTCATTTTATTCTTCAAAATTCTCAGAAGTACAAAAACGAATAAAAAAATTTAACAACAAACTGAAACTTGAGTTCTGCAAGGAACTTGATCCAAAATAAAAGAATTTTGTTGAATTGTTCCTTAATATTATCCATCTTTTCAAGTCTTCATGTTTTTAATAATGCAGCATTACAACATAAGATTATTATTTGGTAACAAAAATAGAAATACTCACCACCTAGAATTAAAGATTCAAAAGGTTGAGTTGGAGGTAAAAGTTCATCAGTTTCATCTTTTAACAAATCACTTGTTCTTGAAGATTCCTGATTATCGAAACCTAAAGGACTAGTGATTTCTTCACTTTTCTTTTTATTAGATTCTGTATCCATACGCCGCTTTTCTACTTCAGATGTCATGCTGGGAAATTTTTTAGAACGCTGTCGTATGTTTTTAATAATATCTCGAGCTCGAAGAAGTGCGCGAATTTTACCTTCAGATGACACTTTTGGACATGAGGATGTTGCCATTGAGGCAGTTGTGGTAGTTGGTGATGCTTGCAATGGTGGTGGTACTGATGTTATTGGGCAGACAGATTTGTGCAATTCAGGAGCAGACAGAGTTCGTTTAATTGATGCTTTAGGAGTAGATGAAGGGGTTCGCTTTGATTGTTTCCTCTTGGAAGACACTGGAGTAGATGCCCGAGTTTCATGTACGTTATTTAACATGCCACAACTATAACTCTTTCGTAATTGGGGTGATGGAATATCAGCGCAGTTTAATAACTGCCCAATTTGATTCTTTAGAGAATCTATATTAAATTGTACTGGCATTAATCCTTGAGCAAATATGTCATCATCTGGATCATACTCTGGAATTATATTTTTCTGTTTACTGGACTTCTTGTTAGAAAAGGACAACCTACGAGCAGAGACACCCCCAATATCACTTTTTCTGGCAAGTCTCGGTTCACTTGTGATATATCACTAAGGGCACTAAAGTGTGATGGAGAGAATCAGGTAACCAGTCAGAGGATTAGACACCATAGTACTACCTGTAGATCTTGAACATGGACTTTACTAAACTCCATTATTATCAACATTTTACCTTCTTTACAAAACTTATTGAGAGAGGGATCAATTACGTTTTCAGGCAATTTTACAATTTTTATCGCTAAGCTTTAACTCTGTTGAACTATCTTCCAAATACCTTAACTTATTCTCTGCCTTCGAACTAATTTCTACATTTTCTGGCTGATGGGATTTTGCTACTTTAATTGATTTTCGAGAACTTCTTCTTGGAGTAGAACTAACATTTTTTGGTTTAAATGGTTTCTCTAGTGCAACACAGAGAGGTGTCCCAACAGGAGAATGAATTTTAGCTATTTTTGGAGTTTCAGAGTGGGGACAGAGAGATTGCTACTCTAATATCATTAACAGATGTACCTCAGGAGTAAAAGGTAGTGGTAATTGGATTGCTAGCCCAGGTGTAGATGGAGTCATTGCAGTGGGCTAGTAATGGTTTTATCGGATTTCCATGAGCATTGGTTCTTGAGTCATAGGGCATTCCTTCACTGGGGTAGCTAATGTGGAATTTGCCATTGTCACACATAATTTTGACACAGGTGTGGAGTTTCCTTGCACTTTCTTTAAAGACTGTAATTTCAGCTTGGGGTTTCGAGATGAAAGACACAACAAATGCTGAGATACTTCATGCTGTTTCCATGCGTCATGATCCATCGTTTCTAGAAACAGTACAAAAATCCGATTAATATTCGAGATAAAAAAAACTCACAAATTCAATCATTAATATTAACAAGTACAAACGGGTTCCTTTATTAATTAAATGCGTTAATGACTGTGAATTAAAGGGGGAAAACAAAAAGTGATACTGACAGTGATTTATATACTTAATTTAAATTATATTGTACTAACCCTGATATGGTAGTGTTATTTTTCCACGAAGCACATATCACATGATAAAATATACTATTATTTACAATGTATCCTCCCACTTTTAATATATTTTAACACAATGAGCAAACCTTGAAAGTCTCTTTCAATGAAATATATATACATTACCACTGTTCAACTCACGATTATCACCAATTATCACATAATTTGACATACAACCACATCTCCACCATCTCCATTTTAAATATCGACCTTCCTATATCGATATCGTGACTCGGGAAATTTGCCAGCTATCGATATTTGAATGCTTTTAACATGATTACCATTCTTTCAAAATGATGAAATCACATCATGATAAAAAATCACATGACTATAATTAATTAATGACTGAATATTAATGATAATAAAAAATTAAATAATAAATAAAAATAAAATATTTATGATAATATATATTATGATAAAAAATAATATAATAACACAAATAATGATAATAAAATAATAATAATAATAATAATAATAATAATAATAATAATAATAATACTTTACATTATTTTATATTATGCTCTAATTATTTATCATATAAATAATCTATGAAATACGTAATACATTGCTTACAGTAAAAGTACAAAAAGATGCACTGAAATATGCTTTATTAAGTACCTTTAATCATGGCCCTATTTTTCATGTTCACACTTTCATTTTAGCACCCGCCTCTTACTATTGGCTGAATGTGGCGTCGCCGACACACTACAGCCAGTGTGACTTCTCTCTCTCTCTCTCTCTCTCTCTCTCTCTCTCTCTCTCTCTCTCTCTCTCTCTCTCACTCTCTCTCTCTCACACACACACACACACACACACACACACACACACACACACACACACACACACGCTCTCTCTCTCTCACACTCTCTCTCTCACTCTCTCTTCGGTTCAGAGTTCTTTTTCAATTATTTTGTGATATTTCGATGAGATCTGACAGTTTCACCATTTAGCTTTCCCTGAACAGCATAGAGGAAGAAATATCCTTAGTTAAATAATGTAAATGTTTCGCCGTCGGCTTTGTCAGGAGGTATTTTCAAACGATTTTCTTTCATTTTGTAGTAGTGCCAGTGACGAGTCGTGGGTTTTTCGCACGTTCGCATGCACACACCGAAATTAATTCGGTGCCATTTCTCTTAAACATCTCTTAACAAGAGAGGAATACAAGTCATCTCAGAGTATTTACGAAACATGGTATTTTTCAAAACGCGCCGTTCCGGAAGATCGATTGCCAGTCCGACCATTTCTTTCATGAAAGCCTGCCGGAGCACACTCGGGGAATGCGACAGAGGAAAGGCGTCCTAGGCTGCCGGTGGCTGCAGGGGAAGGATGGGGAACAATGGTGGCTTATGAAGGGCTGGAGCATTTCGCCTGCAATGCGCGTTTTACGGCGCCGGCGCAGTGGCGATCTCTGGTAGTGCCTTGACATGTCTCGAAGATATAACACTCGGGTAGCACAAGTTTTTAAGAGAAGTAAGTGTGACATTGAACGAAGAAAGTGTGAGATATCTCTCCACTTAAATAAGCTTTCGCATTAGCGCGTGAAACGCGAACACATTGCTGTGCAGGGTTGCATTCATAAAAATGTTAATTGAATAATATACGTGTATTCTCTTGTGTTTTAAAGTAAGTTGCCATTACAAAACCATTCCGAAGTATTCAAATCCCAAGTGTATTTTGTAAACGTATGTATTAGGCTACGTTTCAGTGTGTTTTGAGAAACCGAAATCAGAAAGTTCGTTTTTCTGTCAAGGGTGTTTGTGCAACTAACAACGAATAGCGTTGAAAATATGAAACGCAAGAAATCAACGATTTCAATGAAAAAGACACAGAACTATTATTTATTTATTTATTTATTTATTTATTTATTTATTTATTTATTTATTTATTTGAACTATTATTTATTTATTTATTTATTTATTTATTTATTTATTTATTTATTTATTTATTTATTTATTTATTTATTTATTTATTTATTTATTTATTTATTTATTTATTTATTTATTTATTTATTTATTTATTTATTTATTTATTTATTTATTTATTTATTTATTTATTTATTTATTTATTTATTTATTTATTTATTTTTTATTTATTTATTTATTTATTTATTTATTTATTTATTTATTTATTTATTTATTTATTTATTTATTTATTTATTTATTTATTTATTTATTTATTTATTTATTTATTTATTTATTTATTTATTTATTTATTTATTTTACGTCAAAAACAGTTAAAACTGCGTATGACGTGCTATGAAGAAAAGTGAATTGTGCACATTTTCAAAATTCTGTGATCCCTACACTAAGTCATATACTACTTAAATTTTGAATTTTGAATTTTTGAAAGAGAGAAAAACAAACAACTCCCATGTAATAAAATCGATTTTCAAGGATAAACAAGCAATAAATTTTGAAAGGGAGAAAAAACAAAAACTCCCATGTAATAAAATCTATTTTCAGGGATAAATAAGCGATAAATTTTGAATTTTGAAAGGAGAAAAACAAAAACCTCATGTAATAAAATCTATTTTTAGAGATAAATAAGCAATAAATTTTGGCTCTTATTACTTCCTGCCTCGACAACATGGAAACGATAATTTGAATAATTGTATTTCCCACTGAATTCTAGAAGACGTGCACAGAAAATGAAGTTACATTTATCTCCAGAAGCAAAACAAGGGGCCATCTCAGCATTTGCTCAATGGATCAGGGAAACTGGACGAAAAACCTGATCGAGATGGGGTCATTTACCGGAAGCTGTAGTACAATAGTTGTTACAGGTTGTTTATACTCATCTATACAGTCCAAATGGTAAATAATGCATTATGTATCATTGTTAAAATTAATGTTCCTTTTCTTGTGATGCTCAGTATAGTCTCTAATTGTATAGAAACAGTTATGCAGCAGAAACGATTTCACTTGGGATTTAAACTTTTCTATTGAAGTTAATCGTTTAATGTCATCTGGCAAAGTGTTGTAAAATAATGTACATGTATTGTATGTGAATTTTTGTAATGGGCTGTTGATACTGTCACCTGATGAATATGATTTCTACGTCGAGTGTTATAGTAATAGACTTCTGCATTTTCTGAAAAATATTCCGCCCTTGAGCAAGTCATTTTTACAAAACCACTGATTCGTAAATAAAAAGACACGGTAATGGTAGAATTCTAGATTAATGAAGAGAGGCTTACATGAATCACGTGGGTGGGATTTGGTTATTATTCGTACAATCGTTTTGTAATCTAAAAGTCTGGGAGCTATAAGATGTATTTCCCAGAATATTATGCCATATCTCAGGCGGGAATGAACATCTGAAGTATACACAACGAGCAGTATGAAGGCTGAATTTTGGTGAAAAGAAACAATGGAATGGAATTGTTCGGTATTCTATTAGACTTCATAAAATGATTTGTGTTTAATTGTCATTGTTTGTTAATGAGTGTAAATGCATGCATGAAATGTATATCTGTGTGTATCTGAGTGAGAGAGAAGGAAGGAAAGGGGAGAGAGAGTGGGAGGGAAGGAGAAAGAAGAGAAACGTTGCACATCCTAATGGCATGACCACGAGCCGCCATTGCATAGTGCATACTTTTAAAATCAATTTGAAAACCACACGACGTTGTCGGCAAACATGCATTTATTTGTTGCACCTCCGGGTCTCTTGGCTTTTCCAGATTTCTCATATAAACATCATCTTCTCGATATTCTTTGAAGACATAACGCTGAATCCCGCAGCCCAGACGCAACCGACTCAATGACACCGCTATGCTAGTCTCACAAGTCGCTGTTTGGAAGATAATTCTAGAGGTCGGCTGCTCTAGTCGGAAGTTTTTCCAGTGGTTTTTCCTCCGGTCAAAAATAAGCAAACAATTGAGCAGTGGCATAAGAAACGGTTCATGGACATTTGTCAGAGACGTGCACGCACGGCCGTCTGATCTGGGTAACTCAATAAGCCTTCCACTCATTTAGTTCATTTTCCGTGAAAGGAAATCTTTCGTTTTTGTATTCTCGAATTCTTTGTCTTCGGTTCCGAGTTCTCGTTGTTCTCGATGACTTCTACGTCTTCCTCTGCGTCTTCCTCTACGTCTTCATCTGCCTTCCTCTACGTCTTTCTCTTCGCCTACGTTGGTATTTTAAGGTGTTGGGAATTAATCAACGCCACCTACGTAAATCTATTTAGGTAGCGATGGTTTAATTACCGGCATACTCACCAAGATCGCGGCGCCAAAATACGAAAAAACACGGTTTTGGAAATTTCTGAGAATCATTTGACCGGATCCGAAATCAAATTATCAGTTTCCCATCAGGAGATCGAGACACGTCGAAAAACACCTCATATGTCTCGATTGTAATGTAAATAAAATCTTAATAAATGCGGTGAAGGAATTGTGTATATATCAAAAGGTAAAAGTGAAAGTTAGAAAACAGTCGACCCACACATTTCCTATGTGAAAAGGGCTACGGCAAGGATGGTATTTGTCACTTACCCTCTTTAAAATATATGCTAATGCGTGTTTCAGGTATGGAAAAGAAGCAGTGCTTGGATGGGCCTACGGCTTGATAACAGAACACTCTATACCCTACAATTCGCTGATGATCAGCTGCTGATGGCACAAGAAGAGGAAGATGCTGAATACATGACTAAGAAGATTATGAGAAATGAAGACTAAGCTACAACCTACAAAAAAACAGTATACTGGACACTAGGCAATACGCATGATGTATTGACTATGGAATCTGGAGAAAAATAAGAACAGCAGAGGACATAAAGTTCTTAGGAACAATAATAGAGAAACAGGGTTTTTATGAAAAGGAATGTGAAACCCGACTCATTAAAGGAAGAAAAATTTTAGGAGCCCTAAATCCAGAGATCTGGGATCCAAATGTAAGCAAGAAAACGAAAATTATAATATATAAATGTATGATTGAAAGTGTTACAGTGTACGGAGCAGAAATATGGCAACTTCCAGAACAGAAAAGTAAATTCTGAGCCCTGGAAATGGGTTTCCTCAGAAGAGCGGCAGCAATATCTAGAAGCGAAAGAATTAGAAATTAACGAGCTAAGGAGATAATGAATCTGATATTATGGAGGAAATGGAATAGAAAGAACTCACTTGGTTTGGACATGTAGAGCGAATGGACAAGAAAAGTCTCCCCAAAAGATCATTAGAATGGTAACCAAGTGAAAGGTGAAAAAGAGGAAGACCAAAGCCAGGGTGGAACGACCAGATCAGAAAGATAATCGAGAAGTGGAAATTACCTACTGAAGAACAGGGACGACTGGAAAAGAAGATTAGGCGCCAGAAGACCGAATTAGCGGTAACGAAACCGGCAAGAAGAAGAAGAAGAAACATTTTTTTTCTCAAAAAGCACCTTTATTTAAAAAAGCACTTTTATTATCACATTTTGACCTCGGGTAGCTTAAAGAACATGCAAAAAATGATACAGATCTCGTTTACGTTGAAATTCCTGATTTTTCGAAAATTGCAAAAATTCAATTTTTTGGTAGGGGCGTCATCCTACAACTACAATTATGAAAATAAATTAGTTTTTCTTAAAGAAATGTGTTCATCAATAACAGATCTTCAAAGAAGGTCATGTTGAATTTTTCTAAAATATGTGTATTTTTTGCGTAAAACATGTAGTTTTTAAATTTTAAACCATTATTTTTCAGAAATAGCTCCAAGTTTTTTTTTAAATTCTCTTCGGTGAAAATAATTTAATGATAGTAAAACCAGCAGCAACATTCCATCTTCATCAAAATAACCTTCCCATCAACACCAACTTACTCACCCCCAAAAAATAAACTTACTAATTTAACTTATAAAATAAACTTTCATAAATAAAATAACCTAAATTCCCCACCAAAACCCTCAACAAAATAACCATTTTCTTCCAACCAAGATGAAAATAAAATAAAATAAAAACCAATCCAGCCCCTCCAATAGCCCCTCCCCAGCAATAATAAAAACTTTTCATTCCAACCGCTGCGTCCTCTCGCGGTCTTTGGTACTGGTAAATAAATAAATAAATTAATTAATTAATTACGAAACCGATATTAGATTATTAGATTTATTGTTAATTCTGCAATTAAGTGTAGTAACTTGGTGGCAGAATATCTTGACCTTACATACATTAAACTTACATTCATTAACAAAAAGTTACAAAAAAAAAGGAGTTGATTAAAAAAAAAAAAATAATAATAATAATAATAATAATAATAATAATAATAATAAATAGTACATTAAAATCACCACGCAAACCTTACTCCACTTCACTTCACTTCACTGCACAACACTTAACTGTGACGCATTTCTTTCACACTCGCTTCTTCTCGCATTCCCTTCCCTCCACTTCACTTCATAACACTACACTGCGCTGCACTACACTGCACTGCACTGCACTGCACTGCACTGTACTACATGAATAATAATAAAATAATAATAATAAAGATAATAATAACAATACTACTACAACTGATATTTATACTAACAATTAAACAACTTACTTTGTATGAAATACTACTAATCTAACAGTGGAAAATTAACATTGATACAATAACCTAATATATAATTAACTAGAAAACTAATTTATTTTTAAAGTTGCTCAAGCTTTGAGGAAAGGGTTCTAAGATTGTCGCAGGCAAACTGTTCCAGTCTCTAATAGTTCGGTTTGTAAATGAAAATTTCCCGACATCCGTTTTCTGCATTCTTGTCTTAATTTTATGCACGTGATCCGCTCTACCGAAGTATGTAGGTTTTTCAAACGACGGTGTATTTCATTCCAGGCAGGATAGCCTGCGTATGCTTGTACATAGCATAGAGTCGCAGCTTAATCCGCCTCTTTTCGAGTGATTCCCAAGCCCCTCTATTTTTTGATCCTCTGAAAGTAAATTTCGATGCTCTGCGCTGGACCTTTTCTAGATTTCCTTGCTGCGATATTCTGTACGGGTCCCAACATACCGCGCCATATTCTAATACGGGTCGGACTAGTGACATATATGCTAATTCTTTACCTCTCACTGTACTCTTCTTTAGGATCCGCATAACGAAATGTAGAGATCTCCAGGCTTTTCCCACAACGAAATTTACCTGATTTTCCCATCTCAATTTACTATCTGCTTATATATATATATATATATATATATATATATATATATATATATATATATATATATATGTATGTGTGTGTGTGTGTGTGCATATATAGTGTGCATCGTGTGCGTGTGTGTGTGTGTGTGTGTTATATATATATATATATATATATATATATATATATATATATTCAAAATCTTTAATATAATTGAAACTACACTTTGAGGTATAATTTTATCGGCAAAATTTTATTAATAACCGATAAAATTGTAATTTTATAATGTCCCTCTCAACCTCTATCTGATTACTTCCTTTCATAGAGTATTTTTCAAGATACGGTTTAGCGTGACTTGTGTACATTTACGACATGTTCTTCTGTTTATAACTGACAGTTGTTAAAATAATGTATTTATTTATTTCAATTAATCCTGACGATGGTAACAATAAATTTCCGAAACGTTGCCTAGTATTTGTAATAAATATTAATTAAAATTTCGTCTTTAAAAATCAAAGGCCAAAAATATTAAGTATATTGAATAAATACAGAGAGAAAAAATAATTTTAAATTCTATCTTACGCAGCATGCAAGTGTCTAGCAATACTATTGATTTTAGGTTCACAAAGCGCAGTAAATTGGGAGCGGGGAATATGTTTGTCCTCAAATTACACAACAAACACTCATATTAAAAAAATTCAACGTGACCTTATTTAGAGGTCTTTTTTTGATGAATATATTTCATTAAGAATAAAATGTATCTTCATTATATATCGCGAGAAAGTGTGTGCTGGTGTGTGTCGTTGTGGCATTTCAGCACGCACTTCATACTTTTTAATGTATTATTCTCAGTCATTCGCCTTGTGTTAAGATTCACTACGAGAATTAGCACTCCGAAGCGCTTCCCAGCCTTGCTAACAGGCATGCGTATCCCAGCTGTGACCCTTCCTCCCAAAGATTTATCAAACGGCGCGCGCGATTACTGACAATCGCGCCCACGTCTCACCATGTGCCGGTTATCGGATTTCGGCATATCGCCCAAGAAGCTTAACTGCCTGAGGCTATTTGCGTTCTCGAATCTTCCATAACATTTCGAATATGTTCATTTGATTGGGCGATTTGTCTTCAGCTCTAACATTAACTCCTCTGCGCGATCTTACTACTCACTGACAAACCAATATTTCAGTTGCAAAAACTCCGTAGCGTACGGGTTGCCCCACGTCAAGTAAAATTAATTAAATACCTGAAATTGATCGCAATAATATACGATCTTTTTCCAAAAAAATGACTAATTATGTCAAATTAGATCAAATTTTAAGATAAAGAAGATGTTTGTATTATTAAAGATTTACAAATTACTAGAACTTTTCTAAAGAATAATTCCAGGGTTGCTATCTGTCCTCCTTTTGAGGACATGTCCTTCTTTTTTAATTTTCCTTCTTTAAAGGACATTCTTAAATTTACATCGATTGTCCTCCTTTTTGTCCTGTTGAATTGAAAATAATACTGGCATAATTTTAAAGTAATTTAATTCATCAAAGGGACTTCACATTTTGAATATGTACATTTTTATTTAAATAAATGGCCTGCATTAGGCTGATTTTGATACAAAAATTTTTATGCTTCTTGTTTGGTGGATAACGAAGGTGAGTGCGGGAGCGAAGTTGTCCAATTGGGAGCTTTCATTTTTAATGTCGCAAAGACTAATATGATTTTTAAAGACTATTAATGGTTAGAAACTGTTGAGTACATTGTCCATACGTCGTGGAGTATAAAAGTGTAAAATGTCCTCATTTTCATTGAAATGTCCTCCACCGGGAAAAAAATATCAGTTAACCCTGATAATTCAGAATTAAAAATTATTCGAGTTGATAAAAGGGGTGCATACGCGACTATTAATAGACAAAAATATATTAAAAAAGCAGAAGTAAATTTTCAAAATGCGAACAAATATGAAATAATGAAAAAACCTCCTACTAGTAAATATATGAAAAATATTCAGGACCTTTTACGCGACTATTAATACACAAAAATAATAAATAAACGGCTCACAACAATCTCAGATTCACTCTTATTGGAAGAACAAAGTGGTTTCAGGCAAGGAAGATCGTGTACAGACAATGTGTTTACCATAAACCAAATAATAGAAAAGAGACGAGAGTTCAATTTAGAGACCCACATAGCTTTTATAGATTATGAAAAAGCGTTTGATAGAGTTAATCGTGAACTTCTCTGGCAGATTCTTCGAAAAAGGGGCTACCCTTTCCACTTGATAGAAGTTATTAAATCCCTTTATCACAAAACAAGTATTAATTTACAAGTTCAGAACAAAATGTTGGAAGAGTTAGAAGTAAACAGAGGTGTAAGACAAGGGCTTGTCCCCCACATTGTTTAATATTTATATTGACAACATTCTAAGAGAATGGAAAAGTTTAATTAAACCAAGTATTTGGATAAATCCAAATACACCTCTACAATCACTTCTGTATGCTGACGATCATATAATTATAGAAGAAAACGAAATAAGTCTGCAAAAGTCCTTGTACCAGCTAAATAGAATATGCAAACCATATTGTCTCTCAATATCTGTCTCTAAAACTAAAGTGATGGCATTCAGAGGCAAGTATCCTATCAGAACTAAAATAATAATAGAAGACAAAGTAATAAAGCAAGTGAAACATTTTAATTATTTGGGCTGTGATATCACATACGATTACAGTGATGATATAAAAACAAAATTACAACGTTTCCAACATACTTGTGGAACAATAAACAAATATCTTCGCAATAAGACTAGAAAAGAGACACTGTTAAAATTTTATAAAGTCATGGCAGTACCACAACTGCTTTACGGGTGTGAATCATGGACATTAAGAAAACAAGATAAAATGAAGATACAAGCCTCGGAAATGAAATTCCTCCGGAGAGTAAAACGCTGCACCCTATGGACAAAATAAAAAACGAAGATATAAGAAAGGAACTTGATACAAGCCACGAGGAAGAAGGACATTGGCCGTCCACGACAGAGATGGTGTAACGAAGCCGGAACAGGAATTTCCTAATCTGTGAAGTGAAGAAGAAGAAGAAGAAGAAGAAGACCTTTTGAAAAGATGGAAAACAAATGAATATATACCTAAAAAAAATCCAAGGCTTATCCTACAACAGTTAATATTGCGGTAGCTTATGACCTTATAAAACCCATAAACCTGACTTTTCAATGCGCCCTGTCGTTTCCGCTATAGGTTCTTCGGATTATTTCCTTTGCAAATTTTTAAATTCATTATTTAAACCCATCTTAGAAAACAATTATAAGTATTTTATATGCAACAGTTTTGAATTTGTCAGTCAGTTGCGAGAACTCACACTCAATTCCAATTCAAGGATGGTATCGTTAGACGTCATTGCAATGCACCCTTTTAGTATTAAAAAGTCTGTTGTTTCAAATTTAGTGAACAGAGCAATAAAATTGTCGTCTCCCCGATTCCATACTTTTAATTCACGTAGTTTTAGAGGTATTAAAATTCAAAATTTATTAAATATGGAAAATCTTGCAGTAATACTACTACACAATTTCAAGGTGAAGAATTCATAAATAATTTGATATGTTTATCTTATATCCCCCAAATAAATCACCTTTATAAAAAAATGTTAAGCAAATTTAAACTTAAAGTAGTAAATGGAGTGATAAATAAGAGTCATATAGTAAAAAGCTTGAACGATACTAGAGAGAAATTAGATAATAACAATGGAGCATATCAATCAATTGTACAGATTGCAGTAGAACATACATTGGTCAAAGTAAACGTAAGTTGTGCAGAAGAATAATTGAAGACAAAAGAAACATAAAAGACCTAGCATGTAGGCAAAATTCTCTAACACGACTTAGAGTTACAACTTTCCATAACGAAAATTTCTAGGATATACAAATTTTAGCCTACGAAAAATTCTTACGTCCCAGATTAATATCGGAAACGTTATTTATCAAAACATCTTTTTGTTTGATGATCTGAGCTGTCCGGGCGACGCCGCGTCGGGGCTGAGGGGCCGACGTTTCGACCGGCATATCGCGGTCCTCTTCAGAGCTCCTATAGGGCTCCTCCGATATCATCTTGTTTGAATACACAGGTAGAATCTAATAAATTTACTGGTTTATATGATGGATTATTAAGTATTTTTTCTCAAAATTAGGATAATTCTGTTACTATTAACTCCTTTCTGTCTTACTTATTATAATTTTATAATGTCCCTCTCAACCTCTTCCTGACTTCTTCCTTTCATAGAGCTGTGACATCCCCATATGTCACATTAAAATAAACTAACATCTATTTGTAGACAATATGGTGGAACATGCATTACGAAATATCACGAGAGCTAGAGCTTAGCAACGACCGTGAATAAACAATGTAGTTTTTGTTTTTTCTAAATGCATTAAGAGTTCTGGATGCCGAAAGTAGAAAATTTAGGATTGGGCGAAGAAGTTTAGACGATCAAAAGGTCAGCTACACCAAAATATAACGAACGTATGGATTGGCTGGGTGAGAGAAGGACGGTCAAATGTTATGAAAAAAATGAAGGTAGTTTAATACGAAGTCTTCGAGGGATGAATCATGCAGGAAGATTTCATTCTGCTCGGCAACGCGCTTCTGAACTGATCGTAGGTTCGTGAGAGGAACGAGTACAATCTAGATAGTGAGAATTGGGTTATCAGTGAAATTTTAAGGACAGTGAATGATATTGCAGATATTTTCATGTGGAAGCAATATTGATGTATAAATTGGAACTTTGTCGGGAGTGGTAATCGAGTTCGGGACTATGTCATAGGACGTAATCGGGACTGATAATTTTGATAGTTTGAGACCAGCTTGGATAGGGGCAGAAGAGGATTTCTTGGAACTTTGGACTACGGCAAGCTCGCAAGATATTTCGACTGAGAAGTCTACGAGGGACATCAACGAAGAATAGATAAGTTAACCGCGATATAAAATTGTAAATTGAAAGATATCTTGATCAAAGGCCTAACTTAAATTCTCTAAATTGTTTGCTAGAAAGGTAAAAATAAACTTTGTTGAATTTTGTTCTTTAGAAAAGAAAGTGATCTTTCATTTAGTCAATCCAAACAGAAATGAACTAGGAATAGAATCATTCTATTTCAGATTCCCAGCTGCGCTGTATAGTCGGCGGATCCTATAATCCATTATAGAGGTAATAAGGATTATAATATATCGTGACCCATTGACCCAGCAAGCCGGACGCTAAGATCTTTGGCAGATATTAATGTAGAGAGAGAGGAAAATTTTGGTATATCTCAGAGTATTTATCAAGATGCTGTTTAGTCACTTAGTGTGACTTGTGAACATTTACAACATATTCTTCTGTTTATAACTGACAATTGGTAAAATAATATATTTTTTCAATTAAGCCTGACGATCGAAACAACAAATTTTCAAAACGTTCCGCTATGTATTATGTAATAAATATTAACATAAGTTAGAATTTGGATATTCTTTTATATTTCTTTATTCGTTTCTTCTTCGAGATTTTGTTATAAGTTTCAAAATTAATCTTTAAGAAATTATTTAAAATCTATTTTAAGTTGCGTCCTTTAATTGAGTTAAATGTGAAAACGAATAGATGATTTCGCTTTGCTTAATAAGCTGTGGGAATGAGAAGTAATGCAAGTAAAAACCTAGTATTTTTTTTAATAATATAAAATAAATATTTAATTTTTATATTTTTCTATCCATTTTCATTTTCTTGCTGGCGGTATCAACAATGCTAATTGGCAAAATGTGTATCTCATAACTCATTAGCTGTCATTGTTGTCAGTTACAACACATTGTTATAACGATCTGGGCTGTCCGTCCGGACCCAGATCATGACTGGCTGCGGAAGCATACGATATCACATTATTATAACGCCGTACTGATAACAGAAGGCGATGATGATGACTGCCTTTCGTTACCGTAGTTATATTGTACTAATAATTTTATTTACGGCTAAAATACGCATCGTGCATCGTTCGTACATTTATGAAGAACGTGAATACACTGAATTGAGCGCAAGAAACCTGTTTTCGTTAAAACATTAGAATTAAAAAATATATTTATTTTTCACGCTTTGTTGTTTAAGAATTTTTCAAACGGTAGTTGAAGTGTAAGACAGAAATTGTCATATTATAATATTACATAGCCATTAACAATATCCGAGAAAGTATGTGCTGTGGCAGGATTGGACAACATACTTTAAATTTATTTTATTATTATTAAATTACTTTAAATACGTCAAAAATATAAATAATATTTTTTATTTTATTAATTTTAATAATATATTGTAATTGTCATTTACAATAAATTAGTAATTGTCAGTCATACAAATTTCTGAACAATAACTAACTAATATGAATAAACATATAAACACTTCAAACATAAAATGATATAAAAATATGCCAAATAACGGAATTTCTTTTAAAACGACTAATTTTTCAACAGTTTTAACTGTTTATGACGTTAAATAAATAAAACATAAAACCTCGTAATTGGTCCATGCCCGTTTAACAACGACAAGAATTCAAAAGAATTTCAAACTGATACTTCGTCAAACGATGCGCGGGAAATTCAAAAATGTAATTTCAAATATTTGACCTTTTTTAAAGAATTGATTTTTTTTAGCATAGATGTAATGAGAAATCCCTATCATAAATATTGTACTTTTGCAATATTTGATTTTGAATGTTCATTTTTTCTTTGGAATTTTCAAAAATACAGAGTTGGCCGAAAATGGGACCAGATAATTTTTTACTGTAATTTACAACAAGAAAAATTAAAGAAAAAGTTTGGAGCTGTTTGTGAGAAAATTATAAAATAAGCACAAAATATTCATGTTTTCGAAAAAATGAATACCACTTTTGAAGATCTGTTTCTGATTAACACAATTCATTAAGAAAAAAATATCCTCTATGATTGTAGGTGTAGGAAGATGCCGAAAAAATGTTGAAGTTTTGCAATCTTCGAAAAATCAGGGTTTTCAACGGAAATGGGACCTGCACCATTCTCTTAAACGTCCTTCACACCATCCAATAACAAAATTTAATCAAAAACGATATGGAGCTACTTTTTTTTAAATTTCGAGAATGTCTCAGGGGCCTCGTGTAAAGTATCCCCATAAAATATCGGTTTTAAATACAAGGAGCCGCGTGTAACGTTTCAACTTCGCTGGCGGATTTGCCAAAGTTAACATGATATGTAAACAAATATTGGAAACATTGTTAAAGGTTACGATAGTAACAGAGAGTGTTGATATGAGATGAAAAGTTGTTGACAGAGATTGAAAGACGAAAAATTGGAATTAGGAATTGTACGAATCGTATGTATCCTTTGAAAGGTTAAATAAATTGTTCTTTAAAAAAAGAATCTATCTCATGTGATATCTGAAAAGTGAAGAACGTCATACAACATAATAAACAACATGATAAAGATCCAACATAACAGGTGATGTTGTATGGATATATAAAGTTGTAACGGCCAGTTATTAAGGCAAGGTAACGGGGACGTTACACGCGACATCAGCCAAATCGATTGGGGAACAAATTTTTGGTGAAAATCCTACTGACGGTTTAGGCACTAGCGTTGTTCACGTACAGATGTTTTGTCTTCAATCCACTTTTCGGTATCAAGGACCCACTAAACATGGATTCTGACTTCCCAATTGATGCCCCCGCCCCAATGAAAAAGATCGGCTGGATCCACCCCTGCTAACAACCCATGCATCGCTATGGAGTGGGGGATCCCAGAAGAGCGTTATCCCCAAAAATGTAACAGGGCAGGCCCGGCGGATAATGCAGGTATGGTGGGTAGCTATACTGAAACGACAAATTCCGTGAGGGTAAAATCGGAATTTGGCGTGAGATAAATATTCCATAAAAATTCCAAACAAACGATGTTTCTGAGTTTTGCGTCGATTCAAAAAGGATACGTGATGAACTATGTCGCAAGAAAAAAAAAAGTTTTGTATTTTTCCCTTCATATAGGAGGTCATTCAATAATTAAAGAAACAAATTGGTTCGGAGAAATAAACGTTTATTTTTACAAAACAGGAACTTTCCTACTTTTTAGTACAATTCCCACCAACATTTATGCACTTGTCCTAACAAGTTACCAGCTTTTTAACGATTGCAAAGAACTCTTTATATCGGTATTTGAACCAAATTCCCAAAAATTGTTTGACAATCTCGTTATCCTGGAAGTTCTTCCCACGTATGCCTCCTTCAGTGGACCAAACAAATGGAAATCAGATAGTGCTAAATCGAGGTTGTAAGGGGGCTGAGGCAGTACCTCTCAATCCATTTTGTCGATAGTTTCACATTTTTTTGCGTTGATTTGCTGGAGAATCACATCTCTCTAAGAACCACCACGTGTCTCTCTCATGACTGGCTTCACCGAGTTCAAAAGCATATCTGAGCAGTATTGGCTGTTCTTCAAGATAATCACAAAAGCGCACCTATAGCGTCTCCAAACAGTCAAACATGACTTTTCCTGGTAATGCTGCCAAAACTGCATTTGTCGGTCACTGAGCCTCGACCAATTTTGAACTGTTCTAACCGCTTGAAAAAATTCTCGCGGTTTTTAGAACTTTCACCATACATTTTAGTCATTCTAGATAATATATTTGCTGGATTTTCACCTTCAGCAGGTGTTTGCTGGCCGCGCTGGGCGGCCGAAAATGAAATTGCGTGCGTGAACAGCAGGTACAAAACGAATCACAGAACGTTGTTCTACCGATGTGGAATTTTCAAGTGGACTCCGAATTTTTCATTTTAATTTTTAGATTATGAACACAAAAATGCTGATCCTCCAGATAAGGGTTCATTTCAATGATGCCAACTTAATGTCCTAAAATTATCCAACTTGTCCTACCAACTGTTTTTTCTCCACAGCAATTTGTGTCTTTAATTATTGAATGACCTACGTACATTTTCGGTAAGAGATAAAGGGGAAGGAGGAACCCCCACGGTCAATTACCCACTCGGACCGGACTCGAACCAATTACCCACTAAGACTCCAATGCCGGCCCTGTAACAGGTGGTTCAAGAGAGTCTTATTTCGTAGAATACATCATACGAGTAAAATATAAACATATCGAGTACAGAAACACAAGTAAATCGGGCTCCACTTGCGTCTCTCATATTCTTCCCAGGATTACCCGCAACTTCCTCACAAGTTCCTCTCGCGATTACGGTAATTAGAAGGGTACTAAAGATTTTTATCAAAAGTGAAAATACCTTCACACTGAAATCTAACTTTCTGGGTTTCTAGGGACCCATACTGCAGGGTGAGGGAACATGTATTAGAACATTCAAAAATCTCCCATTTGGCAATGCCAGTGTAAACACATAACTCGGGTCCCCTTAGGAACATAAAAACTCGGTTTTAAGACCGCTGCCATAGGGCTCATCGTTTCCTAGTTACACACGATTGTAAAGTAATGTGTATTGTGGGTTGTATATGCCCCAGATTTCCCCCCTATCGTCCCGTTGTGTTATCTTCAACCGCATGGTTTTTGTCTAAAACCTATTTGATGCAGAACTTGAGGTAATTCCCTATCCAGTAGTTATCATGTACATAGTTTTTGTGTCGATTTCTTATAAATTTTACAAACCGTCTCGTTTCCTTAGCATAGGGGTCGTCCATAAATTACAAATGCTAAAGAGGGGGGAGGGGATTGGAGGCAGCGTTATGCTGCATAGGGGGGTATAAGTTTGATGTTACATAACATTGATTTCTTTTTTAACATTTTCCAACTTTTGCTTAAATAATTCCTTTCTTTTAGTCTGGTAGTAAAATATTAACTAATACTTAATTTGCTATAAGAACATAAATTAAAATTATTAGATGCAAATTGTCACAATAAATGGAAATATTTTTTCATCAATTTTTTGTTGAATCATTAAGATTACAAAGAAAATATTCAAAACTGACGAGTAGTATATTCTAGAATCCATTTAAACTGGCATAGTAGTCTCTCGCTCATGTCATCTACGATGGCATGTACAAGACTTGCAATAAAAAAATTGTCCCATTTACATCTCCTTCCATCACTCACAACTTGCCCCCAATCTTACTGCCAGCCAGCCAGTGCAGCCAGCCAGCCAGCAAGCATCGCCAACTAATTCTAACTTTAATTAACATTAATTTTAATACATAACACAAATAAAATGAATACAAGTTATTTTTACTGTACTGTAATTTATTTTCACTTCTTGCATTTACAAGGGAGGGGGTTGTTGTCAGAAGCAGCAAGTAATTATTTAGGAGGGATTCACATGCACATTAAGGGAGCATTACAGGCAGGGAGTACAAGTATTCAAATACTCCAAATTTGCATGACGTAATTTGTGGACGGCTCTAATTATATTTGTGCCTTGGGGCAAGGCAATGGTTAGCACCGCTCTGACCATTTTCTAGAAGAGATCATGATCACTTTGTTTCCTTGTTCCACTTCTCATCTACACTCTCAGTTTGTTCATATCTGCCCCATAAATAGCAATTTTAGAACCTGCTTAAAATACGTTTCTGATTGCATTGAGGGCAAGACAATGGTAAGCGCCACTTTAATTTAGAAAATGGATGTTAGAGGGAAGAAATGTGTGTTTGGCAGTGGAATTGGGTATGTAAATAGTTCTCCCATGTCTTAAAAAAATTAGAAGTTGTTACAAGTAATGCTTAATATACACAAAAGTAACTGAAGAGAATCAGCCTCTGAAATAATTTAACTTGCAATGAAACAATCAGAACAGACTATCATATGCATGTTAAATTTAGTGGCAGTATTATGAACAAAGTTAAAATTTTAACTTTAAACGTAACTAAAAATTTTAAAGTTCAAATTTTATAACATTTTAAAATTATTTGTCTACTTATTATTTCAAATTTTTTGTTCCGCTCTCAGATGAACGTACCAACACCAAAAATAGATTTTCAAACTCCTTGGAGTCTTCAACATACAGGACTCTTGTCTGGCCTCATGAAGATAAAAGGAAAGAGAAAACAGTCAAAAAATAATGAATGAAGCAGAACCAGCACATTCTGAAGTATTACTCATTTTCAAGAAGCGCATCTTTTTTATCCAATATCATTCCAAAATATGACTATTTCAAACTTTTTCCTCTTCATTTTTCAACCTTAGCAAGAATTCATTAGTCAATTTGGATGAGGAAATGCAAGATGTGGAGAGGTAAAGTTACTTGCCTAGAAGTTGGCAGTAAATTTAACCAAACCATAGAATACACTTCCTAGCATGGCATTATTACGTAATTAAACATTTTAGCAACACAAATTGTTGTTTTCAGTTATAAATATTTCTTGATTTGTGTAATTGAAAATTTTGTGGGCAAGATAATGGTAAGCACCTTTTCCCAGCACGATGCATCAATGTACTTAAGTAATAGTATCTTACACAACTGACATAATTTTCCTCTTAAATTTGATCAAATTAAGCTCAAATCTACAATCATTACATTCAAGTTAAATTATAAGACATGATTCATAAACTATGATAAACTTTGTTTCCATGATATCTCATAACCGCCTGTGTTCATTATTTGAGAAGACAAAACATTTAAATACTACTAATCAAATGATATAAGTGCATTTTTAAAATTTTTTTAAAACGAAAGAAAGACTCCAAAAAATTTTCCAAATTAAAGAAAAAAGGAAAATTGAATTTAAAACATATCTTAAAGAAAAAACTGCACATACAGATGCAATGTTTTTCAAAATGCATGTAATCCAGTCTCTTCTGATCAGAAATTCTGATACACATATTCTTCTCAATAAACCACCTTTGATAATTAAACAAAACAATAACAATACAATGCAATGAAGAAAGTACGTACTCCTCATGAACAACTCTTCAGGCAGTGTGCAGATAATGTTTTCAACACTGTACATGGGTTGGATAAATGGTTGTAACCTGAAAAAATGTGGTCGAAGAGGTCTGTCCTCTAATTTCTTAATTGTTTCATTTTAATTAAAATTTATTCCTCTATATTGCTGTATAGGTTTTAAAGTTTATTTTTATTTTGTAAGATGTTGCATAGCACCAAATAAATGTTTTAAACGTATGAAAATTTAGCACTAGAGGGGGCATATTAAGCAAGATTTAAATTGATGTACAGGTTCAATATATACTAGTTGGTGTGGAGTTCTATTTCAGGAACTCATTTTAATAGGTTGTAATCACAACAATCAAAGTGCATCACTACTGTCAGAATGATAGGACACTCTCTCGTCATGAAAATATCAGAACAAATTTCGGGAAATTTTCTAAAATTAGAAAAGTTAATTCATTCTCCAGAATTTTTAATTCTCTTTTGAGTGGAAAAAATGTTAACCTAAAGTAGGCACCAAAGCAAATATTTTTTTGCATTCTCACTCTTCACAGCATTTGATGAATATTTAAAATCTTATCAGCCTTAAATAGTGCATATGATTGAGATTTTATACAAAACCAGCTTACATCATTAACAAATATTTAATAAAAGTGTTTTTCAATTGCATTTGCAGATTTTTTAATAATATTTTAATATTGAACTATTAGTGTTCCAGTGTCTATATGAACATACAGGACAGTTATCTCTTACCTTAAACGAGCAAGGTGCATTTGCTCTATAAACAACATATAAAAAATACTGTCAATAACATGCAATCACTGAATTGCTTACTTAACAGACTCTTTCATATCATAAGGAATAAAACTGAAGAGAACGTCTAAAACTGAAGATTTGGAAAGGAATGGATAGAATACTTGTCATATTCATTCACTGCACATTACGAATTAGGATGTAAATACACAAACTAAAAGATTTATCTTGTGATAATACACTTTATTAGTAAAAATACAAAATCCAAAATTACACTTGTGAATTTGGACAATCAGAGTGGTGCTAATTTTTCACTCTGGAAACGTGTAACTACTGGTTTTGAAGTCAATGAGCAACTGCTGCATTTAACACCAATACACATAGTTATCACTGAAGTTTATGCCTAGAAGTAAACATGTCAAGAATTCTTAATTTTGTAACACTGTTATTCTAAGTTTAGTTCTGCACATTCACATAGTTCTGTGAATGCAATGAAAATATTAATAAATACTGTATGAACTGTACAAGGTTGAGTCAGCTATATTTACATTAACTATATCTTGTGAGTATAAGTACATCACTGTCACTAGTCTGAAAAATTAGAGCTGGATATTCTTGCTTTTCATAAATTGTTGCCTTTTCATTCAGTTTGAAAAATCGTCTAAATATAACTTTTAAATAATAGCTTCAAATTATTTCTTTTGGACTACATATTCTGATATGTCAACTGCCTTTACAAATATACGGCAGTTCCTACTATTGTATGTATACCAAAATATGTGAATTACTTACATCTGAATGGCTGCATTTCCTCTTGGAGACAAAAGTCTATTAGTAAATACATAATATTAGGTCAAGTGCCTACATTAGTGCCAGAAAACTGCACAATTCGTCCCAACATGCTGGAAGGCTAGTTGTGAAGTGTGAAAATACATTTCACAACAAATAATTTGACATTAACATGAACATAGTTCATTCCTCCTGAAGAAACAAATCTTCAAACCTCAACATTTGGTTGTAATCCTCTTCTTTTTTGTGATAGAAACTTATTCACTTGCATGCAAATATAAAGGATTTCACCATTGGCTTTGTAAGAGCAGAAGTGTAAGATCACCACTGCCTTTTATTCATTTATATTTAGTCTTATGGGAAATGTATACATAAAATTGAGAAAAATATGTTGAACACTTCAAAGTTTAACAGATAATTCTTCTTGATCTGTTTCATTGTCATTGGTCCTAGATGCACAATTATCGTCTTTTGGCTGAGGTGGGTGAAGGCAGGTCTTGTTTTCTTCTGAAGGAGATACTGGTGATGTTGGTGACATAGATGAATCCAGAGACATTGAAGTCACTGAGCTGTTAGACCTCTCAACATGCCAGTGGGGACTGCAACCATCTGTGTCATCTGATCCAAGGGATATGTCAGCTATAATTCCACTTTCTGCAAGTCAGAGAATTCTGTATGAAAATCTTCATAAAACTGAAATGAACTTAAGTTTTATCATGCTGGAGAACCCTCAATGCATAGCATGCACACCAAAAGGATAAATCATTTAAGAAAAAGTTCATGAATTAAAAGGAGATTTGCAGGACAAATCACTGGAAAAGGATTATATAGAGAATTTTCTAATTATGAATTTATTACAAGAACTGTGTTCACAAAACAAACAAATATGCAAAAGTGCTTTAAAAGATTTATTGTTTGGCACATAAAATAATATGTACAATGCACATGCATTTTGTACAATTACAAGAACTTTAAACATGCACAACAGAACACGATAAATTTAAAGCAAAGAGGTGTCTGACGACATAAAAAAATCCTTGTAGTTCCCTGAAGTAGTTTCAGTACCTGTGGAGCACTGACTGTGGAGAGTGGTGGACCGATGATGCATTCGGGGACTATCTGCAGGGTCAAAGCCCAGGTTGACCAGAGCTCCGTAAGTGGAGCCTGAGGAGTGACTGGTGCTACTGCTGCTGCTGCCACCAGAAGAAGAGCTGCTCACAGAGATGATGGAGTGCGGCCTCTTGTTACTGCGCAAGAGCTCTCCTGACGACACCGAGATTGAATTGCGGAACCGCGGGGCAGCTGAAATAAAAATAAAGCAATTATATATACATAAACTTTTACTGAATAGTTTTGCTTGCAACATTGATTTTTGAGAAAGTTCCAACATAATCATTTTATAAAATTAAGAATTATATTATTATAATTACATTTTAACAAAAGTAATTTAAAGAATTTAACATACTTTTGCTCAGCTGCGCAATGCTTATGGAGCGATCGCTAATTTGGTCCGCACTAGGTCTGATGTCTAAGCAGGGTTTGTTTCCAATCCCCATGGAAGACATTTCTGCAAGGCGCATCTCTGAAACATTTCATAAAATATTACCCTCATTTACTGGAGAGGTAATAACAATTATACACCTACAACTTGCAAAAGTTTTATTTACAACTAAAGGACAGGTTCCTGCATTTTTATACAAATATTGGATGGATACAAGAAAGTATTGCAGAGTTTTATGAGCTCACTGCATTAAAGAAATTAAAATTAAGTGGAAATGTATAACATCAAGGACAAAAGAAGAAAAAATAAAAACGCTTCACCCATGCATACCTCTGTTTCTCAGCGCCTGTTTCCACAGAAGTTTTGAGATTTCCTCAGTCCATGCTTGTTTTATTTCTTCAGACATAGATTGCAATGTGAATGTATCATTTGGTTTCCGCTTCCGAAACCAGATTTCAAACTTTGTAGGACTATCACCAATCTTAGCTGTCAGTCCAATGTCAGTCATTTTAATGCTGTTCTTGTATATGTACAGGTCTAAATTCTGTAAAGGAAATTTGAGTATGTTGACATGAACTCATTTAAGTTGAGGTCTGCTAAAAAACTTGTCAAATGTACTCTACAAACCTTTCTATCAGGAAATCTCCGAGCTTTGCTGAAGAGAATTAATTCTTCAAACAGAAACACTTGACGAAGGCACTTTTTTCCCTTTCCTTGCCAGACTAGAAATTCATTTTGTCTCAGAAGTCTACCTTGCTCCTTAACATTCACCTACAAAATTAATTCAACATGTTAAAAACTTAAATACACACTCTATCGCAAAATATTTTTCTGTGAATTTAAAGTGCCTTTTATAAGGGCAGTTTCTGTGTTCAAAAGTTGAGGAAGTTTCTATGAATATAAAACACTTAAGCAACAGAAATAGGACTTCAGAACATAATTCTGTTAATTTTTATTACAATGGTCTGATAAGAAAGCTGACTTTAATTACAGGCAGGCATCTCTTCATTACTGAACAAAATCAAGTTTAGGCCACTTACATCACAGTCCCGAAGAGAATCCATGGCCAACAAGTCATTCCCATGTCGGAGCTGGAAACGCACCATCTGCTCAGCTGCTTTGATGTCGGTTACATCTGCCTCTTTTTCTGGATAAGCTTTCATAAGTTGCTGCAAGAGTAGGGCATACTTCCCCATGCGTTGTACTGGTTTTAAGAGGTAACTAGCCAAATCCATTTTGTCACCAAGTTCAAGTTGTTTTGCCTGAAGAATAAATACAATTTTAAATTATCTTAATAGCAAATTCTGGGTTCACATATAATCACTCAAGTAACAAAATATCTTACCTTGAAAAATGATGAGCCATATTCAGACATGAGAGAGTCAGACTTGGGTTTATTCTTATTGTACAAAGCATAAAGGTAAAATTTCTTCTCCTGAAACAACAAATTCATGAAAGTCAATAATTTGATTGCAAGAACCTTAACATGACTTTCAAAAAGCATATAATACAACTCACATGTCTAAGGAAACACTGCCCAACATGTAAGGGACTATTTTCACAACGCTCCAGTTCTTGAAGGAAATATTGACTATGGAACTCGAAAATCTTCTCTATGTTCCCAAATATTACATTACGTTGACCTCTCAAGGCTTGGGGTATGTCTTCTCGCATCAACTCAGGAATGTAATTCTGAAATTATATGCATGTTAAAAAAAATCCATTCCAAAATTACATACAAAATAGTTTTGTTACTTTTGCATTTTCATTTCTGTACCTACCTCGATGACATACTCCAGTGACTTAACGTAATCTCTCTCAGTCTGAATCATCTCCCTCAATATAAGCAATAAAGTCCTGGAAACAGAAGAGAGTTCAATTACTCTTAAGTTTGGAATATGAAGTTTGCAAGTACACATACAAATCTTCCACATTTCTATTAATGGCGAGGGCCATCCAAAAATCATATTAAACAAACTGACCTTCAGAATAAAATAATATTCTTCAGATAAGGCAAATTGTAATCTTACATTTTATGAATGTAATGAATTGTACATACAGAATTGCCTATTGACCCTCAAGAGTGAACAATAAACGTACTTTTGGATTTTCAAGTCCTTGGTTGAAGCATTTTGCAATGAGGCTTGCAAGTCCAAGCTCGAAGCGTGGCAGTGCAAGTGGCTATTCACAGGCACAGGAGGTACAGACTTGTTGGCAACACCTTCCTGGTCTTCTAAATCTTCACTTCTGAAATGACAGAAGACAAATTTCCTTTAGTTTTTCCAGCAAAACATACCCTTATTTCACTGCATTATCAGATTGATTTTTTTTTTTAATTTAATTTTATTTTTTTTTTATTTTGCAGGTGGTAAGTTTACACATTGAAATGTAGTTGCTATAATGAAGTAATATTATATCTTTAAAAAAATTTCTTTTAAGAGCAAATTTCTTAATGAAAAAAAGACCAAAGAGGGGACATTGAAACTACATATTCTAGTAAAACGTGTTGTAGAATACCCACTGTAATTTTTTTTCGCACAAATCACTTTTGTAAAATTCAGAAGATAAAGTTTCCTTAAATAGTGGGTAAATCTTCAGAACAGTGGTTTGTTAAATGCTAGAGCAACTTCAATCACTTGCAAATCATTAAGAATGTAAAACCATTTAATGGGTTTAAAACTTCTCTAATATTCTCACAGTTTACTACTAGCCATTAATACCATTAAACCAGCAAACATTAACTAATAGTGTGTTGTAATTTATACAGATTGATAATTGTTTCACGCATCAACTGCCGTGGACATTGGTCCCGTAAGTGTAGAGCATGATTTTAACCGTAGGCGGCGATCTTCCCGGGTTTGATGGCGGAATCCAGTGTGAACTTCCACAACGGCTTGAGTTTTCCCCTGCCAGGTATCTCCCAGCGTGGCACCGCCCCCTGTTGGGGGAAGCTCTAATCTCCCGTCATGCGTGGTAAAGAAGTACATTTAAGTGTATGTACAGGGTGAGGGTGAGGAAGGAAAGACTGCGCGCGGTGCGTGGCCCTATTGTGTCTAGGGACTACTCCGGCATTCGCCTGGTATTAATCGAAGAAACGGAAAAAAACCTATCCGAGCAGCCGTTTGCTTGGACTCTCCTAAAGGCAGCGGCTGAATTCGAAAGTCCTGCCACTGTCGGGCCTCGAACGCTAGGACCTCCCGATCAGCGGCACTGCAGTGACATCAGTTGAAGCCTGAGTCAATTAAGTCGGTGTGATTCATTCGGATACTTCTAATGTAAATGAGTCTTGTTTCAATCAACTCGTTTATTTGTTACTTATGCTGTAGGGTTAGATAAGGAAATTTAATCTATTGATCCAGTTTTATTGGGCACTGAACCTACTGAAAAGAGAACGTATTGATCTATTGATGAGATAGTTGGTATTTGAACAGTGTAATTTTAAAAAAAATAAAGTTGATAAGTACAATGAAATCTTTAATATTGTTATGTCACTTCTTTGTTTACTTGAAACACATTGAACGTCCCCTTTGGAAAAAAATAGTGAACATGCGTCCAGGTGACTCGAGAAGCAATGGCTGAACTCACCCCTTGGCGCAGCCGTCGCTGCCGTCGGTGGTGCTGTCAGCAATGTGGCCGTCTCCGCCGTCGCACAGCGTATCCTCCTCGTCGAAGCCCTCGGTGGGATACTGCCACGTGCACGAGCGGCGCAGGTACCTGTCGCAACACAATGCTAATCCTTAGGGTCTTTGCTTCATATAATTTTCCGATTATAATAGGGAGAGGAAATGTATTCACACTGATTGAAACTATCAATCGACAGAGCTCATGCTTGCTCATGATCCACCTCCCACAGAAACTAGACATGCACCTACTTATAGAATGAAGTTCGAAGATTTGGTTGAACTGTTACAAGAATTCGAATGACTTTCTCAGGGAAGTGAAGGCATCGTTTTACTTTCATTAATACAATGGAGCGTCAGTAAGTAATTATTCAATATACCCACTTTTTCCTCACCAGTGTTCATTTCATATCCCCTTCATACACGTACGTGATATCAGATACAACTAGAAGAGTGTCATTAAGTCGAAATATTCAAAAACCTTATCAATTTCCATGTGCTTCATTTATTTTAAAAAAAAGGGAAATTAAACTTCTCCGAAGGGCATTCTTATGATTCATTCAAAAGTGCTATGTCATATTTGGACAATGCTTCTACATTCGGTCAGGCTTCCAGTGAATGGTGGATTTGGGGTAAAATGAGAAAGGAAACGGGAGAGCACCAAGAAAACCCGACGGGAGCTTCCACTCACATTCCCAAGGACAGACCGGGAATCGGACTCTAGGCCCAACAGAGGAAAGCGTATGCGCGCCTTAACACGAGCGCCGTTCGCACTATCATATTTTTTTAAGGCTGGCCCAATATAGGGGCCGTATCTTTAACCGATCGATTTTCTTTCTCAAGATTGACGAAGAGAGGGTCCACTGTAGATTTCTTCGACGGTCTCAAGCTGCCCTTATCCAGTGTAGAAAACGAGGGTAGCTGGGCATCTTGGCCTTTTGTTTCATTCAAAACATAAAACATGTGACATTTACTTTTAATTCTTGTTGATCCGTTAATGTTACCTCTGTTGCATGGATGGAAAGATTATATACCCGTTTATATACTTGGGAGAGGGGATTCTGTTTATGTATTGAGGGGAATCTGTTTATACATTGGAGGATTTTGTGTAAAATAAGGGGGGCCCCGCGGATTACTGCCTCAAGCACCCTGTTGGCACATAGGTGGCCAAAATTAATTCACATTTGGCGCAGTGCTTGAAATTGTATCATTTATAATAATTCCTTGGGGTTAATTAACAGCAAAGAGTATGCATTTTAAACGTCCCACGTTGGACTTGTAATATTTTTTCTCTAAAAACAGTGGGCTGGCCTGAATAAAAAACCGATAAGATGCACGAAAATATGCTACTGACTATCAATTTAATTATGTAGGGTTGGTATTGCGACCCAAGCTGAGAGTTATTGGCGCGGAGAAAATATCACGTCCGCATTACGAGAGAAGACGATTTCTTTTCGCCCAGACAAGGTAACATTAACAATTTCTGCAATATTCAATATTTTTTTAAACTGAGATGAACTAGTAGTTGTGAAATAATTCTTTCAAAATTCTCCATTCTACCAAGCGTGGAACTGTGTAGACAACCCGATTCAGCTTCCATGGCTCTCCCATAATTCCGACGCAGCTTCCGCACCGCACATGCGTTCCTTACCTCTTGTGCGTCTGGGCGGCCTGCGCGGTGGCCGCGAGCGGCTGGGCGCCGGGCGTCGTGCCTCCGCAGCGCCCGCACACGCGCCCGTCGCCCTTCTGGCCCGCGGCGTGGTGGCTGCACTTGTAGATGTAGGGAAGGAGCCGACGGAGCGCCGCCGGCCCACGGCCCCGCCCAGGGCGTGCTGGCGGCGGCGGGCGGCGCGCCGCGGGCTCCAGCCCAGCGCCGCGTCGCGCGGGCTGGCGGGCGCCGCCTGCGACGACGGGTGGCGGCGGCGGCGGCCGAGGGGCGGCCGAGGGGGGCGGGGGCGGCGGCGGCGAGCCGTGCGCCGGGGAGAACGGCACCTCGTCGTCCTCCAGCCCCAGCTGCTGGCGCGTGCGCACCAGGCGCGCCTGCTGCTCGCGGATCAGCTCCATCGTCTCCTGGCAGCGCGCGTGCGCCACCTGCACACACCACCAACCACCCGTTTCATCTTTTCTCTTTACCTCTTATCAACCACGTTAGATTGGAAGGGATTTCGATGCACCACATTCAAATTATTTTATTTTCTCTCTACAGATTATTAACTTTGTCAGGCTGTATTTGGTCTTTTGTTTTAAAGACCGAAAATTGTTTTTAAATAACTTGTTTCACTTAAAAATACGATATGCTTTTTAATATATTAAAATATGTGGTACATAATAGCAATAGCAACGTTTCGAAAATAATTATTTCCATCAACAGGCTGGAGGTAAAATGTTAAAGCAAATGGATATGTTTTATCGAGATTAAGGCATGAACATTGCGTAGGCAGAGGCGAGAGGCATCACGAATACGAAGAAATTTGCACTTTCTATAAAGGCGAACTTTTTTACATTCTAGCCGTTTAGTCGGGAAGTACTCGAAGGCAAATACGTGGAGGAAGTTTATTTAATCTTAAAGGAACAGTAGGATCCATTGTCTAGATCGACTGAAAGAGATTGGAGCTCCTAGTGTAAGAACTCTATGGATCTACAACGCCTTAATCAGATCTTTTCAAGGCTTGTTTCATTAATAAGGCAATTGAAGTGCATTACTGAGATCGAGGTTCTACATATTCACGGAGAGGGAGATGCAATATGTTATGTAATCGGCCTCCATAGAAGTAGTCACATTTTTAATAATTTTCAAGAAACACTGAAATATATTAATATAGAACTTTTTGGTCATATCTGGACCAACAGTTTGATTAAACCTGCTACGAACATCGAGTATTTGGGATATTTCGTTGTTGCTCCTGCCTTCACAAACGCCCATTAGTCGGTTCACGAAATAGTTTCTGCAATTAGTTTATAATTTTAAGCTTTATTGCACGAGTACCCGTTACGAAAACGCGCGACGTTAGGGCGAGTTTTCAAATTTGTCGATGCAATAAAGCAACATTACAAAGGAGTTGCATACACTATTTTGTTTTGTATAACAGCATTATAAATTTAAAAGACAATAAATTAATTTTGTAAACAACTTTACCGTGACGTCAGGGTATTTGACATTTGTGCAAGGAAACTATGGTCGGCTCTTGTGTTTACTGCTACTCCTCCACGATTCTCTAGCTGCGATTGGCTGAAAGCGTGATGATTCAAATACAAGTGTTCGTGCCATAATGGCTAATACCCCACAATCTGTACCGAAACATTCCCTTTAGGAACGATTTCTCGAAACGAAATGTTCATTTACAATGCTGGAATACCAAAGTTTTTATATCTTTAGGTTTGTCTAACGTGGCGGCTGAGGGTAGGATCTCCAAGATGGAATTCGGCATGACTTTTTGAGTCTTCCTTGGTCCTGCCGCCAGATATCGCATGATCGCGACCGCATCAAGCAGTGCTTCAGATCAAGCGACTCTAGCGGCAGGACTGAGAATGACTCAAAAAGTCGTGCCAAATTGCATTTCGGAGATGATACCCTCAGCCGCCACGTTAGAGCAACCCAAGTGTAGGTTATGTTGCCGCGGGCCGGACGCCGCGTGCTCCGAGCGGCGCCGGGGACACGTCGCGTGCCGGGTTACCTTGGCCTGCTCGAGCAGCTTGTCGTTGGCCAGCTTGCGCGCGAGCGCCAGCATCTCCTGGAAGTGGTCGTCGGGCACGGGCGGGTGCGCCATGAGGTACTGGCGCAGGCGCGTCAGCTGCTGCAGCGTCTGCTCGGGCGTCTGCGCGTCGTCCGCCTTCACGCGCGACATGTACTTCATCGTCTCCAGCGCCCACTCGTACGCCTGCGCACACCCCGCACACACGCCTGCGCGTCAGCCACGCTGAATGGCGGCGGCGGCCGGCGCTTCGGGGAAGACACCGGCCGCCGGGCAGGCGGACCGCCTTCGCTGAATGGAACGCCATCCTGGCTTTTCTACGAAACTACTTGGGTGAACGGGAGACGCAGCGTCCTAGGCACAGGTGCAAACGTTTCGATCGCCGTTCTGCGGCCTTCCTCAGGGCGAAAAGCACCTGTGCTGTTGGCACGAGTGTCTAGGACGCGGCGTCTCCGTCAGCCACATAGTTACCGACTCCGACGGTGGAAGCCTACGCTCTCATCAGTCCACTACGAGCTGGTACAAATTGGATAGATTTTTATTAAAGGGAACTTATCTTTATTGAGTATAGTGTAGGGGTGCGTTTTCTATTACCCGAAAACTGATTTTGTGTTACAGTATTCTGCGCTAGGGACATCAATGCATCACTGACACACTAATTTTATTATATGGCTCAGTATTTTACTTTTTAGAGTAAAAAGTTGAGATAAAAATAGACTTGAGAAAAAAATTGAATTGTACTTTTGAAACGTATTATAGAGACATTTGTGACAACATCGTTCTTAAAGAAATTATGTTCCGTCATTTCAGAGGAAACGTTAGCCTACGCGCCAAAAATGTATATTGGTACTGACATGGTCATTAGTTCACTCTGGCTCCATCTTTTCACACAAACGTACATTTTCCTTATATTTGGTTTAGGGCGTTATTAAATTATAACTTTAATAATTACTATTAATAAAAGCAAATGATTTAATGTTAATCTATTAACAGGTCTGCCAAACTTTTGCAAACAACAAAGGGGGTCGCGCTTATTACCTCACCTGTTTCTAAGGTGGCCAAAAATAATACAATTATAAATAATCACCGATGAGGAAAATCACGAATTCAAAATATTTACAGAAATAATTTTTTTTTTCGCATACGACCCTGAGAAAACCTTTACGGAGCCATTCCCTGCCCCCCTTCTGCGCTCACCTATTGCCCAATTTAAATATAGTGACTCCCCAAGATTGGGAGCTGGAAAGAAAGGGGGGGCACTCATTCAGTAGGGAGCTTGAATTCCAAATATCGAAGTCGTAATGAAACTCGCAACTGATTGACAGTGACCGCGCCCCCTCTCTTTCCACTCCCCGACCTCGTGGACTGGCTAGAGCCGAGTCCAGCCTGAGCCCCTAGCAGCGCAGCGTGGCGCAGTGTGGCGCACCTTGTCGAGCAGGCAGAAGCAGCGCGACGTGTCCTCGAGGCGCTCGCGCGTGTCCTCCGGGCTCGCTAAGCCCGCAGGTGTGCTTGAGGGAGCGCGCCAGCTCGCGCAGGCCGCCGCTGGAGGCCGAGCGCGGCGCCTCCCCGGCCGCCGGGCCCCCCCCTCCAGCAGGTCGCTGCCTTTGTCCAGATGCCCTGCGCACACACACAAACACTCCCATTACCAACAATATTCATCATCATCATCATCCTCATCATCATTATCATACGTGACCAGGACTCAGGCCATCGCTATTTCCGCCATCTAGTGGAGAAAGAAGGCATCACTCGGGCGACGAAACAGGAGATTTCAATTCAGCTCAGAGGTTTCTTTTAAACTTAAGAATATTTTGCATGCAGTTCATCTACAACATGGGACAAGCAGCTTTACTTCCCCGCCGAAGGATGCTTTCGCCTTTAAAAATTCAGTTTCTATCAGCTTTGAACCCGCAAACGTGGGTAGAACATTCCGATATGTTAACCGGTATATCACCGAAGCCGCAGACGAGAAAGCGTGCGGACATAGCGTGAGGAAGCATGGGAAGGGACGGGGGCGGTAACGGAAAATGGCATAGTCTGAGATTATTGCTTTAGAAAGGAGGAAAATCATGAATGGGAATGGTGCGGTGGTGGAAGCAGAAGGGCATTGTGGGGAAACATTACGCGGAGGTGGGAACAAGAAAACAATATTATCTTATATTAATTTGCTAATCCTTAATCGTAGTATGGCTTCATAATTTTTATTAACATCATTGCTGATACAGAGTTTAATATTGAATACCTGGGAGGTAACGGGCACCGTCACATTTACTAATTTTACAGGAAAGCAGTTTCGAGGCTTTGTTTTGTGACTGCTTCCATGTTCGTAATTAACGACTTACAGACTGTTTTCAATATCCCCTGGAAGACCAATGCAATTTGAATACGTTTTACAAGATCCCATTTTAGGAAAAAATGATAGTGCCGTTTACCTCCAGGTAAAGTTCATCACTCTGATAGTTAAATAAATAATGATTGAAATATCGCTGTTGCCACAGTCTTGGAGGAACTGCAGCTATTAAATTATAGTTATTTCCAAAACATTAATTGTTTTCATCGAGTCGCTAACAAGACTTGTGCTATACAATTTATATTAATTTTAAGATCGTGTGAAACACATACACTGATTGTTTTCAGCTTTTCGCACATTCTATAAACCGCAAAGAGATGAAGCGCTATTCCTCTTCAAATTAACAGTTAAATACAAGAGAATCCTATTTCACGAGAGATGTGGTTGACGGAGTGAATCACGGGCGAGGTGACATTCGCGAAGACGACTCAAGCAATGACCTCACCGGATGCGGTTTTGCTCGCAGCGGCGGAACACAAAAAGAAAACAAAATCCGCCTTCGTCAATTTTGTGAAGCGGAGTGAGCAGTTGCAACGAGACAACATCGAGCATATTGCCTCTGAAGACTGCTTCGAAAAGGGGGCTACAGGCGCACATTGTAGGGGTGAAAACATCAGAAAAGGGTAAAGAAGGAATGTTAGGTGAACCTTGATCCTTTTAAGTATATACTCTGCGAGAGAATTAATGAGGAAATTAAAGCCTTCATGAAAAATAAATACAATTGTAAAAAATTACAGGTTATCGGCAAAAGGGGAAAACAATTTGGATTCGAAATATTTACAGAAATAAAAAGTGTTTTCGCATGAAGCCTTGTACTAAAATAGTGCAAGATCTGCAGACATTTGCAATATGTGGAAAATGGTAAAAGATGTCATAATGGTGGGTGGCAATGGAAACTTGATATTATTGGAATTCAGTGGTAGCGGTGAATTGTACCGCCACTGTCCGTAACCATTTCCATTATCGTGGCGACTAAAAACGCTGTGACAAACACGTTAACATATGAAACTACACAGGTAACGACGAGGCCTGTAACGTACGGATACACCATAACGTTCTGCGATACGCTGTGCAAAAACTTGCAAATACAAATTCAAAACTGCCAGCATTCGTCTTGTAGTAGATATCTATAAGTCCAAGTATCTCCACCCAGCAGAACATCGCCCGCCGGGTAATTTAAAAAGGAGTATCACTCGTTTGTTTGCGTTCTGCACTGGCATTCACCAGATATGGATCAGAGAAATCACGGGAAACTACCGATCAGAGCAACCGGCCGCAGAGAAAGGAGTATCACACTCAGCAAAATTCAAATCCCCGTTTCGTCACAGAGGTTTCTTTTAGACTTGAGAATATTTTTCATGCAGTAAATCTATAACATGGGAGATGCGGCTTTACTTCCCCTCCGAAGGATTTTTCACCCTTGAAAATCCACAGCTTCGATCGGATTTGGAACTATGGCGTAACAGTCCGATGCACTAACCGTTTAACCACCGAAACCGTCACTTTCTTCAGGTTCCAAACGAAGAGCTTAGAGGAATCGGCTCAGGGCGCGGGCGCGAGTTAAGTCCGGGTCCGCCCGCGCGGGAGGCGCACGTGCCGGCACGCAGGGGGGGGGGGGGGGCGTCGCGACGGACGGGCAGCTCGCGGGATCCAGGAAGCGGTGGGTGGCTGCCAGCGGAGCGCACTCGCGACGCACCGCCTCGGCCGCTCCCACCCACACTGCGCCCAACCCGCCTCCGCCTCGTCCTGCTCCCGCCCCGCCCCGCCCCGTTCTCCTGGCGCTTCTAATCCCTCCGCGTGCCTCCCATGGGCGCGCCAAGGAGTTGGCCACTCCCTCTTGGAGAAGTTTAACGCACGAGCAGGTGTACGAAAAAAAAATAACTTCTTTATTATGTAACGATTAATCGTTTAATATTTTAGGCATCACGAGAGCTTATTGGAGTAAAAAAATCTATTCAGCATAGCGGGTATTAAATTTCGAAAGATGAAGACGTAATTCAATATAACAGAGTTTTAAATAACACTTTAAATGCCCATATAAATAAATGGGCATTTCATCCCGCCGGACCCGCAGTTTACGCCAATAGCATGATAAATTCCATTGCTTTTACATAACATGTTTATTGTTTTACTTTTTTACTCTTGAGATGTCTTAATGAGAAAATATTTCCAGAGTTATCATGGAGTCGACAAAAGAGGTCGACAAAAAAAACTAGGCGGGTCGAATATTACATTTTTATAGCTGTTTTTATTACAGAATCCTTTTCATTTCTTTATTCATTAATTTCTAAGAGCTAGCTGCGAACATACTGTGACAATTTTCATTGAGATTCTGTTATCATCCCTTAGGTCGTTTAAATTTTGCATTCGTTAGTATGGTATGCTCAGAATGGAGTAAGAAGGCTGATAACTGTATCAATAGACGATTATTGAAATGTGCGAATCCAATATTAGTTTGGACCTTGATTTCAATTTTTCAAAAATTTTATTATAGCTTATTTCACGGACAACATATGCATAATTTATCGGGGATTTAAAGTATATCCTGAAATGATAGTAAAAGCCGCTTTGCATAATGTGATATAATAATTATTACATCATGAACGAAGACCTCCAACGAGGGTAAAGGTCACAAGATAAAGAAAATCTTTACAGAAAAGCTTTCGGTAAAAAAAAAAATGCTGCAGTAGCCAAGAATGTGTTGAAATTAACGGTTTTTGCCTAACATTCCCACTCGAGAGTAAAGAACAGTAATATTGAAGTAGCTCTAGGAATGCACATCCGGCATAGAGAACGCCAGCTACCATCAAACAATACCTCAATTCAATACTTTCTCAAGCGTACTGGGAAAGACATCAAGTCTTCGAGTACAACCGGAGGCGATGCCAAGAACGCCAGCATCTCGAGTACTAATCGCGTACACACAAACCTTTCAACATCGCGACAGAACGTGTGGCGAAACAATCCGCGAGTTGGCGGGCCTGAAAAACAGGGTCAATCATATTCGCCGCCCAGACAAGCGTCGAATCTCTTCAGGTTCCGCTGCTGTATCCCAAGCGGAATCGTGGCGACGGGCGCAGCATACTCGCAATGGTCGGAGAGTGGAGAGTGTGTGGGAGCGGGCGGGCTGATTCCTTGACCCGGGACCGCAGTGCCGCCTACGCAAACGGCCGCACCCGCTTGGCTGCAGCCTCGGCTCTGGCGTCCGCCTGCCAAAGAAGGACCCTACTGCGGATGAGACATACATGTCGAGGTTTTCAAATCATTAATGTTACAGAAAAATAGATGTTTAAGTATTGATATGTTAAAGCCGATGTTTTTTTAATCGATGTTTTGTTTGAGAATGAAAAATTTTCATATTCATAATTTGGTGAAAGTGAAATATATGATATCCTAACTAACGGCACTATTGCCAGGTTGTGTTCGAACCCAAAGAAAAGTGTTTCTTTTATCTGCATCGAGCATCCATTGTTATTAATATTTTTTTATCTTAGTTTTCTGTAAAATTAAATTTTTTGTGAAATTATTAACGACCACTGTGAAATTACAATGTGTTGCGTCCGAATTTAATGTTAAAGGTTGTTAAATAACCTTTCAATCATCGATGTTCAAAAACATCGATGGCTTTTGGTCGATGTATCGATGATTTATTTTGAATATCGATTTTTTGTTATCGACGTCGCTTTACTGGTCCCTAGGCGGCAGCTATTCTTTTTCAGTGAATGTAAGAAGTAACGCTGCTGATGCAAGCTATCGAAAAAAGTGAACAGTTCTTCGAAAGTTCTTTGAACCGTGGTATGATTAGTCTGCTCAGTTGCCGCACGATAATTCAAGTGAATATTTATTGATCAATTATGTTGTATATAAAGCAGTTTGGGATACTTTCCAACTGGTTATGCTCGTTGCAATATGAAACACAAGGACACGATCTCAGAATAATGGTTTCAACATCATGGTTTCTAAAATCAAGAATTCTTTTCTCCCTGTCACGCCTCAATTCGTGTGTTCGTACACACAACAAAAAAATGACGCTTCAAAAATGTCTATTGATGGTATAAAACCCTGCGCAAAGAAAACTATTTTCACTTTACCAGACTACTCTCAAACGGGGACACTGGGCATGGATTGGGTTAATACAAATAACACAATATCATTTTGGAAACAGCTTCTGGTTACAATCTGTGCGTTTTCTCATTTTTATCAAATGCAGAACATACGTAGCTTAAATGTCTGTTGATTGATACATTCTCTCAGTACGCCAAGTGAACTTAGTTCGATGCGTACATTGATTAATTGATTGTGATTTGATTTACTAGTGATTCCGGGCGCGTCAACTGCTAAGGTCATTGGTCCCGCACATGTAGTACATGTAGAGCTGGCGTATCTCAACCACGTATCTCCCACCAGCAAATACCATCCCAGCCGGGACACGCTCTAAGTTCCCAACAGGTCTCCCGGCATGTGTGGTAGTGTAGTGCATGAAAGTGTGTGTGTGTGTGTGTGTATGTGTGTGCGTGTGCGCGTGTAAGGAGCGAGGATAGGACAAGGAATGGGAAGGAAAGATCGCGCGCGGTTCGTGGCCCGTTTGTGAGGGTACTGCTCCGACATTCGCCTCGTGTTAGGAGAAACCACGGAAAACTAACGATCAGATCAGCCGGCCGCTGGTTTTCTGCTCCAGACAGCGGCTGAATTCGATCGAGCTCTCTTTATAGTCGAAAATCCTGCCACCGTCAGGACTCGAATCCCATACCTCCCAGTCAAAGACATTTCAGAGACATCAGCGAGTCCGAGCTCCGTGCCGCGATGCGAGTGAGGGCGGCGGCGGCGGCGGCGGCGCGCGATGGCGGCCGACGCAGCGTCTGCGCCGTGGTGCAACGCGGGTGACGCAAGCGGTCCAGATCGCCGCCAAGTGTCGGCCCCTCGCGAGCTTTCACCGTCCGATGCCGAACCGGTCTCGCCCCACCACAACGCCGCACCGCACCGCGCAGCGTTTGGATTCCATTCCGAACGAACCGCCCTCATCCATACACCGCTGAGGCCGAAGAAACTTGCCCGAGGAGGAGAATCGAAGAAGTCGAGGGGCTTTAAGCACCATCGGACTCCTGGAATCTGTTTCCTTCCATTCAAAATCTCGAAAATGTTGAAGAAGGAATAAACAGAATGAAGGTTATGTCAAAATCATAAATCCATAAAGAAGCGTAGAGTATATTTCGCAATAAAGCCTCCCTTTCAGTATCTCCGAAATAATGATGAGAGAAAAAATGAAAGGTGTGCTTGTAAAAATCCCAAATTTATATGGAAATTTAAGAACTTATCCAATTATCCCTACTAAGCTACAAATGCAACAGCACACGAGTAAACACCAGTCACGAATTTTACATTTTCTGCCACTACAGTCTTCTCTACTTATTTCTTTCGCATTACCGCAGTGTATGACATATTCAAATTTCGCTACGCCTTCACTCCAACAACAGAACTGACGAGGTGGTACTCAAATTACACGCCCATTACCTCCCTCGCCTTATACGGTCAGAGCCCGAAATCCGTTCTGTCCATAGAGAGCCAATATCTAGCGTTGCTGGCGCACCGCAAGGTCGCCGTTTGAGGTCAGCTGGAGCTCGGTGCGGCCAGCGGGCGGCTTTGGCGGCGCCTGACCTGGGGTCAGGGCCTCGCACGTGGGCGGGCTGCGGTGCGACCGACGCACCACCACCGCCACCAACACAACCGCCGCGCGCCGGGGCGCCCCTTTTACCCCGGGACCCCCCGCCGACAATACGCCGCCCCCATTTCGACCCATGGCAGCTCGTCGGCTGAATGGACGAACTGCTTCTACAAGAATAAATTACCACAAAAACGGGGCAAATTTGAATAAAGAAGTTTCGTATTAATACTGTTTATATGCTTTAAAGTCCCTCTCTCTACCGTTCGTGAGTTTGTCTTTCTTTCCATTGTCTTGTGCAAGGCCGCCCGGGGACGAGTTCACCGTATTTGCTACTTCTGTTACGCTAGAAGAATGATTCAAGGTCTTCGCAAAATATCTTCACCTAGTGACGTCACAATATAAAAGTATTCAGTAGATTTTGAGAAACTATGGTATACGTGTATCACATTGGCACATCATCTACTTCTCTGATTAAATCAAGTAAAATAATCCAATCTTGTATTTGCGCATGTGCTCTTGTGTGTGCGGATGTACTGTAATTAATTCGCTTAATCTGATATTTCAGTCTTGTAACAAGTTTCTCGGAAGTGTTTTAGTTCTTATTGAGAATATTAAAAAAAAAAAATTCAGACAATAGACTAATGAAGGATTTGTTATATGTAGGTCCACTCAGTTTTTTCCAACTGAAGGAATTTGACAGTTCGTGAGCAGGAACAAAAAAACATAATCATTATTAGCAAATGTTATCAACATCATGCTTGTAAGCTGAAAACATCTGATGTAATGAAGTGAAAAACTGCGAACTAACCAATTCTAATAGCAGTTTTCGATTAAATAACGGTAAATTTAACAATTTCTGTCCACAATATTTTTTGTGTTTGCTTTTCTTCTTGCAGTCTGCGAACCATTAACAATGAACTAATCAGCATCATGTTCTCGTTAAACCATTAAATTACGCGTATACAACGCTGAAAAAGCTGCGGAGAGACTCAAGAGACAATTATAGAAGAGGGTGCACTGGAAGTTGCTGAATTCATTCAACTTAATTTTGTTTCGCGTTGCGCAATTGACCTTTACGAGATAACGACCCTCAAGCGCCTGACCAAGCTCGAACAGACGGCACTTGCCTCTGGTTGGGAGAAAATGCGGGACGCGATGGCGCGTAGGCCTGCAGTATCTGAACGGAAGTGGGATGCAATTTGATGCTGTTTGTGTCCGAATCGCCGGGAGGATTTTGGGTCAACTGATATCGCGGAATCGAACCGGATATGAATTCAAATATGGAACAAGGAAAACAAGTCGATCTATGCTCCACATTAGATCCTTGATGAAATTGAAAAATGTTCAATTTAGATTGAATGACATTTCTTTTTAAAAAAGAGGTTTCCACTAGAATCCACGGAGAAAACCGTTAAAAAACAATGCTCTTCTGTTGTTTTTCGAAAGTGAATCGCTAAAATATATTTTCGTTAAAATTCACTATACCGAAGCTAATTTTGATAGTCGAGTCGCAACATAAACTACGTCTACATTACCAACAGTAATTTCATAAGAAATCCAAATATTATTATTTCAGCACCGCTAGCGAAGTCTGAAATGGAAACCGGAAAAGTGAAGTTCGCTCGCAGGGGACGCTCTGGACCAGCAAGAGCCGCTGTGGAGCTGTGGAGCCGCGGGCGCCGTCAGAGGGCAGCAGGGTTAT
Organism: Teleogryllus oceanicus; assembly: GCA_964035755.1. NCBI lineage: Eukaryota > Metazoa > Arthropoda > Insecta > Orthoptera > Gryllidae > Teleogryllus > Teleogryllus oceanicus. Next base: position 131,138,841 of record CAXIVR010000005.1, on the reverse strand, counting down.
CGCGTCGCCTGCACTGACCCGTGCCAGGCGCTACGCCTTCTCCGTCGCCGCCATGAATCTCGATGTCTGTTACACACATCACACGTCATCACCACACAACTGGTATTTCAGGGTTTCGCAATCGCTAAAATTCTCTGCTTAAACTTCTTGAAGTTCAATGTTTTTTCTCAAGTTGTCTCGTATCGTCACGTACAAACCATAAATAAATGAGTAAAATTAAATAAACACAGAGCGCGTACTCAATACCTCGGTACAAGGATTTGACTCGTCCTACGGCTTGTCCCTGGACTTCCGTGTGCGTTTTGTAACGGAAGGTTTAGTAGTGACCCACAATTGTCGTGTACAAAACGTTTTAATGTCCCGTAATAACCCGTTGATATACCTAACGCATGTTAGAGGTTGAAGGTCAAGAGAACGGCTCTAGATTCCGTGAAACACACAAACACATACACACACATTAACCTTAAGTGAACCCAAATAAAAGTGATCAGTTATTTTTAGAAACCACCTCGATTTTCATCCATTTGATGTAATAGTCTACGAGTATCTTCACAAAGAATGACGATAAACAAAACCGTCTATGCCACTTGTGCGTTCGCCAAAGATGCCTAACGATTATTTTGGGCAAATCGATTCAGACCTGTACTGCGATTTATTAAAGTCGCTGACAGGTCATCAGCTGATACAGTGTCATCCAATCGGAAGCTTACACGCCACTAGTGACGTCACGGGTGGCGTTCAACCATCCGATTGGATGACACTGTAACAACTGATTTATGTCAGAGGCAGCCCCGAATAAATCCAAGTATATGGATTGTTATGCGAGTGTTGAAGACGGGGTGGAGGTGACCCATAGAGCCAACGCGGTGGGTGTGGGTGGGGACTGCAGCGAGGGAGCGACAATGTCAGCGCAGGAAATTCTCGGAGGCGTCGCGACGGCGCTTAGTTAAATTAATTTCGTCGGTTAGCGTTTCCCAAGGCTACGGCTTCCGGCTTCCCGGTCCGTGGGTCGGTCCGCTCGTCGTGCGAAGTGAAAGCCCAGTTGCCGCTCTCACAATGAATCACTGCCGCGGCGCCGAGCATTCCGAGTCAACCTGTCTCGTCAGTTAAGCGACTCTTGGGGGCTCTTCTGCCTCTCCAGCTATTCAAGCAGAGCGCTTCCGTTTCACTGTCGACCTTTCTGCTTCGCTCGCATTGCTTTCGCGTTCCGGAATACGGGATCGTTATTCATAAGAATGTAGCTTTGCGGTGACGTAAAATATGCGGAGTCACGGGATATTTACGAATACGAAAGTGGCGGGGCTACGTGGTTAGAGTAATTCCTTCCCATGCCGCGGAAATAACAAGTTTCTCTCTGGGTGCCGGCTTCACTTAGCCTTTATTCTCTAAAAGAATCGCAAGCCAAAAAGGAAAGTTACAAATACGCGTTTGTAATTACGCTGTTAAGAGAAAAAGACGAAGGAAATTGCAAACAAATAGGATATTATTTCTTTCCGTTTATTTTACATAATTTTCGACCTTTAAATCTACGAAAACAGACGCCCCACATCACACAGTAATCCATCCCTAAATTCATCAGTAATCCAACATCCTACATGATGTATCACCACAAAAAAAAAAAAAAAAAAACAACTCTGCGATTTCGTAATAGGTTTGAAGGAAGTGGTGATGCTGCAATACGAGAGAGAAACACTCCACTACCACTGTGTATTTTCGCACCTGTCAGAGCGACCGGCCACCAGCAACTTCGTGTTTATTGTTTGACTCCTGTGTATGAATCATCGCGCGATGCGGGACGCTCCTGGTCGCCGAGCCACTGCGGCGCGATGCGATGCGCGTTTGTTTACACACCGCCAGCAGACGACTGGGCGTGAGGTAGCAGGGGTCGCCGTTCTTTCTTGCGGGCCACGTTCGGCGAGAAAAAATTCTTTTGAGCTATGAGCTTTTGAGCTTCTCTAATTAATACAACCTAAAGAATAAAAGTTGTATCATGTGATTAAATTCGGTTTTGAATAAAAAAAATCTAAAGAAAGTAAGTCGTATCGAATGAACAAATTACGAAGTAAATGGATGTGTATGTAATTTCCCTTCACGAATCACATAAACGTACTAAGACATTACACAGTAAAATGTTCTTGAGAAGTTTGAAATCAAAGTGATAAAAACAGGAAAAAAAATTATGCAGGAATGTCGAACTCAGTCCCTGATTTTCGTTAACCATACTTCTTTTCGCCGTCGATATCCCCTCAAAATTTTACAAGCCTGAGATCTTCTCATATACAGAAGTACGGACCTTTTCTCCGTTAGATCAACGTTCGTTTAGGGGTTGGTTTAGCTTTGGATACCCCTTAAGAGGTCCACAAAGTCAGACAACGAATCGCTACAGCCACAGAAGCAGCATCGAAAGCCCGAAGTCCAGATGCGCTCATTCACCCTCGATTGCCAGTAGGGGGCGTGGTAGGCGCTGACGCGAGGTCTGACGGAAGTCAGCGGGGGCCGCAGTCTTGGGGCAAGCGATGGTTGAAGCGATCAAAGCATACCAATCAAAGAGCCAGAAATAGAGTGGGTTTTGGGTTACAAACAGAATCGTCCGCATTCTTCAGTCGCCGCGACTCGAGAGTTCGGGGCTTTAAATGTCTCAGGATACATTATGGTTACCTAACCTCGTAAATAATTGTAATTTTTGAATGGCTTTTAAAAAAAGTGGTAAATAAATTGTGATAGCACGAATTACCAACTGAATAAAGTTTCTTTATAGACATTTATGCATTTTAAAGACTTGATACTTCTCATTCAGACCAATTTTAAAAACGTAGCTGCTCCATTTCTGTGGAATTTTACGATTCGTCAGTTTCTCCATAACGTTATCTACAAATGTACCCACAGTGCATCTCCAGTTTTCAATATCCTAAGCAACACATTTTTCCGTCTACTAGGACAACACAAAATTAATGCGTGGAGACGAGAATTCAAGGGCACTAAAGTGATTTTAAATATGGACAAGTCATACTACTCAACATAGAAAGTATAACAAAGAGATAACACGCTGGATTAATATCTGCATCCTTAAAGATTTCGAAGAGATGTACTTGTAGAAACTCTTGAACATCTCTCTCCAACAACAGTATCACTTCGACACTTTTTTGAAACGTGCGAATCGTCTTTACGATTACTTTACACTCTCAGGAGTACAAAAACGATTTTGCGAGCGTTGAAAGCGAGGCGACGGATAGAGGCCTGGTTGCTACTTTTTAGGGGCGACGACGTCGGGTTCTCTTCCGCACCCCCGCGGCTGCCTCTGCAACTGCAAATCAACGCGCGCGGCGAGGGAACTTTCTCGCGCACGCAACTCGCGCGGAGCGCCGCGGTCGGGCCCCGCCCCACGCGCCCTCGCGGCAAACACGGGTGACTGCGGAGGCGGGAGCCAAGTTTTACTCGGAGGGAGGTGGTATTTGATAGTCGGGAAACATATGAATGGCACGTAGGACGATGGTATTGCAAGATATAGTGATGGAGACACTAAAAAACGAGCAAACATAAATGAACCCAATAAGGAATTCAGTGCAAAAGTGCAGGTTTGTCGCCAACAATAGCCAAGAAGTACTCACTTCAAAGCACTCCCTTCTTACAGTTCTTTTTACATCAGAGACCCATGGTTCTGTGGTCGGGGAGAACTTCGCGTCCAGTTCTTCAGTTTTGGCTTACCTTGTGTGGTGGTTCATCGATTCGTAAATGATTTAGTCTACGTAAGAAATGCAAACGATAAATTTTCACGTTGGAAAATAACTCCAACCCAATGACCATTGTGACGTTACAATTTACTCAGATATACGAGAATAGTTCAAAACTTTGATGATGATGATGATGGATTTCAAATGATCGGGAGGTCTCAGAGACGACCTTAACAGCAGTGTTTTTTTAAATATTTACACGGCTTTGAGATTCTTTATTGTACGATCAGATTTTTTGTGATAACCTTTCTTCCATTTGATCTATAAATATTAAAGTCCTAAAAACAAAACAATTAGGATCTACAGAGCCAAAAATTTCAGGCAATTAAATTCCTTGATATACTCTCTATTTTTGAAGACAATCAACAGATATGACAATTCAAAAAGCAAAGAAAATAAAAGCATTTACTTTATCTTTTCCTATAATGCAATTCTCCGTGGCTCATTAAAAATTGTCAGTTAGACTGTGAAGGTCCTATTCATTATTGGAACGCGTTTCGAATATTCTGCCATACGCTCTTCGCACCTCCTACGTCCATGTCCATGAGCTGTACGCTGCCTTCACAGGAGAATGCCAAAGAAGGCTCCAAAAGCGAGGGCGAATTTGCCTCCCAGCCAAGGACGCGACGTGTATAACATCACACACTGTGGCACCCCGTCAGGCAGCGCGCCGTTGCTGGAAGCTTCTCCGCGGTATTCGCACGGCGCCGCGCCCGCCCTCGCCCGTCGCGGGCGCCGGGGCGCCGGGCCAGGTTCGATCGGGCGGGCCGCCAAGGCCACCTCCGCCCACGCCCACACCCACGCCCGCGCAGCAAGCGCCCCGCCCCGGCGCTGCATTAAAGATGCGCTCGCATCCGCGCTCCCTGAACGGCACGCGATGGGGCGGCGCCGGCGCCGGCGACTCACCCCGGTGACCTCACCGGCAGAAATAGACCGCGCCGAACTGTTCTATGATGCACCGCAAGGAGGAAACGATGCGTCAATAGGGTATTGGTGTACGTTAACGTGGCATATTCTTTGATTTAAACATAACTGCACTTGACTTAAATTAGCTGTTACGATGTCATCCAATAGGGGGGTTGAACGTCACCATAGTGACGCACTGCAGGGACGTATAAGCTCCCGATTGGATGACACCGTAACAGCTGATTTATGTCAAGTGCAGCTCTAAATAAATCGAAGTATGGAGCCAAAGAAAAAATTGATCGAAAGTATCCCTTACTTTGAGGTGCACCACAAGGTTGAAAAATGTGCACTTCATCTTTCATTAATAACAATAAAATATGAACCCAGAGAAATAAACTCGGAAAAATTACTTTTAAATATTTCGTAACTGTTACAAATCTCGTGAACAATGAAATATTAAAAAGTAGCACCATGCGTCTTTTAAATAGAGTAAACACAAAGGAGTCGCTCTTCTTGGAAAGGCGTTATGCTTCTTCGAGTCTTCCATAATGCATCATGCTACATTGCACCATCATACAGACGGTTCATCTCATGAAAACCACATGAACATCCGGCAATTATCGCATCAAGAACGCACCACTTACTCCGCAGAAACGAGCCCGGGGGCCGTTAAAAAAAGTATCGGGTTTCGACTCGCCGGTCCCAAGAGTTCCCACGAGCCGCAGCGCTTCTCCACCCGTGCGTCCACGCACGTTATCGCATTTGCGGCGCGTGCCACCGCGCACGCAATGAATAATTGCATGCGCCCCGTCGCGGAGTAACCCTTGAAGGGGGTCGCAATGGAGTTTTATTGTTCCCGAGCGGGGGATCCGCAGATGAAGGCGGCCGCCAGGGGCGCCACCGCCGTCGAAGAGAGGCTGCTTTCGAGAAGAGGATTGCTACTCGTGTGAAGCGAACAGGCCATATGTCGACCGGGGAGAGGGGGAGACGAGAGCGCCCTGCTTGGGGCACAGGATGTCGCGGTCGTGTTTGATGAGGGTGCGTTATCTCTCTATCCAAGTTTCAGATGTTTCGTCAAGCTCCGAACTATTTTAGCCGTCACTGATAACTACGTGTGTGTATCCCATAATCAGCACTAAATCTATTTTACCATATGATATGGAATGTAATTTAATGTATCTCTCTCAAGTGTTTATTATTAACTACGATTTTGTAATAGGACTGAAATTGGAACCTTTCAAATCAAGGTTGTTTTGCGACCGAGCAGTTTTATCAAGATACACTAAAGCAATGAGAATTCATTAAGAATTGATTTCACTTTAGTGAATGTGTGATTTGTTCTAGTCAGTCACAAACGTATATTTATATTGTCATTATTATTAAATCTACGAAAAAATATAATTGTACCTATCGTTTAAATTGTTGCAAATAGAGCGATTAAAGACGGAATAAAAATAACTCAATGAATTAGCAGTTTCTTTATAGAAAGGAAAGCAGAAAGGAGAAATGCGCTCACCACACGGTGCCGGAAAGGAAGGAGATTGCTTTAGAAATGTAAGGTCACTCTAGCACTTGCAAGCATTCCCTCCAGGAATTTGTTTTAATCTGAAATTTGCGTTTTGTAAACAGGAAGACTGTTGCTTGTAAAAAGTTCTTTCCTTCTCAATCGTTTCCGGATACTGATCCCCGCACACTCGCGTACTTAAGAGTCCATTTAAGACGGTCAACGGGCTGCAAACGGAAGAAAGCATACGGTATCGCGGCCGCGGAACACGACTATCCCTCGCCCGTTTTTGAAAGTAATACCCCCGAAAGAATTTCAGGAAATATTGAAGAAATGTCTACCCAAGGATTTGGCATAATTACACCATTAAGAGAGATCGATTGATTTTCTGATGTTGCAGATACAGTGTACATGAAACTTATTGTGGTAATGTAGGGTCGACCGCCTTATTCCATGAATGGAGTAAGTAAATATTTTTCTAACCTACTTTACTTGCATATTGAATATTCACCGAGTGATCGAAATATTTGCATTTTAAACCCTCTGAATTGCGAGACTGGCGTGCGGAATTCCATGCGCGTGGCGCCCCTTGAGCCTGTCCTTTTATGAAACGCGCGAGAGGTGGGCGCACCCTGCAGAATGGCCCACGGCGCAGCGTGCAGAATCGTTTTGCGGCGCCGCTGGTTGCGAAAGCAGCAGCCACCTGCAGCAGCAACGACCGCGGCGGTGCGGATGGTGATTGTGATTGTGATGCTGATGAAGTGGTAGTGGTAGTGGTGGAGGCAGCGTAGGGTTGGGGAGGTGCTGGTGGTGGTGGTGGTGGTGGTGGTGGTGGTGGTGGTGGTGGTGGTGGTGGTGGGGCGGCGGCGGCGGCGGCGGCGGCGTCGGTGGTGTCGGCGGCGGCGGCGGTGGTGGTGGTGGTGGTGTGGTGGTGGTGGTGGTGGCGGCGGGGTGGTGGTGGTGGCGGCGGCGGCGGCGGCGGCGGTGGCGTCGGTGGTGGCGTCGGTGGTGGTGGTGGTGGTGGTGGTGGTGGTGGTGGTGGTGGTGGTGGTGGTGGTGGCGGCGGCGGCGGTGGTGGTGGTGGTGGTGGTGGTGGTGGTGGTGGTGGTGGTGGTGGTGGTGGTGGTGGTGGTGGTGGTGGTGGTGGTGGTGGCGGCGGCGGCGGTGGTGGTGGTGGCGGCGGCGGCGGCGGCGGCGGCGGCGGCGGCGGCGCGGCGTGGCGTCGGTGGTGGCGTCGGTGGTGTCGGCGGCGGCGGCGGCGTGGTGGTGGTGGTGGTGGTGGTGGTGGTGGTGGTGGTGGTGGTGGTGGTGGTGGTGGTGGTGGTGGTGGTGGTGGTGGTGGGGTGGCGGCGGCGGCGGTGGTGGTGGCGGCGGCGGCGGCTTGATAACACCATACATGCCAACAGCTATGTTCATTAGTGGATCCTTTTTTTTATCCCGGGAGGTGGCGGTGGTACATTCCCTATGGATAGTGAGATTAGGCGCTGACCTAAACGTCAGCCTGTGAGGGATTTCCCTCTGAAGGTATCCCCCAGTCGAGTCAAGCTCTAAGCTCCAGACAAGTGTAGTAGTATAGAGTGTGTGTGTGTGTGTGTGTGTATACATGTATAAGAGTGTGTTTTTGCGGGAGGAAAACATAGGACACAAGAGGGGAAAGAAAGATAGCACGCGATCCGTGGCCCGTTTTTTTAGGGCACTCCTCTGGCTTTCTCCTAGAACTGATCAGAGAAATCGAGAAAAAAAAAACACGTATCAGAGCAGCCGGCTGCTAGAATTTGACTCAGCTATGTAGCTAAGTCGAGGACCTTCTGGTCTCAATAGCTGTAAAGACAGCGGTAATACTGGCTTTGTGTTACACTCAGCGGGTTCAGTGGTGGTGGCGGCAGCGGTTGTGGTGGCGGGAGGGATTGCGGTGGAGGAGACTACCGCTATGCGAAACTCCGCCGTCATCGTGTTGAATGGCGTGTGGCAAGAGCACTTGTACTTTCGCGGGCCATATCAAAAGCCATCTCGACCTTATTGTCGGCTGCGGCGTGCCTGGACGGCGGCGGTCAGCTGAAAGGGCAGAGACGCAGCCCCGCGGTGGACCACTGCAACTCCACCCTGTTCAACGCTCAGAGCACCGCGAGCGAGGGGAAGCTGATGCCAGACTAGGCGGCAGGTACGAACTGTACGGTGTAACATGCACGTTGCTTCGTTGATTTGCTGAAAGGAAAGTATACGTGATACAAGGTTTGTAGTGGAGACTTCTGTTTGAGGTCATACTTTTTGGAAAATCGATGTTGCTCGAATTTGTGATTTTTCTCGAGGGAACATTATACAATGCAGAAAGAGAAAGAGGTAATAGCGATGGAATCTACAGACAGAAATTTAAACTCAGAAAAAAATCATGATGTTCAGAAGGTTTAAGTAGGTATTGTAACGTTTCCCCTGACTTTGGGCCGTTAAATAAGCTTTCATAAAAGGCTCTAGAAAATACCATGCTTACATGAAAAGAAAATCAAGAAGCCACACGGAACTGGTAGTTGCCGCGAAGATTACCGCCATCCGAAATCAGGCACGGCTATTAGTCTTCAATGATGTAACTTAATATGTGATGTAAGTACCTCTCACGGGAAAGCTCAAGTTTCACTTGTATACAATATACCCGCAGCTGTCGAACCGATATAATCCTTCCTTATGCGACCGAGAAAAGAAGTTTCAGCATAAAGACGTATACATGAGGCGACGCTACTTGGAGTCTAAGAACCCAGATCGCAACACTCGAGAGGTTCGTAGAGCGTCGGGCTAGCCCTTCAAGTGCAGCCCGCGTGTGGGACATTTATGCCGTGGAGGGCTGCACTCGGCGCCGCAAAGGCGAAGGTCTACAAGCAAAGCGCTTAGTGGTTCGTTTACCGGGCAAGGACCTCCCGGTTCGGTTCCCAACGACACGAATCGCGCGCGCGTCATCGCGAAGGGGTTGATCGTCGCCCCCATTCACATCAACTCTCGGCTCGAGCGAGTGGAAGGGGGCGGGGCGGGGCGGGAGCAGGGGTAGAGGAGGCGGAAGAAGGGAGAGATGGAATTTCTCGTGGCGGGGCAGGGTGTGGGGGGGAGGGCGGTCCAGCGCGGAGTAGGACGCAGCGTGTGGTCGCGAGGCGGAGTGGGCAACGCCGCGGACTGTCCGTAGGCGGCGCCTTGCGTGCGAACAGGCAACGGGACAACGCACCCTGGGGTGAATGACGATTGCAGATGGACAAAGGTCAAGAAATTATTATAATTGGGTTTCCTAACAAAGGGCGCTTTACTTCCAGCCCACCGACTCGCAGTCTGAATGAAATTTTCCGTTAGACCAAACAATTGCCAGAATGAGTCTGCCCGCCGAATAGTAAATATTAAACAATACTCTAAGATTGCATGCTGTCGATTTCTATTCACCATTACGAGTGTTCATCAAAGATGAACAACAGATGTAAGAATAATTCACGAATGAACAGACGAATGACGGCAAGTGAAACTAATCACACACACACACACACAGACAGACACACACAGACAGACAGACAGACACACACAGACAGACAGACAGACACACACAGACAGACAGACAGACAGACACACACAGACAGACAGACAGACACACACAGACAGACAGACACACACACACAGACAGACAGACACACACACACAGACAGACAGACAACACAACAGACAGACAGAACACAGACAGACAGACAGACAGAAGACACACACACACAGACAGACAGACACACACAGACAGACAGACAGACACACACACAGACAGACAGACAGACACACACACAGACAGACAGACACACACACAACAGACAGACAGACACACACACAGAGACAGACACACACACACAGACAGACACACACACAGACAGACAACACACACACAGACAGACAGACAGACACACACACAGACAGAACACACACACAGACAGACCAGACACACACACAGACAGACAGACACACACAGACAGACAGACACACACAGACAGACAGACACACACACAGACAGACACACACACAGACACACACACACAGACACACACACACAGACACACACACACAGACACACACACACACACAGACACACAGACACACACACAATTCTCGCCAAATCTATGAATTGGCTAGGAAAATAATCAAATATTGATATTTTGCAAGGGGTTTTCAGTAATATCGAAGAAAAAAATCTGTATGCAGAAGTTTCAGTTAGTATTTTAAGATTAATTTACAATTTTCATAAGAATACAACACTTTGGTGCGTAAATGAAATGGGGTGAAAATTAATTTTATTAAAGGTAATGTCAAACTCCCTCGAAACGTATTTTGCCCTACAACTTCTCGGATTACTCCCAGTGCGGGGCGGGGCGGGGCGGGGCGGGGCGGGGCGGGCCAGCTGGGCCGGGACAGGAAGGCCCCAGGCCCGCGCGGGTGCCCAGGGGCGCAGCTGCGCCGGCGGAAGTGACGTTTACCTGTGCAGGGGGCGCTGGCGCTGGCGGAGGCGCAGGCGGTGGCGTCGGCGGCGCAGGCCATCCCCTGCGCGCGAGGTGGCCCATGCGGCGGACGCGGGGGGGGGGGGGACGGCGCCGGGAAAGGGGCGCTGCGGGGAGCGGCGGTCTGCGAGACTTTCGGCGAGGGGCAGAGCGCGACAAAAAACGACTCAAAAATTTGGAATTCGAACTTTTACTGTCTTCGACATACATTCGCTAGATTTCTATTTCATCTTTTATTGTATTTTAAATTATTTATAAATTGTTACCATTTTTACTGTATCATATTACGTATTACTGTATCATATTTTGTATATACGTACGCCATTAATACTTTATTCGTTGTATTCTGAGGAAGTGCTTTACAGAAATCTTATCACAAGCTTTTCTGGACAAGTGTGAAACGGTTGTACACAATCCATGAGAATCCGCGTTGGTTTGTATTTGCCTTCCATTCCACAGCCTCAAAATGAAATAGTTCATGGCACACACGCGAGATTCAAAGCAAAAACCCTAGGCAAAAACATCGACGTGCCAGCGGTAGGTAGACAATTTGAAAACGAAAAGTATATGGACTAATATTTGCAGCAGTCAGAAATAAAGTACAAACTATAAACAAACAACAATTGGACGTAATGTATGTTTGTGGGGTTAGTTTTTATCGAAGAAAATGATTTCGAAGAAAATGATTTCCTAGAGAGAGAACCTACTTTTCGAAATGAAGAAATATTATCCAACGTGATGGGAGTTGAAAAAATACATGGATATCTCTGGAAGACGTTTGATCGACAAGTAAAACTAAAACAATAAATGGATTATGATTTATTATAGAGCGGAAGAGAAAGAAACAGAACGAAGACGAGGGAAAAGACACTGCTGAACATCCGTGAATTAAATTTGAAATCTCTTTTACAGGGACTAACTGCAAATCTTGATCTTGTAAAGGTCAAAAGATGTCAATATAGTTTCACTGTTGTCTTTACTTATCCCATCACTAGTGGCCCACACCGCTCATTCACATTCATCACATGCGAGTCTTTTTCTTCCTTCCTTTCTCCACCGGAGGAGAGATTTAACAAGATAAACGGCGCTACCATTTCAACGATTTACTACGTCAGAACCAGCCTAAGAAGCGGGGAGCGAAATCTAGATAGAACAGTTGTATGACACCGCAACCTTAATACGCAGCCCCCAGCCATTTTTTACTCCATACGAACAGGACGGCTCCGCCCACCCAGCCGACAGCGGGAACCGGTTCGGTTCCGCCGGCGAGCAGAACATGGAACAGAAATTGACAGCCCCGCCCCTTCTCCCCACGTTTCGATGCTGCGGGGTGCAGAACATATGCATGCCCCCCTAATATCTCGCCGGGATTACCGCGGCCTGCATACCAGGGGGATGGCGCGGGGATGGTTGCAACTGCGGGTAGAACTGCAATCGTGCCATTAGAAGAGGGGAAGGATTCTGCGATAAATATGGGGTGGCAATGGTGATGAAGGGAGATTAGAGCCTGCAAGGACTGGTGAAAATGGAGCTAGGGGAAGAGAGATCACAGAAAAAAAGCGATAATGTGGCGAGAGACATTAGAGGGACGCAAGAGGTTGGAATTGTTCTAAGAGGGACTAAGTCAGCGAGACATGTGACCATACAGTGGAAGTAGGAATTCAGCGAGAATAGGAAGAACGAGAAAGACTAGTTGTGGAAGCGAAGGCGATAGTGATGGTGAGTGGTGAGTGGTGAGTGGTGAGTGGTGAGTGGTGAGCGGTGGGTCGCAGAGGCAGAGGCGGTGGCGGTGGCGGCGGCGTGTACTCGCACGCGAGAATCAACAAAGCAGCCATCTGCCGTCGGGCCACCGCCCCGCCCCGCCGCAGCTAACCGTCGCTCCGATTTAAATCCCAGACAAAGGGCGCCGCATGTCGGTGACCCCGCGCTGAGCCCTCATGCTGCTCCGCACTAACCCTCGCCGTCCTCATCCGGAAGCCGAACTAGTTTCCCATTGCACATCTTACGTGGTGCAGTCATCATTATCCAGAATATTGAGCTGGTGAACCACAATTACTTTTATACTTCTGGAGTAGGCGTACTCAAACTTAATTCATGCAGTCATAATGTTAAAAACCGCCCGAGAAAAGATCACAGAAATGAAAAACCAACGGGAATAAAATTACTTTTTATTTCACTACAAGAAAGTACAACATAATATTTATGCTGGCTAACAAATTAATTATTTATTCTAAGTGGGGGTTTTCCGAAATGTATTCTTGTGAGTCGATATGTGCAATATTTCCTTTTGATTGAATTACAGACTTTAACGTTCACGTCAAAATTATTACGTTAAATGCCAGAAACACATTCTCGAAATCTTTAGAAGTTCACAGGAACGTGCAAAGAATGTATAACGATCGAACGTCGTTAGATATCTCGGTAATTTTCCTTCGGACGAGATTAGTACCGATATTAGAAGTGGGTGGCCTTCGACCAAGCAAGTCCAGACCAGAATTACTACCAAGTGAAAGTCATTCTTTTCTCGCACATTAATCTATTGCATAGAACAAATAAAACAAGAACTTCGTAAGCATTGAATGGGCGTCAAGAAATAACACCGAACAGCAGGGAGACTGTTTTCCAGAATACACCCACAGCGGTCGAAACGGCAAGCCAGCAGACGATGAGACGTGGACAGCTGGCAGTAACCCCGAAGAGGCCCACCCTCGAATATAAAGGACCTCCTAACGCACGTATCGCACAAAAACACGCGGCTCCCAACTGTCAGAAGAAGTTTCCCCCTCGCGCTCACGCCGGTGGCCTTTCACTTGTTTATCCCGCTGGTTTCCCCCCAAATCTCATTTTCAACGAGTAAATCCCCGAAAAGCAGACGCGTGCGGGGACCGCGTGGGGCAGCGGGGGGGTCCAAGATCTCCAAGGGGAGGCTGGTCGGAGAACGACACGAGCGGACACGGCACAATGTACGACACGTGTGAGAGTGAATCTGGACTTAGGGAGAGATGGAAGCGATGGCGTTATTGAGAAGTGGAAATGGAGGGGGACTTTGACTGAAATTGGGGGATAGCAGAAATGTTTAAGGACTCACGTGAAGAGGTGGCGAAGAGCAGTTGGTATGGAACCAAACAGATGTGAAGAGAATGAACTATTTACTAAGACTACTAGGCAAATACAGGATCCACATGGGGGATCTTCGTAGGTGTGTGCTGAACAGCCAGAGACGGGAATCGACACTTCAGAAGATTTGAAATGAAGGAAAACGAAATGACTGGGAATGGCGAACGGAAAGGGCACAGCAGTGCAACAAAGTTCAACGAAAAGACGATGGAAGAGAAGGGCACGAAGCTGTGACATGCTCCCTAAAGCGTACGCTAAAACTACGAGAACATCAGGGCGTGGCAAAATGCGAACGAAGAGGGGAGAAACCGAACGCCTCGCGTGAAGCAAGGGCGCGCGCGTCTATTGTGAGCGGCTACGCCGCGACCCCCGCGTTCCGCCTGGTTACTCGCGAGATTCCCGGATCCGGGCCACCGCTCTCCGGGAGAGGGATATTGAAATCGGTCGCCATCTGCGCCTTCCACTAATACGGCTGCCCAATCCCGCGCCCGCAACGCCAGCGCAGTCACCGCTAACTTCACCGTCGTTGTCAACGTCGGAACTAGGGATGCGACATTGTTGTTTTAAAAACAGATGTTTTTATATCATCCCTTTATTTAACATCGAGGTTCCGTGTTCCATGCTTTTACGTGGTTGATATTTTTAAATGGAAAAATGTAGCACCATAACATTCTATCACAATTTTCTGATATCTGTATATTGAATATTGTTCAGACGAAAGTGACCAAGGCCGAAAAATAAATAAAATTGAGTTTTCATCAATAAAGAAGCACTTTTTTTTATCAAATCAGATAAAGTTTCGTTAATTATCCTCATGATATTTTGACTTATTTGGGCAAATAAATCTCAATTCAAAATTTATAAATGAGACCTCTTTCAAATTAAATCCCCTCCCGTGAACTTCAAGGGATACTAATCCAGTTTTAAACACGCCTATGTTTAATAACATCGATGGTTTGGGGTTTTATTAGCATACGTTTTAATTTTGAGCTTCAATGTTTAGAAACATCGATGTTTTGTTGACGGCCTGAATATCACGTTAATGTCAGCAATTTGTCTCCAACCACGCCCGCACTCTCAACAGAGCCAGTAGCCTTCCTGGCTGCCGCTTCCTCTGCACACGCCCCCCGCTGCTGTCGTTGCCGTTGCCACCGCCAGGCGGCAGCTGTCGCGTGCGGCCCCAGGCCTCCGCAGGCCTCAACGGCGCAGCGGCGGGCGGAAACCCCCGCTCCGGGGGGGCGGCATCGCGTTGTGCCGTCGCGCGGACACGCGATTCTCGGATTTACGAGGCACGCCCCCGAGGCGGAAGACGGCAACGAACGGAGATTCAGAATTCGGTGATGTTACACAACTTACTTTCGCGGCTGTATAGCCGGGTTATTTTTAGATCTCAACCGACGTTTGGCGTGAGTGATAGCTGCCTACATTAGTTTTAGTCGGCACGCACGTTCCAGGCATCAATTCTCGTTTGAACGAGGTTCTGAGGAAATAAAGTTTGAACGCGAAAACTAAAAGAATGCGTTATCTCGGCCTGATGAATAAAAGATTCGGGTGTTTTAATCGGAAGGGTAATGATTTGAAAATATCCAAAAATGTCAGTCTCTACTTGGAAATGTAAAAGTGGCACAAGTGAAGGCGGAGTATGTCGAACTATGGCATGGAGTTCTTTGAAAGTGAACAAGCCATTTTGGACTTCGAAGTACTTCAAGTGTTACAGATTAAAGAGAAGGAGGATATCAAACTTTTTAAAATAATAAGTTCCATTGTCTTTTCCAAAACTTTCCATTTTTCACAATATTAAGTATGTTAAATTCTCGAACATGAAAAAAATAGCCATATAGAAATTTGAGGAAGCATTCTGGAACTAACCAAACCGGGTTATCAGAAGATGTTATATTTTAAACATATTTAACTTGGAAAGTTCTATTATGAAACATTCTCTACTAATGACAGCCATACCGTATGTACCTCTAATTTTACCACTTCAAAAACATGCGAGAAAGCGCACGCCATGTCCCTAGAACATTTTCCCCTACGCGAAACCGCGTCAGTTGCTCACTACGGAGGAAGTGCGTTCCGATCGACATCTGAAACAATTACAATCGAGGAATGTTATCAGCGTGCCGATCACGCGCGCGGCGGCCGTCTTACGCAACACGAAGCCATCGCGCACACCGCCGCCGCGGTTACGCCATCGGTGCTCCGGAGCGCCGCCCACCGACCGCCGCCTGCGACGCCAGGAATGCGCCGCTGGTGCTCGCTTTCCCCCGCTACCCCCCGCTAAATCGTCGCCCTCCCGAAAGCCCGCCCGCCGCCCCGGCCTACGTCTTAAGACGGCTCCCACATTCGGCATTCGCCGAGCAACGAGCTAGCGCTCGCCCTATCCCGAGCAGCTGACGTGTTCGGCGAATGTTAGCTCCCTTTGATGTGCCTAAAAGTCCGACACGCGGTGGGTAGGGCGAACCCCGAATGTTCGTCACTCGGCATATACCAAGCAACTCATCCACACTACACGGGACTCGGCGAGCGGTTGTTCGCTGTTCGCCGAATAACGAATGTGTGCAGCCGCCTTTATACTGTGATTTTTCTGGAGCCTGTGACACTTCACAGCTGTTACCATTCATCCAATCGGGACCTTACTCGTCACTGTGATGGCGTTCAACCTTCCCATTAGACGACATCGTAACAGCTGATTTACTTCACAGGCAGCTATGAATACATCCAAGTACAACATTTGCTGGCGTAGGTAGAGCTCAAGCCACTCAGGGGGCCGTGATCCTTTCGTCTAGTGATGGAGTTTCAATAGCTACGGCCATTTACACCCGTGAGCGTTGATCTAATGTGTAGATGAAAGCGATATAAATGACGTGAATGATAATACAGCAACGGTGGAATAAGATGTAGAAGAGGGGAGAAAGGGGTTAACTCCCAGGAAACTAGTTTTGTCCACCACAAATTCCATCTTGATTGTCCGGGGGATCGAACCCGCGCTCTAGAGCTGGAAGGTATTTGCGCCACAAGCCCCTAAACCGTATTCGTATTAGTTAGCGGTGCTCGAGAGGAGTACTTAAGACTTGCAAACGACGAAGTTTCTGGAAAATAATCCGGTTTGGGACTCCGCCCCCGTGCATTTGCGACAAAATACGCAGACCACTTGCTTATTTGATTGATTCAATTATGCCTCCACTTCGTGCGCGAGGAGGAGAAGAAGAAGAAGAAGAAGAAGAAGAAGGAGAAGAAGAAGAAGAAGAAGAAGAAGAAGAAGAAGAAACACCTTCGGCGGCCGCGTTGTTTACCATTGCCCCATTGCCGTGGCGAAAAGGTGGTGGCAACGTAGACGGCAGAGGGTAAGACCTGTCCCCAGCCACTCGTGATCAGAATCTGTGTCACTCAAGAAAAGAATTTGTAAACAATTTTCAGGCTCGTTCGTCCTAGAGTTTAGAACCTCACATAGTGTAGATAAAAATATTTTTAAAATTCAGTTTAATTACAAAATCGAGTTTAATAATCGCGAATCTGGTTAATCAAGTTTTAACGTACATGCATTTAAGTTATGCCAGAGGCAGTAAAGTAAGTCCTAACGTTTCACCATTGTATGTGGTTAGCCCCTATCGCCCACAAATACTTGCTTGAAAGTGCTCTTATTTCTAGAAGGATACGAAAAATCAGTTTCCACCAAACAGACCGAGACGCGTCCAGACATCTCTTGTCCAGAACTGTAGTCCGGAAGCGGACTAAACGTAACAAACGACAAACACACCCAGGTTATCAAATTTGTATACTTAGGATGATCATTTTAAGCTTTTGAACGGTATCAACACCGCGTGCGAAGACACAAGCGGACATGCATTTGTGAACACAGACCGCGTGTGGCGTTCGGCGGCGGGGAAGCGCAGCGCGGGAGCGGCGGATCGAGGCCGCCCCGCCAGACGCCGCAGGCAACGGCGGTTCGCGGCGCGGGACCCACTGGACCAACTTTCGTGGACCGGTCACGGCAGCGCGCCGCCCCGCCGAACGACCTTCCGCGCAACGAGCTCGGCCCGCCCGGTTTCGCGGAACAAATTGCACTTGCGACGCTGCTTGGCTTTAAGAGCAATTTTTGAGTTTTCTGAAGTTGAGTGTTGGTTTCTCGTCGGAAGTGGTTCCACGCTGTGAATTAACAGCGCGGGCAGAAAAAAAGATGTGGTGGAAAAAGGTCGAATGTTATAATAATGAAGCAAATTGAAGGAACAATGCGCCTGCTCGAGGTGAAAACACAGTAAGTGGAAAATTGTATTTTTATGAAAGAAAGTTTCTAGATTTTCTTTGGTCTTGAGTGGATACATTTTGGCTATTACGCTTGAGAAATCATTGAACTTACAGAAGATATTTAAAAATAAGAATTTTAAAAGTGTATTTGCCCCCAGAATATGCAATAGTGCGTAAAATTTTTTAAAGCGTTCGTTTTATTACTATTTTGGCATGGAGCAACCGAATAGATGTTGTTAACAAGAAAAAGTAAATAAATGCTCGTAAATGTATTGATTAATAATAATAATAATAATAATAATAATAATATAAATTATTATTACGAAATAAATTATCTTACTTTCGATTGGCATATATTCTTTCAATTCTGCCGAGGACTAAGTATTTAAATAATTACAAAATGGTTCAATTAATAAGAAATTTAAGAATTATGAATGTTAGAATATGGAGCTCACGTATATGCTTCCAATACTTCGTTAATTTACAATTTAAAACAGTTTTTGGCCTACCATTTCGATGAAGAACATGTAGGCTCGACAAACAATGTCACACCATTTGTTCGTGCAACAGTCGACAACTGAATCAAGATCATTTGGTCTCAAAGATGTATGAGACAAGATCAATTGTTCGAAGGTCACATACAGTGAGTAGCAAAAAACCCCCCAAAAAAAGTATGTAGATTGTTTGCAGAGGGACGATGTCAGAAGCACATTGAGTACTCTAAAACCATCAGCAGATAAGTGAGGGAAAGACGTCAACACAGCTGTAACAGAAACGTATCTCCTAAAAAAAGACGTCATTCACGTTATCTTCGCGGTTCTCTTCAAAGAAACCTGAGGTCACTTCGGCGACAACGAACGTGTAACATACACACATAGCCCCGTGGATTGCTATACATGCTTCGTGGCACGAATATCACAGATGAACAAACTTAGATAACTGTCAAACAGAAACGAAGAAGCTGCTGTAATGTTTTGCTCTTTGGCGTCGGATGTTTGATTTGTACTGAACGAGTTACACAACACCGTCAAGTTGAGGAGTTGGTAGTTTGAGTATCAGCTGCCCCGGTGCGTTCCGATCGCCAGCGCAATGTGCGGCGTGTGCCCGTCTTCTGTTACAGCAGGTTCCATTACGTCGCCAACGAACGGGAGAGCGCGCGCAACCGTTCCTCTCGTTACCACGAGAAGACACACGATCCGCCTCGCGGTTAAAGTACACCGGAGGCGACTCCGCACATGTTCCGCTCGCCGGGCACACGAGATGTGTTTGCACACGTGATCCGCCAGCCCACGCGGGGTCCAGGCGGCGAAGCTACCGTGCTCACGCGAAACCCGAACACCGCACCACAAATGGTGTGCGTAGTGTAAATACAATGAAACGAAAATGAGCGAATGAATGCAATGCGAGATCAGTGTAAATAGTGCGAATGAGTGCGAGAATTGGGAGTGTAAATGAGAATAAAAATAAGTAAAAGTTCAAACTAAAACGCGCCAGTTATAAGTAAAAACTTTTTTCTGTATCTAAGGAAACGGCTAAAGCTAATTTGTAGTAAGTGGGTTAGTTAAGGCATTCTACCTATAACTTATTGTAAGGTTAGCTTTAGCTAGTAGATTATAAGTACTCCCCCCTTCTGCCGCAAAAGCCAAGTAGGGCTGTGGCGCGCAGATTGTACTGCACCAAAAAGTAAATACATTACCACTTCGCCAAGGGTACTGGTGGTGTTGGGGAACTTTGAGGGGGAAAAAGAAAGAACTCCGTCACCGCCGCTGCTGGTGTATCGTTTCAAGACGGCGCGGAGGTGTCGAGTGGATCATATTCCACCTTAAAGGAGGAGGGTCAGGATGGACTCGCGTGCGGAGGAGGGGGGGCGGGGGCAGAGAACTGGCGCGATCGTTACTGCCCGAAACAAATCACTGAAACTCGAAAAATGATGTGCGTAAGTAAATAATTTGGAAATTCTGTGGAAATGCTTCACCTTCAAGTTCATGGAATGGATGCATTTTCATTTAATTATAACAGTTAATACAACGTTAACCGCGCTCGAGTTCCGCCAACTTTAATTAATCCCTTTCATTTTCCCTTTTCCCTGGAGTCCGGTAACTAACTTTTCCTTTCGGTTTTCAATTCGAGATGTTACTACTTTATACTGTGTAATAAAAAGTTTTAAAGATTATCTAATTAATAAACTTGAATTCCATTTCCCGCTCACGGGATACTCTTTTCCAGTCCGCTCTCAACTGGCTCCGGCTGTCTCCTGTCTGGCGCCTGGGTCAGGCCAAAGTGCCAGAGAGCGAGATACGATAGAAAGGGTCGTGTGAGCAGACAGCCGCAGAGGACACACCCACTTATAGAGAGAGGTGGCCCTCGCGGCATGTGACTGCACCTGAAGGCGGTAGGGTGACCGACTCCGTGGGTGCGTATCTGTCTGTGCGGGTGGATGATGTGGCCAAGCGGCGGGGCGAACATCAATGGGCGGGCGGGCGAGAAGGCCCGTGGGCGTGTGTTGGCACGCGACCTCGACGCCGATCGAGTTCTCCTGCGGCGGAGCGCAACCTTCTGTGGCGTCGTGGTAGCGAAATGACTACACAGACACGAGCTCTAGTTACAATATTTATTTACAGAATATTATACAGTATGTACAGCTCTGGGGTTCCGTTCGCAATCTACCTCCGCGACTCCACGCACCCTGCTCCCATCTCCTGGCTAGTGCATCCTCCACCCAGACGCTTTACCGCGCCGGTGTCCTGACACCCGGTGCTACGCGCGTCGCAGTGTCCAAGGAATGCACTACCGCCAACGGCCGCAGTTGCGTCCGCACGCGAGGCGATCTCTAAACGAACTCCTCTTTCCGGCCGGCTGCTTCTGGCGGTCATGTCCCCACCCCACCCCTAGCTTCTCTGCACGTGTGGGTGGCTCTGAGACCACATGGCCAGCCAGCCTCCCTGACCGCCGGCGGGGGTCAGGACTCTCTGCCCGGCCGACTTGCGTCCGGGTGTTAATAGCTCCTTTTCAGTTGACAAAAGCTACTAACAGCTTTTGTACTAGCCGACCGGATGCACTTCCCTCTGCTAAACTTCTAAAGATGGTCGAACCTGGCCGCCATGTGGTGACGTTACAGACTCCTATATCGCGGAAATGAATTTTTCCGCAGGTGCCAACCACAGGACAAAAATTCACTAGTAACCTGTATTCTGGATTCTACATGGCCGTTTTGGCCTACAGGCTAAAGCAATTCTCTATACCTTTACTATTTTTTCTCCTAGCCATTCTAATCTAATGTCTCGACTGCAGAACGACCCCAGTTTTTTCTGTCAGTACAAAGCAAGATTACAATTTCGTATTAGATCTATGTCATACACACATATGTACATTTATATATTATTTTCAATCTTCATTTCTATGATACACATGAATATGACCTTGAGAAAAAACAAAAAAAAAACATATCAACTAAAGCATACATGATTATACATTAGAAACATCTAACAACAAGACATTATGACATCAATAATTATAAACTTTGAAACAACGATTAAACTTGAACCTAAATATAACTTCGACAAAAGGAAAAAAACAAAAAACAATACATATATAAGCACATTTTGGATTTATATATGCAACCGTTGCAAGGACCCTACAGTGTGTCCTTCCGCATCATGGTGATCAGATCAGCCTTCTCAAAACATTCGACTCAATGCGTCGACATTTACATGTTCTTTCCCCTTTTTATGAATGATTTCAATGTTGTGATATTGAATCATTAGTGACCACCTCATTAACCTAGGATTTTTTCCAGAACAATTACTTAACCATACCAAGGGGTTATGATCAGTCTCAATTTTGATCTTTACTTGCCCGTCTAAATAATATTTCAGTTTCTGCAAGCCCCAAATTATAGCCGTACACTCCTTTTCCGTTGCACAAAATTTAATTTCCGAGTCAGATAATTTCCTACTTATGTACAATATGGGATGTTCATCCCTTCCTCATCATTTTGAGCCAGAATTACGCCTATTCCACGATCTGATGCATCACATTGCATAATAAATGGTTTGCTGAAATCTGGAGCGTGTACTACAGATTCACTACATAGGGCGTCCTTTAGGGCTTTGAATGAGTCATCACATTCTTGCGACCAATTTACTTTGCCTTGGCGTTCCCTCCACGCAGTAAATCTGTTAACGGTGCCGCTTTTTCTGCAAATCCTGGAATGAACCTTCTATAATATCCTGCGAGCCCTAGAAAAGCCCTGACTTGCTTTTTGATTTGGGAAGCGGATACTCTTGGATCGCGTGAACCTTTTGCTTGGACTGGCCTCATTACGCCCCGCCCACAACGTATCCCAAGTACTGCACGGAATTCCTAGCGAATTTACATTTAGTCGGCTGGACATGCAGTTTCGCCTTTTTGATAATCTGAAATACTTCTTCCAGATGACGGATATGATCTTCCCAGTTATTACTAAAAATGGCAATGTCATCCATATACGGTACAGCAAATGTACTACACGAATCTAACAAGGATGCCATCATGCGACTGCACTGGTAAGGTGCGTTCTTAATCCCAAAGGGAAGTCGTAATGGTCGATAAGTTCCGAATTTCGTCACAAAAGCCGCATAACGCTGTGCTCTCGGCGTGAGGGCAATTTGCCAATAACACTTTGCCAAATCAAGTGTGCTAATGATTTTGGCCGCCGCCACTGTCTCTATTCTTTCCTCCATGCTCGGTAAGGGTAATACTCTGTCTTAATGCATTGATTCAGACGTCTGTAGTCAATACACGGCCGCGGCTTCCTTCCAGTGCTTCTACTAAAATCATCGGTGAGGTATAATCTGAATCACCTACTTCAATGATTTTATCCGTAACATTTTGTAATTTCTTCTTTCAGAATTTCCGACTGTCTAGGCGACATACGGTAGGTGCACTTCTGACAGGTTTGGATTCGTCCATGATTTCGATATCCATTGTTACCATGTCAGTCAGACCAGGCTTGTCCGAGAATATCTCTCTATATTTGAATACTATCTCTTCCAGCCTTTTCCGAAACTCCGGTTCGACATCTGTCCCCTCGAACATCGCTTCTAACTCAAAATCCCTATTTTCTAGTTTCACGGCATACTTGTCCAATTCATCTTCGTCTGGTTCGAACTCGGTGCCTGTGTTGCCACGTAACTAATGTATTCCGTTCTCTGATGGTACCTTTCAACATGTTCACATGGTATACACGGCCCTCTTTTTCCCAGGTAACAAAACGACATAATTCGTTTCGGATATTTTTTCTAACACCTCGCCGGGCCCGACCCATTGTACCGAAAGTTTCTGGGTTCTGTTCGGCGCTAACACTAGGACACGATCTCCTACAGCAAATGTACGGTGCACTGCTTTGCGGTCATACCACACCTTTCTTTTCTTGCTCCTTAACTAATTTTTGATGAGCAAGCTCGCGCGATCTTTTGAGACGGTTCACTAATTTAAACACGTATTCGACCACGGAGTTCTCTTCTTCCTCAGTTCCCGCAAGGCGCTCATACATTAAAGTGATGGGAGTACGTAAGTTCCTGCCATACACAAGCTCAGCGGAGTGAATCCTAAGCTTTCGTGCACAGTAGTCCGTAACGCAAATAAGATTGCCGGAAGCTGCTTCTCCCATTCCGTGCCCGCTTCCAAACACATAACCTTAATGAGTCTATTCATCGTTCGATGTACACGCTCTATTGCATTGGATTGAGGGTGGTACGGCGAACTCCTAACTAGCCGAATTCCGAATTTCTGTGCGAATTCCGCTGTCAGTATACTAGTAAAGCAAGTGCCTTGATCCGTTGCACTCTTTGGGAACCATTCTACTAAATAATTCCAGTAGCGCATCATAACCGTAGTTTTATTTTGCCAAATATTTCTGAGACAGGCGGTACTAAGGTAAGGTAGCCACGCACCTTCTCTCCCGACCTTCCCACCTTCTGACAACTATCACAAGATCTGATAAATTTTTCCATTTCCTGGAAACAATTCGGCCAATAAAAGTATTTAGCCATGCTATCCTTGCTCTTAGTGGTGCCTAAGTGTGCATTGGCTGTTTCATGACACAACTTAAGGACGGTACTTCGATATATTTCCGGTACAACAATCATGTCGAATCTTTCTTTAAATTTCTCTTTCTACTACTTGTACTTTTGAGTGTCGCGATCGAAATAACACTCGATCCTTAATGAAGTACGCGTCTTTTCCCTTCTCTGGTGCTCTATTCACGTACGCTTTGTATATTTCCTTCAGGCTATTGTCCTTGTTGTTCCGCCGCAAACGTCTCTCTGTCTACGCGGATTAATTCGACAACCTGAGGTTCAAGTTCCGTCTGACTTCCTCTACGGCTTGCGGTGGCTCCAGCCCTTCTGTTTCGTCAGCCCCGTCCGGGAGAGCCTCCTCGGTCGCTCACCTGACGGCGACTCGGATGCTACGGCCTCCGAGCCTCGGCCTGGGCCGCGCCCGCGCGAGTTACCACGGCCCCAACCACTTGCGGCTCTACGTAACCCTTGCGTATTTCATCGAGCAGCAGAGCAGTTCTGTTACTCAACAGATAGTAACCGATATCACATTCTTTTTTTACTACCGCTGCCTTCGTAACTACGGTTCCAAACGGCCCTTGAACTGTTACCTGCGCGACTGGCAAGTTCCGTGGTTCAGAGTCTAGTGGCTGAAATATCCAAACCGACTCGCCCGTCATGTGCTCATCTTTTACCAGCCGTTCATTAACAATATCAAAACTCGCACCAGTGTCTCTCAAAGTTCCGATCTGATTCCGTTAATTAATCCGGAAACCGTGTGTGGGCGAAATAATTCACGCGCATCTTGGTCGGCCACGACCAACCTTCTCCCCGTTTCGTGCACCTGGACAGTCCCGCTTAAGGTGTTGGGTCGAGCCACAAGAGAAACATTTCCGTTTGCTCGGCTGATCGAAATCTATTCTTACTTCACCCTTCTTATCATATGGCTTCGCACTATGCTTCTCCGAACTCGGGGTAATATCTGTAACTGGTTCTGCCTTCTTACCGTGCTTTGGAAACAAGCTCTTCCATCCTGCCCTATTATTTTCATAATTATCTAATTTTTTGGCGAAGTCCAACGCAACTGTAAATTTACCCCATTCGTCTATAAAATGTTCCCTGATCTCGGACGGAACCCGCCGCTTCATTTGATCGGTAACAATTAGATCAAGAAGAGCTTCAAAGGTAGATATTTGCAATCCCGCCACCCACTGCTTACAATAATTGTGCAACTCTCTCGCGTACACGTTCCAAGTGGTACCGGTCTGCTTCATATGTTTAGTAAATAGTTGCCTAAACTTTTCCGCATTAAACTTATACATTTCTAATAATTTTGCTTTTATCTCGGTATATTCAGTCGCATTTCCCCGACCTTCAATCATAAGCCATGAGTTGACTTGGTTCGGCAACAACCCCATAAGATTGATTACCCAATCTTCTTCCGGTACGCCCAATTGATTGGCCTGTGCTTCGAATACACTTAAATAAGCCGTGATGTCATCCTTTTCGCCTCTAAATTTATCCATTACATGATATAACTTAATGTGCGCTTTAGAATTTGCCTCGTACCTGCTTCCGAAATAGTCGTCGTCTGCCTCGTTAGCCTCAGCTTCTCCAGTTCAAACTCCCTTGCTTCTCGTTCCCTTTCCCTCTCCCTTTCTCTTTCCCTTTCTTTTTCCCTTTCTTCTCGTTCCCTCGCGATAATATCTTGACAATTATTCGCTAATTCTTTGACAAATTCTTCCTCGTAATGAACACTATCTAGAATTATCTGTTTGAGACTGATCACTGTATTCTCATTACTTACAGACTCTCCTAATTCTCTCGCGACCTGCACCAGACAGTCTTTCCGGTACTTTGCTAAAATGCCATTATGCCTGATTCTGATCGCTATGAATGCCGAAGGCTACACTTACGTCCGGTGTCCTTGATGTCCCTGTATCGGCGTCGGTTGGCTTTGACGTCGTCCTTCCTTCCTGTCCGGGATGGCTTCTTTCTTCGGTCCGACGATCCAGTCTCTGCCCCTTCGATGCCTTTACGATTTAAATAACCCCGTGCGTTACTACACCGGTGAGCCCTCGAAGTTCATCCAAGTACCGATATACGAGTCTATCGTAACCGCATACTTCCTCCCCAGCCTGGGTATTTATGCGCTGCACAATTAAAATTTGTTAACTAATTTTAACACAGCTTCCCTTGCCTGGGTTCGTTGACCGCTGCCACCATTTAAATAACCCGTCTGTGGCGTCGTGGTAGCGAAATGACTACACAGACACGAGCTCTAGTTACAATATTTATTTACAGAATATTATACAGTATGTACAGCTCTGGGGTTCCGTTCGCAATCTACCTCCGCGACTCCACGCACCCTGCTCCCATCTCCTGGCTAGTGCATCCTCCACCCAGACGCTTTACCGCGCCGGTGTCCTGACACCCGGTGCTACGCACTCGCAGTGTCCCAAAGGGAATGCACTACCGCCAACGGGCCGCAGTTGCGTCCGCACGCGAGGCGATCTCTAAACGAACTCCCTCCTTCCGGCCGGCTAGCTTCTGGCGGTCATGTCCCCACCCCCACCCCCTAGCTTCTCTGCACGTGTGGGTGGCTCTGAGACCACATGGCCAGCCAGCCTCCCCTGACCGCCGGCGGGGTCAGGACTCTCTGCCCGCCGACTTGCGTCCCGGGGTGTTAATAGCTCCTTTTCAGTTGACAAAAGCTACTAACAGCTTTTGTACTAGCCGACCGGATGCACTTCCCCTCTGCTAAACTTCTAAAGATGGTCGAACCTGGCCGCCATGTGGTGACGTTACACTTCACAGCCGCCGTGGAACCCGCCCGGCCACTCCCGCCCACCGCCGCTCACCGTATTCTGCGCGCGGAGGCAGCGCAGGTCCGGGACTGCGTGCAGTTATAGTTTTGTTGTCAGCCTCTCCACGTTTTTACGACAGCTGTTGGGCCCGACATAACTGCACAGTTGGTACGAGTGTCAACCACCGAAAATCGAAGACTCACGAGGTTACTAATGGCAACTATTCATTCTAAAAAGTTGCTAATTCGAGACGAACTTCGAATTCATGATTTGTATTGTGTGATTTACAGGAAGGTTTGCTTGAAAGCATCTCTCCTGGATAGCGCCTATACAAATAATACATAAAAGGTTTCTATTAAATCATTCATTATTAGTGCCAATGAGACGATTTGTAAGAGGAGAGCGCGTTGTTTCAGAAACAAATCTGACGTATTATTTATCATCAACCACAAACCACCTCTAACCTATAGTTTCCCACGCTCAACCTTGGCTGTTCTCTAAAGCCGTGCTGGCTCAACTTCTTTTTGGTGCTGCAACTTCCTTTGAGAAGACTGTTTCTCAACAGCCTGAGCATACAGGACGTCCTGGCTTTCAATTCAACGGCCGCAACGTATGATCTTCATTCCCACAGCACTATTGCTACGACTGGTGTTGCGATCGAAAAAGGTAAATACTGAACACAACATAGATTATATGGGACGACGCAATGAATTCTCAGATGGTTCACTGATCCTAACCAGCAAGCAAAATGTTAACTGTGCAAATAGTTACTTGTCGAGAACATAACGTAATATAAAATTTCTATGGATCTTTGCCTACTATTCCTGTTATAATTTTTTTGTAGAATTAGTTCCATTGTCTGCGATTTTTCATATTTTTAAGACCAATAATCTGTTTCCATAGAATACGCGACCTATCAGATGCCGTAAGGAATGAAGTAATAAATATTTCCATTTAGAGCTACACGTAATGCTTCAACTATCACGAATTTACACGCTCCGTGTTACACTCGTACAATATGAAGGGGGGTTGGCAAGCAAAGTATTGTAACAATGTATTGTGCACTTTTGCGTCGGACAGTGCCGCACGCGGAAAACACTCTTCCAGAGAACCGGAACCGACTTGTCGGTACTCGGACCTAGGAGTCGTATTTCTCAAGCTCTGCCAGCTGGGGGCTTAGGGGCCTGCCATCTGGGGGCTTGCTGGGAGGTCAAGGGACGACTGCAATTGGCCGGGGGCCGTTCATAAATTACAAAACCGAACACTGGCAGCCTGCTAGGCCTGGAAGCCCCCTGGCAGAGGTTTATAAATACGGCCCTAGGACGCTCCGTTTGCACGCGAAATGGCCTTCCTCCCCCTGCGCCGCTTTCTATGCCAACCTACCGGAGAGGAAGGCGCCACGCCAAGCCACGCACCGGGCGACCGACGGGGCGGGGCACTTTCCCTGGGAATTTCGAAACCCAGATATAATTGTATAATTCTAAAATACTATGTATAATCCTTTGATGAGTATCGTAACTCACCTTCTGAGTTTTTGACCCCCCCCCCATATCGATCAGGGTTTTTTGTCCAGTGTCCCTTACCTTTTGGGTAAATGTTGAGACGGCCCCATTGTTTTGCTTCTGGACATAAATGTAGCTACACTGTCTATGCACCTTTTCTTTAGCTAAGTGGAGAATGTAGTTCAAGTAATCGTACTCCATGTTCTTGCAATAGTAAGTCGTTTTCACCATGAAGGGTGCCTTAAAAGATAATATCCAAAATTCGCAACTAATCTGCCTTTGTACATATATGTATAAAGTATGTTGTGTATATATATTACAGAACATTTTTGAATATACGCGAGTACATATTTTCTTATCAATTCTTGCCAAAACGTTGGTTGCTACCTGTATTCATAAATCAACCTAATATGCTTATGAGTTAGGGTATGGATCTCAGTCCTCAGACAGATTGCATTTTTCCACATAGTAGTCACACGACGTTTAACTGATTTTGACGTTAAATAATAGTCTCGTATTGCAACTAGGCTCCCCCACCATCTTCACGGAGCAGCCTGTTGCACGCCCCTATCGTTCATTCAACGAATGGGCAGGAAAACGCGTAAAGTGGTGGCAGACGAACATCTAAATATTCCATGGTCAAAGAAAGTGAACCCACCTCGAAACTGGTTTTTTGATAGCGTCACCGAAGAAACTGGAAGTTCAGCGGCATGGCCTTTCCTATGTAGGTTAATGTTTACAACTCCTGTCCATCTGTTTTTTTTTTCTCCTTTAAGGAACCAATGTTTGTCATTCCTATCCGCATAACGACAAACATCAAACATCACAAGTATGTATCATAACTTCGCACTTTTCTCCAGATTTCAAACTTTCATTATTTGGTTAACTCTAAACCTCTTCGCTTGGGTTTCACAGAAATATTCCATTGAAAAAATTTATCCACACACTAAAAACATTACTAAATGCAAAGTAGAATTCTAATGTAGCTTACGTAAGTAGGCTCGATACATTTAAAACTTCTGGTGCATCAAAACAAGCTAATGTAATGCTATTAACGCACTACTAGTTAACGCAAGAAGGTAATCATGTGGAAGCAAATCTATGTCGATCACTAGTTGTTCATTACTGATGTGACACTAGCGATACAGCAATGTCGCAAGAAGTGCCCATGGAATTGTTCTCGTAACTTTGGAGCGACATACTGCCGTCACTAAAAATCCAATATTCACAGAAAGTATGAGCCACGGAACGTTTGCTCATGCTTCGCGGCCGCTGTAAAACCAACTTAAAATTGTTTGACCCCCACAAACACTTCATTTCAACAGATGCGCTAATCAGCCAGAATTCACTTACGTATCTCCGCCCACATTTCGCGTTCACGGTGTAGGTGAAACTCCACCGAAACTCTCCTCGCCAGCGCCGCGCGAACTGCAAGCAGCTCATGGCGCCTCCGCGGGCGTCGTGGACCCCGCCCACCCGACCGCCCAGACGCCACTGGGCGGCGGCAGCGGCGCCATCGCCCGTTCGCCCGCAGCAAGGGCGCCTTATCTGGCCCCATGGCGCCGCCGACGGCCCATAAAGCACACTCTCTCTCGGCGCGTAATAAATTCCTCCGCGCGCGCATACAAAAAGGACCCGCCCGGGAGATAATAAATTAAGAACAGCGCCGCCTCCAGCGGCGGCTGCGGGAAAGGAAGCTACTGCCGACCTTCACTCAGGGGGGGTGAGTCTTGTCTTCTGATGTATCGAGAAGGGGCGTCGGGACTGAAGTGCAGTGGACTGCACTTTCCTTGGAGAAGCTTCAGGTTCATTCACAAGTTCTAATCGAGCTGCAGTATGACTAAAATAATAGTTTTATATTATCACAATCTTTCGATTTTCTGACTGTAAAAGAGCAGTCCACAGTATTTATCATGGGTAAACTTCGACTTCATTCATTCACAAGTTGCAACCGAATTAGAGTACGGTTTAAGTAATACAAAGAAGTTCCTGTTATTGTTACACAATTGCTGAATCTTGAAGTTGGCGTTTGGAATCGCAAATCGATTCTCTGTGACGTCATGCTGACGCTACGTACAATGGTTTTCTTGGAAATATATGGAGGACTGCAAGTTCCAATTGGTTTGGTTATAAAAAATACCGTGTAATAAACAGTAAATAATTTGAGGGTAAAATTTAAGAAAATTATGCATCGTGCTTCAGACTCAATCCTCACTTTTGTAACACGTCATGATTTTTTACTGCTCATGGATTCAAAACGTAAGGACCTTCTCTACGAAAGTAACTCGCGCTTAGACCAGTGTCATTTGCCGTGGTTTTCAAAACAATCACATTCTGTAAAGCCAAAAAGCATTGTGTTGCGTTTGAGGAAGTGTGTGTCGACCACAATGAAACCCGTAAACAATTTTTGCTTACTCGAGGCAATGAAGCTACTCGGATGGTATAATGACAGACGCAAAGGTGTCATATCGGAACAAACCAAGGCTAGGAATATTTGTTTCTTAAAACAAGAGAAAAGCATTGTTTACAAAATAATTTTCTACTGTATCATTATTACGAAGTTGCATTCTCAATCTTGCATTACAAAATGTGGGTGACGAGTAAGTAGAAGGAACTAGTTAAGGAGGTTGTCACGTTATGTCAAAAATAAGATTAAACTTCGCAACTGAAACTTATCACAAGATTAGACGTTTTACATGCTTTCCCAAAATATAAAGTGATTCTACCGTATAGTTTTAAAGATAATCATTTTGAAAACTTGCGTTTTAACACGCAAAGCATAGGAAAATGATCTCGTCCGACCGTAAATAATTAAATTTGAAACACATCTACATAAGATTACACGAGGGGAAAATATTACAAATGTAGATTAAACCTTTCTGAAGAGAATAGAATAGAAAAGAAAAGATTTTACCGTGTAGTTTGGACAAAAACGCAAAAAGAAAATAACATCTGTCATCAGTTTTTCGTAAGAACGAAAAAGTGCGGCAACGTTGCAGGACGTACCACTCGGCGGGAATTTTAAATATTGCGAAACTGAGAGGCTGGTTTGTAGGCATTGCTTTGAGAGCTGGAATGCGTATACGGGTCATTCATGATGAATGATGATAAAATGTTGTTTGCGAGTTATTTAGCGAGTTCTTCAACGTGCACGATGCGGCGACCATCAACAGGAAACGTCTTCGTCTGTAACGTTTTCTTCTCCGTTTCTTCGTTTCGCGGCTACAGACAAATTTGTTTTCCACGATAACTTACGTTTCGTAACAAATCGCCCTTTATATCTCAACTGTTCGAACATGATTTTCAGGTTATAAGACCTACAAAACAACTCAGCTCAACTCAATCACACACTGTTCTGTACGTTCCCGAAAACGTAAACCATTGGTACCAATAAAATAAATATAAAGCGTTGCCAAGTTTATTGCCTGAAAGTTATCAGTTCTCTGAAGGAGTTAATTGCGATCTAATGGTATTATTCTTGAAAGAAAACATTTACATAATACGTAAGAAATGTCCTACTTATAAGATAACTAGAATTTAAGAGAAATAAATATTCTTGAAAGAAAACATTTACATAATACACTGAAAGTTGGTATTTGAGTCAAATTAGCTTCTTAGCTTGCGTTTGTAAAATAATTAACACTTTTAATACATCATTTAAAAATACTCGTTTACCAATCGTCGCGATATACAGAAATAATATACTTGATACTCGTTCTTCATTTTTTAACAAGCACGTTCCAAAATTACAACTTTTCGTTCGGCTGACTAGAGAGTAATGTGACAACCTCCTTAAGTGAAGAAGTGGTAAAACTCTCACAGACCTCCGACAACATCCAACAGGCACATTCCAGTCACATCGCAATCTCCCGCGAGTCGTTGGAAAGCAAGGTCATTTGCGATGCCCGTGCGAACTCCTCTCTCTAACTCTCGCCGAACCGGTCCCATCTGCGTCCTCGCTCGTCTGCGCGATTCACAGCCGCTTGCCGCGTCGCAGGGGGCGCGACGTGCCGCACGCACCAACACGCGCCGCACTCGCGATTAAACGCGCGCGCCGTTCGAAATTCCAGCGCACTGTCGGCGAACACGTCGACGCAGGAAGAGCAATCCGAGGGCGCGACAACGCCCTGCACGCGGAGCAATCTGCGATTAATCAAGCGCGCCCTTCGATTGGTTAGTGATGGCGGGCGCGCCAACACCAAAGGCGCGTGAGTCCCGTACGTAGAGTGAATTTTTTATTGCATGAAGAGGCGGCGATTTCCGCAGCTGGATGGTGAATGGTGAGATTCGGAGCCGACCTACCCATCGGTTTGCGAGATTTTCCGGTTAGCCCCCCACCAGAGGGGCGCACCGTCCAGCCGGGACAAGCACTAAGCTCCCTGGTTCATTGATTGTTAGTGATTCCGGGCACGTTAACTACTGCGGTCATTAGTTCCGTCAGTGTAGTGCATGTTTTTTCATCGGGAAGTGGCGGTAGTCTTCCCCAGCCGGGACATGTTTCAGGTCCCCGACCGGTCTCCCGGCATGTGTGGTAGTGCAGTGCATGTTAGTGTAAGTATGTATGCAAGGGGTGAGGATAGGACAAGGAAGAGGAAGAAAAGATCGCGCACGGTTCGTGTCTGGTTTTTTAAGGTACTGCTCCGGTATTCGCCTGGTTTTGATTGGAGAAACCACGGAAAACTACCTACCAGAGCAGCCGGCCGCTAGAATTCTCCTCCAGAGAGCGACTCAATTCGACCTAGCTGAAAGGTAGGGTCGAACATCCTGCCGCCGTCGGGATTCGAACCTCGGACCTCCCGGACACAGGCACTACATTGACATCGATGTACTGAGCCACCGCTCCCGGTGGGAAAACACGGAAAACTACCTATCTGAGCTATTGGCCTCTAGAAGCAGTCTCCAGACAGCAGCTGAATTCGACCTAGCTACTATCGAAAATCCTGCCACTGTCGGAAAGCGAACCACAGGTCTCCCCGATCAGAGGCACTGCAATGCCCTGAGCGACCTAAGGCGGTGTTCGGCAAACGCACTGGCCGCGGCGCGCGTGCGGGCCGAGACGTTTCGCGCAACGGACAACCTCTGCGCCGGCGGCTTTCACCGCACAATCGGCAAACTACTCGGCGCAGTGAGAACAATTAGCATAGCTCCGGAGCAGCCGGGCGCGCCGCGCCGGATGCTCGCGTCTCTCCTCAATGGGCACGTTGCGCGGGGAACGGGAGGGGCGTGGGCAACAACTCGAGGCGAATGTAATTCAAGGGCGGGGTGTTGGCGCGAGAACAGTAATTACTGGCTTTATGTACGTTCGTTTAATGAAAATTCTCTAAAAGTTTAAGGAAACAATAGACTGGCTGATTTGCGGAGAAGCAGCTATTGTAGTTGAGATAATGCTATGGACTTATTTCTGAGACGATGAATGTTTAAGAAAATGTTATGTGAATGAATGTTACTGGCTGTCTCGTGTCAATAGCTGAGGCATACGTGGTATATTTTTATTAATACGAACTTTCGAATAGAATACGAAAGATAAGATATTGCTCTGTACTATTTGTATGCATTACTAATGTAATATGTATCAGTTAATGCATTTATTATATATTTTTGGAAAACCCTATTAATAGTATTATAATTCTTCTCACCCCAAAACAGCAAGATTTTTTTTTTTCGCCAGTCAATGCACGGCTCCGAACGCGAGGAGGAGGTTCGTGCGTGGGGGGAGCGCAACCGTGCAAGTGCAAGGGGGTGGCTAAGAGGCCACGAAGCTCCCCGCTCCGTCACGCAACCTTTCGAGGATTTAAAGAGTTCGCTCCGGCTGGGAAAGCCCAGCTCCAGCCCCGGCCTCAGCCCCAGCCCGCGGTCGACATTATCAGCGCCGCGCGAAGCCGCTTCAACAGCTCACGCTGAAAAACTACCTTTCTTTGGAATTTCTCATGGCTTACTTCAAAGAAAATTTGAGTTGAAAAATAGCTGTACAATCCTGTAACAAACAGTGGAACCTGGATCTCTCGAATATGAATGGAAAAGCAACATACTGTATTTGAGAAGGAGCTTTGACAAAATCTTTGCTTATGGGGTAAATGAAACTGAAAAAACACATTTCGATAAATCTTGTTCTGATGGTAAGGGTGACTGAAGTTCAAACGATTACAGTCGCGTTACGGGACTATGAAGCTATAATTAAGAATTTGCGATCGTGTGCTTTCACACAGTGCAACTATAAGCAAGTATGAACCTGTGTGAAACGAAAGAATAATTCTGAAGGAAAAGCTCCTAGCACCATTACATTACAATGTTATTTTATCGTGCGGCAGTTCTTCTAAATTTTTCTTTTTCCATTTCCAAACTTTTCGTTTAATTGACCCCTTTCAAAAAGATTTGCTTCATTTACCTCTTTACTTTTCTCTATAATTTACAGAGTACAAAATAATCATAACACAAAAAATGCACATGATTGATAACAATTACCTAGACAAATAATATGAACAAAATTAAAAAATGGTTTCTTAGGTTTTATTATTGTTTGTACTATTACAATGTTTTCAACCTTTATTTAAGTAAACATTTAACAACTTCCGTTCATATTATTTGTAATCAATGAGATGTTGATTATTTGTCAGTGGATATTCGACTACAGATCGCTAATTGAACCTTTGATCATCATTAAAACCCCCTAACCCCCATCAAAATTTCATCCACGCCTAAGGGGTCGCTACCACCCCCTTTGGGAAACGCTGTCCTAAACGTTTTCCACGATTTATACGTTACAGTTGTCCTCCTTTGCTCTTCGCCCGAAAACCAAACTGACACCAGGTGACGAAGCGCTGGTCTTCAATCCTCTACGCTCCTGGCGAATTTACGATAGAGGCGTCGGAAAACAGGACACCTCCACTCCCGAGAGGATTTAGCGGCGCCGTCGGAAGCCACTTTAAACGCTCTCCGGGGGTGACTGCGGAGCCAATATCTGTCGGAGCGAGTGACGGCGCCGAGTGCACAGCGCATGCGCCGGCCACCGCCGCCCAAAAGCCCCAGTTTCACCTCGCGCCGCACATTCGCCCAGAGGTCACGAACCTCTGGGCTCAACTGGCGAAACTTTACAACACTCCATGTTCTTTATAGTCTGGAGCAAATTGGAAATGATCTAGTGAAGTCCCACTTCCTTGTAATTTACATTACAACAAAAGAGCAAAACAGGAAAGTTCAGGAAGAAAAATATTGTATAGCTTCTTCTTGGTGAAATAGTATCTGCAGATAAATGAAAATCGCAACCAATCTCGTACGAATGGCAGGATGTAGCAAATATTAGCAATAATTGTTAAAGAATGTTAAATGTGATTATTATTACTCTTTAACTCGCCCTTCAAAACAACTATTCAATACTTAAAGCTACTCAGGAAAACGTGAATTTTTCGGCAACAGTTTCTTTTGGATGAAGATCAAACTATGTTGATTTTCTTTGATATCTTATCGTTCAACAACTGGAATGATCATTACCGTTTTCATGACGAAAGTATTTACTAATGGTAGGTGTGCGTGCTACTTTTTGATCAACCATACTAGGTTCTTCAGCAGAATTTTTGCTGCTGCTAGCCACTACGTAATTTCATTCACTTTATTTACTTAGTAGTCAGTGTTCATAACATTAGTCTGAATACACGGTTGTATGCAGCCAAACAGCGTTAAAGCCATTCCACCGCTTACATTCTAAAATTCAATTAAAATATTGTTGCAAAAAGAACAACATGAAATGTGGACAGGCAAGAGCGTCGCGGTTCCTCGCAGAAGTTGAGGGAATTCCTAAGCAGCCTGTGCTTTAGGAGCTCAGGTGGCGAGCAAGAGCAGAAGAGGCCGGCGTGCGGCCGCGCTGAGCGGGCAGGCTTTCCGCTAATCAAGGCTAGGCGGGGGCGGCGCGGTCCAGCTCGGGGGGGGGAAGGGGGGGGGGGGGAGCGGGGCGGGGGGTGGCGGCAGCGGTGGGCGCAGGGCGGGCGAGATGCTGAGGTGAGCGGAGGCGGCGTGTAACACACGGTTGTGTCGAGAACGATGTATCGCTGACAGGAAACTGTCAATTTTCTTATAGGAAGTATATAAAAATTCGAAAAAGTACAGCCGATCCGACAGACCAAAACCGTACTATCGTAAGGCTTGAGCACATAGTAACTACCTCTGCTACATGAGCCATTACGCCGCTTTGGGCATGTGTGTTTCCGACTGTATATGTGCCTCTCGGGCTACCAACCCAATTTGGAAAAGTTGTGGATGGCACACAACTAACCTTTCCTATTTCAATAAACAACCATCATGGCCTGAAAATCGACAGGCATCATCCTCTTCCTCCAAACAAGGGCATCAGAAATGTTAAGACAAGAAACGTAACGTTACCGTGAAAAAATGCTTGTTAAGTCCACGAGTGCATTAGTTCAGTAGAAGGCGAAGGGAGCGTGAGACACTAAGCACAAACGAGTGACGGTGGCGAGGCAGGGTGAATGGAAGCTGCGAGCGCCCTGAGGTAGCCGCAACGCGTTCTGAAAGGCGGCGAGGGCGTGGGGAAGGTGGGGAGGGCGCGTCTGGACGGGGTGGGGCAACGTCGCCGGCCATCATCTCCGGTGGAGCAACGCGCAGCCAGACGCCGGGCGCCGCGCCACAGCGCGAGACGAAACTCGGGATGCGCGGGCAACGCCTCGCCGGACGCGACATACGGGGCTATCAACGTGGTTGGACGTTATTTCAATACAAGTAGGATGAAGTTAAGTTAAACGCGTGGAATTATATAACATTGAGCCTATATGTAGTAAATATTTAATTAAATGCTTCTCTATCGCAAGCCGAAGCTGTAAGAATAATACGCATGCCCTCAGTACAAGCGACTCTTGCAGTTACAACACTCAAGCCGAGATATTATTTCCATATCCGGCATCGATATTTCCATATCCGGCATCGATATTTCCATATCCGGCATCGATATTTCCATATCCGGCATCGATATTTCCATATCCGGCATCGATATTTCCATATCCGGCATCGATATTTCCATATCCGGCATCGATATTTCCTATCCGGCATCGATATTTCCATATCCGGCATCGATATTTCCATATCCGGCATCGATATTTCCATATCCGGCATCGATATTTCCATATCCGGCATCGATATTTCATTTCCAACTTCGATATTTTCATTTCCAACTTCGATATTTTCATTTCCAACTTCGATATTTCCATTTCCAACTTCGATATTTCCATTTCCAACTTCGATATTTCCATTTCCAACTTCGATATTTCCATTTCAACTTCGATATTTCCATTTCCAACTTCGATATTTCCATTTCCAACTTCGATATTTCCATTTCAACTTCGATATTTCCATTTCAACTTCGATATTTCCATTTCCAACTTCGATATTTCCATTTCCAACTTCGATATTTTCATTTCCAACTTCGATATTTTCATTTCCAACTTCGATATTTTCATTTCCAACTTCGATATTTTCATTTCCAACTTCGATATTTTCATTTCCAACTTCGATATTTTCATTTCCAACTTCGATATTTTCATTTCCAACTTCGATATTTTCATTACGAACATCGATGTCGCATCACTGAAGGGTGAGGGCGAGAGCAGCAATGGCCCCGGGGATGGCAGGGCGGAGGAAAGAAGGGAGAGAACGCGGACTGGCATGTCCTAAGGTGCGGCGGCGGCGGCGGTGGCGCCCGCAAAGGCAATTCCTGGCGCGCGCAATCGCGCAGCAACACGATTTCTGGGCTTGATGTATCGTGTCGACATACCCGGCATTAAACGCCCACTCTAGCACGCAACTGCTTGGCGAAATAAATTGATTCTGCTTTCCACTTATGGGACAACATAATTTTCTTATATTTACGCAACGTGAAAGACGATACAGAATTTCTGAAGTGCGATTCTGAGGAAACCTTCAGGTTTAAATTAACTTTGTATTCCTCAAGGTAATCCAGCTGTGTGGACATAGTGCTAGGAAAATAATATTGCAAAATTTCACTACAATTCTGTGGTATTTTGTAAAAAGGACAGAAGCATGGCCAGGGTGATGTGCCCCTTGACGGTGTACGAAAATTATCGTTATTCGTTTGAATATCGCTTTTGTTTGCAAAACGTGAAAATTATATTTGGGTGGATTAATCTTCACCTTTTTACACAGGGTTACAACTCATTTACTGAAACAAATTTCCCTGACTTTTCCAGTTTTCCATAGCATTTTAAACATTTTTTTAATTTTTCACAATTTTATGGAAATATCAAACAACCTAAACCTTCAACATTATCTGTTTTTTTTAATTATAATTTCCATTTTTATAACCAAGTTCGCAAACTTTCTGCCGACTGTACTAGAGCAATGAAATTCCTAGATTTTTTCCGGTGTTCTATTTTTTCCCTCTTTTCCCCAGAAAGTCACCTTGTCACATGAAACCCACTTATGCCCCACAAGCCTGTTTTATTAAGATCCAACGGGAGAAAACAAGCGATCCCTGCAAACGTTTCTTCACCCGGATCCCAGGCGACCTTTCGTCCCAGCACCCGGAGGAACCCGCGTCGCCGACCACAGGCGCACGTGCGAGCACGCCGGCGTCGCGACGCCCAGCGGCGTCGGCGTCACTGCGCGTCGCGGATCTCGCGAGCCCAGGCGCGCGGGCCATCTGCGGCACCGTTGCGCCTGCGAAGGCCGGGGGGGGGACGGGCCCCCCCGCCGGGCGCGGCGGGGCCACGGATGTCTTGTCACCGGAGGACTCTCGGACAAACATTACTTCATAATAATCCTTGTAGCCTTATACGCCAATTTATCTTGACACCAGGAAGAACTTTAAGTATTGGGGCCTTCTGGTGAGCGAGAACCTCAGGAGTATCATGCTGTCTACCGGGACGTGGAACATTGACACAAATGACGAATTCTTGCGACGCTGTTTTTGCCTCGAAATTGAATTTGAATGAAGTAAACAGAGCGAATATTTTTGAAGGGAGGAAACAAAGAGTCTGAGAGAAAAGATGTGAACTTATTCCACGAACATAAAAAAGGACGTTAACGTGTTATGTCGACAAAACCAAAACCTTTGACAAACACTAATGTACCGTGAAGTGAATGGGAACGCTTATACATCGGAAGGGAAGACCTGAGTCCTACAAACATAATTTTCCCAAGACATTAACTCGTATAATCATGCTGTTTACATTTTCGAACTATGAACAGATCTGGGTCTTGTCCAGAAAGAAACGTCCACGTGCGGAAGAAGTTTAATCGACCGTTGGTCGACGACAACTTTCGTACGTGCATACTAGAGCAGAAAACGGCCGACGAGTTTTCGATAGCAAGCGATCCGTCGCCCGTGGCGACCGAGATGGCCGAACCAGAATGATCGCTCCAGCAGCAGCTGACCGCGTTTCCGGATCGCCAGAGGCCTTCCCGTCGGTCGCAGATGCCGCCGCCGGTGCAGCCGCTTTCGCGGGCCGCGGGCCGGCTTTCGTTAGGGAAGCAACGAAACATTTCAATAATAT
Organism: Teleogryllus oceanicus; assembly: GCA_964035755.1. Taxonomy (NCBI): domain Eukaryota; kingdom Metazoa; phylum Arthropoda; class Insecta; order Orthoptera; family Gryllidae; genus Teleogryllus; species Teleogryllus oceanicus. The sequence goes on along the minus strand of CAXIVR010000005.1, from coordinate 131,098,970 downwards.
TCGACGCCCATCAACCATTGATATTTTTAGAACTGGTTTAACCCATAACACCTAATGTTGCGGATCGGCGAGAGGCCGGGGTGGGCACGTTCGGATATTGCCTACCTTCATGTCTACTGAGAAAATACCCTGGAATGAAATGCGTAGAACTGAAGTACACTTCGACCACACAAAAACCATTAATTTACTTACTGATTAGTGTTTTCGGACCCGTCAACTGCTAAGGTTCTTTAGTCCCGTTAGTAATCCCTTTAGGTTCAGTCCACCCAGGGGCAAGTTCTAAGCATGCAGATTGGTCTGCCGCCAACTGTGGTAGTGTAGTGCATGTAAGTGTAAGTGTGTGTAAGTAAAGGGTGAGGATAGAGCACGGAATAAGAAGGAAAGATCGCGAGCGGCCCATAGTCCGTTTATGGTACTGCTTGAGCACTCGCCTGGTTTTGATTGGAGAAATCACGGAAAACTATCAATCAGACCAGCCTACCGCTAAAATTCTCCTCCAGACAGCGGCTGAATTCGATCTGGCTATATAGCTATGTCGAAAATCCTGCCACACCGTCGAAGCTTTAATCCTAGGACCTCCCGGTCAGAGGTACTGCAACGACATCCATTGATGCCCTGTGTCACGTAAACCGGTCTTCAGTAGAAAGCATGAAGGAAGACCTCAGACGTGTAGAGAAAAAATTGAAAGACATTAATTTGAAAAATTAATTAAAATTTGAGCGAAATTTAATTTTGTTGCCAATTCATTGTTCAGATTTTAATAAAATCTACGTAAAATTTAAAAAGATTAAATCGAAGGAGGGAAAAGGAAAACAGGAAATAAATTATCGGATACTTCCTGTAACAGCACGTTTGATACGAATGACTAACAAATACTTCCAAAGATTTTATCCAGTCATCTAACCAAGTCATCTTGTAACACTGAAGACAAGTATCACGTTACTTCCCGAGAGAAACCATCTGCCCGCCATGTGAGAGCCAAGTGTTCGAATGTAGCGCACGCTTTGCGAAAGAAGTCATCCCTCGGTTGGGTTACCAGACGTACTCTTAAAGAGTACTACAAGTACTCTTTTCGAAAGTATCTTCTTTTGTATTAGCTTTTTTCGGTAGTGTACTCTACTGTACTCTTTTCTTCGTAACTCCTAAAAAGCATTCGATTTAATATATAATTTCTTGTTATTACATTAATTCTCCAAATAATTACTTCACTGGTTCAAAAGTTTTTTCTACTTTACACTGCTCACAGTTTTAATGTAAATTAGCAGTTTTACTTAACCATGATTCGTAACAATCTTTTTTTGAAATGATTTTATCAGTAAAAAAAATTCGAATTGCGAAAAAGTGTAACAATATTTTAAATAGTGCTAAAGATATTTTTGGGACGCTTAATTTAGAATCCGGATAAAGAAAGAAATAATATACATTACAGAAAATGCATAAAAATAAGAAAAAGAAAAATCTCAGATTGTTTCCTGAGAAGCTATGTACTCTTTATATTAAACTAGTGGATGCGGCAACGTTTCGTTATTGCAATGAATTACGCATCACACACCACTGGTCACGTGATGTTAACCACGTTTTACGCTAGGATGTGTAAAATTTCTGAAGGATTAAAGACTTTCTCGCAAGTATGGGTTTGTTTTATATCATGTATCCTATCGTTAAAACGTTCTCTCCGAAATTTGGGCATGCCTTCGGTAAGACATAACCTTTAAGATATTTGATTTACTCGTCGGAGATTGAAGTTATAATTCCGGTCGTTATTTCACAATCACAAAGGGGCAGAATACTTTTATGCCGTGAAGACGCGCTTAATCCTCGACTGTGATGGCCAGCGTTCATGGGTGCTTGAGTTGTCAAGAACTAAACCAACATCACCCCCACTGGTCCGCTTTAGTTAAAACCACTCTTTAAACACTCCCATTACTAATAAGAATACAGGGTGAAAATTTAAGCGAAATCGGTCGTGTACATTTTGCGTGTATGTACGATATACATATGCACTTTTTTTTATTTTTAAATAGTTAAGTGTCAGAAATGTCATTAAATTTAATGTAGATCAAAGAATGGTACATGAAAATATAACTCTGTACATTAAAACGAGCTTAAGTATTTGTACATTAAATTTAATGCACAAGTTAAAAATCAGTGTCGATTTAATGAAGAGGTTCTCCCGTTTCTCCTGCCTGTTTATCATTCATCTCATGTACTCATAATCACCAGTCCATCAAGATCATTCATTCATTTCATTCCAGATATGATCAAAAAGCTTTGACTCTTGCATCCTAATTTACATTAAATTTAATGCGTTCATGATAGTTACTTTATAATTTACATTAAATTTAATGCGTTCATGATAGTTACTTTAATGTAATTTACATTAAAGTAATTGAGATATTTCTCACTGTGTAGATATAATAAATTATGTATTTTTTTTCTATCCTGACCCTCTGGCGACCCTGTCGCGCGTCGAGCTGGCAGCCTACGCAGGAGAGGGCGGAACTCCCGCGCACGCGATGGACCGGCACTTCCGACCCTCCGGGCGGCGAGGATAGCAACGGCTCTCGTGGAAGAGGGCGCGTCCGCACTCCACGCCGCCACTGCGCGCGGCGGACGAGGAAATGTGGAATCGTTTACCAGCACACGAGCTCAAGGGGCAGGTACGAACGGCGAAAGGGTTGTTCAAAAACCGACTGGGAAAGTTCCGCCACGTAACAGTGCAGTGTTTGCGTGACATACTTTTTTTTGCTTGCGTAAACTTCGCTCCATTTACAGACAAGCTTCTTTTCAACCAGAACTGTCATAGTACCAAACTTTTACGGTTCTCGTGACTACTTTTACATCGTAATGAAGCAGAGAGGGGAAAAATAAGCAACTTTGTGTCTCACAAGTGACAGAGCCCCGTAATTGCTTTAAAAATAACAGTGTAAGTACATTCGAAATCTACATTAGTGTCGTTACTTTCAGTGGCTGCAATGACATTTAGTTATCAAGGAACTAGATGAAAACGTCATTTAAAAGGTGGATTTTAGTGTTTAATTTTTTTTACGAAAATGTGTAAGATTAACACACTTCAAAAATCATAACGCTTCATAGTAACTACCAAGACAATTTCAATTCATTACCACCATCATGACGCTTTAACGTTTACGGTCTCAACTAGGGAGCACAGATTCAAGATAATTCTTATTACTTCTCGACTTCGCTCTAAATTTCCTTTGCCAAGGAAGATAAGCGTGACTGGAAGACTGAACCAAAACTTCCACGAAGCGACCAGCTCATCAAAAGCGTGTTACAGATAAGCTCGAGGATTAAGGCAGTTCAACTCCGGCATTTTGAGAACTTGAAAGCGGCTTTGCTAGGCAGGATTAATGACCAACGGGTACATTAAACTTATCAATATAATTTTCGTTTCCAGATGATTTTCTCCCTTTCAGTCCAATCAAATATTCTCTCAATTTAGAGACAGCTACCCGACCTAATATCATTTTATGAAAAGTAAATAGCAAAAAGTCTGAATGGCTAAAAGTTACAGCACATACCCAACGCCTTGGTTGGAAGCGACGCAGCAAAAGAACGGGAATGGTTGCCTTGCATATGTGATCTGAGGAACTGACGAAGTGTAATGTTCGTATGCTTCGAGATGCACCCTGCGGGTCAAGGTAAATGCCTGCGACTGGAGAAAGCCTTAAGAACAAAATAACAAAACTCGCCAACCATCATAGACAACCGACTCTGCAAACCGCTCAAAACAACATGGCCAATTTCCCCTCCGAAACAAGGCTTCCATTACAGAGATACGTCAGGCGACAATGCCGCCTGCAAGAGGTGAATCGCACCCGACTTCCTCTCCCCATTGTCTCCGGCCAGGAAAGCTGCTCTTTAGAAGGGAGGCGTTCGGGGCGTCGCCCTCACAATGAGGTGTCTCCGGCGGGCGCTGCGGCCTTGGCGCCAGAGGCCTCGGGTTGGACCCTCGTCAGATCCGGCGGCGCAGCGCGCGGGGCAGAGGCGTCGGCGGATGCGGCGGCCCCGCGTGCCGGAAGGCGCCGGCGCCCGGGCCCCTTCGACGAGCGGCCGGCCTACACTTCCGCACGAGGACACCGTGTGTGTGTGTGTGTGTGTGTGTGTGAGCGTCAGCACGCGTGTGTATGTGCACCTGTATGTGTATGTGTGCGCGCGTCTGTGCATGTGAATGCCATGTGCGAACGTACGCGCGCGTGCGAGTCTGTGTGTGCGGCGCGCGCACGCGGTGATATGTGCGTGCGTTTATCAGTGAGACAACGATCGCCTACAGAGTAATACAGATACGAACGCTGGAAAAGCAACTCCCGATTAAAGAAAGTTCCGGATAAAATTACGTTCTGGTGTGACGGGTTGAAATACCTCCCCCCCCATTTAATGTTTACTTGCTTTGAGGGCGTTGAATGTTCTGGGTAATCTTCAAGGGCACAATTAAGTCTTTCTTCTCTTAACCTCAAGATTGAATCATCTATAATACATTAGTTTTACGAAAATGTAAGAATCGAACAAATCATTTTATACAGATATTTTAAAAAAATCAAGCTTAGGAGAAAAATACTGTTCCTAAATAACATTCGTTGCAGTTTTAAATTATAAAATTGCTTCGTTTACGCAGAGTACATTCATAAGATACTGGAAATAGGTATATTCTGATAAAATGAAAAGGTAAGAAAACGTTATGTGGAGGGTCATATGTATGAAATTGTTTTACAGTGGTGAAGAATTGGCTAACACTTCACGAAATATTGAAATTAATAATATGGTCAATCAGAAGACCAACGTGTCAAAAAAATTGTTGAAAACAATCGCCAAAAAAAATATAAGACTACCGCACACAAGAGTCGTAAAAGGCGTGAGAGGATTCGAATGTGGAGAGCCACCTGATGACAACGCGGATGTCGACGAATCCCAGACCCAGCAGATCGCGAATACACTGCGTGTGGAGGTCGCAGACGGGACGAGCGGCCCCGGCGCTCCGTCATGCCGTCACGAGCTCCTCCCAGGGGAAATCTCCCGCGAGCGGAGACATCTCCAAGTGACCAGAGGCCACGTCAGGAGCAGTCGCAACGCTTTCGCCAGGGCGGCGGCGACGCGCCGGCACAGGATGGAAGTGGAGATGCTGCTGCTCGCCGCAACTTTTGTGAAGATATTAGCGTGGTGAAGAGACTGGGGAGGCGACGCATGCTGCAGTTTCCGGGTTTCTCCGCAGCGGTCGCGGTCATTGTCACGTCCGAAATGCGACTCCTCAGCTCTTTTTTTTCTTTATAGCGCGTGCTTTGAGAATACGCTTCCGTCAACGCGCTGGATCTCGTGACAAAATAATAACAATGACAACGCATATTCTTTCCACCAGGTAACGAAAGTTTATTTCTTTGTAGTGAAGTTTAAATAAAATATTTAAATATAACAGATTAATTTTGGAAGGAGAGATTTTTTCACTCATTGTTGCAACTTTCATCTTACTGGATTAGTGGATTCATGATAATTAAGATAAATAAAATTAAAGATGCGACGGGAAATGAAGATTGTGGAGAGTTACTTCCAGAGATTGGCATCAGAAGTCAATAAATTTTGGACGTCATCGTCAGTGGTTCTGACCATGTGATTTTACCACTGGGGAGGGAAAATATATCTGAACGTAATTGAATTTTCTAAGTTTGAGTTAAATCAGTCGAAATTTAAAAAAATGTAATAAATTGCAAATATCATCGTGCCGGAAGCTCTCTGCTGTATGGACGACGCCACTTAGATTGTTCTGCCGACGTTCCGTTTATCTTGTAATGACCTTCCTCAGGGCTGAAATGCGATTCAACGCGGGTTTTATGATGTATTTCTATTACAGAGGCCGTTAACCGAAGTCCTCCTTTTCCACGGGGAGCCATTTAAATACTGCTCGAGCAACGACATCATGCCGTACATCTTTGCCAACAATTCTTCCGAAATATTGTGGCCTTCGCCTAGGTTGAACTGCCCATATCACGATTCTCTGCTCGAAACTTGACAGAACTGTAAATAACTATGCGCATACCAAACTTCTTTGGGTTTGACACTTGAGTCACGTGATGTCGGCAGTGGTTTCCTAGGAACAAGCAATAGCATCAATTTTCCTATGCCATACCATTGTAGAGGCAGATAGAGCGTGCTAACAGCGTAGTGCCTTGCCATGCATTACGACGCGCAATATCAAACTTTTCACCATATTAAAAGTATCCCGAGAGAATAGATTTCGAACCGAAAAATATCGTACAGAACTGAAATCTAGTATTTGCTCTAGATTTCCCACGAAATATCAGGTAGTAAGGAGTAAAGCGCGTCACTCACGAAGGACAATACCACGTACACCACACAAATCATTCGAATGTCAGTGAGGAAGCCTGCAAAGATCGCCTCGGGGTGAGAGTGACGGGAAGGGGCAGCTACCGCTCCAGTGGTGCGTGGGCGCAAACCACAGCGCTTCCTTCGACGACGAAGTCTTGGCCCCCGCGCGCGTGCTCCTTGGACGCGCACCGGCGGCGGTGGCGCCGAGCCCTCCACTCGGGGATTCGCGCTTCGGCGCACGGACCACCACCGGGGGGCCGGCCCCGGGAAGGGGGGGTGGCTGGCGGTCACTGGATTCGCTCCTGCAGCGCACACGCGAGACGCCGCCACATCTTCGGCAGGGGGCGGAGCGGTTTATGGCAATTATATACCACGAAACACGTGCCTAGCACAGGCGAGTGTGCTGGGCGAGACGTTCGCATCAGCCTCAAAAGTATCCAACACAGTCGAAAACAAAGAGCAACTGCAAGTTAGTAGTAACACAATATTTCTGAATTCGTGTTGTACTTTTGATAATTACTCAGGAAACAGCATTAATTACGATTATTTCATAGTTTGGAAGCTCATGACCTCTGACAGTAGAAAGTATCTGCACGATTCGGATTCACTCGATTTCACCAATTAAAGTATTACCAATGAAAAGGAAGTGGTATGGGAACGAAGTAGCTATTGGGATTGAGATTGAACCGAAGAGTAGCGTGTGATTGGAAGGCCAGGTTGAGGAGTATACTTTGATTTAAACATACTTCAATTGACGTAAATCAGCTGTTACAGTATCATCTAATCGGGAGGTTGGACGTCACTATAGTGACGCGTGACGTGTGAACTCCGGATTGGATGACACCGTAACAGCTGATGACGTGTACAATGAATAAATCTAAATAAATCGAAAGATAAGACGCCGATCTGAAAAGATTTGTTGACTACGAAGTCTCTTCCGCCATGACAAATACAATTTTTTTTATTTCATTTAGTAGATAAGTAAATATTTACCAGATGAAACGAAATAAATTTGAGAAGTGCTCTCGCCTATACAATAACACCAACCTCAGGCGCCAAGCGCATGCAAGGAGAGCCAGCGACCTGCACGTGGCGAGCGGGCGTGGGCGGTCGCCCCGCCAGTGACCCGTACGCCCGCCGCTCCCCGGTGGGCGGGGGTTCCAAAGAGCGCCGTCGCTTGCGATGCCTCGCCGGCCGGCCCGCCCGCGCGCCCTTTTTTTTTTTTTTTTTTTTCCCCCGGGGGGGGGCCGGGGCGGTCGGCCGCACAGACGCGCCGTTGAGCGCACGCCCCGCCGCGCCCAAAATGACGGCGGCCGTTCTGCGAGAGCATTACTCGGTGTATGTGGTCTTTGAACCCCACAGGAATGTGCGATTATTTATTGACTGACGAGGCTGAAAAAGAACACGAGGGTGGCAGTAGAGTCTGCCTGTATAGAGAGATTACTGTAAGGAGGAACCGATACGACAGCTACTGCTTGCCCGCTGGTGAAAATATAACTGCAAGTTATGTCCATGCACGCATGTCAGTGCGTTCATTTACAGTTCATTTGTTAATGTATTCATAGCTATCCCTTGCAATGTCATCGCCCTGCATAGCGTTCAGTTGTTTCCGCAACCTATCAAAGTGGTTCATTCCTGCAGTAATTCCTCTATAGATAAAGGCTTGAAGGACTTAGGCTGAGGGACTTTTTAACAATATGCAACACAGAAGTAGCGAATGTACCATTTGAAATCTGAGAAGAGAAAAAACGCACAAACAATGGTCTCTCACGTTTCTATAGGAAACTTCATCGCTCTTCAATGGATTGTATGTTCATGCAGAAATTGACTCCTCGGTGGCAATTTCAATTGACTCCTCGGTGGCAATTTCCATCCATTCAAACTATGACAGAGTTGCAGGGAGAGTTGTCCGTTAAGAATACCGCTCATCACATTTATAGTAAATTCCACACCAGAAAACTTGTTATCAACAAAGTTCTGTCATATTTGTACGTAACTTCTCCAGAACACTACCTTAATTCTCCCACCCCCAATGATATCAAGAATGTCACGTTGGTTTACGATTTCGAGGGCCATATGAGGAGTAAGCTTAACACAATGTGAATAATAAAGTCGTGTAACAGAAAACAACCAAACAACTTGTTTGAAATTCCTAAGTAACAACGCACGCCTCTAAAACAGATACAATGGAATTTCCAAACAACCGAGCAATGTATTATAGTATTAGATCATTTCATTATCCCGTTGACAATGCCTGGTTTCGTAATCCCGTTTGGATTATGACGCAGAACGGCCGGCGCAACCTTAGTACTTTATGCGGCTCCCCAGCGCCAATTACTCGCTCATTGGGGGATACGGGCGCAATTACTCCTGTCGTGCGCAAGGCCGACCGGCGCGCTCTCCTCTTCCTGCCGTCATGACTGCGCAGGCGCAAGAGCAGGCTGCGCAAAAATAGCGCAAGGCCAAGTGCGCAACGCGGGAGAAATCCAGGCAGACGCCACGCCGAGCCGCGCCGCTGCGATCTCCGGGCGGGAGATGGATGGAAACCAGGGCGGGTGGCGGGAAAAGAAGCGAGCGAATTTGAGAGAGTTTTTTCCATTTCCGGGCGCGTCAACTACTTTGGTCATAAGTCCCGCGAGTAAAGTACAAATCATGGCCAATAGATTGCGATATTTCTCTCCCTCACTGGAACATGCGATTCGGCACTGACCTACAAGTCAGCTTGCGTGTTCCCCCCCTTATTCCCTCTGCTTAGCAAGTTCTAAGTTCCCGACTGTTCCTCCCGACGTATGCAGTTGTGTCCTGCTCGTAAATGCAACTGTATTTGTGTATGAAGGAAGAGGAGCGGACAAGGATGAGAAATGGAAGATGGCGATCCGTGACCGTTTCTTAGAGTAAACCTCTGGAAATCGTCTGGTATATTTGACAGGAGAAACCACGGAAAACTACCGATCAAGGAAGCCGTGCGCTTGAGTTCTCGTCTCGACAGCAGCTGAATTAGAACTATGAAGAGAGTGTCGTAAACCTGTTATTGTCGAATTTCTATCTGTAGTTTCTTCCTGTGAGAGACAGGAGTGGCAACAGTTGTAGCCATAAAGCATCGCAGATGTGTATATACTACTATACTATCATACATGAAGGGACGCCAGACGAGAGATTAGAAGTTGCTGCTGCGGTGCGATGCTGGAGGAAATATCTTGTGGCGGGAAAGCCCGCAAGTCACCATTTAGGACGGCGCCAGATCTCAAGTTGCAGTGGCTGAGAATATGAACTCTCGGGATACTACTACCGTGACGGGACTAACGACCGTAGCAGCTGATGCGCTCGGAAACAAAGTTATCAATCAACCGATGAAAATTAACACACTTTTCTGTTTGGGAATATATCGGATTACTAATGCTTACGATGTAGAACTTAAAGTCAATCTTAAAAACACCGAACTTGGTCAATCAAACCTTCCAATTTGCTGACCATCATGATCTGTTGATACCAAAAATAGAGAGAAAAAAATAGTTTGATTAACTTGCTATAATGATAACTACACTAATATTACTTCGTTATTTTTCACAATATACCAAAATGATGTAATTCTAGGAAGTATGGAACTAGCGACGTGACAGTTTTTCCGAGTTTGTAAATACTCTACAGAAGCACATACACAAACTCGATCTCTTTTTCGTCCCCCTCCTCGAACGGATCATTTCCTCCAAGGCAGCGACCCGGAAACCAACTCCCATGCGTTTACCACCCAGGGGAACCGACAGGAAAGGAAGCCACCGGGCAAAGCGAGCCAGCGAGACGCGGGCTCCACCAATCACAGAGCGGGCGCTGCGAGGGTGCCGGCCATGCGCCGATTAATCAGGCCGTTATCGGGGCCTCACCCGGCCCTGGCGCTTGTGCGCCTCGTCTCGCCGTCGCGTCGGCGGTCGCGCAGCGCAGCGGCCAGACGCGAAAATTTAATTGGCGGTGGGTTGATGGTATCGGACCACAGCATGGCGGGCACGCGCGCGTGCAGATCGGCAGCCGGACGGAACCGCAGTGGGGGCTCGACGCACAACTGTCGAGAAGCGAAATGTTCATAATGTTACGTACTGATAATGTCTGATTTTTGCTGAGAACACTGTTTTACAGAATACTGATTTGACTCCATGATCATAAAGATGAAAAGTACTGGTACTGTTATTGTATTGTTAAAGAGATAATGTTTTGAGAATACTCTTTGCTAAAGGTGACGACTTAGGAATGTGTCTTTCTCCGAGAAGAATATATTCCACAAAGACATATCCTGTTTTTCAGTATCGCTTCAGCAATTTAAGACTAAATTCTTTCCATTAGCACTCCCAAAATGACTGGACCATTTTGGACTGTACAAATAGAATAAGTTGGAGAATATTTACATACGATAAAGCTATTATATATGGCAATAATCACATTTATTCGATGTGCATAAGATTCTAATTTAGTTGTTCTGTCATTCAATCATAAAGTCCAGTCTTTGTACCAGTTTCGCGCAAGAGGAAATGTGGACATCACATTCAAATTTCCACTACAACACAGTCAGTGCGTGTTGTTCTAGTTCAGTGCTGTTCAACAAGAAGCTCGCGAGCCGTATGCGGCCAGCGAAATTTTTAAGACAAAAATTAAAGTCCCTTGAATCCATAACGGACGAGAACGTTGTGTGCCTAGCGCATGTAGACTGCCGGAGTTAACACCCCTTTAGTATAAAAAGAGGTTAATTCGGATTAGATTAGGTTAGATTTAAGGTTTTTTGTGGTAAATTAAAAATTTTTTAACCATCCGAATGTGTATCACTGCGTTATGCATAGTACCGCCTGATATCACGCATGATTCCATTCCCCCTCCCCACACAGAACAGCAGAGTAAACAATACGGGGAAGTCAGGCGTGGATCGCCCTAGTAATGAAAATGTGGCCCGCAACCATATTAAAGGTTTTTAGTAGTGGTCCTTGAGGCCTTGCAAGTTGGACACCCTGGATCTAGTTAATGGACGTTTATACGACCAACGCTTATAAGGAGGCGCGGTTCCCACTGGGCCTTTTGGCAGGAGAGAGAGCGCAGGCCAACGCATGGCTCCCCGCCCCAGGGACCCTCTGGCTTCTGGCGCGAGAATTTATGTTCGATCGCAAGCCGAAGCCGCGACCCTGCTGTCCGCCCGCGTATGATATATCGCTCCATTAGCAATTTAAAAAAGGAAATTTCCCCGAAGTTTCTGAATCCGTTGACTATGGAAATGGAAGGCATTTCAATAAAGCGATGGCAACTCTCGCGTGAATCTTCATCAATGAACGCATTCGCATTCAAAACGAGTGAACTTCGCGTGTCAGCACGATGCGATGAGCTCCGATCTGTGGACTTGGATTGCCCTTGGCACAAGTCAAGGTTACATTTAGAATTTTATCGCCGTTTTAAAAATGTTAAGAAAAATTGAGAAAATTATTTTTTTTTTCACTTTACTCAACATGAATAATCGGAGATGATGTTAAGACTGGTTTCAATCATCATTTGGTCGTCGTCACAATATTAATTTTACGATAACTCTGTTCGAAGAAATGAATTTATTAGAAGGAAAAGGAGCTTCGAAGATGAAAAATAGAAGACATATAAAATTGTTCAGAATGAATTAAAAAATACCGAGCAAATAATTCATGTCCGGCTTCATTTCTATCCAAGTATGTATTTATATGTACTGGATTTTTTTAATAGTACGGTTAGTTTCACCCTAATTCGCTTATTTCTACAAAACTGCGAAGTTAAGATTATTAATGAAACAATAAATGCGTCCGGAAAACAGGACGAGAAACCGCAGGAATTTCACCACAAATTCAAGTGTTCGGGGTTTGACACCTGATAGTACCGAAAGACACCATCGAGCGAGTCACTTCACTGCGGATCATCCCACTTTTGAATCTCATAAGTAGTAAGAAAACGGCGCTCCTCTACTGCAAGGCGATTGCGGCAACACCGACTCGTACGTCTAAGACCCCTCTCCTTGGCCTCGCGAGAGGAGTACGCAAGCCCCCTGTGCAGCGCCTCCAGCGCCGCCGTCGTGAGCGCGAAAGGTCTCGTCCATCACATGCTTCCTCAACGGACCATTCAAAGGCACCCATCAGAATACGCAACTGCTAACGTTGGCAAAGAATTACCGTTATGAAAAGTAAATGCATCGAATGCAATGGCAAATCGAATGCTAACGCCGAGTATTATTCTCCTTTTCACATTTTCACGATAACGCAACTTTTAATAATTCAAGATACTCATAAAACTCTCTCATTTTCCCTCCAGAATGGATATATTGAAGCTTCATAATCTTTTATAAAAACGGTATGAAATGAATTTCTTGGGGGGAAATTTAACAAAAATTTTGAGGTTTAAAGTACGTTCAACTCCGTGACTGTTTTTTCAAGATCAATCTCATTAATTGAAATCGTATTTATACATATTTGTGAATCTTCATAGTCAAAACTGAAGAGAATCACTGTATGCGAGGACCGCTTTTCTTTCTGGAGAAAGAAAATGACTTGCTAATGGAAATGAGCGACAGGACGGTGGTAATGCAGGGAAGGGGAAATTTATATCGACTACCCAGAAGTACCAGCTAATAAGTCTGTGCTGTTCTGTGCAGTGGCGTCATGTGTGCACGCGTGTTTCGCGGGTGACGCAAACTCCGCCAGCGCCCGGACAGAGGTCGCAGGTCGCATGCGCCACTCGCAGCTGCTCCTGCGAACTAGATTGTGTGGACGAAGTGTCCTTGAAGATACCAGCATTCTAATGACCATCGCAGTGTTAACGCTATTATAATACAACACAGTTCACAAGAACATCCGTTCGCGCAAAGGAACGATTACCACAACTTCTGAATATGAAACATTTTAACGACGCATTTGTGGAAGTATGTCACTCATTACATTTTCAGGAAGTTCTAACAATTGCGTATGTTTAGAGCGACAATCGCGAAGGGCAGAGAAGGCGTGTGGGTCGGTCAAGCCAGACGGCGAACAGATTTAGATCAAGAAATTAGTATTCTAATCGCGTATCAGCATGTACGTTTGTTAATGAGAGATAGTGATGCTGTGAGAAGGTAACCGATTAGATCTATTTTACAAGGACAATGTGCGAATGCCAACAGACGCATGGGGTCTAATTGCTTTTTTCTCACGATAGGCAGAATGTTCATCCTTATGTGTTATCGTTTGTGCTGTTTTTACTTCACTCAAAAGAGTAGAGGCGGTTGAACGAAAAATGTTAGAGATAAGATTCTAGGCACATGGGGAAAATTTCCGAAGACATAGCTTCCCCTGAAGTACTTTCAACATGAATTCTAGCAGTAACCATAACACATAAACCCTATCAAAAATAATTTATAGAATAAAGAATTTTGAAACTGATCTCTGAACTATTTAAGAACTGAGTTCCACACGACCAAAATACATCGGAACTTCGTTATATCCAATCTGAAGAGCAAAGGGAAAAAATGAGTTATGGAATACGTTCCACGAGGTTCGAGTCGCCATTTTCCACGTAGGTACAGAGAAGGCAATGGGCGAGAGACGAACTTACTGTGTCGTAATTTAAGATCTAGAGTTAAACTCAGGGAACGGATTGACGGGAGGGATGTCGACGATCATCCCCCGCTAGAAACTTTGATATCCCCTGCTGGAAAAGTATTTATTTGTTATATGTATTTATTTGCAATCAATATACAGAATATTTCTTTATCATTTCTACACTCTAGAAGTTCCGACGCCAGGAAATTAGGATTCTAAAATATTCAAAAAGCATTCTTAGGAATTTTTCCAGAGTTGGGGGAATGCTGATGAGGTATTGACATTGTTAAAGAAGTGATCTAAGTTGGCAAAGATGATTTCAATTATTTCATCCATTATCCAGACGCTGCGTAAGCGAAGTTCACTTTCGTTTCACTCCCCAATCGGCCTTTCCCCCCTCCTCCGCGTTCTGAACGTCACCCTGGAGAGAATTGCCACTGCGCACCCGGGTTAACGGCGTATGGGAAGGCGCCGTAAAACTCCACGGGCAGAACGGAGGCGGCCAGTGGCCGGCGGGCGAGTCACACCGGTGCGCCCGCGCCCCACGTCCGTCACAGCGCCGGCTGCGCACGCGCAAAGCACCGTTGGCGCACGCGTGGCCGAGCGCGCACCGACACCCTCACCCCCCCCTCTCGCCACCCACGCCGGCGAGGAAGCGCTGGCCAAAGACCGGCAGACACGGAACAGTTCTCGTGCAGATTAGGGTTGCAAACAACAACGTTCATGGAAAAGGGAGGACACTTGATAAGCACAAGCAAAAACACGCATCGACACTTTTCTTTTTATTAATATTTAATTTAGACTAACATCGGCTCTGTTTCTTTCTTCTCTCCATTTGCGATTCAAGTGAAAAGATTCGTTCACAAAATGCAGATGAAGATGGTCTGAGCATCTCTGGTTTATTTTAGTCGCTTAACAGTGACATTATCCTGCATGCGTGTGTCAGCGTTCAGAAAAAGGATATCCACATTTTCTATTCTATATTAAACAAACGAAGCAGCGGTTAAACACGAGGTTCTGGCTGTATATTAACTAACCACGACGAGCATAGGGAAGAAAAATAGGGAAAGAGGTGGTTTATCACACATGACGTCATACAATCGCACCCTGACACGCCTAACAACAAAATCGAAACTGTCAACTGCCGTCGTGTCGAGTAAACAAAGTCTTGGTGAACTATTCTGCCGCTAGAGGCGCTCGAGTCAAAACTGTAAGCTTTCTGCATGAAAAATCATTGACATGCACAAAACTTTTCATGCACAATTCGTGCCGACTGGACTGCGCGTTTTCTGTACATCCAATCTGCACGGAAAAGGTAACACGTATACCGACCTTAAGGAAATAGCGCAATTTTAGTCCAGGGTCTAGCCAACATTTCTGGATAGATCTGCTGACAGCGGCGCAGGTTGGGAGGACCACTCCCCCTCAATATGTTTTAGTACAACCTTTTATACTATATTCTTGGATTTACGAATGACACTCAATAAAACATTATTTCCAAAATATTCAATCGTTACATAGCGTTTTGACCGAAATAACATGATCAGGGAGGGAATGGTGTTATGTATGAATTATCAAGGCGGAAACAAGTAATATGATACAGTAATATCATTATACCCCACATCCTGATAGCTTGTTTTGATGATTCATCTCACACGTCATTGCAGGTCTGAGCGAATAATGTTACGTTTACTTACGTCCAATAATCCAGTTTTCCCATCAACGTCCTTTTACTATGCATTTCCTTTCATTCTGTTGCAGTTTCATAGGTCGAAGACCAATGAACAAGAGAGCACATATATCTACAGCACAAACATCTGCGTCACTGAATGTAGCATCCCCCAAGCTGTCAGCGATCACGTGAACGAAACACGACCCAATAAACATATTGACTCCCGTCAACTAACGCATTCTGACTGATCTGCCACGGAGCGAAAACAGAACCGTCAACACTTGATTCGCAGCAAACTGTGTCACGACCTACGATAAATCAAGCACCATCCACCCAGTCGAAATGACCGACGCCACCTCCGATCGGCCGGGGAAGACAGGGCGATGACTCGCAGACCGCCGCAGCCCGATCGCAAGAGCCCGCGAGCGCGCACGGAAGACGGCCACTTACCGGCGGCAGCGACGGCAGGGACTGCGCCCGCGCCGAACCCAGGGCCCCGCGGCCGCGCCGCCCCCGCCGGAAGCGCTTTGTGGCGGCCGGTGGGAATCGGGCCGCTCCCGCCTCGCCCCCGATGCGCCACGCCACCGCCTTTTACGTAACACGGCGGCGGCGGCCACGTCGAGTCGCCTTTGTTCAGTCGCCACTGGATCCAGTGTGATACTTTTTTCCTCCCGCTATCGGATAGTGCGCATGAAATGGACGACACCTGACCGAGATTGGAGGTCGAACGCACGATTATAGGGATAAGCATTTTGAGGAGTTCCGTCGTGCAGAATTCAGTTTCCACAAACTATAATTAACCATGCTACACCCGTGTTCCCAGTTTTTATGTACCGTAGATATTGCATGGCGTGGTGAATGAAACTGGGTCATACTCCAAAGAATAAACCTCGTTGTTTTACCCATCCAGTGATAGCCATTAGTAGACTGATATAATACTACTTCTATGGATTAGTACGAACAGTAAGGAGAGAAGAAATGGACTGTGCCTGTCCCAAATCGGAGATCTCATTAAGTGATTATTAGGAAAGGATGATTAAGACGGTTTGACGGCCTTCCATTCAAACTCCGCGCGCGGTCCCAGGGCCTTTGTTTAATGTAGATCAGTGCCGTCCGCCTGGGATTTATCGGAGGAAACCGATCAAACCAGTCGATTCTAGAATTTTCATGCAGGCAGGGTCAAGCCTGGATCAGCTGGGGCAGCATGTCAATCACCATCACGTCCCGAAATCAGAACCTCCTAGTCTACTAAGTTTCAGTCGGGAACTTTGTATCAAATCATGTTACACCAAAGAATAAAACAATTTGACAACTCGAATGTTTTCCCAGGTGTCGAGTTAATAATGAAACGATTGAAATTTCGCAGCGTTGTAGGTCCCACAGTTCTCTCATAGAATTTATAGCATCGCCCGAATATACATGTAAAACGAAATGGTGAAAAATGACAAGATATAACAGCAATGTTTTGTCCACCAGAAGCGT
Organism: Teleogryllus oceanicus; assembly: GCA_964035755.1. Classification (NCBI taxonomy): domain Eukaryota; kingdom Metazoa; phylum Arthropoda; class Insecta; order Orthoptera; family Gryllidae; genus Teleogryllus; species Teleogryllus oceanicus. The sequence goes on along the minus strand of CAXIVR010000005.1, from coordinate 131,081,912 downwards.
CCTTGACCAAAATTAAATGAGAAGTGATATACTTTGATAGCATCTATCACGAAGTATTCGCCGCGTTTTATATACACTGGAATGTCATCGCAATTCACGCCATTTCCCCCAGATAAGATATCAAATCCATGATTATTGAGAAAGGAATTTGGAGTTTTGAAGACGCTGCATGTTTACCGAGCCTCTTCTTTGAAATATCAGATATCTTATCTACGAGAAGAAAACATTGCTTACATTTCGAACTTGTTGATATAAATCCCAGTGCAAATATTCTGCTGAGCAAATGTGCTGGGTTCAGTTCTACATCACCTGGACAAGGTTCTGTCCAAAACCAGTTTCATAATATGCGATTCATTCTTTACCAAGTAGATATATGGATCAAGTAATAGTTAGTCGGTCAAGCGCTGATTAAACCTTTTGGTTTAATTATGTCGCCTATTAGAACTCAATATAATTTTGTTAACTAGCTGTAGCCGAACTGTATTGACGAAACATTTGAGAACTGGAATTCCGTTTCAACGGCCAGTGACCCTGTTCAAATGTTAGTGCGACAAACAGGTACATTCAACCTTGGCATTTACCAATACGCGCACACAATTATACCAGGTTGACATGATTACTCGACTGTATAATGTAAATGCAAAAGGCAAGTCAGTATGCGTGCAAACTAGACCGGACGCAAGAGACACCTGCTGAAGGAAAAAGACGGGGGTCGGTGAAGGTAGCCATGGCGCCCTAATGGCCAGCATTAACAAGCTATGCGGAGTATTTGCACTGGCTTTCCATTATCAACAAGGACGACACATTCGGAGAGGCGGGGTTATGCGGGGAATGTGCACTAAAACAATGGCAATTTTCTCCTTGATGTTAAAACAGAAATGCGGAAAGCAGGCCTTTTTTTGAGAACAAATAAAACTAAGTGAAACTTAAGGAAATAAGATAAATGAGCGTGTGCCTCTCTCGAAAGTACAAGTTTTAATATTTCAGAAAACTCCATAAAGTGTGACAATTTCGCGACTAATTTTGATCGAATCGATATCCTTCAGAACAAGTTAGCTACGAAGCCAAGGAGGTCCACAAAAATTATGAACTAGACACCTAAATGATAAGCGCATATTGCGAAGCTGAAATCACAAATTCTCATTTTTGTTTCTTGATTGAGTTGTCTCATTCATGAAGAATGCCACATTTACACAGCACCACAAGAACATTCCACAGACGAATTGAGTGGTAGGACATCGACTACTGCCAAAATAGAAGAAAAATACACTAATGTGCTGCAAATTCCAGGTGAACTACTCTTCCCAAATCGTATCCCGACATGTTCATTAAACGTTGTAAAAAAAAATAAAAATGAAAAATGGGGGGAAAAGTCAGCACTACACAGCACACTAGTTGTTGACAGTGCGGTACAACGCGCAATTCCACTGCACAAACCACAGGCAACACCGCGCGGGGCCGGTACTGGGTGTGCGCGGAGCGGGCGATGGCGGCGGCGGCGGCGGCGGCCTTCACCGCACAATCGCCCGCATTCCGAGCCGCCCGCGCCGCCGCCGCCGCGTGTGGGGCTGAGCCATCGATCGCGAAAGGGCAATCAGCGCCGACCTTCCTGCCGCACCGCCCGCCCGTGGGGTGGGGTGGGGTGAGGGTGGGGGATGAGCTCTCTCCCGCCGATCGAGACGGAGGGATGGGCGAAGATTAAAGGAAACCAAGGTGGATGAGTGGGAGGGCAGGTCTATCGGGCGTCTTTTGGGCGGGGGGAAGGGAAGAGTAAGGGATGGGAGAAACGAAATGACAGAATAGTCAAGGGGAAGATGGAAGTATCTAGAAAACTCACGGAAACCTGGAAAGATGCAGAACTTCAAGAAATAACCAAGTGTATCGATGTAAGAGATAAAAGAAGAAAAAAAAAAAGAATAGATGAACTAGATACGTTTGGTCTAAACTTTAACAATAAGATTTGAAAGGGAGAAAACAGGTGAAAGGGAAGTGAACCCAGGAAGCGTCTAGATTCAGCAGCGCAGTCACTACAAGGAAGAGAAAATCCAATCAACGAGAGCGAAGGTAGGCAACAGGCAGCGAGCTGATCGGCACCGTGCCGAGAAGAGTACAGACAGCAGGGGGCGTGGCCCGAACGAGAGCGATCGCGTTGTGTAAACTCTTGGCCCTCTGGCACCTGCGTCGCTTCACGCTGCTGAATAAGTCATGGGGAGAGGAAACACACTTTGGCAGCGCAGTACTGTTACTCGCGCCCCACCATTGTGCTGTATTAGTATGGATAGGACCACGCGTGGCTTAGATGGTCGCTGGGTTGGATACCAAAGCGGCTGTGATACTCAGGACTAAATCGAAAGCAATATGGTACCAAATAAATGTTAACGACGAAACAGTTTTAGAACTTCGAGAACAATTTAGTGAAACAATATTAAATTAATTTATTACAGTAAAATGAGTGGTAAGAAAGGAATAATAAAATGAGGTTATTGCCTGAGCTTATTGCCATACTCCAATTTCAGATATCAGTTTCGCAACCGTAGATCTCAGTACAAAGGCTGCCTTTGAATAGAAGCGGTTTCATTTGGGGACATGTGTTCTAAAGAAACCCATACAGATCCGAGCATCCAGCGCACGGTGCGAAGCGCAGAGGCTGACGGGCCTGGAGGCGATGCACAATTGGTATTTGGGTCGACGCACCGCTCGAATAACAAGCGGGCGCCCGAGGATTAAGGAGGGTGACGTCATGGTCACCATTTCAAAGCCCTCCTCACTCTGGGAACGTCACCATTGTACGGATGAATGGAACACTAATTGAAGAATGGAGTCTGTTATTTCAGGATCCTGTTGTGGCTTTTGAGAAAGAATATCTTTGCCTTACTTTCATGAAGGATATTGAACTAGTGCTGTAATCATTACGAAAACAATAGCTCTGAGTACCGAATAATCGAAGAGGATGATTTGTGCTACATTCATAAAAATGCTATTAATTTTGGAACTAAAAGGACATTATCAAAACGTTTTTTTAGTATATTGGAAAATATTATCAACTGCACATTTCATTTGAATTAGTCTGTTTCAGGTACGAAATGACTACTTACGTTCTTTTTTAAGAACTCATTTCAATTCGGTTTACGTAACATGAAAGTATCATAAAATCCATTCGAGAACAAAATATTTTTTAACAATGAATACCTTCCCTAAGTGGATAATTCATGTGTAAGACAGTTCAGGATACCTTTCACAATACAATCCTACTGATCGCGTCTGCGTCACGACCAGAAGCATCCTGGAGAAAGCTCTCCCAACTGCCACTTCAATGCATAAGAATACCGCGTGGGCTAAGACGCTCGAGGCGACTGAACGTTGCCAAATTCCTGAATCCACGTCGCGTTGCATATGCGTAAGACTTGATGCAACTTGGCCCCACTCCGCCGATCGCAGGAATCCCTTCACTTCAGTGCGCTTTCACCAGCGATTCTACGATAATCGCAGAGCTACGCGCACGCTAGGGAATGAGGAAGAGAAGCAGGACCGCGTGCGTTCGATCACGTCGCATTCCCACTTCATTGCCTGTTAGAAGAGCCGTAGAAACCACGAGATAAACTATTCACGGTCCGGAAAAATGCAGGTAAAAACATCGGCATTTTGCTATATCATTTACGAGGCAATTTATTACAAGGGATTTCAGATGCAGCAGTTGTTGAACTTTGTAAGAAAATTAGGTGAAAAACAGCGACTCATGAATGAATTGCTCAAGGAAGCAGAATGCTGTGGGGAAATGGAAGTAATAAATATTTTACAAGGCTATTTTCAGGCCGGGTACCTCAATATTGCTGAAAGCAGTACCAAATACAACCCTGAAGTGCTGTTGGAGTCAAGAGAATACGACTTGCTGATTTTTTGTTTTCCAGGTTTCTACGGAATTTGCATTTCCTTGATCAACCTTTTAAGATAGAATTAAGATAAATAAGACATACCACTATGTGGCTGTGATTAAGAAAACCAACATCTCCCTCGCACATACTCTTACATTCAGAACTTCCAAGTGTTGCCTCGAATTCACCTTTCGTGGGACTAGCACGCTGAACTGCCTAATTACCCCTCGACAATAGCTTCCACTATCAACACGCAGCACCCTCGAGCGGACGGCCATCTCCTTTCCCCGCACGGAAGGGGGGATGAACAGAGGTCATCTCGCCCATCTCGCACGCGACCCTGCGTGAGCGCATCCACCCCGGCAGACGCGCTGAGGAATTGGGCGGGGCGGCACAGAGAAAAGAACTGCGGTCGCGGAAGACACGGCGTAGGCGCCAGGAAGAGGAACTGCGCTCGCGGTAGCGATGGGCACTCTGGGACAATCCAGGTTTTGCTCAGCACGATCTACATTGTGTATTATATGATCCCACTTTTGAGCCTTCAAGCGATCCAGGTCACGTGGTGTTTCTAACGTGGAACATGACATTTTATTACACGTTGAAAAATCTTTTGTCGAAAGCTTGAACATCAAAACTGTGGGAGCGGGACGGCGGTGGAAGCTGATTTATTTTGTTTCTGGGAGCACCAACTGCTACAATCATTATTCCGTAAATATAGTGCATGTTATATGCCAGGTACTCTCCCCAATGTGAGATTCTGCGACGACATTCACCTCTGGTTGCAGGAAGCGAAGACTAGCGTAGATGCGGAAGGACGATGTGGTCATAGGTACAAGCGGTACGAGAGGCCTTAGGCGATTAGCGACTAAAGTATAGTAAGCGGTTCGATGTCAAGCATTTTATTCCACTCCTACTGTGTTTTTAGACAATGGGACAAACATGCTTTAGCTATATTCCATTCGCGAAGGTAGTGGAACCAGTGGCTGGCGAGAGTGCTAGCAATATAAATTATGTTGGTAGCACGAATTGCAGCTTGTAAAAACTCAAAACGTAAATTGTGTAGCCCCCACAATCATAACAAACGGTGGAAGTGTTGTCCCTTTTGCTTGTTTCTCAGTGATCTGGTTGCTACGAACGTAAATGCAATCGTTAGTAAGAGCCCGTCGGCACAGTGCAGAGACACTTTCCTGGCACAGTTACTAGACAATGTACCGTTGACTCTAGGAAAAACCCCTAGAAGCTAGTTTGTACTAGAGTGTACTACATTTCGATGTGGCGATCACCTAGCATCCCTTTCCCGCCACCGCACCAACTCTCACGAAGGGCGCTGTTGGTGGTCTGCGACCGGGAGCGCAGGCGGTCGCGTGGGCGGTCCCAGGGGGCGTGCCCGCCCGCACCTGTTGCTGCGGCCACCGCGTGACGCCGCGAGCGCGGGTGGGCGGGGCTGCCAGACCTCCCCCGCAAGACCGCCCCGCCGGACGCGCCGGCAAACCTGCGCTTTCCTCCGCAGCATACGAGCCCCGTCGGGGGGTCGAACCGCCGTTTGTCGGACCCGGAAGCGCTCTCTCAGTTATTTAATTGATTTCAGAAAGGTTCTCCGAGGCAAAGTTCTATAGTTTTCGGTACCCACTTGTTAGTAATCTCAAACTTAACACTTCTGGGGTTATAGATTCGCAATTAAGTGTATTACAGATCAAAGCATTTTGTCAACTATTTGTTGGCAATTCTACATGAGCATTTCCCTCGTTAAAAAAAGAAGAAACCGAAATGATTTTAGAAATCTCCTGCTTTCGTCACTATTTAAGCAATAGCTGGCCAACTTCATTGTTCCTGGAAAACCATTGTGACGCTTCCAAATTCGTTAGCGTCTGCCAAGTCGGAGTTCCGCGAACGAGATCGTCAGCGCCCGGCGGAGCCTTCCGAGCACCCCGCGTTTCCACTCCGTCGCATCATGACCAGTGGCGTAGCTAGGAGGAGGACCACCCAGGGGCTATTGGAGACTGAAGCCCGAAAGAACAAGATACAAGTGTGTGTGTGTGTGTGTGTGTGTGTGTGTGTGTGTAACGACGGGAGGGGAGCAGGGGGAAAAATCCCTCACCAGGGTACACTTCCGGTATACAGTTGAACATTGCATGCTTTTGAGAATACCCAGAACAAAATTATATTTAACACAGTACGAGAAGAAATTAGGATTATTATTTTCTCCGTCGACATTACTAGTTCTTTTTGTCTTTACGAGTTTTATATGAATCAACTCGTTTTGAGGATCGAAGAATAAAAGAACCACGCGCAGATTTGGGTGTGAAGTCACCTGGGGAGGGGAATTGAACAAGGTAAAGCATACATATCAATTGACAATCCTTAGTTTTAAATTAGACAACTTCGTATAAAAACGTCGGAATTATTGCTACTTAATTGAATGATAATTTTTTCTACTCTTAGCACAGTCCCAAAATATGCCTCAGGCCGCCTCCCCCTTCACTTCCCCTTCGTTAGCTACGCCACTGGTCGTGATGAAGATAGCGACGGCAGCGGCCGAGCCACTCACCGCCACCAACAGCACATAGTTCAAGCCCGGCGTGGAGCACCACTCACCTGCAACAAGAGAAAGGGAACGTTAGCACAAGTGGACAGGTGGTCACGATTCGATTTATGCAACTGGGAAACTTACATCCAACAATCTTACACGTGTTGCACGCTTTCCTATCAATGTATAAAAACAGCCAATTCAATTAACATTCAGATGAATTCCTGTTCCCAACAGCTTGTCTATAAGGTACACTCTCCGACGTACCCATGTTTTACGTACTGTATCATGAATATCGTGAGAAAACATCTACTTAAAGGAGAGCTATCAGTAGCCAAACACTTAGGGATGGAAAGGATGAGCCGAAATATCTCTCCGGATTTTATTAATTTGCCAAACTATGATTTATAATTAAAATTGACCATACGTTTTTGGAATTCCTTTCTTCTGGAAAGTCTTATTCCATGCACAAAAATCTTATTTGTCCTAGCATTGGAAACACAAAAAAAAACTTATGAATTAATGTTCGCCTTTACGTCAGCCGCGTCCTTGGTCACCAAGTTTTCAATAACAATGACAACAATGTTTCGAAACCATTCTTTATTGAATAGGTCTCCTGCCATTCGCAGAGATAACGTCTAGCATATAAATCATAATTTACTTATCCCAACCACGCCTCATGAATATACATCAAGAGCAAGTGTTGCAAGTAGGTCACGAATAAATGCAGCCTCTCCCTTCACAAGGGGTCATTTTCTCCCGACAACAAAGTAGAACCTCCGGAATTCCAGCGAGTCCCATCACACTACCGCTGTGGCCGAAGAAAACTATCTCAATACAATCTCACCGACGAGTGCGACGCTCCCAAACAGACCGGGAGCGAAACAAAGTATCGAGTTCTAACTCCGTTTGTGCACGTATGAGCGTCAACGCGTCGCATAACGGGACAGTTTAATGTATTCCGGGTGATTATCTTTCTTTTCAGGCGGCCGGCTGGTGAAGGACGGAGGGGGGGGGGGGCGCCGGTCCGTGCGAGAAGGCGATGAGCGCGTCCGCATACGTCACGGGGGGGGGCGTGGCGGGGGCGGCGGCGAGCACAATGGGCGCACGGCGCGGGCAGGAACGCGCGTCCCGTTCGCCCACGCCACGCCCCTCTGCGCAGTTTTGGACGTGCGTGCTTGTCGACACCGGTTCACCCTACTACTTGCCCTACAGTACCGGCAGCGTGTAAGCACTCCGACAGTTCGAGCGCTGTTGCCACGCATTGCTACGTACATGGCACCACCTACATAAATGGACTCTAAATCATTAACGCTTACCGACATGCGATGACATGTCTTGATATCATGTGCATAACCTTTGCCACAACCGATCCTAATCGCCTCCCAAACCGTGTTGTAAACGTGATGTGTCAGCTCCGGGTGGCTTCGTTTTCTATTGAGCCTATACTCGGGTTTTTCTAACCTGGCCGATGTCAGTTCATCACCTGTAACAGTGTCATCCAATCGAGAAATAAAATGTCATCACAGTGATGTCACCGTGGTGACGTTTAAGCTCCCCATTGAAGGAAACAGCTGATCAGCTGCAGGTTACAGAAACCCAAGTATATCTGCAGTGCAGCCGCAAATCTACCCACAGCATTTATCGAAAGGTAATAATATTCCGCCGTTCATGTTTTCTGCCTCAAAATATATTCGCGAAAACATAAAAAACATTTACGATCCTCGTTAACACTACTCGTTTGCGCGAAGTATGAGGCGTAGCCCTCACGAAACTCTCAGCCTTGAACCAAAGCACTCGGCGCACTGAAGTCACACCCCAACTGGCCTGGCATGCATAGGCGAAAGCACATTTTATTCGCTCTGATACTACTGATGACAGATCAGCGCGCTTCTCGAGGGACTTCGTGGGAGTGATGAACGGCAACACTGAACCTGGCTGTGGGACAAGTAAAGAAATTCTCGCAAGCTGATTTCTTCAGAGGTCACATGACGTACCACAGCACGTGGGGAGAGAACTGTCAGAGTCGCTTATACACTGCCGGTACTGTACATTGATAATTTTGAAGCAAAATAACATCTGGCAATGCTAAATTTAGATACGGGGTCGTGTGGTTGGGGAGTGGAGATGCAAAAAATAACTAGCAAAGTAATTTTTTGTACCACTCAACAATATTCTTGTCTAAATAAATACAAGAAAAGCGAGGAATTATGTTCCAAGAAAGTAGCATAAGAATCTCACTAAGACCAGCGTCATTTTAGTGTAAGACAACAATATGTTGCTGCTCTGTAATTATTAAAATCAAATTCGAAAATCTCAGTTTTCATGACTGCAAACGTCTCTATCACCATTTCGGGCAATTAGTAATGAAATTACAAATGCTGAAGCTATACCATGATAACGGACACCATACCAGATTTTGGTGATTAATTTTAATTTTCGAAGCTGTTCCGATGTTTTCTTTATCATTTTCTTCAAGCATCAAGCAGCGACAACTGACAGACAAGGAACCCACATTGCAAGTCATCTCCATATGTATCTAAACCCATTTTCTCGCGGAAGAATTCGCCGTTCGAAATGGAACAACCCATTATACTTCAACAGCCACTTCTGTCACTCTGAAACCAAAACAAACTTTCTTTGAGAGTTGTAAGAAAAAACAACAACCGTGGGTATCGCTAAACAGGTTATTCGCTGAAAACAAGCGGATGCACGGAAGGACGTTTCGAATTTCGCTGATTGTGTAAATTCCTTGATTGCATCGTCCTGTGGCACATATGCGCACAAAGACGTCTCAACGACATGTGGAGACATCGCGCCTGCAATTAAAATAAGAGTTCCTCCTAAGGGAGAGTCACAAGTTATAATGAGCTTATAGGAATGCTTGTAGAATGCGTCAGTTCTCGTATCTCTTTATCTGTGGGCGGGCGTAAAGTTGAAGCCACCACTCAAAAATGAGTTAGGAATTTTGCTTCGTTGTGTCGCTTTAAAACGAGAAACTTTTTTGTCAGGAATACAAAGGTGGAAGCAGAAGTGACAATGCTACGTATGAGTAGTTGCACGGAAGAGTTCTCCAAAAAAAAGTAAGACCTTTCAAGTAATAGGTTTGAGGGGATACAACATCAACCTTCATAATGTGCTTTGGCGAAGAATAGTTTATTCAGTAAAGTTATCTGTTGTTAAAAACTTAATCCAAGAAACAACAGTATCTTCAGAACTTTATTTATTTATGGTTATCCCGACGCCAGTATCTGGTGAGTGGTTTTTCGCTTCATCTCAATCCTACGAGCGGCAAATCATCTCTCATTCCCCATTTCTTTTCATTTTAGAGGCGTTTTAGTTATTTTATTTAACGAGCCAAAATAGTAAAATGAAATAGAAATGGGAAATAAAATAAGCAAAATGGTAATTGTTTTATCATATACGAAAATGTACGTATTATCATTTCACGAATTTTCAGGCACAATACAATTCCACACATTTAAAATCGAATACGTACGAAACAGAACCTAGCTTTCCTCCGAATCAAAGTGTTTTTTGCGAGTTCATATAAAATTAAGTACCACGTTTAAGTACTAAGTATTTATAATACTACGCGCCCAATTCTTATAGCTCAATCTTTACGATTTCTCTGTCCGCAGCAAAGCTGTTTCGCAGCACCCCAACAGATCTCTGAATAGGAAAATTTCCCCTGTGTTCGCACACACGTTTGCAGGTGCGTCATCGAGCACACGCCGATTCGCCGAGTAATCGCGGAACCGAAAAGAAAAATGTCTGTAGACCCGTATTCCGCGTCGCGTCGCGTCGCGTCGCGTCGCGTCGCGTCGCGTCGCGTCGCGTCGCGTCGCGTCGCAGCCGTCCCGGAGCGGGCGCGCGTTCCGCGGCGTCGCTTCAAACAAAGCACGACCGACAAACAGCGCGGCGAGCGGCTGTCACGCCACGGCAGCCCCTGCGCAGCGCTCTCAGCTGCCGGCCACGCGCAGGCGCGGCCCACGGCGCAGCTCGGTACCGGAAGGAATTCTTTGAGTCGAGACGCAGCGACACACGTCCTTTTAGACCACGCGCTCTCGGAGGGAAATTTATCATTTGAGATTAAGGTTCAGGTAAACACCAGTTTACTGTGTGGCCAAGAAGATTGGTATAGAAATGCTTTCAACATATAGGGCTTCTTAGATTAGATATACAGAAATAAATAGATTTAGGAAATTATTAACATCACATTTGCAGCCAATTCATTGGTTTGTGTGCACGGGGGCTATGAGACACAGATGCTAGCTTTCCAGTAATCACTGTAATCGTTTTTGAATTAATTATAGTAACAGCTCGTTAAAAATATTTAATCCAACTTCCTATAAGAAAATAATGATACACGGAATTTGGGTTGGGAAGGCTTACCGGGTATTGTATTCGTGAGTAAAATGAACTGTGTCACGATATCACATATTTTCTTCACATCAAAAGCAGCTGATGAACACATGGCCAGTGAATTGCTATGACTATGATTCTACTTATTGTTGGAAAAGATGTTACCAACGCTAATAGGACAGAATATATAAACGTCTTACAGTACACACCTTTCAACAGTCAGATCGAAAATTAGCAAATTGTTATGTTCATACAAGCGACAAGCTTTTGTCGTCCGTTAAACGTTTCTAGAAGACGTTTCTCCCTGAAATTGCGAAATATGCCACTGGAAAAATACCTAAAAATTTGAAATACCTGAATATTTGAAATTCAGATCACGGCACATTCTAGAAAACGCAAGCCAGCATAATTCCCTCTCAAACCCTTCCCAGTACATATAATAACAGCCCGAGCGGCGTTTCCCAAACACAAACCTCATAAAATGGGCGTGGTAATAAGCCTGAAACAACGTAAAACACTAAAACACATTCCTTTCTCTCTGCACGACAGAAAAGAAACACATCGCCTCTGACCTTGGCACGACCCAGCAAATCGACTTCTTTAACATACACCCCGCTACTCTGGCGAGTGTGAAGGCTGGGAGCACGCGAGGGAGGAGGGCGGGGCCGGGAGGGGCGGTGTCGGCAATCGCCGCCGCCGGAAGTGAGGCTGGCGGCGGAGCTGAACGCCGGTGTCGCCACGAGCCCCGTGTCACGCATCACCGTTTTCGCGGCCGCGAGAAGAAAAAGCTCCCCCCCCCCGCCACTGCAAGGACGACCCCCTTCAAAATCTACACAATTAAAAAAAATGAATACTTATGATTCAGTATTTTAAATGTTAACTTTTTTCAAACTTATAACATTTGAGAATAGTTTTATCAATAATTTAATCTTCGAAACCAGAGATGTCGAGGTCTCCTAGTGGTGGCAGTCGCACGCTTGATGGCACGCGACGAGTTTCTCAGCGCAACTACCGTCGGAAAAGAAAACTATCAGTCGTAACCCGGCCGTTTTCCATCTTGGTGGAATCGTACGTAAAAAAGGCATGCACGGACAAAAGTAAATATATCAATAAAACAGGGATGTGGTCACGTGGAAGGGCAGGCTAAATGGCCTGAGCCTCGCCACCAAAAAGACATTTTTTATTTAAAAAAATAACAACAAACATTCTTTAAATTTAATGATCAAATCCCGTATCTGTAAAACGTGAAAATGTTCGGGAGACTTTGAATCCTAGCACTTTCTTGTGGTGGAGTGATGAACTGCGTGGAGGGTGATTTCGTGGTGTTTCCCTTGCCATGGACTCCCTCTGGTGGAATCGATCTTGTCATCACTGTTTAAAACGCTGGAGCAAGTTTAAATTCTAACAATTTGTAAGGTTACGTAGTACGAGTTGAAAGATGAATAAATGTATTGTTCATTTGCTTTTTCATACTTTATTGAGAAATTGAATGTAATGTATTATTGCTACAGGCTATTACCATTCAATTAAAAAAATATGGTTACTTTCAAGAAATGTCAACGATTTTAAAATTTTCTGAAACCACCATAGTGCCTCAGTTAATTTTATTGACTTTGAACCAGAATAAAGGTCGAATCTTCGATAGAAAGTAGGATAAAAATTTGTATGGCTGAAATCTTCAACCGATCAAGCAGAAACAAGTGACAAATCTTGAACCTTGGGTCAGTTTTCGGATGCGTTGTACAAACTGAGGTAGTACTACTATCATTCACTATCAATTTAAGAGAATGAAGCTGTTTTATATATAAAGATTGTTTTACTACGGATTTGTTTACCTGTTTAGAGTCATACATGCTACCCTAAACGAGTGGATGAAGAAAACAACAACAGAACAACAACGACAGAGATAATGAAATTTCACTACGGATGAGATATGTTGTACATGCTACATGACCTACGACCTTGGTTTAATTTTTCCCGACCGATTATGTCACAACGCCATGCGGTCACGCGCGCTGGAGGCTGCGGGCCGGCCTTGGGCCCCGATCGGACACGGCCCCACACGACTCGACACGGCCCCAGAGACGCCGCACGCGCACGAGTCGGGTCAGGCTGGTACTCTCCCTGCTAAATTCGCGTGGAAGCAATTCCGTGCCACTGAATGTGGATAACTGATTTACAATCGATCCCCACTTTATATTCGCGCCGCACAAATGGGATCAGGAAAATCAACTTGTTTGTGGGCTACGTACGGAATAGTGGGTCATGGTCACAATACGAGTGAGAGATTGATTCAGCGGTTTGAGTAACAGTAATGAACGTGGTTGAAATCAGTCCAATTTTATGAGTTAATTATATTAAAACATACGTAACTAAGCGTAAAGGCAATGACAAAGTAAACAACAGTGACTAGCCTAATTTAAAATTTGCTCGCAGCAAGTTACACACACTTCTCTTTGCTCTACTGTTTTTTCTATCATATTTCCTCTTTCCTTAGAGCATATTTCTTCATTAAGAACTACTTTCGAGAAACCGGGACAAAAGAACCGGAAGAAATCTAAATACCAAAATGGTGTTTTGTTTTAAGGTGCCTATTATTGCGCAGCCACTGAGTTGAGCGATTTTATTGCATCACTCTTACATCAAACTAAGGAAAACTTTCAGTACTTGCCATTCGAAGTCACGGCAGACCCCTTTTCTTACCCAAGAGAACATGCATACTTTTTGGGAGTGCCTCGGTGGACCCGCGAAAGGTGCCCCGAAGTTCGCCGGCCAGGTGGGGGCGGGCGTGAGGGGCGGAGGCGGAGAAAGCGAAATTGGGCGGGGCCCGCCCTGGATCGGCACGCGGAGCGACCGGCGGCACAAACTCGCTTTGCTGGCGCCCCAAGACGCTGGCGGCGAAAGGAGATGCAGTGGATCGGGAGCGGACGCGAATCACGAGAGGAGCCAAGGAGAAAGGACACAACAAGGATCGGCGCAGAGAGCGGAAATGAAGATGAACAGGAGTCGGTGACTCGAAAGGGGCGAAACTCCAGAACCATGAGCGGAAATGAAAATAGAAAGGAGTCGAGCTAGTAACGACGAATAGAAAAGGAAGAAAACATTAAGGCAACTCCACACATTCGTTATTCGGCGAGTACCGAACAACCACTCGCCGAATCCCGAGTAGTGTGGACGAGTTGCTTGTTATTTGCCGAGTGACTAACATTCGGTGCTAGCCCTATCCACCTCATGTCGGTCTTTAGGACACATTAAAGGTAGCAGACATTCTCGAACACATCAGCTGTTCGGGATTGGACGAGCAGTAGCTCGCTGCTCGGCGAATGTCGAGTTTGTGGAGACACCTTTAGAACACTCAAGAAACTAAAATGATCTTGGACAAATGAAGATACGAACAGAAACAAATGAGTAATGGCAACGAACTGAACGTGAGAATACGCGCAATCCAACATGAAAGCAAACGCAAACGAGCAAATATCAAAAAATGAACATGGACAAAAAGGCAAAGCTCTGGTATTAATCGCAATATGCGAGTCGGAAATGGACAACACACTTTCGAACCCGGACGAACGGAAACGCACACGAACGATCGCCAACAAACGTTTAAAAAAAAACAATAAAAAACACACAAATTGTCAGTTACAGTCGCAACAGACGAATCGGAAACGAACCGTACGCTCCGAGAGAAAGTCACCTCCGCCTTCGATTCTACTTCCACCTCGTTCCCCTGTCGCGGCAGCCGCGTGTTTTTCGGGCGCGCGCGCTTTCGCCTTTGTTAAAAAAAAAACAATAAAAAACAAAGAACTGGCGTCACGAACGACGGAAAATGCGGTTTGATCACTTCGCGCGTGTTCGCGATCGAAGCAGTTGGCGCATGGGGGGGCGGGGCGGCGAGGAGCTTCCCCGACCGGATGTGCCGCCGCCTCCGCCAGCGGCCCGAGAAATGCCGCTTCTGCACCGGCGAGAATACCGGCCGGATTCCTCACGGAGCACTCGACAGACGACGGTAGGTTCCGTTCGACCGTGAACACAGGAATTTCATTGGGAGCGTTCTGCGCGCTTCCACCCCTCCGCGTGCAACGTTCCTAACAGTGCGATCATTCTCAAATGACATTCTCTGGAGTACACTTTTGAAAGGGATCGCACCGTCTTCACAACTATGTATACATCGCATTCCTCAACTACTGTGACATAATTATTTACCAGCGTTTACAAAGGAACACCAAGTTAATAGGTTTCACAGATAGTTTTATTTATCCAGATAAAACATTTTACCCAATAATCACTGATTTTTAATTATATAAAACTTTATTTATTTGATTCTCGTTCGGACTTTTTTCTTTTAGGACTAAGTACTTACACACAAGAGCTTTTGGGTCTAAATTGGTTTCTTTCTGAATTTTAGGTTTGGAATAGCATAAACTGAAATAAGAAGGTAGTTGAAGGGTGTGAGGAGGGGGGGAGAGATGCCTAGGAAGTTAAGGAGGGTTGAATCTGGTTATTGGGAATATTGATTTAATGCCGGAACTGTTGTTTGATAAAAATAACCGCATCTCACAAATATTCTTCCTGTGAACACTGCCAAATGGGTTTGACACACCGCTTGAGTGAATGATGGTCGGGAAAAAACACAATTTTGGATTGAGACCAAGTTTTTCCAAAAAGAATCATACAAATGCCTCCTACTTCCAGATCAGCATTTTTGAAAAGGTTGGTCGTGCGATTGATTCAGACGGCAAGCGCATGGCCGGGGCCGTGACACGGCGCCGAGCAGACACATCGGAACCTATAAAGGGCGCAGTTATCTCGTAATTGCATCGGGCGGCGTCGAGATGCGGCGTGGCGTCGGCCGCCGCGCGGCTCACAGGTGGGCGCGTTTAGTATGCATTAAACCACGCGCGATGATAAACCACCCCGTTTCACTGGCGCGCGATAGCCCTCGATGAGCCAGGAGGCCGATATGAAGTGTGTTTACAATGCAGTCGAGATTTCTTTGCTTTTTAATAGATTGCGAGTATCCCCTCACGAACGAGTATGGATAAATTTATATTAGGGATTATAATGGACGCGATGAAATAACTGCCTCTATTTCTTGTTCGTAAAGGAGTCGTTGCTGCAAAGGAAAAAAAAAAACACTCAAGATCATTACTTTATTGATCTAGTTGAGATTGAGTTAGCAAAATGAACTTCGCTGGAGAATATATCAACTCTAACCACATTTGGTTATACAAATTTCAACAGGATACTATTATTTTTGCGGTAAATAAAATCATAGGAAATTAGTTGACTTCTCTACTCTGAACATTTCAGAGTAAACGAAGAATTTCGATAGCCTGCCGGGAAGAGACCAAGATGCAGGAGGAAAAATGAATCGGCTCATAAAAACCGGTACGGCCAGAAGAATTACGTGATCCACACGTCCACTAGCCTAGTGGGTCATCTACGGAAAGAGAAATTTAGGTTATAGAACAATTTAATTTGCATGATGAGAAGAGAAAACAGGCACGAAATGTCACCCGCTCAGTTTCACTAGCACCAATTAAGTTTAGGCAATCACATTTCTAGATATTTACTAGCACCAATTAAGTTTAGGCAATCACATTTCTAGATATGTAGAATAAAAATAAAGTTTGCTTTCTACAGTTCTTTCATTTTACAAGAAGTGGAGCTTTTCTATTAGATTCTGAAAGCGAATCACTGGTCCTGAAGATTCTGTGTTGGCGAAACGTGTCTATTAATCCGAGCAACTTCTCTCCTCCAGCGACACCAACATGAAAGTGATACTTTCCACACGGAATTTCTGAACGGTGTCATCTCGCGCCATGTGCAACGCACCTCTCCTATTTCTCTTTTCCCACGGAAGAACCCGACACCTCGCAAAAATTTGTCGCAGGTGTGCCCGACGCGCCCCCATTTTCGCGTGGCCGTGGAGACCCTTCCACTGACAACCTCATCTCCACCGGAAGACGCGACAACCGACGATGACGACGCGGAGCGGGGCACGGGTACGCGACACAAAAACGCCGGCGCCCCTCCCGGCCACGTTCGCGTGGGGGCGCGTTCACAAAAACGCCGGCGCGACGCACTGGCGCCCAGGCGAGGGGAGGCGCAAGGCGACACGGAGAACCGCGAGGCGGACGCGTCTGCGCCGAGCAGAAGGGAGCGCCGAGCGCAGTTGGCGTGGGTGGCGAGAACAACTGATGTGAAGGGGGCCGCAGAGTGACGGATGAGTCACTAACGAGAAGGGGGAGACGATGTCGCGCGCACACCGTTGTGTTATGGCGCGATGTATGGGATGGAGAGGACGTCGGAGACAAAGCGGAAGGACAATATACGGCACACAGATAAACAAAAGAATTTTGGAGACAGGTTAACAAAGAGGTGGCAGATGCGGAACAGCGAAAATCCTACGAAGATCACGGGAAAATAAGCGTTTCTAAGGGAGACGTAATCGAATAAAGAATATTGTAGAAATCGTCAGAAATAGGTGAAAACTAATCAACCACCACATGCTAAAGAAGCAAATATACGACGTGAGACTCCTGATTAAATATGTACGAAGGATATTTGTGAAGCTCTTGGAAGGAATAAGAGATCAAAACAAAATAATATACAAGCTAGCCGTGTGTAAGAATGTTCATGAGGAGCGTTGTACGCGGGAACAAGCTGTATTCATCAAATGACCGCTAGCACAGTTGGGTGGCACACGTGTTCCTTCCTAGCGGAAGCTGCTTTTTAAGGCCACGGCAACGAGGTCTCGGCCCTTTAGATTTTTTCATTTCCAGCCTCCCAGACTCATCTCCACCGACATCGTAAAACAGCTAAACCATCAGCGTCCAGACCCAGAGCACTAACTTTCTCCCGACCTCTTAATTCCACGTTCAGGGCGTTTTATGATTTCAGGTGATGCTAAAACTCTTACACGCATGCGTGTGCGTTTTCAAGAACAGTGTTACGCAGATTAGAACTGAACGATGTCTAATCGACGTTTAGTGTACATAATGTTGTGAAAAACCGATAGTTGATTTTCATCATTATTATAATATTATTTCGTGAAAATATTTTCAATGGAAAAAGTATTTTCTCTTCTGCGGAACAACACTTCAAATAGTGTTGACGAGATGTGCACTCGGTAATTTGATACCGTGGGAAATATGAGAGTTTTTCAAGAAAACTTGAGACATTCGAAACAAACAGTGCTTGGTATGAGCCCAGAAAGCTTCTTAGCGTATTCGGTTCAATCAACGAAATTATTTGAAAATATTAAATTAAGAAATCTGACACCTGGAATCTAGGAAAGAAAACATTCATTCTATTATTGAATATTTTGAAAAAAGATCAAATTGACAAAAAGCCTGTGCTTAAGGATGATAAAAAGGAACAAGTAAATGTGTACAGAAAAATTGATATGTAAAGAACGTACTTATGTAAGTCCAAATCATGAAGGATCCAATGCAATTTGTTGAGAAAGTAGTAGTGATTAAACCATGATAAATACTGAGGCACGCGAGCACTGCGAGGAAACTTGCAAATCCGCTCCTTGCACATCACAAATCCTACACTGGGCGACCGGTATTCGACCGTCAGCACAGTAAACTCCCTGACGAGTGCAGCACCCGTCGCCGTCCGACCGCGACTAATGGCCAGTGTTTTGCGGCTGACGGGCGCGCTCGCTTCGCGCCAAAGGCTGAGAGTAACGACCCGGAGGGGCGCTCCTTCTGGGAGTAATCACGGAAACGCTGTGCGCCCGCCCGCCCGCCCGCCCGCCACGCCGCGATGCCAATCTCCGGCCCGCACTTTTTACTCCGATCCGCATCGCAGCAACGAGCCTCCTCTATGCATCGTGGCCATAGATGACCAACATCGCGGCGGCGTCGGGTTCGCGTCAAAATTCTTCCTGGGGTGTAAATTGAAGCAGTGTAGAAATGAGGGCAACTAACACGAGAGGAAGCCCTAGTCACATCACAGATGTGTTTAGGTGAGCACTTAAATTTGGGTCTTAACTACACAGGGAAGGAGATGTCGGATTTCATCAATGCATCAAAGTTCATCGAGTATTCATTCATGATCGCGTCTTGGTTGACATTACCATACATATCCCACGTAAACATTCCATTCGTAAGAATTCATGTTTTATCATTCACCCCTCATGAACTCCCCCTTCTCAGCTATCCATGCAGAGGAAGGCGATTGCTATAGGAGTGCGCAGCATAAGCAAGAGGAAGGGCGATAATTCTGCCCCCCCCCACGACTTCTCTTTCCCATTAAGGTTTATATTTATACGAAATATTTTAATATAAAGTAATAAAACTAGTAGGCGAATGGAATATTAAAACTTTATAACAGAATAAATACAATTGATCTAATGTTGAACCATTTACAGTGGCTGATGATTTGAAGAGCCCCTTCCGTAAAATGGGTTTCTATTCCCAAATTGTCAGCTTAAAAGAGGATCGAATTTACGGAAATAAAATTATAATGGGCGAAAATACATTATGTAGGGTTAGGGGTCCTTTCCAAGTTTTGAGGAGGGGCGCGCCCACCCCCTCGGGTGGCTCTTGCAAACCGCCACAGACCACCTGCCAAGAAAGAGGGAATCTTAAGTGGTACGTCTCATCTCGCTCTCAACCATTAAAGAGGATGGATCATCATCATCATCATCATCATCATCATAGGGAATAAGCGAACGCCTAAATTTCTTCGGCGCCTCAGTCATCAACGGAGGATCACCGTTGGACCAAGTGGTAACGAGCTCCTCCACGTGCCTCTGTCAGACGAACGCCGACATGGGAGGTTCAAAACTCCCCGCTGCGGCCTTCGACACAAAAAAGCGCTAATACCAAGAAACGAGGGCAACCGGAGGTCGAGAAGGCGCGCCGGTCGCAGATGTGTCAGAATGAAAGAGAGAATACAAATCGAGTTTTTCTACATCTTTCAATGAGAAAAAATGTAATTATAATAAACTATTTTCAAATCTCCTCTTAACTTTTCTTTATATTAATGCAGCATTTGCTATTGGCTTTTGCAAACTAGTCTCACATTCATCGTAAACATGCTACATCTTATCCTGCCAAAGTAATATTCTCCACATTGAAATTATTGTGTAGTTTCATATAAAGTAATGAGTCATGGAGACTCCTTTTACAGTCTGTTCGCCACCGTTCAAAAATATAAACCTGCTCGCCAGTATGGCCTTTAAGTACTGCTCGCATATTTCAATTAATTATAATTTCATATAAGTATGTCTGCGTTCCGGCAGTTTTCCTACATTAGTCACTCACGAACCCGATCACTCAACCTCAAGAGAAGTTTGGTCGCATTTCATTTTTAGGACAAACATTCCCTAGATTTAACTCGCCCAACCAGAGGCGGGGCCGAGCCTCACCAACAAAGCCGAAATTCCAGCGAGTGTGGCAGCTCGGGTAGGCGTTGTATAGGCGCCCAGCATCGGGCGTTGCATAACAAGCGGCGCGGCGGCTCGCGCCTTCATGCAGACAGGAAGCGGCGGTTTACGCTGATGGGCGGGCCCCGCGTCTGGGCGGCCGTTTGCCCCGGTTAAGGCGCCCCCTGCCCCGGGCCCCGCCCCCGCGCCGCCTCGGTCCTTTCAGCTCCCGCGCCGCCGCGCCGCACGAGACTATTCGCCCCGGCGACGCTGGCGCTGTTGCCAATTGCTCGGAAGGAATTGGATAACCCGCTCTCTGAAGAGCACTCGAGGCACATATGCAAGTATTGAGATCAATATTTAATGGAGGTGCTGAACAGTAGGTCCATAATTGAACAGACACGTTGCTTCCAGTACGATATCAACCCAAAGTTTTTAATTGCAGAAAGGTGTTTTCGCCGCTATAAGCACGATTGACTTAAATTCGTGGAAAAGGATGTCGTACAATGGGCTTAATCCATCTCGACAGAAGTTCATTCCAATCATAATCTGAATAGTAATATTGGTGAATGAAAGGAAGATACCTACGTCCTAAATAACTGTTTAACTTGAACATCGGGTAAAATGTGATTTATTTAACATATCCTTTTCGTTAATCTGAGAAAACAAATATCTAAATATTTTGAACCACTCGTATAAATAATAATAACAAGCACGATAAAAAAATTCAATGACTTTCCTTCATTTTAAGATTAACTTTATAATAAATTTTCCCACTAAACTGCTTCAAGAAACTAGTTTACAAAATGTTAGCCTGTCTTTGGAGACATTAATGAATATAAAAATGAATAATTATGTTGTTTTTTCATCCCGAGCCGACACACAGAAGCCAGAGAGCCGCAAATCGAAATCAATCTAGGGGAGCCTGCACGATGTAAGCGTACTTCGGGAATTCCTCACGCCCTAACCCCAAACTCATTCCAACTACCGAACTGAGCGCCGCTCGAACTACTGAATTGAATCCGTCCGATGCCGATCTAATGACACCAATACTGTAATTTAATAACAACGCGGACTGTACTTAATTTTGTATTACTTATAGGGATGTTCTCCATAATAATGCGCAAAAAATTGTCTTGCTCTAATTGCTGAAATGGAAATTATGTTATAGAACGTTGGTTTCGTGTTTTCCATTCCAATCATACATGAATGCCATGATATGCGAAAGGAATAATCTTATTTTCTATAACTTAATGCAATTATCAACACGAAGAAAGCAGTACTCTCATTACAATGTTGAAACATTGTCACTTTTGACAAGCATTGAACTTTAGTATATATATTTTTTTTAAAATTTGCTTAAAAATGATTTTTTCTTAAGATCTATTACGAAGAAGTCTATAAAAAGTGAAGCGAATACTGTAATTATAGGATGCAGATTGAATGATCCCTGGGATATAGAAAGTATGTCAAATGAAAATAATTCGTGGTGCCTAGAACTGGCAGATTACGTGCATTCTGGGTCTCCGTAACATAAGAACGGTAGCAGTACATACCTTTGTAAAAGAAAGGAAAGACCATGTAGTTTGAGGCATGGCACCAAACATTAACAGAGCATGAATTTTTTTTGGTTTGCTACCGGTTCGAGTTTCTTGTGTACCCTTTGACCCAGACACATGAGCAGACTCCACTACGTATCTCCTCAGAGGGTTCCGCACGAGTTAGCACGTCTGTAACCAACCGTACGTGATCATGAAGCGTGTCTTATTACGCAAGTAGTTATTGCGACGGAAAGACAGTGGTCGTTTATGATTGGCTACGGACACTGAAGGAGTGCGAATGAAATGATACGTTACTCGCTGATAGCCGACCTCCAAAGGGCAAAGACCAATCTCTCGTCTTTACATACGCCATCTCCATCGGGGTGTTATTTTATTTGCTATCTAGTAGTACACATACAATCTGAAAGCCATAGCGAAGTGCTTCGGTGCCATAATTGGCACAATATGTTCGTTAACAGTAAAGAGTGGTCACCCAGGCCTTGTCATTTATTCCTGTATTATCATTCTGATACTTACGAAACAGCTCAGTGCAAGATTTGTGTAGGCTATAAATAGATTCTGAGTGTCAAAAGGGAGGAAGATTATTTTATTAAAATAATTCTTCGAAATATTTTATGCAAATTATGCGCAACGAAATTTATATCGATCATTTTTTAATCCATTGTAGAAAAATGCTCAGCGCAATTTAAAATGTTTCACTTCCGCAAGTTATTCCAAACAAACAAACAAATAATAATAATAACCACAATTACGCTTTTGTTTTCGAGTCAGCTGACACTACACTTTTACTTTAATGATTGACGATAGCAATTCTTGCGTTTCGTTTGGTCCCCAAACAAGCATCCAATTTTGTGCAAGTTCCATGCCCATCAAAGGCGGGGCGGCGACCGGTGGACTCGGGCGGTTGCGACGCAGACCCGTTCATTTCGCTCGCTTGCGTGATTCCGCGCGCACCACAGCGCGGGGACGGCGCCGTCTTCCACCGGAGGGGGGGGGATTTAATTACGTGCGCCGCCTCTGTCACGCGCGTCTCCGCGGCCTCCCTCGGCCCCGCCCACTTTCCTCCCGAACAACGACGGAGAGGGAAAACTCCAGAAAAAGGGAAAGTGGACGTTCTGTGCGCCCATCAAGGGGGAAGACGACGGTCCCAGCATCCGAGAAGTTCGCGGAAGCTTTTTTCGATTCTTTAAAAAAACAATAATTAAGAGCCGTTTTTTAAGGATGTGAATCACCTTTTTATGTACTCCAAGGGTCACAATTGGCGTAAGATTCCTTTTTAATTTCACTCTTATCTCAAATGTAGATATTGTTGTATCAAAGGTCACGTAAAAAATAAATCTGTTCCCTGGGGACGGAACCTGGCGCAACAAGTTGCTTCAACAACCATTTCAGTGGAGAGTAAGCCGCAAAACAATGTGGTATTCTCCCGAACTTACTCGATAGTTTATTGTGAATGATTATTGTTCTTTCCCAGGAATAATTATTTACAGAATACTTGAGGTGACACGCAGAGTCGGTGCTTAATACCCACACGATCGATTAAAGGAAACAAATGTAATTTGTAATAAATCGTATTTAATCATTTACAAATTACGTCTGTGGGATTAGCGTGTGGGAGTGTAAACGCGAAAACGAGCTCCCTCGAACACTACTCAGCATCAATACAATCCCCCGCTGGAGGCATGCATCATGGTGCTACCCACAGACCAGCCGCCCGTGTAAGTCAACAATGGCGGGCAGCCACTTCCGGGGCAGCGATGCTCCACAATGGCGGAGGAGCAGCTTCCGGCCCGTCTCGCCGCAGGAAGCGTCGACACACACGCCCGGTACGCGGCAGCACGGGCGCGCTTCGCGCTCTGGGCTCGTAAAAATGAAAAGAGTCCCTCATATGGACTCCCCACGCTGCATTACAGGAATAAAGTGGCCCTTGAAAACGAAGGACTGTGCAGCGAATGAAACACGTGGGGCGTACACGTGCGGTTCCAGGGATAACTGGAACAGTGTCCACATTTATAGCGTATTACAAGGGCGACAGAAAGAGTAGGGAAACTACCATGCAAGCACAAAAAGGTTGTAAGTCAGATTGGAAAGACACCGTCATATATTCACAAATATACCTCGCAGAATAATAAAGTCTTGTTTACGATAGCGCAGGAAATTGAGTTAGTGCCGACACCGCGACAAAACAAAATGTTTTACGCTCTGGAACTACACAAAGGTCTCGCATGTATGAAATTGTTTTACTGGGCATTGTGTAGAGACGCGGAAGCTAAAAGATGCAATACAGAAACTAGAAAACACGTAATTTTATTTTGTTGTGAACTTCTCACCTACTTTTACATTCTGGCCGTCGACTGTAACAGAGAAACAAGTTCGCGTTTCCAGAGAATGCATAAGACAATGCATGCACGTGAACTTCACGGCTCATGATTTGACGTATTAATAGAAAAGGTGCAATAACCAGAAGCAACTATCTTGTATTATATTCAGAACTGAAGAGCGTAATAAATCACGATTAATTAGCAAGTTATTGAGAAAAGTAAAGATTGGTCGAATAGGCTGATGAGATTCCTTGGAAAACACGCTTAATCATTCCGAACACCGTGCAGCTTTATACGATCTTTCGCAAACACGAAAATGAGTCAGATGCAAACTATCAATGGACTTCGTTATTTTGCGTAAAACACAATGATGAATTAAAATACGGAGATTACACTATCATAGTGAACTGTGTACCTTCCGAACAAAGACAAACGCTATCACAAACGCGAGACACTGATGGTACGGCGCAATTCCTTACGCACAAGGTGACGCAGAGCGGAATGCGGACGTCGATTCGTTGCACGCACAAAGAAACGCGAACATTCTCCTTTTTCGAAATCGCGGCCCCGCCCGCTCGGTCGGCGAGTTCAAGGCGGCGGCGGCGGCGACGTCATAGGGCGCGTGCACGGCGCAATACACGCGTCCCGCTGCGCGCGTGAGACGAAGCCACACTTCGTGGAGAATGCAAATCGACCACGGAGGTGGACGAACGCACACACGATGCGCCACACTACTTCGCTGTGCGATGATACATCCGGCTATACAAAATAGGCCTGGTTTACTCAGGGTTGCGAGCTCTTTCCTACCAATACTACGGAATTTCACCAAATAATCCCTCCAATGAAACAAAATTTCCAACTGTGAAACGAAAAATATTCTCCAATTTATGATAAACGCCATGAGCTGTCACTGGGAATTTTATAGGTTGCCCCCTTAAATCCAAATAATACAAACCAACTTTTCTTCGTCCTTTGAGCTGCTCGAAACCCTATAATACCTTAATTTTTCTCGTGTTTTTCTTTGTCTCTGCCTGTCGTTGATTTTTATCTTTTTGATACATAAAAATGAGAATAACTGTTTCTTTTTTATTCATAATAATTGAGAGGATAATATCTCTATCTCAACTCCGGATGAAAATAATTATTTCCCCGTTCATTTTTGCTCACAATACCCCCCACACACACACACACCAACTAAACAAATTTCCCATTTGGGGGACAAAATTCTCCAATCTGGCGACCCTGGATTTACTCGCTTCTTGTTGACCAATGATTCCACAGTTTGAGCCAACGCGCGCATGCGCAATGTCGCATCTGCGATTGCAAAAGTCATACTATGCGTGGGTTTCTTAGAACTCCGAAATCGTTTGTCAAAAGGAAGCGTTTACATTGGGCCATAGGGCACAGTTGTCTAGATCTCTGCTCTCTTCCGTCTTTTACTTCCTGTGTCAACCTTGGAAAACATTATCGATTTCGCGATAGAGAGAGTGATAGAAGATTTGGATATTTCATATGCTTACTTTGTTTCATCATCCACCCTCTCTTTTTCATTAGTTCATTCTTAATCTACTATTCTGATATTTAGCCTACTACTCTGAAGGAATATGATTAGTGCAAAACATTTCACGTCAAAAACAACTTAACAGAAACTACAGTAATCCGATCCAAACGAACATGCGATGGAACAAAATGGTGCGAAAGGATGCTGCAAAGATAATGGCTAATAGAGCGTATCAGTGGATAGCAGGCGAAGCGAGTCGTATGGAGTGTTACATTGAGGCTGGGGCGGAGTCAAGGACGGTAAACTATAAAATGCAAGGACACAGCATAAAATTGGTACCAGCACGTGATCGTTGCATCTGCCGCAGCACAACGCGAGTAGGCCTCCGTCACTAATAGTGCATTATTCTCCATCGATTATAGAACAACGGAAAGTGGGCCACTCGAGAAGGTCGTCTCTCGCAAGTCAATGGCGGCGGCATGCATTCGTACTTTTTATAGCAATTCGATCGTCACGTTAGTTCAACGCGCACAAAGCAAGGGAATTACTTACCTACCATAAAAAGTATCATTCGAAGAAACAATCAGTGTCAAGGAGATCATAGAAATGTCGGACTAATTGTGTTGCTGGAATTCAAAACCTGCTAGATCTCAACGAAGACCCTTTAAAAAACTTTTTTTTGTTACAAGAGTTAATCATATCTAGCGATGCAGCTTTCTTCACATTCTGAATTGCTAGTAAACTTTCCGACTCTCGCAACCCGCCTCAGACGTTTTCCCGGCGCTTCAGGGCCTCGCGGATTATTTCTGGCTCCTCGCGAAACTTCCTCCTATGCGCAACTACGCTTCCGCGAGCGCTGTTTCTGGAAGGAAGGGAGTTGTTGATTAAAATCACAAATTCCGGGGAAGGCAGGCGTGCCGAGGCAGGAAATAGAGTGCTTGAAGATGACAACGGCGAAAGAGGAAACTTGCAGAGAATTTCTGACAGCCATTGGAGGGTGCTATTTGACTTCAACTGAAAGTAAGGAATGTAGCACTATCCATTTAATATAATGGACATCTTCGCTTGATGGGGAAGAGAACACTCAGTTATTTTTGACCTTCCAAAGAATATACGAAATCTGCAAAAAATGCATTAAAATGACGGAAAAGGTAAAAAATTACTTATGAGTCGAAATCGACAAAAATACAAAATAATGATCAATAAAAAGGGTTCTTTCCTTTTGCCATAACACTCAAAAACGGCATTGTTCTGAAGTGAAAAGAAAAAAAATTACATTTCATTAAAATCCACCCCTTAGTTATAAGTTATTGGTAAATGGTACTTTGAATTTTGAAAGAAAATACAGTTTACGTCTTTTTTACACATTGAACAGTTCCCAAACAATCTGTACGGCTCTAGTAATTTAAGGCCAAACCTTATAAATGATTCTCTATTCTAGCTTTTGGTATCAGAAGCCCACTGGCTCCAGAGGGCAGCACCAGGACCCAGGGGTCACAGAGGGGCTGGCAGGACGTGACGTGCTTTCACGGGAGGGAGGGAGAATACACGCAACAAGCTAGCATTTCAACAGATAACCAGTAATGAAAGCTAGATTAGGATGAATAAACTTCGAGTGACCCGCAGCCCTGCTTCCTGCAGGGCGCAGGACTTAGCTGTCACTGCAGTATTCCACATTTCGAGAAGGGAAAATGCGTCCGCAGAACTCAGGCGGTCGCTGGAATCGACCGATGGAAGGTCGCTCCCTGTGACACGTTAATCCCCTAACGACAGCTCATTACGAAGGCCGAGGAGAGGGGAGGGAGGGAGGGAGATCGAGGGGATCAAGGGGCCGCAGTCGCTGGGGCCTGCAGCGCTGATAGCGATGTGGGTGACCCGGACGCGAGATCTGCACGCCCGGTGAAACCGCGGGGCGGGGCGGGGCGGAGTTTCACCGCAACCGATGCCTCGAGGCGGAAGGGGGCGCGCAGAGCCACCACACACGCCACGCCCCCGCTGCGACCAGTCGCTCCTGCCTCACCCTCACCCACTTGCGTCCCAAACTTCCTCAACCGTTGCCGAACACCTCTTCATCCGAAGCTCGGAATTGTAGCCGATATTGCAGCGGAGGGGAGTCATGTTCCGGTGACAAAGACGAGAAAGTGAGAAAGTTACCCGGACAAAGAAAAGAGAAGAAAACATCCGTGGAGACGGAACCAAACGAAAGGGATAGGGAAAATTATGTCAAATAACGAGATGAATAACGAATTATTTGCATTTACATGTTACCTTTGATGCACGCCAATAGGGAAGCAACGGATGCGAACAATCCAGAATAGAGGGGAAAACTTAATATTCCACAAAACTTTTTTTTTCACTAGCAGAAGGCAAAGACGCGGCAATTAATTTACAGATATTTGAGTGAAGGATGAGACGTTTCTGATATTATCCTTGCCCAGATAATACAGCAAGAAAATCTTTGATTAATAAACTTAACTTCTTGACCTACAATTTTTCAAATCCAAAAGAAGGAAAGAAAAATGGAGCGAGAGTTCAGCTTTGGTGGTAGCAGGCGATGCTCCGGGGGCGGCTGCGAGCAGCGGCTGTGAGAGCGGCGGGGGCGGGGACGGCGGCGCGACCGTCGCGTTTGTATGGTAATGCGGGGGCCGCTCGGGGCCCGCCACCTGCGGCATTTCGCAGGGCCACGCCGCGCCGCCCCGCCTCGCTCCTCCTCAAAGGGCGGCCTGCACAAAGGAGCGGCCCGCCGGGCCCTGTTCCCAGCAGCAAGTAGAGCGAGCCCTTCTGGAAGACGAGCCTCCGCCGCCGTCGCCGAAGCATTCAAGGAGAATCAGCCGCCTCCGACGCCGCCGCCGCCGTCGCTGGAATATCGCTAGCATGCGCCCCGTGGCTGCCCGTCCAAGTAACCACAGTTCGTGTTTCCCTACGCACAGCTGTCTTTTCTGCAATCAGCTGTTTTGACAAATGCGAGGCAGGAAATTAAGGTGCATGTTGGTACAACGGATTTCCGACTAATACACAGCAAGAGGCGCGAGAATTGTAAAGAACAAATAAGCTTTCTCAACTACGACATATTCATGAAGATACATTTACAATTAATCCTTCCATTCACGAAAAATTTAAATTCTCAAAAAGGTAAAAACTACTATACTTTTTTTCCTGCACACAGATTAATTGTAAATCTTCAACCATTGCTGGCACTTCCGTTCGTTTGATAGGGTGTAGAGAGATTCATTTCAGAAGGGATCGCATTGACAACTTCTACTTAGCTAATCCTGGCAACAAAACTGCGAACTATTTCCATGCGCTTAATTCGTCAATCTGTTCGTTTGCAGATGGCTCACTTGTAAATGGCTTCGGCACAACTCTTGCAATGCCATCGTCCACACGACCTTCATTGTTTCGCGATCAAATTCGTCCTTCTCAGTAAATGTGTGGCGAGTTTGTTTTGTTTCGCCGTCTTCGCTGCTGCCGCCCGCACGCCATCCGCTTCTTGGCAGAACGGGCGGCAGCCTCAGACGAGAGAAACCATCTGATAAGCGCTCCTAGCAGAAAACGGCGCGCCGTCTGGGACGAGATGACATGGGCGCTGTCTGCTTGACCTAACCTTTCCGTGAGGCGCGCGCGTCGCTTTTCCTTTCCGACGAAATGGCGCTAACGCTCGCGCCAGTGTGTGATGCGCGGCGCGGCAGCCTACTTTCGCTCGAATAGAAGTGGGTCGGTTTCCACGAATCTGTCGCCGGCCGACTGAAAACGGCAACACTTGCACCGAAATCTTACGCGTATCTGTTTGAGTCGTTGCTCAGCTGGGAGTGTTGCGAAATGATGACAGGACTATTAATTGGAACGTGCAGACGCGTTGCCAACAACTCTTAGGCACTGCTTCACCGTCAGTTCGCAAAGGCAGAAAAGACAAGTAAATTGCAACAAGATCATTTTGATCTTCTGGTTCGCATTTCGAAGTCAAAATAACCATTTGCACATAAAACGTGCCAATTTAATATATTTGTGAGAAATATATCTTCTTGTCTGTACAGGGCAAAATAAACTGTTTCCTCACGTATGAAAAATCGCCCCGAGTCCGCAATTAAGCAAGCGTATGCAAAGCAGTCTAGCGCAATGCCGTTCATCATTCTGACGTGAAAGACGAGGTTAAGGACAGTAGCACGAGTTACGCACTTTTTGCCGCCAGTCTGCTGATCGTAAACCTAGTTCCATAGGATGACCCTTCAGCTGTTAGCAGCGTTGCTCGTTCGTCCTATACAGCATTCAAGTTAGAGGTCGCTAAATAAAATAACTTATGTAATGTTCGTGTGAAAATGGTTTTGTGCCTCTGAGTAGAATACAACTTCGTACCCACGCACGATATTCATGTCGAGCACTAGACACATTAAGTGAAAGATGTCTTCCAATGGTCTCTCATCTAGCTAGCATTTCCCTCGGGAGCTTTCCATTGACTTTGATGGGCCGCAGTAATTAAAGAAAGTGCCATACCTTGTGGGAAACTCACTAATGCTTATTCTCTTTAATTTTTTTAATAAAAATCAGGCATTTCCCATAAGTAGCACTTTCTCCACAATTTCCACGTCACTGACAGTACGTCTCTCAGGAGAATTGTGCAAGATTTTCAGTTCGTAAAAACGTTTCGTATCACGTAGATAAAGATGATTCATTCTATATTCTGCTTAAAGATTTCTAGGGGCTTGCAATATCAACCGAAGATAAAGTGCTGTATCAAGTTCATTTCAGGGGGAGAGAGGGGAACTGTTGATATCTACTACCTTCCGAGTACCGCGGAGCGATTGTTGTAGGAAATTTCCGCGAATAACAAAAGACGATCAACTCGTTTGCCTGTGGCGACACTACTCAAGTCTCAAGACCATTGTCCCAGAACAAAAGGTAACCAACGTGGCGGTTCGAGTCAAAGAATTAACGAGACGCTTTGAGCCCTGAAAGAACGAGGGTGGAAGAATAGCAACAAAAGCCATGGTCTCCTTACCCGTAATTCCGTAACCGCACTCTCTATCTTGTTTGTCAAAAGCACTGCTTAATAATTTCAAAAAAATCCAATATGATTCAGTAAAAATCTACGTTCAGCTTAGAAAAGCTACTTTTACAAACAAACTGACCTTTATCATAATTTCAACATTATTTCACCGATGCATTACTGTAAGTTGTAAATGAAATAAAACTTACTTTAAAAATAATTTATGTACATTCATTTATGAGCGCGATATTACAAAAATCTTACTTTATCATCCAAAAAGCAAAAAACATGCAATACAAACCACCGACGCACATTTCGAAAGAAACCATTGCAAATCCCCGCTCTCCCGAAGACTACAATTCTTTCATATCTTTAATTTGAAGTCTTTTTTATTAAATAAGAAAATATTGATTCCGCATGACAATACTATTCCAAATTTTGGAACAATGCCTTCATTCAGAATTTAAATTGTTAACGTCAACATTTTCCCCATGTTTTTCTATTAAAAATTGCATAGCCAGAAAAGGGTTCAATGCCTGATGTTTTATCGTCAATGTGGTTTATTTTGCATTCGATCACGACAAGCTAAACAGTGATAAAGAGATAAATAAAAAGAAAATTACAGAGGGATTATTTCATAAACAGATGCTAATCCGTAATACTACTTACATATGAATTTCCGAGGTTTGAAATAGAGTTGTTGAATCAAATGTCCCGTCCTTGACAAGTTAAGAGATGCTTTTTGCCTCCAAAATATCGTCTGCTGTTTTGCTCCGTCAACCATCTATTTCGATGGGCGCTTAAAAATAGACTTCGGTCGATAGTGTGTACTCGATAAATTCACTTTGTTTCTTTCAAAGGAAATCTGCCGTCTTTGATCATTGTGTGCATGCTTACTGGAGCAAACTAATTGTTGATAGAATACCAAATGATCCTTTCCTAATTGCGATGCGACGCAATTCGACGCTGCCGTTTGATTTCCAGTTAGATAAAAGGATTTCGTTTTGTACATCAGAAGAAAACGCAGGGGCTTAGTTCTGGCATCAGTCCGAACATATAACTACTGTAGGTTCATTTTTTATTACATTAATAATACAATTACGCTTTATCGTCAAATACAGTGTTTACAGTTTACATTTTACGTAGTATCAACAACAACAAAACTTCTACAGAATGCTTTGAGGCCATTAAAAATGTTCGAGCAACATTAAAAAAACCGGAAATCGATGAAAGTTAATTTATTCGCTAACGTGTCGATCGTTTCCAAATATTACAACATGAAAGCTTTTTCGAAGTATTGGGAAGGTGTTCACAATTTCTGCAACAAATAATATCGAACTACTTACAGGTTTATTTCTAACTTCCACACACAAACTAAATCTAAAAACATTTATAATCATTTCTTTTGTGATGAAATTTGTGTTAGGGTATTTTATAATGGGAAAGTTTATGAAGAAAGATTCCTTAGAATTTAAATAATTTCCGATGTATCCCAATATTACGGTAACGCAAACTAATGTTATCAAGAGTATTGTCTGAAATACCTACTTCCCCTTATACTTCGTCCATGTAAAATGAAAACAGAAATACAATGACCAATTGTATATTAATTTCATTTTTCTTCCTAGAATGACATAGATAATAAAGTTTATGAAGATTGAAGTATATTCGAAAAATAATGCTTCACATTGGATTAATATTTTATGAAATTAAAGCAACTACAAAAGAGGGGATTATACTGTGTACTGCGCTGTACAAAAACGTGAGGCGCCTAACCCCCTCCGAACATCACAACAACAAATTACTATTTTTAATAGCTGACGTTTGACCTCAGCCGTCTCGTCTTACCAAGATCCTCAGACGCGTGATTTCCGAACGTCATTTTACAGCGCATCCTTAGTACGTATCAAACAAGCTACTCCACAGAGATTTTGTTCTTCACACGATTGATGATTTTATCAGTCAACAATCTAATAATTTTTTTTCTTTCCTCATCGTCTTCCCCTGCAACTCCTACATTTAGCCTAGGAGAAAACCTATAACAAACGCAGAAAAATAAAATGTAGATTCCCAAGAAATAAATTTAAACCGCCCTAAAGAGAAACGTATGATTTTCCAAACCTTTTTCTTCTTGCAATTGTAACTTGCACCCTTATTCTCGCATACAATAACTTGATTATTGAGGTCTCCAGTGAAAGTATCCTCACTTGTCCTGTTTGCAACTAAGTACTATGCGTGCTAAGTTGTAGTTCTCTTCAATCTTATAAAGCTCTTGCTTTGTTGCACGAGAAAACTTAAAATAAAATAAAAATTGCAGCGCATGCTCCTCCGCATCGTCTGCGGCGTTCTCTGTTCCACGGCCTCCGCGATTCCTGTCGAGCAGCAGAGGCGCAGTTTCCAAGGCCTGTCGCTGCCCGCCGCAGTCGCCGCGCTTTCTCCCATTCATCCGCGGCCCTCGCGGAACGCCACTTGCAGCAAGGTGCGCATCGGAATTTCTGAAGCCATTATCCGTTTTTGTTCGGCTGTCGCGGTCACCTTTCTCCAGGGCCTTTCTACGCGGCGGCGCGGAGACCGCTGACCCTTCCGGACACGGCTGAACGGGCGAACGCCCGCGCTCACAGACTGCGATTTAATTAAGGGATAAGGCCGGAGAAATTTTGGAATTACCGAAGAGGTGAGGAAGTCGTCGCGGAAGTTGGTCTAGCTGACCACTGGGATAGGAACTCGGAAACAAAGATATTGATCAAACTACGCATCGTTGTTGGTACTACAACGCAAGACAGTGGATCATAAAGGAAAGTGAAGTGTTAATGAATGTTGGGCTGGCATGCAACAAGCAAGGAGAGAATTCCACCGATGTTTAGTGCAAGTCGCATTTCTACAGTGCCGTAACATGTCGGCAGCGAGTCGGAAGTACTGTAGTTGGAGGAGCGAGAGTTGCATTACCTATCCCAGTGTAAATCTTTCCTTCCTGCGATTTCTCTTGCACCCCTTGACATGAGCAAATGGAAAGAAGACACTTGTGAGAGTAGTCGGAAATGTTTATTTTTCTTGTGCGAGCTTTTATATTACACCTACAATACATCGATTTTGTTTTCAGCTACATACCTGAAGTTACTACGAATTAGTACAAAATCACTTGGCAATTAATTGCGAAGAGGAAATCAACAGAAAAGAGAGAAACAATACAACAAATTCATAACATTCTCTTCTTAAGCGCGAGAAAGTAAAAAGTATTTTAATATTGAATTAAATTTTTCCATTGAACCTGTGAAATACGAGAAAAAATTCAACAAATGCAAACATTCCTCAGAGTTAAGTTCCTTTTTCACGCTTGAACTTTTATTTCAGCTCGTTATGAGCAACGAAAATATTTATTTTTCTCGTTCGCATTTTTTTTTCAGAAAACGCTTTTTTGGTAATTGATAGCGTGTGAAAACGATGAAATTCAATGTAATGTTGGAAGTAAATTGGAATATGTAAATCTGAATATCACAGTTTTTCGTTTTTCCCAAATCGAAGTATTCTGTGTTTTTCAAATCAACTCGCATTGTCACAAAATCAGTAAATCCACGTAAACACTTAAAATATAACGAAATGAGAATAACGCCCAATTCGTCAGAAGTTTTCGCCAATCAGAGCCCATTGTTAACTTATAAGTCATTCAAGTCAAATAACCAAAATACTTCAACCCATTGTAGACGCTTATCCCCGTCACGTCATTATGCCACCCCACTCCCCGTCGGCCCAATTGGGAGACACACACACACACACACACACATACACACACACACACACACATACACACACACATACACACACACAACACACACACACACACACACACACACACACACACAACACACACACACACACATACACACACAACACACACACACAAACACGAGAAACGGGAAGCGCGAGACAGCCCTGTCGCCAACTTACTACACTACCAACCCATAGAAAGCAGTGAAAACGCAAATGCGTGCGCTCTGCAATAACAAACACACTACCATTCGGCTCCCCCCCCCCATCCCCTGCAAAAAAACTGCCCGGGAGACACGCGGGCTCGGCGCGCGAGGTCAACCCAGGAGCCGCACCGCCCCGGAGCAGCGCGTGCTGCGGCGGGCGCGAGAGGTCGAGAGAGCGCGGGCGGCGCGGGCGGGTGGGCGATCCGGCGACGGCGCCGCGCCGCCGCCGCCCCGCCCCACCCGCGACACGGTTCACCGCCCTCGCTTCCGGGGCGTGCATTTCCATATGAATCGCGGCGCCCACCCGCCAGCCAGCCCGTCTCCCAATACTGCCGGGGCGAGTCGCGCCAAGCGACCCTCCGGTCCGCCCGCGGAGGCCGTTTCCCCCGAAAACGCTCGCCCAAATTGAAAACCGCCTCGTGCGCGCTCCGCCCGAGTGGGCGGGTGCTTCGCGCTCAGAACGCCACGGGGATTACAGCGCGTCTGCGATTTATGCCCCACAAATTCCCCTGCCCCACCGGGGGCCTCCCGGCCAGGCGATGCTCCCTGCAAGATTCATCGCCCCCGACCACCTCTCGAAAAAGGGGGATTTTTACGCTGTCCTCCATCAGCGATGTGGATTCCTCGTCTGTCTGCACCGCGGTCGGCGAGGGCGCGTTTCCGACTCGTTCCGAACGATCTGGCAGGGAAAAAAAGCTCTGTGGAACGTCAAGGCAAATGCTTCGTTTGGACTTTGGGATTTCTTCCATCACTGGCGTATGCTATTGCTTGCATTGTTTGAAGAATTTGCACGAAAAGGTGATGAAAACAACTGATAACAGTAACGTTTTTTTCACCCTCTCGAATTTTATTTCGAACGTTGGAAATAAGGTCAACCAACCAATGAATATGAACGTATCAGGAACAATGTATTGTCTTCGTCATGCTTTGCCTTGTGCACCAACCAGAATACACAAACTATCTTTTTTCCATGCTTTACATTCCTCACGACGGTAGTAAGTCATAATTAATAACATTTACATTAAGATATTTAAGTGAATGATTTCTTTACTGATCGGAAGAAGGGAGTCTCAATTTGTGACTAGTTTGAGATACAATTTTATCCCAGTATGTTCGAAATGTGAAAAGTCATCCTCAGCGATAGCCCGGAAGAATTTAGAAAACATGGCAAACATTTTTCCCCTCTTCCAGCAAAAAATTCCGAGCAGATTACTTTGACTAAAATATTCGAGATCACAATAAAACTACTCAGCCCAAATATCACTAAATATTAAACCAGGCAATTTACTATCACGACATATCTATTTGAAAACAAGTTTTAACATGTTCATCTGCCAAAAAATCGTTTTTATTATTATATAGTAAGAATTGTATTATGGTCAATTTGTGGCAATTCACGCCTTGTTTTATCACTGTATAAACTGCTCTCGAGATCCGAGCAATTAAATACCAAAATAAATAGAAATGTATTGTATAAATACTTAAATATTAAGCACTCAGTTTTTTGTACTTATTTTAACACATTCCACAATATTTCCCTCTCTAGAACGTTTGGTGACAAAACGCTCGCTACCTGCTATATTATAAATATGTATCGAAACTCAACGAATGAGAGAAACGAGGCAGGTACGGGAACACATTTCATATTGATGTCTTCTGAGAACTAAACAATGACTTTACTGTAAACTTTTCATGATAAGGAGTCAATCTAATAATGTTCTAGGATAACACAATTTGTTTGGTGTTCACTTCGTAGGAATCTGATTTATTGGCGCACACGAATAGTGACACACCTAAAACACTGTCATACGAGTAAGTAAAGAAATATTTAGAAAACAGTCTCATTTCTACGAGTAAAAATTCAAAAATTGCGGTTCGTCTGATAGGCGACAATTTAAAATTCAAAATTTATTGCTTATTTATCCTTTAAAATAGATTTTATTACATGGAGTTTTTTTCCCTTTCAAAATTTAAGTAGTATATGACTTAGTGTAGGGATCATAGAATTTTGAAAATGTGCACACAATTCACTTTTCCCATAGCACGTCATACACAGTTTTTACTGTTTTTGACGTAAATAAATAAATAAATTCAAGTGAAACACTTCCTTGGTCACGAAGCAATGATCATACCGCTGGTCTTCAAAATGGCAATGTGAGATGTGTCACTTTCGTGGCGCCCCGTCCATATGGGGGTCGTGTTCCTCGGGGGGGCTTACCCTGAGGCGCGGCATGGACGCAGCCCGCATCATGGAATCGCGTCTCCTGGCTGCGCGCTGTCTCTCGCGTTCGCGCCGGAGGCCGCGGCCGTCGGCTGGCTCGGGGGGGGGGGGGGGCGGGGCGGGGCGGGGGGGCGTGGAGGCCGGCGCCGCCCCCCGCGGGCAGCTGCACGCGGCCGGGCGGCGGGCCGCTGGGCCGCGCTCCACGCGGCGTCCTGGCCGCGTCGTCGTCCGTCACCAGCACCATCACGCGCTCACCACACGTCACCACTCGTCGCGACGCGAGGCGATGCGATCTCTCGTTCGCTGGTCACTCGCACTGTATATCCAACGGGCCACTCGGAGGAAACGCTGCTGTACACGGGGAGCCCCGACGGCCGGGGAGGTGGGCGGAAGACACCTCCACTCACATGACGGGGGAGAGAGCGCGCGCGCACACACAAACGACCAGCGCCGCGGCCCGGCGTCGACTGCTGCGGGCCGCCGCCGTCGCTCCCGCGCGCGCCGCCACCGTCGCCGCTCTCTCGCGCGCATGCGCGCCGCCCCGCTCGATACGCGCGCAGGCCGCGGAGGCGGCGGCGGCGGCGGCGGAGCCGGCTGCTTGCCCCGGCCCGCCATCGATCCTGGGGCCGGGCGCGGCCGCTCCGGGTCCGGCCTTCGAGGCCCGTTCGAGAGGGCACGGCAAGGCACCTCGCGGCACTTTCCTTTTCTTTCGCCGCGCCCGTGGAACGCACGAGTGGAACACGAGTTGCGCCAACCTCGCTGCGTCTACGCCGACCTCCCGCCCGTTTTGGAGGTGAGGTATGCCGGTGTTCTTTCCTCATTACAGTCTGCTCCGATCGCAAGCACGAGTGAGACCCTTGTTTCCGTGCAAAAGATCTGACGAGTAAAAATCTGAGGTTTCCCTTTATGCATTTTTTCATCAACGTATTCATGTCTTTTCAAAAGCTATTCTTCGCATTTTCGATACACTCCATTTTATCCCTCACAGAAATTTCAGCTCTTCTCTGACATATGTATCCGTTTAAACCGCGAAGTACAACGATTAACAAAGAATCAGATAAGAAATGTTGAAATAATATTTATCCCACCAATACGGAAAACAAAAAGGATCCGAATTCGTAATGGAAGACTTAAAGCTCAGGAGCCTATGTGTACCACGCCCTTCAGAAACACAACAGAATTAACAATTTTCTAATTAGTCAAAGGAAATGGGCCTACATGAACGAATTTCACGCTAACTTTGCATGTAATTCTCATCAGGGGGATGTCAGATTTGATTATGGCACGCTCCCCTCTATAAGCACCTACTGCCGCAGGCTGTTTATCGACGTTACTAAAAACTTAAACGAAGCAGCAGATTGAGTTATCGTTTCGCGATTTTCACGCACGGCGGCCCGGGCTGCTGCAACAGCGCGTCAGATACACGCACCCTAGTTGGCAGGATTGATGAAATCTCGACCTACCCAACGGCCAGAGGTGTTATGCAGCGATGCTAATCGACTGGATGGGCATCGCAAACGCGGAAGAGGAATACACTGCGTTCACGAATGCACGTGGCAGGAAGCATGCTCCGTGAACGGCACTTTATTATATAGCAGACCGCAAGCGAGCAAAAATGCACTCTTTACTCACACATAATATCCGCAGTTTTTTACAGAAAAGGGGACAGAGAATAATTATACTCGTACATGTTTGTAATGCGAGTCATACTTGCAGACAGCCGCGGAAGGTACTAAAGATGGTAGCAACGCGGCCGAACTCTGCCGATTACACAT
This sequence comes from Teleogryllus oceanicus, assembly GCA_964035755.1. Taxonomy (NCBI): domain Eukaryota; kingdom Metazoa; phylum Arthropoda; class Insecta; order Orthoptera; family Gryllidae; genus Teleogryllus; species Teleogryllus oceanicus. Next base: position 131,043,431 of record CAXIVR010000005.1, on the reverse strand, counting down.
TCAAATGTCAGATAATATCAGTTTACTTAATTCTGAGCCGACAATAATATTAACACTTCGTCTCAGTACGTTTGTAACGACCAAATCCTTCACAGTTTGCCTTAAAGCTTTCATCCCCAAGATCCCGACAGAGACCTCATTCATCTTACCTGAAAGGTATCCAAAGAAGAAAATATTCCAATATTCCCGTGCAATTCACATGAAACGGTAACTTGTCACACACCCGCACTGCCACGAACTCGAGAAACTAACGCGACAACGCTGGAAGCGTGATTTTAAGGGACCACTGCTACACTGCAATCCTTGCACTGCGCGTCATCTCACACACATTCCTCTCTCGGCGAGCGTTGTGTACGTGTCCACCGCCACGCACCTCCCGCGGAACTCCCTTGGGAACTGCCCTACCTCCACTTCTACCTCCGAGGGGGCGACAATACGCGTAGCCGCCGCTCCAGCGCCCTCCACCGGAGGTTGCGACGGCGGAGGCACAGTGCGCGCCACCGCCGTCCGCAGAGGACGAAACACCACCCTTCCACTGGCTACCACGGTGCACTGGACATTCCAGATACATTCAGTCGCGAACCGACGAGGGAAGTTACCTCATCAAGTTATCTCTAAATTCATATGGCACGAGTGATATTTAATAAGACTATTTCATTAATGAGATTTTATTAAACGTTTTCAAAATGTCTCAAATATTTAAACGCAAGAAACTCACTGTTTCTGGGCTATGACCGATGTATCGTTGCTTATTTTTGATCAGTAGAGTGATGAAATAAACATCAAATAGAAGTAGCGATTGTTGTAAAAGCACCGCCCTGATGAGGGGAATACTACCTGTATTATTAAAAGCAACTGGTGTTAATTTTATAAGTGGAAAAATCTTTTAAAATCTTTGGCATCTTGAATTGTGCGGTATCTGTTGTACCTTTTGATGTCATGTATCGTCAGGAGAGAGCGTCAGAAATAATTGAGATATTTATAACAGAAAATATGTTTTAAATAGAAATATAGAAGGGAGAGGCAGTACAGAAGAAAAAGAAGAATAGGGAAAAAAAAAGAAAAAGGAGAAAAATAAACAAAAGAAAGGAGAAAAATAAACAAAAGAAAAAGGAGAAAAATAACAAAAGGAAAATAAACAAGAAAGTCTGAGTAAAGAACCAATTTCCACCTCACCGAATGGCCACCTGTGCCACTGCGGACGGGTCCCTTGCGGTGCTCGAGGTGCGCAGGGCGGCGCGGAACGGCCGCGGGCCGGCGCGAAGGGCGCGCTCCCGCCGCGTGAATGGGAAACCTGTTTGGGCGGCTCGAGCGCCTCGCGGCCGTGGCCCGTATTCGGGAACGCTCCGCGCGGTGACGCGGCGGGGCAGGTGGGCGAAAGTAGCCGCTTCTTTCTGCTACCGGTGCGCATTTACATACTCGAGACGAGCCCCTCTCGGACAGCCCCAACGGCGGCCTTTTGACTTTGATCCTGGAGGACTTTCAATTTCCGAGGTTTACGTCTTCGATTGTTTCGAGCCGTCCAATGCTATTATACAACCAATGGATATCAACAGCAAATTTATTATACGAATTTGAACTGCTTTTTATATGAATTAAATAAACCGAGGTTTAGATAACTGTATAGTGACGACACATCCAGTAAAGCTGATTGACATTTCTACTACCAATTAATGATACTAAGATCCTCAAAAACAACAGACTCGTTCTTGACATGAAGTACCAACCACGGCGCGCAGTGACAGAGGCGTTGACTAGGATAGTCTACCCCTCGACAGATTCATATCCCTTGCTGGAAAAATATGCACTTGTCCCCGCCTGGGACAATTAATCTATGATTCTCTCACTTTCATATGTTCACATCAAGTAATATAGAAAAGAAAAATTTCCCCCAAAACATTTTTAGGATTCATTTGGACTGTACTGCAGAAACTCGTGTGGTTTTCATTTCATTCGTCAAAAATTCGCCCCCCCCAAGGAGTTTTGAATGAATCGTACCCACGGGAGGGAATTGCTAATTCACACCCCGGTTCCTATACCGACAAGTCTCTAACGAACCTGAATCAGAAAACCCACAGCGAGATGTCGGGGAAATTTGGAGGAAAACTACGATTCCGACTCGTGCGACCGTGATAAGCATCTCGACCGACAGCTCTTCCCAAGAAATTCGGTGCTCCTCGAAAGTGACCGCCTGGTGTTCCCTCTCGCGCCGGCCGCCCCCCGCGTGGCGAGTTTCGCACCCGGCCGGCCCGCACGCCTCCGGGTCAAGGCGTCCAAGGCACATCCAGAGCCGGAGAAAGCGCCATCGCACTGGAATGCCTGCGTGGGAGGACAACGCACTCTCCTCCGCTGCCTACCTCCCCTCCCTTCTCCTCCACCGCTGGGCAAACGCATTCTCCTCTTCGATGAGTGTACTCAACACGGTTTTTAACGTTAATTAATCAGTTTCCGTTAATACCAATCTGAAAGCACGTTGAACAATACAACTTGTAATTTCGTCGATGATAGACAACCTGAAGGACATAAAATTTTATGAGGAAGGAAAAACAGTTTTTGATGTTAATGCACAGTAGGATAAGTTCAGGTATTCTACACTCTCTGTTTAACAGTATTAAACATATATTTATTGTAATATTTTCTGAAAGCACCTCACGAAAACCTCGATTGTGTCTCTTACCATATAAGAGATATTTTATCAATAAAATGTGAATGTCACATAGGAGGTCTTATTTTTTTTAGAAACTTTTTTAAATTGAAAAACAAGCAAATTTGGATCACTGATACTACGGTAAAACGTCAAAATCGACAATTCCGTCATCAACGATGATACACGTATGCTATTTACATTTGCTATTTACATCTGTATTTCATCCATGCGCTAATAGTTAATTATAAGATATGACAAGACAAATATTTTTGCTTTTGGTCAACATCCTTCTTGTTTTTATTTCTATGAATTGTGGACAAAATCTAATTGACTTGTACAATTTTGAAGGAAGTTTTGTGTACACTCGGCTTTTAGTATTTCATTTTCTGCGGGTCCAGTCATCGACAGTAAAGCACTTGCTTATATTTTGATAGACAATGGAAACATGTCGAAACGATAATCTCGCGGATTTGACATAACGAAATTAAAAGATAGGCGAATAGATAACTCGAAAACAAGAGTTAACCTGATGATAATATTTTAGACTATTTATCATATTAAGCACATCACCCAATTCTTTGTTTGTGCTGGTACTCCTGCCAGGTTTGTGTCGAGTTTTGTCCCATTCAGCGGGTGTCCTGAAAATCTAGGGATCGAAGGCAACTCCTTGAAGTTCCAGATCCTAAGAAAGCGTCCCAGCGCCGTAATGTTTGCATGGGAGAACGATCATGCCTCATCCACAGCCATCGCCACCAACACCCCCGCCATCTCTCTGGGGCTCGGGGTACAGTCCCGGTGGCTTAATAAGGAAAGGAGTTTATGAAGTCCTCGCGTGATTGTGACGTGCTTTCATCGCGCAGCGGGGAGCAGGGGAGAGCGGTTTTCGGCATAATGAATTTGGATGCCATTTAAATCAAGACAGAAGAATGAAATAGAAGAGGCGTGGTGTCCGACACGGCGCGCATTTTACGTCCATTCCAATACGAGATTAGCCACGAACGTCAATCTCGATGCAATGAATCATGGAATTCTCATAAACAGGAGAAGTATTAGCACAGTGTCATGACTTTCCATTAAGTTACGTTTAGAAAGTTTCTCAATGGTAGTTGTGAACAGGAAGGCGTAGGAACTATTTCCTCAATTACATAGTAAACAGACTAAATTATTAGAGTCGAATGCCAGAGAAATCTACAGCAATTGTGAGAAAAGGAAGAGAAACAAATCAGTTTTTGATAGCCTATAAGCTAAATATTTCAATTTACATTGAATTACTAACCATTAAACGGCACCGTCACTTAACTAAATATATTTCATAATTTAATGAAACAGCATTTCCTGAAAAGGAGTTCCTTGGAGTGATGTTACAAGTAATGTAACTTTAAGAATTACCCGTCCGACATTATAGAGAAAATAAGTGATACAACTGACATTCCAAAGTCGAATGTTCTCTACTTTCACTACTACACACACTACTTTCAGAATGATAATAGAGGCAGGAGAAGAATGAAGAAAAAGGGAGGCAGGAGAAGAATGAAGAAAAGGGGGGCAGGAGAAGAATGAAGAAAAGGGAGGCAGGAGAAGAATGAAGAAAAGGGAGGCAGGAGAAGAATGAAGAAAAGGGAGGCAGGAGGAGAATGAAGAAAAGGAGGAAAATGAAGAAAAAGAAGGAAGGAGGAGAAGAAAGATATTTCATGGACATAAACCATCCTTTTCTTGACCACCACATCATCTCAACACCACGCCCACTGAATCTCTCCGACAGCGAACTTAATGTGCTCGCGTAGCAGTCAGCCCTCCCAGCTTCACCGTCGCAGAAATCACCCTGTAACCGCCGCAACGCTGCTCGGAAAGTGAAACCGGCGTGACGCGACGCGTGTCCGCGCGAACGAGCACGCGCCAACGCGTGCCGGCTAATTTGACTCGCGTCGCATCGAAACGCGACGGCGGCGGCGGCGGCGGCGCGTCCCCCGTGTTTCCGCTCTGAGGGCTACCGGCGAGATGGCCCCCCAGCCCCGCCCCCCTCCTCGACTTTACCACGCACGGGCGCACGCCAGCACATGAAGGATTCGTGGAGCAAGCGAATAAGAAGAGAGACTAAGAGAGAATGAATTGTCAGTTCAAGGTCCCTGGACCCATGATACTATATATTCCAGTAATATGCTCTGAGAATTTTAGTCAGGACCTTGCGGAACCAAATGTGTCACGAGACAAATAAGAACTCCTACATTTTACTTCTTCGAATTTAGTTTTTTATTTCAAATTTATCTTTTCTATATCGATTTTGATATTCAAGAAAGAGCGATGTAGAACATTTAATAAATGAATTAATACCAGTTCGACCAACCGCCTCCGTTGGTGTACGCAATCTGTAGAGTTCTGTCTACTTTTAATTTCATTCACTTGGCTCCCACGAAAGAAAGAAAGAGAAAGAAAGAAAGGAAAGAAGAAAGGAAAAAGAAAAATACCTCCCAGAATACTGTCCCAACTGAACAATTTTTTGCATCTTATCAGAAAACATAAAATTTCGAAGAATTAAAATTAGTTCTCGGCCAAGATCAGCGAATAATTAGCTTTTCGATGATACGTAAGATACTATCTCTTGGACACACGTCACAGATGACACGTTTAGTGTAGAAGAATGTAATAAACTGAAATGAAGCACTTTAATAAGAAAACTTTAACAAGGTGGCAGTGAAGTTGGCGATAACCAAGCAACTGATGAGAAGTCGGTCAATGACCTTATTACCGAATCTTATGGTCATTAAGAATGGGAAAAGTTGGAATAAAATGAAATTAGAGGCCTCCTTCTTCTAGCTTCGAGCCCGTCCTTTCCAAGTCTGTTTCTCATTAAAAAATAAGGACCTCTTCCAAAGCCGTAACGTTCTCGCACGAGAAAGTAGTGCTTTTAATGTAGCTTATTAGTGAAACGCTTTGTTGATTTTTAAACGCACATCAACATACAGATTTTACATGCGATCTTCAGATTGGTATATAAAACGTAAGCATAATTTCGTAAGAGATTAGCAATGAACCGTTGTAACTCCCGAAAACATTACAGGGACATTATACCCACTAGTCTGCTGTTTATGAGAACGGTTATGAAAGTTTATGATGGGCTTTCCCGTCTCTCCCTCTGGGGAGCCATATTTCCCGAAAGGATGTTCGTTGTCAGTTCAAGACGATAAAGAAAGAACGTCGCGTTACGTACGTACTACAGCAGTTGACTTTGAATTTTTCTATAATAATAAGAATATAATATTTACTATGGTAACTCTGAATTACACAACTCTTCACAATATTGAAAAGTTGAGAAACAAAAATATCCGAACAAAGAACTACAAGATGATGGAAACTGCTCGGGCAATGATTTTACCAACAATGTTACCTATTGTAAACCCTTAACAATTATTTTGGACTACCGCTCACCTTTCACTTGGCACGAGTGCAATTGTGTAAGTATAAATCTTATTTCTTTATAGTATAATAGAAAACGATACAATACGGTATTATTCAACTACAGGCAAGAAGCATATGAGCTCATTATTAAGGTACGTGTGTGAGGAAATAAAACAAGAAATTAAATATATATATATATATATATAATATATATATATATATATATATATATCACACACACACTTATATCGATTAATACGCACAATTTTTCTACATCGTATTTGCCCAACTAAACAAAGTAATTAGAGTGTAGTTCTCAAAGTTGTTATTGACTGCAGTAATTTCATATTATGCTCAAGTTATTGTCAAAGTATTTTTCTACAATAGTTTCTACATAACGTTCAGAATTTTGCGAATAAAGTAAGTTAAAAATTCCCTGGATACTTCCACAAAACGAACACAGCGCTGCCACATTTGACTCCACGTCTGTTAACGTATGTGATATATTGCCATAAAAATTCTCATCCCGCAAAAGCCAATCGCCTCGATTTCAATTAGGCGTCTGATGTACCACAGATCGTTCGTTCCCTTCACAGCTGGTCACCCGCCGCAAAGGAAGAGGATATTTACGCCGTAACAACTGAGCCCGCGGGGCGGAGCAGGGCGGGCAAACAGTGCCACTGTCAACGCCTCCCGGGCACGCGGAGCGCGACGGCGAAGCAGCGCTGCGCGTGACGGACAGACAATTGGGGGGCGGCGCCCGCGCGAGCCCCGGGCAGGAAGCCGGACCTCGAGCGCCCAGCCACTCGAGACGCTCTCTGCCGCGCCCGCGCGCCTCGCCCGCGCCGCCGCGCCTCGCCTGCGCCTCCGCCGCCTGCCGCGCCTCCGCCGACATCCGCTGACGCTCCGCCGCGCCTCCGCCCGCGCCTCGCCCGCGCCTCCGCCCGGCCTCGCCGCGCCTCCGCCCGGCCTCCCCCGCGCCTCCGCGCGCCTCCGCCGCGCCTCCGCCGCGCCTCCCCCTCCGCCCGCGCCACCGCCCGCGCCTCCGCCCGCGCCACCGCCCGCGCCACCGCCCGCGCCACCGCCCGCGCCCCGCCGCGCCAGCCTCCGCGCCACCGCCGCAGCACGAGGCAGGCTCGGGGCGAAGCAGGCCCCTGCCATATCAGATGCGATGTTTCTGTGCCTCTGACGGTATCAGATGTTGACGGTTTCATCCTATCGTGGACTTGAACGTCACCATAGTGACTTTATTGAAGCGACATTTTTTTTTAAAAAATGTATTGCATCCGAGCAGTGGATAAACCACTTTGCAGGTCTGAAATTGGCTACAAACACTAAACAAATAATACAATATTAATTGAAAAGTTAGGAGTAATGGTATCGACATTCAATTCTCTGTGCAGCTGTTTAATGGATACATACCCTGGACATATAAGCTCATGATTTGATGAAACCGTCAACAGCTGATATCTGCCAAAAGTCCGGTTAGAAAAATTGCACTATAGAGCAGCCGCCTGCTCACGAGTTTCGCGCACGTTTTTATTGGCCCTAATTCCACTAGATGGGAAAGGAGTGGGGAGGTAGTTTATTACGACAACGGCGTTTAAATACTTTCGAGTAATTTCGACGATCGAACTCTTTCAAGAGTTTCTTTTCGCCTCAATAACTATTGCATTAGTCAATGAACTTTGATCACAATCTATTTTCAGTGAGGGTAAGAGGTTTGCGTTACTTAAAACGTGAAGTTTATAAAAACATTTGAACTCTACTAAGCGTGCTGTCGCAGATAAAAATAGTTTGGATCTGTTGGGTTGTTTCTTTGATAACAGAACTATTCCCGTAATATTGTATGTATCGTTTACATTATTTCACTATCATACAAATTACTAGTTGTTAATATCATGGGTTAGGTGACGGACATGAAGGACCTAGCAGGAGACATACTTAAATATCAAGTGGCTGTGGAACCTTTATACACATACAAAACTTATCTTGTTTGGAAGTTACGAAGACAGGAACATTGACATAACTGATCTCTTCAGAAGGAATGTGAATTGTAAACATTGGATGAATGTTCCCCGGAAGAAAGTCGGTGTTATATTAACACAGATATGGATGAATACAAAATGTGTTTCTCATTATACTACGATATTGACCATGTAGGGTTTCTATATATACACGAATCAACATTGTGATGCATGTTTATTGAAGTACGTAACATCAACATTCAAATGCAGTATGAATATTTTAGTTTTATTCTTCAATGAAACAAATAACAAAAAAAGAAATTTGACAAATCTAAAAAGAAATCTAGTTAACCTAGTTATAACATCGATTTTAATCAGTCGTGTCTCTAGAAGAAAGGCAGTAATTTCATTACTGCTTTGCTACTCTTCTCAGGCCTCATTCCATCTTTTGAACTCTGAAAATGAAAGCCCCAAGACCTCACACCGGTGAAGTTCATTTCTCGCATTTCACCTTTAAGACAAGAGTAGCTGCTATCTCGAATCTCAGGCGCTTTCGAGCGCTTATCGTCTACAGCAGCACCCATAAAATTCCTCGCGCTCTGCCTCGTGCGAGCAGACGCGACCCGTGCGTCTTCTGTTCACTCGGTTTCCGATTTCTCCCCCGCCATGTAAACAACACCGCTCACACGCTTTCAGGGCAACACGTTGCGATAATCCTGAAGATGAATACGAATTACCAAGTCTTTGGTTAGTGATATACCACGCAGAAGGATTTTTTTACGTAAAATGTAATAAACGTTATATGAAATTCTTCGCTCCGCACAAACCGGCAAATAGCTACAAAGTTTATTTTCAGAAAGAAATTCAAGTTCTTGGAGTTTGAAATTTACTCTTCAACAACATAAGAAAAAGACGTTACTGTGCCACGGAGCGTTTATAATCCATATACCTTGAAATGTTCAGGTAGCTTAATAACAATGAAAATAGTACACGATTGTATGAAAAGAACAGCCGAGAGCTTATAACAAGTAGCAATAAGAGCGAAATATTTTAAAGAGGCGAAACTAGAATTGAAAACCTTATCTACACTAACACGTGCAAATGAATGTCAAAACGAACATCCCATTGCATTACTTTTAATGTAAAAGTACATGAAAGTAATTTTCATGTGCGTAAATTCAATTTAAAGTATACAGGTTAAGCAAACCGTCTTACATGAAATCTTATTGATATTAATTTAAGCATTTAATATATTCGATGTTCAGGTATATTAATCTCCCTGTACAATGCACATTAAAATTCATGTAGTCGTACATTAAATTTACAAATTTCTGACTTTTAGTTATTGAGAATATTTAGAGATATTTTTCTGTAGCCAAAATATGTTTGCATTTACCATCTGAAACTTTTTTTTCTATTATTGAAGCATAGGCAATCAATTTTCTTTTCAACGAAGAATTCTTCTAATGCTGCATTCTTTAACACGACACACTAGTCATGTACGATTTGTTTGAAAGAGTCTGGTAGTTCCTTACAGGAGCGCCCGGAGATCCTCCGCAACCCCACACAGCCCAAGTAACACGTTCCGACGATCGCCAGTATTTCATCGCGGCAAGGCCGCCGCGCTGTCCCAGTACGGCAAAAGGGCACCGGGATGCCAGGCGGCGCGGCGGCGGCGGGACCCCCCACAAAGCGCAAGCGGAGAAAGCCCTGTGTTGCGCCACGGCCCCGGGGCGCGGCGCGGCGCGGCGTGGCGCGGCGGCGGTGGCAGATGGTGCAGCGGGCGTGGGAGGCCGCTCTTGTGGCGCACCGCGCCAAGACAATGCGCTCGCGAGGGGAACCGAAGGGCACGAGACGGGCGGGGGCCACGCGCCGCAGCTGGAAGCGCAGCAAGGGCACAGGTGCGCACGTGGTTGGCGCAAGCCAATCGGACGCTGTTGCGTCACGCTGAGGCCGCTGGCGCTGCGGCGGCGGTGATGTCAGATGTGCGGCTGGAAATGCTCCGGAAGAGTTCGTACACATGCAGGCGGTTTTGGTGTAATGATTTATGACTGTTCAAATGAGGCGGAAGAGTCGTTGACTGGGGCTGGTATGTCGATGACAATTTACTGAATTATGTGGCTTGTGGTGAAAAATTGAGTCGTGAGGTAGCAAAGGTTGTGTATTTACTTCATTTTAAAGAAAACTGTCTCCTCAATTAGGTTTTGAAACATTCTATAGTAATGTTTCAAGACGAGAATTTAACACTGACAATGAATTTTATAAAAAACTTCTTCAATATGTTTCATCGTATTGTCATACTTAACAACACTACGCAGGTAAACATAATGTGAATAAACGTTTTGAAAGTTACCTCATATCAAATTAATCCTCTTCGCATCCTCCACTGATCACACACATCCACCACTGAATTTCTGACGTAGTTTGGCACCTTCAAAGGCATTAGCTGGTACAATGTCTCTCCCGGAAGCGATGTCAGTGTCTCCACTGACAATATTGTACTAGTGGTGTAAGTCGAGTGGGTAAAGGGGACCGCTCCCTTCGACCGAGTGATCTGGCAGCTGCGGTGCCAGTCTGCGGTTTCCAAAGGTTACTTAAGAATCCGGTCGCTGCGGTTTTCCAATAACCGTAAGATTGGTCGTGAGGAAAGGTGCGGCATCGGCATTCCTATTCGGAAGGTCGGCGTAAAGAGTTCGGAGAAATTTTGCGTTCGCAATGACTTGCGTTGTAGAGAGTACAATGTTACAGCACGTACAAGTAGAAACTTGTTTCTATTTGACTGAAGACCTAAATATTTCACCTCCATGTACACCGCACCGTCGTCACAGAATTAAACTGTACGCATGCAGAGGGGACTCCGTTTAGCGTGCCTGTAACACAGACTTTGAATGGAATCCAGTACGTACGTTCCAGAGAGACCAAAGCGTGGAATACTCATCTAAATTATTACAATACATCGCAGAGGCTTCGAAGGCTCGGGCGACTCGCAAAACAAGCACAAAGTTCCGCGTCACGTTTTCGGCGAGCGCGAGAGCCGAGGGAAGTGCGATCGAGGCGGAGCTGGGCGAGACCCGCGAGGCGAGATGGCTGGGGAAGGGATGGACCGGAGGTGCTTGACAAAAGGTGTTGGGGAAGGGGGTTGTGGGGAGGGAAGGGTAGTGCTGGCCGGGTGAAGGCGGGGTACGGGGGGGGGGGTGGTGAGGACCTGTGTGGGATGAGTCGTAGCGAGAACGCGGAGGATGAGGACCTGGTTGGGACAAAGGAGGAAGGGTGGCGAGTCTAGGCAGGGAGTGAGGTGATAGGCGTTGCTGGACGGGGAAGGAGAGGAGACCAGGGGGGGGGGGAAGGGGGAAACAGGAACGGCGGGCGGGCAAAGGCAAGGTGGAGGGGCGAGATGGGGGGGAGCCATGCAGGGAAGGGCGGAAAATGGGTGGAGGAGCGAAGATGGGTGGGGAATCCGGGCAGGGAAGGGCGGGAAGGGTGGAGAGCGGTGCGGGGTGGGAGTTCAGGCACGAAGGGCGGGACATGGGTGGAAGAGCGGTGGGGGGCGCCGCGGCGCGGGGGTCGCGGGGCCGGGTGAAAGGACGCGCCGGCGAGGGGTCGATGCCCTGCGGAACCCCTCGCCGCCCTCCGTCCTCAGTCCTCCGCCCCGCGCAGTTGGACCGACGCCATTCACGAGCGCGCAGCCACGAAACTCGCCCCCGCCCCCTCGCAGGCGGCTGCGCCCCGGCCTTTCGCCAAAGAGCAGCGGCCCTGGGCGGGGCAAGAAGAAGTCCTCTTCAGAAAACAAGGTTCTAAAGGCAGGCGCGTAGAATGGAAACGTGTCACTGAAGGTTAGAAGCGCAAAAAGTATGTAAAAACAATATGATTGATGATAATCGAGGAAAGATAACAGCTCCTGGTTTTGTTATAATTGTTCTTCGGATGTGTAAAGTTAATAAAAACACTGTAGAAATTCAAAAATATATGTATCAAGTACGATATTAAAAAGTTTCAATTAAAAAAATTCTGGCTTTTGAACTCTCACTTGGCATGTAGGAGATGAAACAAAGCACAAGCAAAGAAAACCGCTACATGTCATGGAATTTTGCAATATTACTTTCATGCTAATAATAATAATAATAAATAAATAATTTTTACTAACTATTAACTGATTTACGTACTAGCTGACGTGGGCTATTCGAAAGATGCTATATGGAAGCAAATTGTATCAATTCAACTGTTTGAAAAGAGAAATAATTTCCCAACATAAACGAATTCGAAGTAATAACTTAATGAAGTAAATAATGCATCTCAAAATTTGCTTTTAGTGTTCTATGCAACAAAAACAAATACGTAATTTCTTTATCTCCTTTGGTAGCTGATTCTAGGAGCAATGACACTTTAAAAAGAACAAAATTCTGTTGTTTTGTGAATTATTTTAGATAATCAGAGAATGTGTCATGCCAGCCGATTGTTAATAACATGTCAGATACATTATCAACTAGGAATGGAGTTGTTTCCGACGGGAACTGTGTGTTACGAGATTCCTGTAACCCGGCAGGTCTGCCTTAATGATATTTTCATTTAGTAAATAATTTTCGACTCAGAAAATACTTTTCACAGTGGGCAATCTGCAGCACGAGATATGTTTGGAGAAATATTGCTCCACAATCAGATTTATTGTGGCCTTTGCAAAGAATCTCCATGTAAATTATTGAGATCTTAATTCGTAAGTAAACCACTGATTCAAGAAGTGACTACATACAATATAAGCAGACTTGTTCCTTACAAACTTCGCGCGTAGCGTTATATTTATCTCTTTCTATCTGAAAATTAATACTTCACGAAAATCGGTGTACATTCTATGGTAGCTCAGTGGCCGACAACCTCCCGTGAAGCACTTCATATTCCGGTCCAAACACGCCCTCGATTAACCCTCGGCGAAGTGAGCTTCGATACCGGAAGTGCGCGGAAAGCCTCCCTCGACGAGCTTTTCCGTTCGATCCACACGGCGCTGTTTCACCCGTTCCACCGACGCCCATTGTCTTCCGATCCACAAAGCTTCTCCCTTCCTCGCGCCTCACTGGCTGCACAAAGTCGTCCTCTTTGTGGCTCGGCGGCTGGCACCCTATTTCTGAACTGCATTATTGTCTACCCCCGTTGAGAGGTTCCGCGACCTATTCGACACTAACCGGCCGAGGTGCGGATACCTCCATTTTGAGGGCTGCAGAGGCAAATAAATGAAACCGGTCAGCGTACTCTGGATCGCAACGTTACGCAAGTTCAAAGAAGCAGCGGCTTCGTTTCCAGTTGAATGCGACAGAAAGTGGCTGAAGTACAGAACAAGGCTTTAATAGGAGTTCATTTTCCTCTTGCTCGAAGTTACGAAAAGTATCTCGCATTCCAGGAAAAGGTGGAGATGAAGGAGGAGATTGCGAAGAAGAACGTGCAAGTCCGGAGGGTCTCTTCTACTTTTAGGGTTCTCGAGAAATATTTCATCGGATGTTTTCCGCTGAAATTAGAAGTTCGACGAACCACGTACGCAAATTTGCTTCCCCCTGAAATGCTGCCACGTTAAAGGGTTCTAGAGCAGGCGAAATCTTTCTGAGTACCGACAGATGTTTCGATATTATGAAACTGCGTTCTCGGAAAAGAGCTCACTGTCGTTCTTGTATAATATTAAAAGCAAGAAAATATTAGTAATTACAGGAAAGAAAACAAAATGTTTTGCCTTATTTTCCCATCTTTGACGAAGATCTATCCAACAAGTTTAAACTCTTCAATAATATTGTTTACAATTAAAACAGGAAAATTAACTGAATTCGAAATATTACTAGCGCAGTGTACTATCAAATCACTAATTGCTGCCACTACTGATTTACTTCCAAACTTGCTCATAAAACATTTACAGCATACTTCGACCTGCTTGTTTCCTTTTTTAAAGGCCAAAACTTAGAAGAGTTAATGACACGAAAAGAATATTACAATATCCGTCGTGAATTTTTCTTCTGATGCTGCATACAAATAAGTCGTATTATTTTAAAATTCCTACTAAATTATTATTATTTTATTAGCCACTTGTAAGTAATAAACTTCTGTAATCCTCTAAAACTCAAAAGTATATCGCGTACTATGTCTTGTAGAAATTCGTTAACACACTAAGCAGAATTCTTCTTCTTTCTAAGGAAGGTAATATCTGTGTAAAAGCTAGGAGCTGTGTACTATGAAAAATTGTTAGAAGAGAAACATCACTGATTAAATAAAACTTCATGTACTTCGAAGTGTGCAATTCAGGAATAGCAATTGATCACACCCTCCAAAAGACCTAAATTTCGGGCAAAGCCTGTGATCTTGGGGTGGGCTCAACTGGTCTTCCGCACGACGCCCCAAACAAGCATCGGCCGTCGGCCACCTGGTGCCGGGACGGGGCCACACCCCACAACCAGACCCGCCCCCCTTCGGCGTGGGAGGGGCCTCGCTTCGGCTTCCGGCTCTTACTCTAGAGCTATCTGCGGCGCGCGAAAGCGCCCGAGGCGGCGCGTCCTCCTACAGCCAGCCCCACTCTGCGAGCGGAGGCCGGGGCGCGCGCCGCGCAAAGTGCGCGTTCGTGTCCGAGCGCGCGCGTGACGGCCGATAAGGCATGCCTCCGCCCCCGCCTCGCCCCGCCCACCGTCCACTTGCTTGGCTTTCGCGGCGCCGGACGTCCGGTGGAATCTCCGCGAGCGCCTCCGGGAGAGGGAGGTTGGGAGGTCGGGACGCTGCGCCTCCGTGAGGGGAGACTGCTTTGGAAGGCCTCATGGACACTTCTTGAACCTTTCTGAAGTGGACTGGACTGGAGTATGGATATGGTACTGAAATATATATTTAAGTACGAGGTTCCTGCACCATGAATTCCTAGTTGTAGATGTAAGTTTCTGAAGAATTTTAATCAAGTACTGCAATTCACTGAAACCGCGTATGGAACTTTAACAATCTATATTTGACAGTTCTAATTCAAACGATCACCATTTACTCGCAATAAATTTTCCAAATAGGAACAATTGCTGTGTTTTGTTTGTTTGTTTAATAAGATACGTAAAAAAACCAAGACAACACTGTCAAATTGTCAGTTTATTCTGGCAAACAATTTTCTTCCCTCTTAAATAAGCAATGTGATAATTAGTAATAGCAATATTTGTTTGTTTTTTTCTCTTCGCCGTCATTAGTTTCACATCTTCATTGTCATTTTTTTCACCACAAGTCATTTCCAGTCCAGTTACATCAATTCTGTTAACAAGTTACAAAAGAAACTAATATTGAAGAAACGGAAGGAACAGACGAACTCACAACAAACACGCGGACGTTTCTTTCCCTAATTAGCAGCGTCTCGGGCACAGTCAATGCTTTCCGTACTAAGAGTCTCTTCCGCACATCTTACTCCAAGTGCAGATTCCAGACGCCGTAAGTACACCGTCTTGTGTTTAACAGGTTCCTCTCCTACTAGGGTTGCCAACGATGATCAGCTGAAAGGGAGAACACTTGACAAAAAAAAGGACACCACATTTATTTTTATAAATATTTAATTTAAACTAACATCAGCTCTATTTCCTTCTTCTGTCCATTTGCGATTCAAGTGAAAAAAATCGTTCACAACACGCAGATAAAGATGGTCTGAGCGTCTCTTATTTTAGTTGCTAGGCAAAGACACTACCATGCATGTATGTGTTAGCGTTCAGAAAAAGGAAATTCATGTTTTGTATTCTAAATTAAACACGCGTTACAACGTAGCAGATGTTAGCCACTGATAAAATAAATCACATCAAAAGTTAAAAATGTACTTATCAGAGGACATTTAAAATACAATGGAGGACAATCGATGTCAATGGAGGACTGTCCTTGCAAGTGAAGGATGGTTGGCAACCCTACTACAAGGAGTCCCGCACATCTTACTCCCGGTTGCAGATTCCAGATGCCCTAAGTACACCGCTTCCCCTCCTAGCGAGCGTCGTCGTCCTTCCTCGGCGGAGGCGTCGCCGGGCGTCGCCCTGCCGCCGCCACAAAGCGGCCTCTGTGCGCCGCAGAATCCGCGCCTCTGTGCGCTCGGAATAAACGCCGCGCGGCCGCCGCGGGCGGAAGCGCAAACATTTGCGCGACGGACGGCGCGGGGCGGGGGGAGGCGAATAAAGAGGGAGCGAGACGGTGGCGCGAGGGCAGAGAATGGAACCAAGAGAGGAGGTTCCAAGGGAGGAAGCGAGAGGGGGGTTGGCGTAAAGAAGCGGATGGCGGGATGGGCGGCACTCAGGGGTGGAGGTTCTTTGAAAAAAGTAGTAGACGCTGGACCTGAGGGACAGTCTAGAGGAAATGTATATTTGGTAAGAAACCGTGCATGCGGACTTAAGCGGTCATGTCAAGTCGCGTAATGGTGCTCGAATGTTTGAGAGAGAGGCGCGTTCTATCGGCGAGCGAGAATGTGATGCATCTTCAAAGCGTGGTCTCAAAGCATCAGAAAGGAGCACCGACCAGTGAAGGGAGAACGAAATCGCTAAATTCTCCATTTGAAAGCACGCTCATGCTAGTATTTCTCAATTTGTCATGAACATGGAGTTTCCATAGAAAGAGCGCATCGTGCGTTTGAGGCACGAAAATGGTTTGTGTGTTACGAGATAACACAAGGATGAATGTAAGTAGGAGAGCATGCAGATGTGTCGAACAGTGATACCTTAGTACGTTCAGTTTGTTCGTGAACGAATTCTACGAACAAAGTTTGCTCAAACACACCTGGCAGTCGAATCGAATCTGCCCTTTACTGGCTGGGGGGGGGGGCATTTTGAGTTTCGTAGCAGAAATGTTAGAAGAATCTTATTTGAATTAAATTTTTTAACGCTTACTAGTAGCTCCCCAGAAATCGGGAACTCTCCACTCTTTATCAGCTATTCTTCTCTTCTTGCATTAAATATAAATTTCAGAATTGTAATTAACATCCACAAAGGCAATTGTTTAACCTCTATTCATAAAACCTCAAATAACCATTCATTTCAAGAGTATTCTTTCGATTGTAGTTATAATTTAAGTATATTTTACTCGTTTCGCATTCATTTTTTAATAATATCCAAATAATGAAGATTGTTTTCATTGAAGATAAAATCACATTTCGTAATAAAATGACCATGTAGGTTGTACTGATGAAAACCCCTGTTCGTTGAATAATAAGTATTGATTAAAATAAATATTTCAACCAAAATTTTGATTCATCGATTGAAATTTTACCTCCTGGTATAATGAAAGTACGTAAATGATCGCTTTCATGCAAAACTGATACCAACAACTCGTTAGGCAATAGTCTATTGGATACAACGCTTATTAGTTTAAAACAAATATCAAACACTTTCATCGCGTAATCGAAAGGCCACCGCCCTGTGTTTGGAAAGAAATGTTGAACACTTAAATTTGAGGCCATACGAGTCATAACGGGCCATTAAAACGGAGAACGACACGACCACACATGGATTTGAACCATTTCGTAACGCTTTATGATCATTCTTTACAAACGATTTTACAGCCGATCGTAACTGTGTGTACGTTATTCCAATAAAATGACGAACTTGAATGAATTTCATCGTTTAACGAAGAGGCATTCAATACACAACCAAACCACGGAAAACCAAATCATTATCACAGATTCTGAACGATTTTTTAAATGTCGTTAACATTATTTTCGTTCTTAGAGATATTTTGTTATTATTCACGGAAATTTAATACAAGTGAGCAATCCTGAATTAAAAGCGTTTTATTTAATTAAAACACGAATACTAAAGCTGAATTAAAAAAACATAATTGTAGGCATATACAAGCAATCACAGATTTTAAGAACTTGATAAAATTCGTTTGTAGGACAGTACGGAATTGAATTATTCTGGATATACATTTATTTCTGTAAATGAAAATCTTTCACTTTCCTCTGTTGTAAGATTTTTTCCCAATGTATTTCCACGACGCCAAAATGAACTCAAATCAATAATCTAGTGATTTAAAGATTCAATCCTTTCCGACGGCATTCAGGAAAAGTAATATACCTACTGACACAGTAGCGCAATTCGCTAGGTCACTGAATATTTTTACATGTAACTACTAAAAAGCTCAACATTAGTATTGAATGTTAAAGTATTCTAAAGAAAAAGCACATTAAACAAAAATAAATTTTGTAAAGTATCATAACTAATCTTCGTTGTGCAAGATTACTTCATTAAGTTCCCACAACAGCCATTGTCTCCTTCCCCACCTTTAGCCCTGCCGGTCACCCGTGCCGTTGTGCGGCCCAGCGGTAGACCACAAGGTTGAGCCAGACCGCAACCGCACCATGCCAGCCGGCATATTTTTAATTGAACAACACGCCACTCTTGTCGGCGGACTTTCGCGAGCGTTCCACTAGCCATTCGGCGCACGCGGCGCGAGCATCGCGGCCCAGGTAAGGCGCGAGGGAAAGCCGCGTCGCGCCGCTGCACCGGAAGTGCGCGTATCGCCCGCCGGAAGTGCTCCGGGGGTGTTGCGGCCCGGATCCGCGCCTCGCCCGAACGGCCGAGGAGGACACACGCCGCGCAGGGAACTCCAAAGAAGACAGCGTTTGCGTTTCAGCCGACACGGCCGGCGATAAAGCCGATCACGCGCGCGGGTACACGGCACTAAGCGCGGCGGACCTAGCACGCGGGATCAATGCCACGCTGCACGACTTTTCGGAACCTTGAAACTGATTTTGCAAGAGAGCTTATTACCTGACTGTGGAATTCAAGGGAGTTCTGTTCGAATGGGTTTGTTTGTACTCTCATTTTAATTGCAATTATGTTCATTGAAATAGCTATTAATAATCACACACTATAGTATAAAGTGTAGGTTATAAATATTGTACACCAACAAAACACCCGACGTTGCCCGGGCTTTCTTCATATCCAATCCTTGTGAAAGAGGAAAGAGATCAATTTTATGTAAACTATGGTGTTTAGGATTTTTATTTTTAATGTAATTTGTTCAAATTTTAATACATACTCATTTTTTTCTTTCACTTTATTTCACAGTACATTTGTACTAGACTAAAAATGTTTTAACTTGCGCACTGCTTCTGGCATCTAGCGAATCTATTAGGTAACAGTTCTGCTTCACTGATTCTGGTCTCTGACAGAGTTCGTACTCATAGCGACAGCCGAAAAATAATGATCATGGTGCATCCCCCGAACATATTTAATTATTTATTTTCCATATTTTTGTTGTATTAATCTTCACCGAACTTTCAAGGGCACTAGGACAATCCTGAAGAAACTGTACAAATTTCGATCTACTTCTACACTACTGTTTCTTGTATCGACGTCCGTTCCTGTCAGAGTTCACTTATTAGTACAGATTTCGAATACGCCTACGTACGTGACATTTTAGGGCAAACCATAAGTATACAAAACCATTAAAAGTTGTACACATCACTTAGACTATCAAACTTCTTACAGGAAATTTTCCTGTGTAACAAAAATGTAATAAAGAACTCACTACAAAATATGTGCAATAACAAAACTCAAATCCATTCCATATGCGTTTGGATTACTATAATTCAAGGCAGTCCGTTTTTTTACCTGAGCAATATGACACCTTTTACCTAGCCAATATTCATCAAACAGGTATGTTAGTACATTTGCGCAGTTGCCAACCTATCAAAGGAAACTAGTGCCGGTTCTTAAAAGCAAAAGGTACTTCCTCAGAATGTTTGGCGGATTTAAAAATGTTAAGGGAAACGCAAACTAGTCCAGTGAACATTTACAATTTCGGCGAACTGTGGTCAGTATTACAAAAATAACGTCAGACAAAATGAGAATTCTTTACGCAATATTTTCTCGAAATATGAACTGTAAATTACAGGAGTTTCCAATGTCATGCGAGAGAAAATTTACCGAGTAAATCAATAGCATATCTGATGCAGAGAACAAAATGTACCTGCATTTCTCGTATTCCTCATTATACCCCTGACAAATGTGTGCGCAATGAAGCGGTGTTATTTGACACCATTGACGTGGTTTACTGTATGTGTGAATGGTCATTTTGCTTTATTTGCAAGCACAGGGCGTCAATATTTTCCTCCTTCGCTCTCCTTTGCTCAGAACAATTTTAATTTTGTTGTACAGATGAAATAATTTACTTCTCTGGGATACAAAAACCATTCCGACTTGGTCCATTTAAAAACATACATTGACTTGACATTGGCCAGAAATTCGACAATATCATCTGAATTTACGTACGAGTATTTAGTTTCTAATCAACACATTATAAGAATGGCATCATTTTTACCTTGCTCCTTGGCGAGTTTGTTCCTGCTCTCTAGCTTTTGAAAAATCAGTTATCGAAAAATCAAAATTATATACAGCACGTGTATAAAGAAAGCTTATAAAATCATTCATATATCTGCCTGATCAGTATTTTAGAGCTCTAAGATTTTGTTTTATTTAACGTTAATCATCTTCGGCCACCAAAGTTCAGAGGTGCAATTTGTATCGCCAACAAGGTGTGGAGGTGCAATTTAACAAGGCTTGCCGTTTACACCAACCATACAAAATTAGGATACTTCAGAACAAATTATTACACAACAAATTATTTGCAGCTTCGATTAGTTGGGTTCCAAATAAACTGCCAAAATAGTTTTTTTGGTGTACTCACCAACACCGACGCAACCATACACGCAGCATACCACTTCGATCGTGAGGTACTCACCTGCAAACAACAAAAGCATCGCATTGCAGTGAAAATGTTTAGCTGTCAGGGTGTACACGCGGAGCGAGAGAAATTGTATATCCTCCATGTGAGCGCTCCTCCAAATGAATTGCATTCATTAGTCCGCAGACTCCCAGCAGGTTCGTTAATATTTTAACAGGGTCCGAAAAAAACGGACTAACAGCAGGTTTACATACGAACCAGGGGGAGCAGTGATGGGAACAGCATTTCGTTATTAAATTCGCCACAACTTCACAATAACAAACCTCGTATGAGTTTACAGATTTTCCCTAGGTGCTGAGATTGAGTTTACATAGTAAGAAGAACATGCATATTGTTTCCACGTGTAAAGCGAAACATTCAATTGGTAATGGATACACAAGATTTAACGGAAGTTTTGGTTAAAACGTTCTTAGAAAATACAACAGTAACACACAGACGTCTAATTGCAGCACATATAATTTTTGTCACAAGAGATATGTAGGAAAAACTCATGCGGGTCATGCACCTTCTATGAAGAATGGCATTAATTCATCGTTTGTCATTACACTGAATTATATTGAAGCTTCAGAAATGAAATTAGAATATAAAGAAGTTAAATGTTTATGTTTTACATAATTTTTTTTATATGTCGTTTCATTTCATGATCATGTGCATCATTTTACAGTCATTGTAGGTGTGTCTGGACGGTATCAATTGATTTGTGACCAGTTGCTGAAAATGATTATGGAAACTTTCGTCAATCATATCTGGCAACACACGCTAATAGCTATTTTGTGCTTCTAAAGAATCAAGTACAAATTTAAAAATATATCTCAATAAAATGGGATTTCGAGTGTAAACAGTTATCTTTAAAGGAAAAGTAAATAAATACATAAAATCATCAAATGTTGATTCATTCGATTTAATTCAACAGAAATTCAATTTAAATATTCAATAACATGCAGGCTCGATATCAAAATGAAATACAGCACGACCTCGTATCAATTATGAAATTCGATTATCTTTTTTCATGTTTTGTACACAGAGTAGCAAGTTATCTCCACAATATTTCGCTATCTCAACAACGGAAACCTACGTTGCCAACCGTCCTCCACTTGGGAGGACAGTCCTCTATTAACGTCAATTATCCTCTCGCCCTAGGTATTTTAAATGTCCTCTTTTCAGTCAATTTTTGTAATACGTCATTTATTTTACCACATGACTAACACTGCTACGCTGCATTTTATTGTTTAATTTTGAATAAAAAACATTAATATCCTTTTTCTGATCGCTGATAACGCATGCATGATGGTGCTCTGTCTAGTGACTAAAATAAAAAGACGTCAGACAATCGTCATCTGCATTTTATGAACGAATCTTTTCATTTGTATCGTAAATGGAGAGAAGAAATAGAGCTGATGTTAGTCTAAATTAAACATTTATAAAAATAAATATGTTGTTGCGTTTTTTTTCTTCGATTGTGCTCCCTTTTACATGAGTATTGTCGGCAACCGTAGTGAAAGCGGGGATCGCCCCTCCACAAACCCCGATAGCTCCTGCAACAAGCAGGTCGCTGGGGGAGAGGGCGTGGTGTGGTGTGGTGTCGGGCCACGCGGAGGCGAAGGCGGCGTCGCGACGCGAGGCGGTCACGGACGCGCGTAACGACGCCGGCGGAGGTGGCGGCGTGGGCGCCGCGACGCATTTTGCAGGGCGCGCACGCGGGCAGCCCATGCGAAGCGGTATTTGGGGCCGGCGCGCGCTCGGGCCCGCGTGGCAGGTCGCGCGGTGATTAGCACACAACGGCGCGGCGAGACTGCGCGATCGACGAGCTACGTCGCTGTAGTGCATCCAGTCATGCGACATCGATAGCACAAAATCGATGTTAGCAAACATCGACGTTCAAAATACATGGACTAAACAACATCGATGTTAGCAAACATCGACGTTCAAAATACATGGACTAAAAACCATCGATGTTATTCAACATCGATGTTTTTAGATTGCTTTGGTAACCGCTAACATTAAATTC
The DNA here is from genome assembly GCA_964035755.1 of Teleogryllus oceanicus. Lineage (NCBI taxonomy): Eukaryota > Metazoa > Arthropoda > Insecta > Orthoptera > Gryllidae > Teleogryllus > Teleogryllus oceanicus. The sequence goes on along the minus strand of CAXIVR010000005.1, from coordinate 131,020,705 downwards.
GGGTGCATTAAAATTTAATTTGACAGTGTTCATGTTTATCAATTCGCCGAATTGAGACGTAGTAGAGGAATTGTATGAGAAGGAGTAGACCCTACACCAACAGCGTATTTGTTGGTCACATTTCAGAGAGCGAAATGAATACAAAGAAAGAGGAAGTACAAAAACATGGAGGTCATCTGGGGCGTGAGAGTTTGGTAGATGAAGGTAGCAGAGAGCACTCTTTGGGTTCCAACACAAACTAACAGTGTTGCCGTTAGTTATAATTCCATATTTTAACTTTTACAGTATTGTGATCATGGGATTTTTTCATTCAGAAACAAAAAAAAAAAAAAAGTTGCAAAACATCTACGTTAAAAAATATTGGTGTTAATACAACTATGTTTCTACAAAAACATAGATGTTTTGAAAATATCAACATCTATGTCGCATTTCTAGTGCACTCACCGCCGGCAGTGTTGCCATTTTGTGTCACCCAGTTCTTAGAAGTTTGGACTGCAGGCGATGCGCTTCTGTCGGCTAGGTCCGGGGCGCAGATAACGTTTTCGGTTCTTCAGTTGCGGACGTCTTTGCAAATATTTTCCACCACAATTCAGTTACGGCAGTAGTAGCACTCACGCGATGACGTAGATTGATCATGATATGCCTATGACATCAGTGGCGTATCGTCTATTTAAAAGTGTCCGTGCCGCATTATTATATTATTACATATCTAACAATAACCCTAATCTCTATCCAATGAATTCATCACGGCCACTACCACTTGCACTAGCATGTCTTACTAGCGAACGTTTGTTCGAGAATTACTCTTCTCTAATGAATATTTTTAACACATTCAGTAAACACTTTTAGTACGAATAACATGCACAATCGAAGGGCTCGGGTAGTTCTATGCCATTTTCAATGAGAATAAAATAATGCAACTGACTTACTCGCCACATTGTTTATTACATTTGTGCTGCTGTAACAAAACGACGCTGTACTACGGAGACATTCTTTACAATGTGTTGAAGAATATCGGATTGAAACCTTATCTTGTTTCTCAGAATGAATTCGATACGGCATAGGGCTACTTAGAGCCAAGCTCTTCAATTGCACTATTTTGTTAACAACCAACACTATTGAAACAACTTCCAAGCTGGCTCGGCTTCAACTGATTTCCCACTGGTGTCCGCCACGAATCGATTTTACCCTAACAGCAGAACAGCGTAATCGTGCCTAATCTTTTTTTTTTTATGTTGCACTGCACGCTATGTACACGTGCGAAATACAGAGAGGTATTCAGAAATATATAACCGCTTTCCCGCATCTTTAACCTTGTCCTGAATATTTCGTCGATGTCACTTTACAATGAAATATAAAGAAACGTTTGTGTACTGCATTAAGGTTACGTGCGAATGCATGTGCATTGAAAGGAAATAGGGATCTTGCGAGATTGAAAGATGCAAAGCAACAATTTCTTTTCCATTGCGCGCTTAAAAGATCTCCGCCATTTGTAACATGCTTATAAAAAACTGAGTTCAGTTTTAATTCCTCCTACTCTTACTTGTTAGAACCTAAATTTAGTAATGCATACGAATTAATGATGTTTCGATTTATAATTACGGATACAGTTAAAACATATTTGCAGCCATACGGGGATACAAAAAATGGCCTGTATTGACAAAAATGTCAGGTTTCGAAATTGTTTTCCCGGAAAACGATTCTCCAACGACACATTAAAATGCATTTCCGTAATTATAATCGGCTCAACAAGAGTCGAGGTTCGATACAATTTATCGTTACGTACACAATTCCAATAGAAATGAAATTTAAATGGACTCTGATAAACCTCGGTGTAACTGCATATTACCTTCATATCGAAAAAATACATAAAAGTAAAGAAGCCCATTAACTGAACATGGTTGAGATAAGGGTTACAGAAATTTCTCATTTTCGCGCCCGCTATTGATATACGAGGGATCTCGACCAACTCATCCGTTGGGACGTTTCTTTGGTCTCCGAGGATGAGTGGTGCTTTTAGTCCCGTCTCTCCAGGGTCCCCCCTCGCTCAGTGACCGGCAGATGTCCCTCGCTGCCACGCCCCCACGCTCGGGGGTGACCGACGCGGTGATGCAGCGGCAGCTCCTTCAGTGAAAAGCCTGTCGACTGCGCGGTACACGTCATTCTGATGAAACCCGGGCGGAGCACACATGGTCCACAGTTGCGCTCATATATTCGGTACATGGCGCCTTTGAATACGTACTTGCAAATATTATGTATCGTGGGTCTGGGCTGAATGAAAACCAGTCTTGATATCGAAAAGTAAACTAATATAAATACAGTCGACTCCGGTTATAGTGAACTTCTGGCGACTAACATTTTTGGTTCACTATATCAGGAGTACACTATAGCCGATGAAATCAAAATAAAATAGAATTTCTCCACAATTATTGATTTTATTAATATAGAAATACAGCAAGATACATTAACAACACTAACTGAAAATTTTAATAGCTTTATTTACTACCTATCGCCTACGTAGAACACAAAGCGCGTTGTCCCGCGGAATATAACACCAAGTTGGAAACTGAAGCAAAGAATCGCGCGTTGCCGCCGCCTGTTGTAGGCCACGCAGGACACGGCCATTGTGTCCGCACTGGGTGCCAAAGGTCATCACTAAGGTCCCCCATTCCAAGTCCGCTGCCTTCACAGGGAAGACTTCTTGGATTATGAACTGTGGCCGACGATTTTTTTTTTCAAGGTGCTTGATGTTGGTTTTTGTGACACTGAGGCGATATATTATTTTCCAAAAGGGAATCAATTTGCAGGACATTGTATTTCCTACGTTCACTGTGACCGAAGTTCAGGTTTGCTATAACCGAATCTACTTATGCTTATTTGTAATGTAAGTGAAACCGGACCAGTGACTTAAGTCTACTCTAACCGAGGGTTCACTATATCCGAGTTCACTACAAGCGGAGTCGGCTGTACTTTTAAGAGAATTGTCAATCGAATATTCAAAACGTAACGAAGACCATCTGTGAGTACATTTCAGAGTTTCTTTAATTAATCGAAAATAAAGGTGCAGATTTTTCCATCAGTTTCCACAATTTCATTTTGAAAATTATAATTTATACGTACCATAAGAAATAAAGTTTCCTAAAGCATGTGATTTACAGTTGGACAGAAACTCTTTTCTATCACAACAACCTCCATACTTCGAGAATGAATATTTTTCATGTAATTCACTTTTCATAAACATCAGGGCAAACCATGAATTTGTAAGTACTAAATTAACCATAATTAATAGAACACACGAACACAGGAACCTTAACACCAGAAACACTCATGTCGGATTTTGTCATTTACTATCACACTACAGAACCTACATAAGAACAATTCCGAATTAATACTCATAAATTGAGAAATGATAAGGTACCATGTTAAAACTTTTGGGAAATACAATTTTAAATCTATCATTCTAGAAGAAAAACATTTCATCCCTGCAACACTATTTTTTTGAAACATACACCATTAATTCTGTTTCAATACATTGGTAACATTTCTTTTTAATTTTTGACAAAAACCTAGTATTACGTTAACTGCACTTTAACAAACATCACTTTCCTCGCGATATGCCAGGTCGTTCGCAGCTGCACACCGCGATCGTCTATCATGCACCCTTGCACGCCCGCACTCGCTTCCAAATTGGCTGATTTCCCTAAGTTAATTCGCAGGGCAACTCGGCGGCAATTTGAGGGGGCGTGTCCCTCGTCGAAGAGGCAATGTGCGCGGCGCTCCCCTCGGTGGCTTCCGGCGCTAATACGCAAGTTACACACCGCGGCGCTCGCGGAGAAGGCGCGGCGAGAATTCAATCAGGCGCCGCTGCCTTCAGGGGCGTCTGGGAGGAGCGGCGCCGCGCGTATTAAAAAGGTGGTGCGACGTCGCGAATCAGAGAAATTTAATATCTTGGAGTAGGAGAATGGGCGTTCCCTGCGGCGTCGGTGACAAAGCGGAGCCTCCTCCTACGATGCTATTTCCGCGTCCACTCGCCCTCCACTCGCTTTCTTATCCTTCTCTCTCGCATCCCACCTTGACTACTCGCTACCATCGACCCCTTTTGTACGCCACTTACAATTCGTTGTTGATTTGGGACAGATTGAAAATTAATTTCAATAAAGATCTTTTTTATATAGAGAAATATATTTCAGCACACACCAACGAGGGAGAAAATATGCGTAGAAAAGCTTATAATAGTCGTATTGACTGACCATACTCGTAAATCCCACTAAACAAAATAAACACTTCTTACTCATAAATATCACCTGTTTTAGTTTATTTTACATCGCTTGAGCTCACAGTTCTAATTTCAAAAATCTGCCATTCGATGTTACATCTATTCGCTTTCGTAGCTATTTTCGCTTCTACACACGAGAAATAGTCCAATCTACCTCCTGAAACTCCTTTCTTTCCTCCATAATCACCACCGCATTCGATTAACCCCTAAACTTTTTTATCGATATCCTTCCGCGACTCGTCGGCGCTCTCCCCTCACCCGCACACCGCAAACGCCCCTCTCCCGCCCGCATCGCCCCGTAGACGCCCTCCCGCGTCTCTTCTGAACCACTTTTTTCACCCCCGCCACCCTCCCACGCCGAGCAGCCCGTGCGTCGCCATGGCAACCAGCGACCCGCTGACCCAGTGGAGGCGGGGGTGCGTTACGGCAGCTCGCCCCGCCCCTCCCTCCCTGCCCCGATACCAGCGCCTCCCATTCTCCCCCTTTTTATCCTTTCACGTCGGAATCCGAGCTCCGCGCCGCGGGGCGGCGGGCCCGGGCCGGGCCCAGGGGCTGACGAAAACAGCGCGATGGAAATTGTATTGGGCGCCCGTTCCAGGAAGCGTCGAGGCGCCGGGCGGCGGTCCAAGCCCCCAGTCGCCTGGAGATGAGCCCCCCTCCCTCGCGTGGGACGCGTTCCTCGAACGGACCCCACGCGCATGCGCAATTCTCGACGCGACGGGACGCGGTTTGCGGATCACGTTCCCTTAAGCGGCCGCGAGGCGTGTGCGCCGCTCTCATACACGGCACGAGATGTGTCTGTTTAATGCCGACTTCCACCTTGTGGATAAATCTCGCATTCGGACTCCAGGTCTTGCTTCGCAATCGAGTCAAAATCTAGTGTTTGTATTTCAGGTTGTGAAATTTACGTATACTTTGCTTCAGCAAAATACAGCAAATAATCGTCGTTATGTCTTTGAGCGTTAATTACTTGCCCCAGGAATTCCAAAATAAATCATGCATTTTTGGTCATACAATTTGAAATCGCTGAATATCTATTAATAACAGGCAAGCAGGAATTGAAGGGAAGCTTCGATACTTTAATTTTTTGAAAATGAGAGATACAGTTACGTGAAATGACGCAAAATAGTTATTACCCAGAAACGATTACTACTGAAATGTAGAATTCAAGTTTGTTCTCACATTTACTACATATTAACTTGGATGCAAAACTCTTCGCTTCGATACATACCAACTTGTACCTCGGGCGTAGAAATAACGAACTTTCTCCTCCAAACCCCACTCCCACACTCCACGCCTCAAACACACGTCATCGCACAGCAACGAGCGACCAACAGCGCGACCGATTTCGAGGAGAGATTCGGGGCGTCCGCTTCGCAACCGGCCCATCGCTCACTACCCGTGCGGGCGACGCTCTGGCGGCGTCGAGTGGGCGGCGCGGGCGGCGCGGGGGCGACGGTGGCGCGGCAGGGGCGGCGCGGGCGATAGGGGTCGGCGCACCGAGGCGCGAAGGGAGATGACGCACCCACAGGTGAGTGGCTGACTCACCCAAGCGCCCCGCCACACGCGCCACGCGTCCGCCCCGCGTCAGGGGGCGTTTCCAGGACCTTGACCGACTGGAGATAAATATACTCGCGGGGAGGCTATGCCGAGTGCGCGGGCATTGCCAGCGGACCGTATTTCGGGATGTGTACACTCGGAAATAGAACGTCCTCGATGCGGGACGAGGAAATGTCCTTCCGTACATCTGGTGGGAGCAGCGAATATTCGACGCGCTGCAGTAGAGTACTTCAAACGACCCGAGACACGTTTACGCCTCTTACGCCGTCACGACGATAAATATGCGCTTCGTATTTTTTAGTGAAAAAGTAGTGGATGAATAATATTAATGCTGTAGAGGTTTGCGTTTCATTTTAGAATATTCTGAGTGTGTCATTCTCGTACAATTTACCCGAAGCCAACATAAACAAAATCTTTTTTTTTTTCAGCAAAAACGATGTAACATTAAAATTAAAAACAAACGTCTACAAAAAAGTTTCAGAAAAAACTTACAAACAGGAAGAATGTTACTTTACACAAATGGTCTTGTTTGGCATTGTTTTAAATCTTACGAAACACATTTAATTCCGAGTCGATATCTCAAACATGGTAGCCATATTTTCAGTTCAGAAGTACGATAATCATGTTACACTTATTATTTGTATAAATATTTGAAGTACCTCTCAGAAAAGGTTACAATTATTCCCGAGTAACATTTATATCAGATTTAGAAGCGAAAATACAATTTCAAAATATACCTGACACGCTAGAGATGTCCGCCACAAGAGCAAAATTCAAACTTCCGCCCTCGTTCCCGCTGTCGTATCAACTTCCAGCGAGCCGCCCGCTCCTCCGCCTATCGGCCGTCGCCGCTCCAGCTCCCCGGGCGCCTGGGCAGCGCGCCAGCGTCCGACAAAAGGCGGCGGCCGACGCGAATAGCGGCCCCACCGCGCGCACTAGGCTGAACCGGGACCGAACGCACGCGCGGGCAAAAAAGCTGTTTCGATACGATTATTTAGTAATAGAAATATATTCTAGAAATTTCAAGTGAATGCCTACAAACATATATGTACATTTTGATAAATGTTTAGGGATGATGTGTAAATAGAAACATTTCTGAAATTCTGACATATTTGCTAATTGCATGCCCGTGCAGTTTAGCATTGATTTCGAGAGAATCCCTATCGCACCGTAAATGAAAAAGGGCCTTTTTATCTGGTCCAAAAGTTTTATTGTAGTATTGTGTACAGTAATGAGCCGTTTAATGTTGACGAATATGGAAATAAAAATTATTCAAACGATCGGTTTAGATAAACTTTTATAGTAAATATAAAGTAACTTACATAGAAAGTTATCATATTAAAGAGTAAAATATTTAATTTGCAAGTGGAAAGCGATTTCAACGTACCAAATAAAATATTTTTACTCAAATGCCACATTTTATTGCTTACTATATTTTTCAAAATTCCATCGTATCACTGTACCTCGGCGGATAATCGCCATGTCTTCTTTTTCAGTTTCGTCAGGGATTGATACAATCTGATAGAATAATCTTTAGAAAGGGCAAATAAAAACCACTACTAGTGAAAATAATTTTTTAAATTCACAAGTGAATAACAATTGTTTATGCTGTCGGCCCCATCGTGATAAATAACCGTTTAGACATTTGTAATGGATAAAAACCAGTTTACACGCTGTCCGCATCCTAAGCGAGCGTTTGGGCCATTAGCGATACCACTGTATGGGACGGCGAGGCGCCACGCGGCGTCGCGGCGTCCATCACGCCGTATTTTAGGCGTCGCGGCGCCTTTATTCGCCCACACGCCCGCGACGCCGCACGTGGGGCGGGGCGCGCCCTCCGGAGGCCAAGAAAAGCGACAAAGGGAGGAGTCCATTAACACTGCGAGTTATGGACGCGTGACAAATTTAGTGTATCAATAATTCGGAAGAATGGAGAGTGTTCTAAAAGCGTATTCCGAGGAGGGGGAAGTAATTAGGGAAATTAATTCTGGAATTCATTTTGGACGACTAAATCAATTGATGATTACATTTTCATGTACCAACAAAAATGTTTCCATACAATTAAGTAAACTGGAGCAAATATAGTTCGGTCCTACTCCATCATAAGCGTTTCTCACTTTTTTGTATGGTTTCTTCTTCTCCCCGTTGTACATGCTTTAATGTGTTCAAAGTGTAGAAACCTTTTTAATAAGCAGAGTTATTTTCCATTCGTAGTTTGTCTAGTGAAAATGAATATGAATTAAAAGAATTAACTTCATTTAATTAATTAATATTTTACATGCATAAAATGACTACTCTTTAAGTGTATGCGAGACTGAGAATTATTTTTACAGAAATTATTAAACACTTCCAAAGATAATTTCATTAGAACATTCTATTTTTACGTATTAACACCTTAAACACATGTAGTGTAGTAGCCTACTGTGTAAGCTGAGAGGTGGCATTATCGAGAATTGAACGGTTGCGATGGTCTGTAAAGTAGGTTACCAGGAGAGAAGAAACAGATGTAGAATGCAGTGTGCAACATAATTATCCGATTAGTGTATTAAATATTTTTAAAACATCAGTTTCATCGTATAACAATCATTACGGGTCACATTCTTGGCAAGCAATGATGGCAGTGTGTTAAAGAGTATTTCCTGTAATGCTACACAAAGCATTAATGAAGTTCATTGATGTAATGTTGCTGCCTAAAATTAAATGAAAGCAAATTTGATGCTCATTAGGTGCTTCTACCACAGAAACGATAATAAAGTCACATCTACATTACAAGAGCGCAACGAAACACGAGAGAACGTCATAACGAGCAGCTTAAACGACGGCGGAGTGGATCCTATGAAGAGGCTGCGGGCCAGGCGGTGCACAGCGGTGGCTGGGGGGATAAAGCGGAAAGCACCACATCAGCGGCGGCGTTGGCGGCTTCGGAGCGAGGCGGCGGGCGAGCGGTTCCGCGGGCGAATGGGCGAGTGGGCGGGGAGGTCGACCCGTCCGCCCGCCCGCGCCGCCCACGACCGCCCGCGCGGTGCAGTCACGTGACGTCACGAGCGGCGAGATAGGAAACGGGTCGTTCTTCGGGTTGTTATCGTCAATATGAAGACGAATAGTGATGAGGATGATATTGGAACAGGAAATGTCGCGAACGCGAGGAAAACTAATGAACATTTTGAGGATATTTATTTCTGTATTATTCACGAAGTTAACTAAATTATTTGAAATTAATTAATATTTATGAATTAATATTAATTAATTTCAAAACTAATTAATTTCAATTAATATTAATTAATTTCTAATTTCCTAATTATTACTAAATAGGCCTGATATATTTCTCTAGAATATAGAACAATTTTTCCATTACTTCGAAGAGGATTTTATTCAACGCAATCTACAACCGAGGGTAAATTGCATTTACGTGATTATTATTAAGTACCGAAATATATACAACTGCCAATAAATAGGTAAAGAATTTAAATAAGATGAAGAAATAACTACCTCCATTTGCAAGATTTTAAAAAAAACGATGACAATGAGATATTTAACAGTCGCATCCCAGATTCATCTAGATTTCGTCATCCAAATCACAATGAAAGATAGTTCATAGGTTCACCGAGCATTCGGTCAGTTTGAAATAATGAATGAAATTAAAGGAAAAAAATGTTCGAATTCAAATAAGTTATAAGAGAAATCATTGCCCGATACATTTTTACTTGTAAACTAAGACACTATTTCTCTCAGACACAAATCAAAACAACACGACAAGCCCCACAAAAGATCAGTCAAACTTCAAAGCCGAGGGAAAGAAAACGATCGTTGCCCGTCCAATCACGAGAGTCGCCCACCTGCCTCGTCCCTCCCCGAGTCCTGAGGTCGACACCCGACGGAGCGCGCGGCCGTGGGTCGGAGGTTGGGCGGCTGCCTCGGCCTACGCGGTCCAGCGTCCCATGCCCGCGCGAGGCCTCTTCTGGAGCCGAGCGCGGGCTGCCCCCAGGAGCCACAGGCCCAGCGACAACGACGCAAGGGGAGCGACACAATGCTACCGTTGGTTCAGAGAGAAGTCATATTTTATACTTCTCCAATTCATAAATACGATTCCAATATACGTGAAAGACAGATAAGAAATACGACTGGGAGATTAGTCATAAGCATCATTACAAAAACTGAAAAACGAGAGAAATAATGAGGACAATTCTATAAGTCAATAATGTGTTCACATTAAGCGTTCTTGGAAAGTCATTCACTCAAATATACCACGGTTAATTAGTTTTCTTCAGGTGTTCTAATGATGGCTTATTTAATTTGTAATCAGTTCGTTTCCTCCCCCCCATTTTCATTAGTTGCAATACACACAACGAACAATTTATATTTATAAATTTAATAAATTTACACATTGATTAATAATTGTTAGAGAAGTCCAATGTCATTATTTGGATTTAAAAAATCAAATGCATCGCAGTTTCAACAAACAATTTCAAATTATTGTTCGATGAAGGAAGAAGTGTATTTTTTTATTCATCAGTTAAATAAAAATTTGGTTCTCTACGAAGTTTATAATTAACCTAGAATTCTAAACAATAAATCTATAATTATTTATCAGAATTTTATTCTAAAATTATAAATTTCTTATTTGTTACAAACGGGTGCAACTAAATCCGTTTCTTGTAAGCATTGGTGTCTCCAAGCAATCTACTTAATGTCTGCATTTGCGCGCGGGGGGGGGGGTGATTGGTATCTCAAGTCATTGGTGAGCAGGGCGAACGCGGTAGGGAGTATCTTCATTTAATCTCTGGCTAAGTGCTGCCACGGTCAGCGGTTCCGCGAGCGAGTAGCCTATCGACCCATCGATCTCGGGCTCCCGCCATTGTGTGGGAGCGGCAGGAGGGGCGGGTCAGAGGGCAGGCACGCCCTCGTGCTAGCCTTGGACCACGCGGGGCGGGGCGGAGTCTGCCGAAGTTCCGGCGCCAACCTTGACTCCTGGACTGCTCCTTGGAATGTGCACGCAACGTAATTTGTGGATCCATGAGGCAAGATGGGGAATGAAACGCGTATACGTAAGTATCAGATAACATAATGTATGTTAGACTTATAGTCGATGTATGCGGGTAATAATGACTTTACAGTGATAATGAACGATTAAAACAGTTTTCGGAAGGTATAAGCATAGACGAGTGCAGACTAAACTACATTTATGGGACCTCTTGGCTACCAAATATTTATATTTACTTACGACATTTATAACAGAAAAAAATCAAACAAGAGAATGAAATTATAATTCTAATTATACAATTAATAAATGCAATTTATTTTATGTTGAACCATTTACAGCCAGATGGTTTGGAGAACCTCTTCTCTGAAAATCTTGTATCAATTTCCCAAATTATCAACACACCTATGATTTTATGCTTATTTGCATGAAAAGATGGATATCAGAGAAAAATTTAAGGATACAATAACTTTAACATTATGTTGTAACATCTCCCCAATCACGTCATTGCAGTTGTTATTTTCTAAATTCTTTTGGAATCTTCTTAATTCGAAATTAATCCATTCCAAAACTTGACAAATTATCTTCACCGCTGTTCTTCGTTCGCAAACATCCTTCGTACAAGAAAATTCACTACTATTATTATTATTACTACTATTATATATATATATATATATATATATATATATATATATATATATATATATATATATATATTTTATATATATTCCATTATTTGTAACATTTAACATTTTGCCCTGGCCAGGGTTCCCAACATTGCCTTCTACTTCTTCCGAGTCTTCCCTTTCGCCCTTGACCTCACCCCCACTGCCTACTCGACCGCGCAAGCCTCTGCCCTCTCCAGGCCTCTCATCCCAAAGGCGTCTAGTTCCACCTCGGCCTCCGGCAGGCGCGCAACGCACGAGGCAGCGGAGGTGGCGTTGGGGCGGACCGGTATCCGGTGGCCGCTCCCGCCCCCGCCCCCACCGGGGGTGGACCCGTTGCGCCTGTGGAGACCGAGTCAAAATGGCGGCGAGTGTCACAAAGGAGGCCGTGCACGAGGGAGATAAGCGCCCGCCCGCATGGTTCGTGGAGAGCGACGAGGGCAGTGTTCAGCGGAGAGGGGAAATGAGTACAAAAAATGAGATCAAACTAGAATTCATGTAAAATGAAATGTAATAAAAGGGAAAGAAAAGAAAAAGAAAGAAAAAGTTGCCCCAGGGAGATTCCTAACAAAGGGAGAACCCTAACAAACTTTCTTGGAGGAGGCGAGGATTCACATCCCGCCTTGGGCATGTGTGTGTATGTGTGTGTGTATGTATGTATGTATGTATGTATGTATGTATGTATGTATGTATGTATGTATGTATGTATGTATGTATGTATGTATGTATGTATGTATGTATGTATGTATGTATGTATGTATGTGTGTGCACGCGCGTGCGTGCGTGTGTAAATCACTAGGGATAACATCTAGTGAGAAAACGTACCACCCAAATAATTGCGATTAGCGATTGCGTCAATTTTTATATCATCCACCTGGTACAAAAAAGCCGAATGGAAAAAATATCCATCAGGTTGTAGAAATAAAACCCGAAATATGAATAATAGAAAGGTAAGAAATCAGAATGGGAGTGTACTCATTAACGTACTTAGAAAAATGAGAACTTGGGAGAAATAATGAGATAGATAATCATTTTTCACATGATTCAGACATCTAATGAAATGTGAGATTCCGTACTTCATTGAAAACGAAAGTTGGCAGCATTCCACTTATCTGAACATCTCCAGGATCCGTTAGGAGTAACTAGGTAAAATGATCTTTCATGCCAGATTCTAAAATTCATACCTCATTGAATCAATTCGATTAATTCTATTTAGAAGATTATCAAAATAAAACGGAAATAAAATACTAGACACCTAGAAATTAATTTTTGCCACAAAGACGTTAGTTTCTACAAAATAATTTCTCTAGTTTCTGAACCTTTTCCGTATTCGATCTTTTAATTCAGGAAAGCAGGAATGTACTTCAACTTCAACTCAACATACCATAATTCAATATAAACTCTGCATTCAAAGTTTGTTTACATGCAGAGAAACTTAAGACCTTGCAGACATCTGCTGTAGTGTACGTCCTGAGCGAAGCCGCACGCTCCTCGGCCATTTCAACACAGCGGCAAGCGGGAAACGGGCGTTGAACACGCCCCGCCCCCGCCCCGCATCGCCCGGGCGAAGGGCGATGAGCTGAATGGGGCGAGAGGCGATAAGCGGTGCCGATTAAGGCGAGTTGTGTGGGCTGCCCAGTGGCCGCCAGGCGATGCATACGAATGGACGAGATGACGCCTGTTGATGCGCTTCTTTTTGCTGTTCAACCATTGGGAGGAACATCGCTCGAAGGGTCCGAGTGGCTAAAGTATTAATGAAGATATGTTTCCGGGAAGTCTGTGAGCATCTGAATCGCATTCGGTGAACTGCCGGTCGTTCATAACATTGCGATTTACCGCGAAGAGGAGAATCGGATAGTACATCTGAAGAAACAAAGAACTTCACTGTTCAGAAACGAGTTCATTCAATTTGTGTTTGTGGGTGCAAGCGTAAGCGATCCGTTTTTACTTATCACGTGGCATCTTGTGAAAAAGATGCTGAAGTACGCGATGTTGAAAGACATGGAACAAAATTCCTCCTGGATTTATGCGTACATTTATTACCTACGTAGATTGATTGAAAACACTCCAATTTGCAGTCATTTCGTATTATAGCATTGCCCGGAGCGTCACTGCACGCGTCACAAAAAATTCAACGAATTTCATATTGAAGGTCTTGCGGGCTAATCTCGGGATAATAATGCCATTCATAAAAATTACGAATTCCAGGAACATTTTATTATACGTTTACCTTGTGGTAGTCCAGAACACCATGTACCGTTTCGAATGAAGATTGTATTGCTTAAAAATAAATTCGCGACGAGCGATTTTGTTATGTTTTTTTTAATCGATTTCTCGTATTGTAATGATTAAGGATTATGTATGCGACTGAGCAGTAAATACGTGTCCTTTCGCGGCCTGCTAGCATTTCACACTACAACGCCAAAGGCCGCGCCAGGCCTGGCCCCATGCATCGCTTAGAAGCTCTTTGTGCCGCCCTGCTCGCGCGCCTGGCCATTCCCGGAGGTCGCCCAAGGTCTGCGGCGAGCGGCGAAGAGGAGCCCCGCCCCAGAGGTGATTCGCAGGCCTTGGGCCCACGCCACCCACGCACCCGCTAACTGGACCCGCCGTACACGGCCGGGCAGCGGCGAGAGGCTCACACGGCGGGGCAAGTAGGACGAACGGACTAGAAAAAGGAGGAAGAGGAATAAAAACACCAAAGAAAAGTCATTTCCCCCTTCTTGTCAAATAAAATCACATGTATAAAGTATTTGTATAATATAAGTGGTTACTTTTCACTTGATTGATTGATTTTTTCGTGTTTCCGGGCGCGTCAACTGCTTCAGTCATTAGTCCCGTCAGTGTAGTGCCTGTTTTTTTTCTCGGGAGATGGCGATGATCCTCCCCCGCTGGATGGCGAGATCCGACACAGACCTACCGTTGGATAGTGAGTTTCCCCTAACCAGGACTCTCCCACCAGCCGGGACAAATCCTAAGCTTCCGACCGGTCTCCCGGAATGTGTGGTAGTGTAGTGCATGTTAGTGTAAGTGTGTGTGTAAGAGGAGAGGATAGGACAAGGAAGAGGAAGGACAGATCGCGCGCGGTCCGTGGCCCGTTTGGTAGGGTACTGCTCCGGCATTCGCCTGGTGTTGATCGGAGAAACCACGGAAAACTACCAATCAGAGCAGCCGGCCGCTAGAATTCTCCTCCAGACCGCGACTGAATTCAACCTACCTGAATAGCTAGTGTCGAAAATCCTGCCGCCGTCAGGACTCGAACCTAGGATCCTCCCGGTCAGAGACGCTGCAGTGACATCAGTTGACGCACTGAGCTACCGCTACCGGTACTTGTATTGGAATATACTAAGTTTGACCGTGGGTAGGAAAGTAGGGACATAACATTAGTAGCTCGAAACCCTGCTGTTCATGCTAGTATAATAAAATAGGTTTAAGGAAATGGCAGGGAACGCCCTCTTTTAAACAGACTATCCGCCTGTAAAAATGGCATTAATCTTAGTTTTCTAAATTTTCCACTTAAATAATGAACTTAATGTACTTATTAATTTTTTTCTGGTCTTTTTGAAATTATTTTTCTGGATCAATGGCTAAAGTGACCAGGGACAAGAAAAACATTCAAGAACTAAGTGTGTGGAATGGTCGGGGGAAAGAACTTAACTAGCAGTCGAATGAAATGAGGAAGCAGCCGGTGGGCGTAAGACAAAAACGGAATTGGAGAGACGAGGTCGAGGAGGCGACGAGCGCAGACGCCGTGAGCACCCCGCCAGAGCCTCTGCAGCTGGGGCCCAAGAGGTGGGACTCGAAGCCACGCTCCGAAGCTCCATCGCTGGAGCGGCACGATCCAGAAGGAAGCCAAGCGACTTCTGAAGGCGCATCCAACTAAAACTTTCTGTACGCGGACTCTCACACATTACGCGGATGCTAGTACATTCCCTAACGAAAGGTTTCTGTCTTTATTTTCGTATCCGTTATATTTATTGCATGCCGAGTCAACTTAACAACTACTTTATTAGTAAATACGTAAATTGAATCACTAAAATTACTAAAAAAATAAAATCATTTATGTACCACAGGGTTAACTGATTTCAATGATCGAGCGGCGATATGAAACTCGAAGGCTTTTGGCCTGAGATTATATAGAAATAATTCTGAAGAAATAGATCGCTTCTTTATGGTTAATTGAAGTTTCTCCTTAGAATAAGCTTTGTCAATATTTCTTTTAACTCGCAGGTTCAACATCCACCACAAAGTACATCTTTAAGATTACAATGTACCATGTGTACTGAAGAAAATTTGTGGCGAATACGAAATTGAATTGATATGACAGCATGGAAAACCTTCACCTTATCTAGAAATCAAACTGACGCAATAATCTCGTATCGGATACAAATTCCAAAGCTGTGGCATTAACTTAAGAAAAAAAAGTTCCTTTCTGCTCCGCAAAATGCTTGCCAAACTGATTTCACGAGGCGTGGGCAACTAAGTAAACAACAGAAATAAAAATCGTGATATCCATGGTTCACTCTTTAATACAAAATTCCTTATAAAAAATGCAATTATGTCAGAATTAAATATTTTTCATCGGGCCATCAAATTCAAATATTTTAAACTTTCTAACAAGTATTTTAATCTCCACTATTTTTAACCGAATATGAGGATTGCAGACTTCCAAAACCGAAAAATCGTCTCCCTCTCCCACGCAGTTATTTCCGTTCTAAAACGCAACTCGTTAGCGGGGAGACGTAAAATGACAGGAGCAGCGCCTCTGGCGGCCAGCATAAACGCCGACGACGCTCCTTCCGCAGGCCTGCCCCCCCCCCCCGGGGAGCGCACGGACCGACAGGCAGACACCGGAAGCGAGAGGGCTCGGCTAATTCGGGCCGATCCCGCCCGCCCGCCCGCCCGCCCGCGCGCCAAGGCAGACTCCGCGTGAAAACACGCCTGTCAATGCGGCGCGCGTCATAACAGACGAAGCCTTCTCGCCTCCGTTGCCACCTCCTCCTCCTCCTCTGCTGTAGGAGCGACGCGTGGCAGGACGAGCAGAGGCAGCAAAATGGAACGAGGTTTGACTTGTGATGTGACGGGAAAACGTAACGGGCACCATTTGTAGGTTCGAAAGATGTGTATTCAAGATGTCACGTGAGTGGCTGGTTGCAAAGTGATTTTCATAAAAAACACGACTATTTATGACCTTATTGTACCTTTGATATTATCTTATGATTTCGCGGAATGTAATGAAATTAGATATGTGTCATCAACACGTTCGATGGTTCTCGTATGTCGTGTACTATCTGAATGACCACTTTCGTGAATGACCACTTTCGTACGCTACACACGGCGATCAATGTGCTAGCGGCTTGAAAATTTCAGACTTACAGCGAAGACTGTAATAATGAACTAATAGAAAAAATGTGTGACGATTCAGAAATGGTTGAGTGAAAGAAATTTCATTACATTTACATTCAATAATAGATCAGAGAGAGCGTTGGTACTATGCCCCGACATCTCCATTCCCTCTGGAGCACTCCTAGACCTCGCGACCGGCGCGCCAGCCACTGCCCGCTTAATAAATAAACATAACCCAATAAAGAAAGCCTCTCGAATTTCTCCGGCGGTAAGTGCAGGGCGGGGCGGGCGGGAGGAGGGGGCGGGGAAGCGATAGGCGGTGATAGCATCAGCCGCGCGTCGCCCGCCAGAAGAGTTTGCTCTCCGGCGCTTTATTCGCTGCGCAATCTCCCGGCGCCATCTGCCGCGCCGCCCACGCCCCCGCGATAATTACAGAGCGCAGCACTGCGCCCCCGGCCGGGCGAAAATGGTCGCGCCAATTGAGCGCCGCTCGCGGGGCGCCGCACGTATGACGTCAGAGCACGAGGCCGGCGGGAGGAGAGCGCCTACTGTTCGTCTCTCCGTTTTAACAAGAGTGGATTTGACACGTAAAAACGTTTAGTTAATATTCCAGACAAGTTACGAACATCAACAGCAATGGAGAAGACAAAGTTTCACAACGATTGATTATATCAATGCGTATAAATAAATGCGATGCATTACATAAGTAAATAAGTATTACAGTAACTCGTCACTGAACCAAAAGACGAAAAACATATTTTCATGAAAAGATTACTTATCGATTTTATTTTACAATTTCTTTTATAGTAAACTTTTTGTAAATTTATAGAACAAATTCAGACTTGGTTATATTTATAGAATGAATACATGTTCCGTAGGGTACAATTATTTTTGTTTGAAATTTTATTATTGTTTTATGAGTTGATAATTCAAATAGAAGGAATTTTTACATTTTTTTATATTAGTGAGGCAAAATTGTACGTCTATCAGAAACAACATTATGTATAACGCATCATAATCTTCAAGTGATTCGATTATACATCGCCCTTGAAAAGTAACTGAACTGCAATGCAGTTTACTCATTTGCTAAAAATAGCTCCAGAATGCGAAAGTAATTAAATCGTTTTAAAACGAACTGAAAACTTTAAGGCACCTGAAGAAACCCACCAAGACCTTCGAACAGTTATCACGAGGGTGCAAACTTGAAACGCCGCAGGGAACGAAACAGCCACTTGTGCCACTCTCCGTCGGGAGCTTTCGCCACATTTTATCGGGAATTGAAAGAAGGCGTGACGCAAACGCAGCTACGGCCCAATATGCTTTTATGGCCGAAAGGGGCTGCGCCGCAGGGCGGGCAGGGCGGCGCGAGGGAGCGGAGGTTCGGCGTCACGTGGCAGCTGCACGCGACGTGCGCACCCACACCTGCCTCCCCCTCCCTCCCACAATTAGCGTCCGCCCGAGGCACGCGCCGTGGCCGTGTGACTCGCGCGGGGAGACATGGTTGCGACGGGGTGGACTGGGAAGGGACGGAGAGCGAGTGGGATGGGGCAGAGGTGGGGGCCGAGCCAGAGGCGGGGGCGGGGTCGGAGGTTAAAGGGGTTGACGAGGGGCCCACAGTTAATTGTCAACCGCAGGGACACGGAATCTCGTTAGCCGCACAAGTTGTCCGGCTGTAGACTCCTGCAAAAACCCCTCCCTTTTCTCTTAAAATGCCGCTAGACTGCTGGCCAGCTAAAAGCCGAACTAACGGGACAACTTTTGAAAAATGTCACTGTCGGATGAGAAATACATTTATACTGATTTGGTAGTTTCGTTTCGTTTATGTTGCAAAGTTGTTGCCAACCGTCACCAAATACAGTATATATTACCTTCAAGCGGTAGGACATTTTAAAATTTAAGTTTGCATGAAACAATGATATTCGTACATTCCGCCAACATTCAAGCCATACAAGGAAGTTATGTTAGTTACGAGTGTTTCTAAATATTTGCATTTGCGTTTTGGTGCTCTTCGTTCTTTGTTTTATTGTTCAATACATTTATTTAGTAGTACTAGGCGTTTAGTTTTATTTATTATTTTCCAATTGTTTTTTAGTAATAATAATAAAGTTACATGAAATAGTTATTGTAGTTCATTATTTGTTGTTGTTACGTGTCCCTTTAGTATTTCTTGTTTTAGGTTAATTATATTTATTATTATTTTTTCTGAATTCATTTTAATTATAACTGAAAACAATGGATAGCCCAACAACATCTGGTCTATACTTAATTTTGAACTTTGAAGATAACACGTATTCAAAGTCTCTTAAGGGAATTATCAATTTATTTTGTGACTGTAAGAAGCAGTGAAGAAAAGGTTCATGTTACCATCTTTGTTTAATAACGCAGTAAAATTATCAGGTAAGATTGATATTTCTTTTTTTTTCTACATTTTATCTTTAAACTTACAAGGTAATTTCTTAATTAAAATTGGATGAGTATAGTTGAATTATCTTTATCATTACTCATGTTTAACGTAATAAATCAAATTCTTTTTCAAGATGTTTGGTTTCAGGTGGTGTTAAGTCAGTTGATTTGTATTAGTACAAATATAAAAAAAGAAGCTCTGACCACTCAAAAGACCGTAAAAGATCCTTTTCTCAGTGTATCAGATATTGACCAAATTTCACTAATGATGCAATTGCCAATAAAATTTATTGTAGTTTGAATTCAGGTAATCAATTAGACTTTTTAATTAGTTTGTTAGTATACAGTTTTATTAATATAAACAATGATCATTTTGTGTTGTTTTATGTATTATTTAACAAGTACCAAGGATTATATTTTATATAAGTTGTGGTATTTCTATAAGAAACCTGTACACAGAGATTGTGGGAGATGAAACGTTAAATTTTGAAGGCTCTCAGACCTCCCTAAAGCGAATAGTGAAGAACATGGGTTTTACTTAGGGAAAGGGAGACAGGTATGCCCATGTGAGGGAGAATGAAATTATAATTTTTAAAAGAGAGTGCTTCCTGAGGAATTACTATAGAAATACAAACTCCAACACACCAAAGGCAGTAATTATTATTATTATTATTATTATTATTATTATTATTATTATTATTATTATTATTATTATTATTATAGGGAGTGCATATCTATGATTTTGCATATTTTTGTCTATTGCTTCAGGGCATAGCTAAATGAAATTCCTTGATATGTGGTTAGAATTGGATGCTATGTAGATCAATATGTTAGTGCAATTTGGCAAATTTTTCCTGTTGGTGCATATTCATATAATAATAAGAGCATATTTTTATGCTCCTATATTTATTTTGTTAAAAGAGAGACTTATCTCTAAACCATTCCTTGTTGTCATAGAATCTATTTATTTGGGAGCAGTCATTGATTAGAAAAAGCTTGTCACACTTTGTGTTTTTTCTTTTCTATAGACAATAAAATACTTGTGCAAATGTAGGAAAAGAGAGACTTATCTCTAAACCATTCCTTGTTGTCATAGGATCTATTTATTTGGATATTATGTTTGCACAAAAATACATCTTTTCATTCCAAGTATCACATGAAATGAAATATTGTTTATTTTAATTGCATATTTCAGAATTTTTAGGACACAGATGCATATTTAAAGATTTTAGGACATAAAAATCATCTTCTAATTATTATAATTCTTAGTTTTCACTCATGTACTTGTCTTGTATATCTAAATGTATATGTAAATAGTCTTGTCAACATTGTTTCAGTTTTTTGTAGCTTGTTTGTAACCTTATTTGATTAGTAGCATTTGTGACATTACTTGTAATACTGGTTTTGGGCAAGTAGCACCGCATCTCTCTCAAATCCACATGCATTTTGAATTTCCTTGCACAATTCTCTAATTTTAATGCTGAAAATAACCGTTGTCTTACCTTGAATTTTTTCACAGCAAGAATGTGTATTTAACTGGCAATAAATAAACAATATATTAATCTTGTACTGCTTGGCTGCCTATTGGGAATTATTTGGCATGAATGTGTAATGGAAACTGAAGTATAATATACTTTTGATTTGAATTATTTAACAAGCAATGAGAGAGTTTACTGTGTAATAACTGCATGTTCAGGAGAAGCTTATAGTAATGTAGTCACAATAAGAGAGTAGATTCAATATTATTGTGCAACTATATATTTAATGTGCCATTTATATTGATTGTGTACATTCCTGTTTAAATAAACATCTTTAAAAAAATCAAAAAGTCATATTTATTACCATTTATCCCAATCTTATGAATCACACCCCATTGAAATGGTGAAAAAATGGGTAAAGAGAAAGACTGTCTCTGGTAACAATGGATAAGTTATTGAAGACTTACTTACACTAATGATGATTTTCATTATTTTGTTTGAACTTATTTTTAAAAGCTAATGAATAATTGAACAGATAAATTAAATGGATGCATTTGCATTGATATTGACATAACTGGACTGTAAGAAACAATTCATTAATTACTTAAAACTACCATGTACATCACGTTAATTAACTTCAATAATTGTGGTATTTATTTGCGTTCAATATAACTCATTACTACAAGTTCAAAACGTGAAGGAACTTTTGGCACACATCTCAAAAGCATTAATAATATAGAAGTATGACCGCAGATAACTTTTGAGGTTGTATTTTTCATTTGCACTTGACACTTTTAACACTTCTCAAGTTCGCAATAGTTGATAATTCCTAATTAACTTAATAATTATTCACAGAGTTAATATTCGGTTATAGATCTCTTTTTAATTCCACCGAAAAACGAAACATGTATTATTGAACAGTGGACAAGACTCGAGACCGCGCGAGAATTGTGAATGAGACAACAAACAAAACAAAAGCGAGAGACTTGATCAGAGTTATTGTTTCATAAGTTGGCTATTCCGACAGGAAATCTTTCAAACTGCCATATTGCGAATTTAGTGCGGCCTAATACACGGCCTGGAGTATACCTCGTTTCACAAAGTTGTGGGCCTTCGGGGCGGCTGAGTTTGTTGACTTTCCATCCCTCGAAACAACCTCTTTGCTTTCGGGATTTCACAAGGAAGTGAACATAATTTTGAAAGAATAAACAATTGATTATGCATTAAAATGAAATCGCAACTTACATCACAACCTTCTGCTGAATCATTTGTAGTGAAAGTCAAGTGCTGTTGACATATGATGATGTACTCTTTGGAGCTCACATTAACCACATGTCGTCCATGTTTACAAGAAGCTAAAGTATAAGGAAGCGGAAATAACAGCTCTACTTATGGTGCATTTCGTAAACGCAGAGTGTACACAAGTTCAATTACCATGTATCATACAAAGAAAATTTAATATTAATACATATCTTCTAATTTTTGGAGTCTATATTTATAACGCAATATTTTGGATTGAAAATAACAAGAACTCTACATGCATTACTCCGTAATCTTGTAAAAAACCGCCAGGAGTTTTATTCTTAACTCCTTGAGTTCATGAAATAGATTTTACAACTAAAATCTTCTCTATAATCCTGACACCTTTTCGGAATTTGAACGAAAAAGACGTTCACACTTTCGCTTAGGTGCCTGACGTGCATTTATTAAATATTCCATATTTCTGTTCTGCGCTTGTCTGATGCTTTATTTATGAGATTATATGAGTTTATGTACGAAATGTCTCCTTTGTAGGAGCCTAGAAACAGAAAACTCTTCAGCACTTATCTCGTGAACTGTGAATCCCAAACTATGTTCTGAAAAGGAAAAGTTCACAGCAATGTTCTAATATCCCTTGGCCTCCTATTAAGCGTATCAACATTAGTATGCCAAATTTATCAGGATTAATACTAAATTTAAACGAAAATTTTAGTTCATTGTAATGTTTACGGAGTGGATAAAATATTGCTCCACATTCGTATCGTTACATCTGATAACAATACTCTATTGGTTATTAAGCCGGTCAAACAGCCTTCTTCGGTAATTCTCGAATGTCTTCTGGTAATGAGAAGTCTTACGATTGAAAAATAACCATTTCCCTTCGGCAAATAATGACAGCGCGAAGATCGAAGGCAATTCGGGCGCGGCATAATCTCGCGACCTTGCAGGAAACTCCACAGCGACTGCAGCACGCAACAGCCTGTGTGTGTCCGCCCGCTCGAAATACCAGTGGCTCACCTCCGACCGAGGCGCTTTTTTGTGATCGAGCGGCGGCCGGCCAGCAGGAAAACAGCTGTCGCTTGGAGAGCGCTCGGACGCCAGTCGGGACGCGAACGGCAGCCGCTCGAATCGCGGACGCCCAGTGGCCTCCTGGCGGCGGCACTTGCCGCCCTTCTGGCGCTCCACTGACCGGAACAGTTCTCTAGAAGACGGCCGATCAGAAAACAATGCCCCGCCGCTCGCGAGATGTACCGTTTGCGCACAAGAGGAAAGCCTGGGATCGATCTCGCGACGGGAGAGGCTGGGAAGAATTTGACCCGTCGTTTTCAAGTGAAACCAAACAGTTGTTCAACTCTTCGTGAGATATGGTATATAACTGGTCTAGATAGCGCTAATAAATATATGCTTTTATTTAAGAGCGAACTTCAGTCTGATAACACTTATTAAGACTTGTAAATGATGAAATTTATAGCTGTATTACAATATATGATCCGTTAACAGAAATTATTAATATGTTTCATGGTGGAGAATTAATCAACCAGTCTTGATGACGTTGAAACTGAAATAAATCATGCAAAACGGGAGAAGACTGCTTTCACGACGCAACCCGATATACATCACTGCTCGGCGGAACAGGCTTCCTGGCGCTTGACGTGGCCAATATGCTAATCGACACAACACACTCGAATTGGCTGCACCTGAACACAATGAGACATTACTTTGTGACTGACAATACGTCATTATCTAAAACCGCATCTACAACAGATTTACACGAACATAAATTACCGGCACACTAAAGCGAGAGTACTTCACAGCTTGTTGAACGCAGACACGTAAAATCCTACATAATTAGCAGGTCGGCAAGAGGCGACACCGCGACAATTCGGCAGACGCCGCCGTCATAATGACCCGCGTGTGCAGGGCAACACGGAATCGAGTGCTCGCTAGCGGCGGTTTCATTATGCATGCTACGGGCGCGTGCCGTCGCATGTCGAACAAGGGGCGTGGGTTTTTGCGTCCGCACTGCGTAATACGCAGCCTTGGGTTTGCCAGGGCGACCCAGGGGGCAGCACTGGCGGTGGCGAGCGTATACCGCATTCCTCCTTCGGGCGACTGACTTTCACCCCGCCGCCATTGCCACCGTCCCCGCCGCATACATTCCGCGCCGTTTGCGTCAACGATGAACGCTTCGATAAGAGCTCTGAGGTACGGGCTACGACTTGCTTTGGTTACACGGAGGAAGTGGATGCAGAGAATTTACAGTCGATGAGAGAGATAGATAGAAAGACTGTCAAATAGTTGAATAGAAAACGCTCGTTGAAGATCGCAACCGAAATTTTTTGATGTAAAGAAAGGAATTGAAGGTGGAATAAAACTTTCATAACTTGCTCGGTATAAGTGTGTTTTGTTTTTATCGTACTGGAGTTCATAAATCTTTCCGTTGGGTATGAAACCAATGTCCTACGTCGTTGGACTTTTTATGAATGACTGGAGAGCGAATAAGGAAATCATATTAAATGTTTGGTACCGATTTGTAAATAAATTCACTTAGAAAGCGAGATAGTGGTCGATTGGAAGATTCTTAGGTAGATTAACTATTCAATAGAGACAACGACTTAGAAAATGCGTCCTCTAGGAATTTTACGATTAAGAAAAACGTTCGTTTGCAAATACACAATATTCTACAAAAATAATTATGATAAAAAAATTCAAACAAAATTAGGTTTGGAAACGTTGCGACAAAAACATGTCGGTTCCAAATTTGATATACATTTCCTAATTTTTTTTTGAAAAGAAATGCCTACGAGTATCTTACATTCTCAACAAGTTGCTGAATTTCGCCATTTGTTGCATTACAATAGAAAAGAAATAACTCTCATCACACGAATACACCCGAAAAGACATATTATGGGAATAGGATTGGTCACTCTTCCGACCAGCCTTGGATGTGTCATTCGTCTTGTTTTCGCGAAGATCAACATAATTAAGAGACGACTGGCTGGGAGAGAACCGGCAAGTCCTTAACCAGTCGGGTACTTGGAATGAGACAGAAGGTCATGCACAGTATGTCTAAAAAAAACTGTAGAAGCAGAAGTGATTAAGTGCGATACAGTTTTGTAATAAAAATCTAAATGAACGAAGCGAGAAGCGTGTTCGACTAGTCTGTATACAATCTAAGATGATAACACAGTCGCATACCACCCAGACAACGGACCGAGTACACCCCTCGTATCATTGTTTACGTAAGTGGTCACCGTTTCATAGTTTAGGTCTTTTATTGTTAGGACTTTTCCTAACCTTAGGTGATAAATTTCGTCTTCGATATTTATAGAATTTTTTTTAAACGTTGAAATCAGATACTAAAGTATCTGTTGATGCAAAGAAGAGTTGTGCTTTTGGAGTAACACTGTGAATGTTGAACAACTCTTCAAAAGGAGATCGTATAAATGTCCTCGCGGGAAGGGCAGCATTTACAGAAAATGTTTGAAATATGTATGCAAATGACATAGCCCGAAAACTAAAATATTTTTACAAAATCTTTTAGAAAATGACAGAAATATTAATAAAAATATGTAACATTAATTCTTATATATAAAATGTCCACCGTTGACCCTCCCCCTTTATCCTCCAGGTACAGGAATGTCATTTGTAAAGGGATGTTAATAAATAACCAGATGCATAGGCGTGCACTCACGGGATGGTGGTGGTGATGGTGGAGGGGGGGGCAAAGGGCCTGTGGACCGCCTAAATATTACGAGGGGGCGCGTAGGCTTACGTAATAAAACATTTCCGTAAATATGATCAATTCATGATTTTCCGCCTCTTTTAAGCTGGCACTTCGGGGAACTGATACAAGACATTTGAAAAAGAGGCCCTCCAGACTGTGGCTACACTAAATTGTTCACAAAAAACAATTAATAAAAACGTTAAAATTATTTCATTCTGCAATTATGTGTTACGTATTTACTTATAAAGTAAGTTATTTGTAAATAAAAAGTTTAACAGAAATGTGAGCGGACTAGGAAACAGAGGGGCCTAGAAATGAAGTTGCCTGCAGCCCTTAATCTTTTAGGCATCGTACGCTCACAACCAGACGCATTAAAAGACCACCACGCACAAAGAACATGAGTAAGGAAATCACTCAGCAATAAAATTTCCTGACATGGATAGATCGCACCATCACGCAACAGGCAGATGACATCACCGCCACTACCGTTTCACAGCGGCCCACCGCAAACAACAAAACTCTCGCGGCGTCTGGGGCGGCCGCGTTCCATTTATTAAAAGTGAAAAACGATGCTCGGGCCCGCACGCCGTAACAGTGCTCGCTGTGTCCTACGTGGAGGATGGCCGCGGCGCTCGTCCAAGAGAATCAGTGGACCGCGGGCACTCAAAAAGAGTAAAAAATTCGCCTTTGCGTGCCCACTTTGACAATCTGGAGGCTGCTTCTGGTCAAACGTGACGGATCGTTTCCTTTTCTTACGCCACCCAGTCTGCGAGCCTTACCGTCTCGTTACGCATGTAATGCTCCGTTGTCCGGTAAGTGCAATGTGTTTTCTGCAGCATTCCTTAGACACTTCTCTATTAGTTGTCAGGGTAGTACTGTATAGTGTAAGTACACAGACGTAGTGTACTGTATTAACAAGCGTCGCCTGTTCCTTATCAAGTTGGTCGGAAGTTAATGCATCCTTAATATTGGATACTTTCAAAAATAAACCAGACTATTTGAATAATGTAGTACATTCAGAATGATGCATTTGCACGTTGATTAGAACACAAGGTTCCATGTCGAAACTTTTTTTTTTCCATTTCGACATCTTATTCAATAACTTTCGAACTTTACATTGACCACTGAAGTACACGTTTCTTGGAGGAAAAGCAAGCATCGTCCAGAGTTGCATTGAACTAACAAAATCGGCAAGAAATTATTTCAAATTATTCTGGTCTGTTTGCATGCATCTGTGATTCAAGTACCCGCATTGAGGAACTCATATGAACAAGTGGATCGCAAGATAACCCACGTCGCGTCTTCGCGCAATTGGCGACTGACGTGCAAATCGCGTGCAAAGTGCAGGCGCTGACGCCTGCTGCAGCTCCATTTACGGCACGCCGCGAGGGGGCGGGGTCAGGGGCGGCAGGCGAGATGGCGTGCACCGCGCCCGCCAAGGTCGATCTGGAGATCTGCCGAGCCCACTCCGCGGAGGGCCCACCCTGCGGAGGCACGGGAATGGCGAAAGATGCCGGTGGGCGACGCGATGATGGCGGCGAGGAAAAGTAGGGCAGAAGTATAAAAGAAGAAGGCAGTAGGGTGATGGCTGCTGTAATAACAGCGAAGTAAGGTGTTGTAGGAATACTCACTACAGAGATGGAAAAGTAAAAATACTGGTTTGCGATTTGACTGCAAAGTGATAGGGATATAAGGAAAACAGGGAAGAAGAGAAATGGCTATTGTCACGGGTAGACGTGGTAAGCACGAAAACGTAAGATATGGGGAAAGATTGAAAGAGTTATTCAAAAACTCTTTATTGTCATAAAAGCCGCTGAAAATTTTATATTCAGTGGAAACAAGACGCTTTGAAATTTGTTTTGTGTTAGTTAAGTTCACAATGTATGGCAGACACTGCAGTGAAGGTTTTCAAACAAGTAAGAACAGGTTGGCGACCAGAAAATGGTCGTGTCAATGTGACTGTGATAACAAAAGTCAGTAACGATTTTCTTTTGTGACACATATCGAGCCAATATATCTTTTTCTAGTTTGGAGCGCTGATAGATATTTTGGGCAAGGACGGCGTTGAAATTTATGAGTGTGGATATGGCGACTCAATTGGCAGTGATAACAGGAGGGTACGGATGTGATGGGTCTGCCCGGGAACTCAGCAGCTGTTTAGAGGCTGCCAAGTTAACAACGTTGCTCGTTTAAACGAAAATTCAGTAGTTATTTTTAACTTTATTATAAGGTGCTGAAAACGCCAGACGGTGGCGACGCGTGGAACTACGGCTTTCGGGCGTTCCCTGACACAGAGGTCGCTGACCGCGATTCGTAGACCTGTGAAAGTTCCACTAACAGACGGACGATGTGAACTAAACACCGCTCGAAGCGAAAATAAGTGTTCTGGAACATTGGTCGGAACGTTTCACGTCGGAACATGGCTTGGAACGTTAAACATCAGTATTAATTTTATTATGTAAGGGGAGTTGTTTCAAGAATGTCTTGCCTTAGTTAGGTTAGGTTACGTCCATTCTTAACATCACGTACTGCACCACTGAGCAGAATGTAATATCTGCTGCTTTCACTTGGAGCCACGCAACAAATTGTTTAGTCCGAACTTTCTTGGCGTTGCGAACAGAGGGCAGAGACCTCTTCGGTAACGGAAAATGCTAAGAAATATCAGAGGAATTTATTTTATTAAATAGTAATTCACCTAGCCGAATGAACCGATAATGCAAGAACTGGTAATTTTACAAAATCGTTATTAAGAATAATTTTATATTTGCCAACAAGATATTTGCTCACAAAATGTGTAACAAACAATTGCTCAGAAAAAGTACATTATCAACTAACAGTGTCGAAGACTTATGACATAGTACCTAACATTGTAACTACACTATTTCGTTACCAAGTGGCCGCAAACATTAATTTTTGACACCAGTTGTTTAAATTTTACTTGCATAAAGAAATCTAGTTGTTCCATTTAACGTTTAACGACTTGAGAAATATTCTTCTTCTGGAAAAATTCACCATACGTTCGATGAACTGTATGGAATTCATCCCAAGTTTAGCGATTGTTTTATAGAAGGCCTCTACAGCAATATATTTATCTGGGAGACATTAGACCTTAAGACGCTCTACTTCCACAAGAAACGCCCCAAATACCGCACTCAGTGCGAGGTTTTGCCCAGAGCGAAAGAGAGATTGCGGGACGGCGGCTCATAACAGCAAAGGCACCGCCACCTTGACCCCGACTTCCGCCACCGCCACCGCCACCGCCAGCACTGGAGGTCTCGTGACCTAATATAAATCATTTTACGAAGACAACAGAGCACGACGCGGTTCCTTAGAATCTGTTTTATATGGAGTAAATTGTAGGCGAGGATCTCCACGTAGATTATAGATACGCGTGACAGTTTTAATTTGAGTGTAATACAGATATTTTATAACCCCCATATTTTATTACTTTCCAAGTACGTGAATAATTTAAAATATGACTCGCGCATGGCAAACAAAACGCAGAACCTAATGTCCAGCACGAAGTTTGACGCCTCTTCTACGGCAAAACCTTTAGCTACCAGTTATGCCACTCGTTAATCCACCTTGAAACACAATATATAACGAAACGAATTAAGCAACTTTCCATCAATGAAATTAATGATTATATTTAAATAATCGTGTTATGAACTGCTGAACATCATGTTATTTTGCTAAAAGTGATCATTTCGTGACAGACGCACTGCCAGTTTTAAATGTCAACGGGCACTGAAAGTATGTCACGGTGGCTTACCGTGTTGTGTGGTTTACATTAAAAAACAGAACAACAGGGGCTAAACAGGAGTACCAACTAAAGTAAATACCAATATTACACATAATATGTTTTAAATTCAATCAGGCCAACATTTCTTTCACAGATACAGGAACATTTTAATTTCTTCGGAAGGGTCCATTTTCTCCTGAACGAACTCTTGGCCACATTCCAATTCCACCACCGCCACCAGCCGCCGAACGTGACTTCCGTAGCCGCAACCGGTCGTTAGGTCAAAGCAGCGTAGCTGAGCGGAGCGGATGGATCTCCGCAGCCTGCGGCGTCCGCCCGCCCCCTCCCCGACCCAATTGGCGGCGTCCGCGGTTCCTTATTTAGGCGCGAAATCGCCCGCCACGCGCGAGCCTCCCCCGCTGCGGCCGGGCCGCGCCGCCCGAAAGAGGACACGAATTTCCGCGGGAGGACGCGGCCAAGAAATGGGACGGGTCAGGAGTGGGGACGTTATTACATGAACTGTATTTCGTAAGCCACCGCTCTACCTTAATCTGTGGGGTACCGGCGTCCAAATTCCGGTCTATGTGGGAGGCGGTTTGTGGTGGAGAGAGCGAGTTTAGGGCACGTTTACTTGGGGATCTTCCGTTTCGCAGTCCCAATTGCTCCATCGTTCAGATCAAACTTTTTTATCATCAATTTTCTAAATCACTGAAGCACATAAAATATCTCACAGTTCTAACTGCTAAAACCATTATGAAAATTTGTATATTAATAATAATAATAATAATAATTATTATTATTATTATTATTATTATTATTGCTTTTACTATTTACAGTCAATAATTATACATTGGTATTTTTTTATTTTCTGTAAACTTGCTAGTTTATATGTAATTTATGTCAAAGATGACTAGGTTTAAATTTTCCGTGTACATACATAACAACCATTACAAGATTTTTTTCGTAAGCTTGAGACGGTTTTTCTTTGATTCAAGTGCAACACAATACTGAGTAGGAAGCAATGGAATGGATAGAGGTAATACACTTTTTTAATGAAGAATACGAAATAATGTCGTGATTGCATTAATAAAGTAATTCATTTATCATGAATATAATCTATGATAAATTAAGAACGTCTTTCTAATCCATGATGATGTACGTGATATGTTAAAAAAGAAATCCGGAACACGAAGTGCTAAACACCTTTCAAATGAATTTTTTGTATGAATGTATACAAACTTCTTACTGGAAATAATACAAAAAACATGACACAAAATGGCTTCATTACAACTTCATAGTGCCGAGTATCAATCAAATTTAAATAAATTTAAGCTTATTATGTAGTTTTACAGGACACTGGCAAAAAATAATAAATTTCCTGTAACACCCATTCTTCATTAGTTTCTTTGTTTCTAAGACGTAAAACGCATCAGAAAGAAATGGTTGTACGAGGTGACCATACGCGAGACGCGTAACCTTGTCCTGATTTGCGAGATGCATCCAAACGTTCCCCAGATTGAGGATCTAAGCTGCGCGCCTCCGTTCCCTGAAGAGCCATTAAAGCACAAACGCTGACGCAAACTGTTGACACGCGCTCGCGTCCTCGTGCGTTCTCATTGCGACAGTGCACACTCGTGAGGTCGAAACGGGTTGCGCGATGGAGCAGGGAACGAGCTGACATACCAACGAGACCACGGGCAGCGAAAATGCACCGGGAGCAGTGATGCTGCATCACGCGGAGGCAGTGATGAAGATGGCGAGAGTGGAGGTAGTCCATGGCAATGGCGGTAAGGAAGGGAACTGGGAGCAGCGGGTGTGGCTCAGAAATTGAGGTCCAGAGTGCCGGACAAGGATTCAGACCACAATGTTGGGTACAGGAGAGCGAAGGGTGAGAAGGGCAGGAGCGAGCGCGAGAAGGGCAGGAGCGAGCGCGAGAAGGGCAGGGCGAGCGCGGGAGCGAGCGCGAGAGGGCAGGAGCGAGCGCGAGAAGGGCAGAGAGCGAGCGCGAGAAGGGCAGAGAGCGAGCGCGAGAAGGGCAGAGAGCGAGCGCGAGAAGGGCAGAGAGCGAGCGCGAGAAGGGCAGAGAGCGAGCGCGAGAAGGGCAGAGAGCGAGCGCGAGAAGGGCAGAGGCGAGCGCGAGAAGGGCAGAGAGCGAGCGCGAGGGCAGAGAGCGAGCGGGTGGGAGAAGGGAGGGGTGATGTTGAAAGGTGGGCGGGTCCCAGGGAGTCGAGTGTCAGAGTGGCGGCGTTGGCAGCGCTGGGGGCAGTGGGGATGTGGCTGTGGCGGCGCCAGGGGTGGCGACACAGCTGTGGACGGGGCAACAACGCAGTGCACCCGCATATGGATGGAAACCCGAGCACTGCTTCACCGACCTTCGAAGCCGAGGCTGCCAGAAATATGGCGCCAACAAGAAATGTGTGGGTAGATTTCTTAACCGTTCAATGTCACAAGATGTGCAGCCTTGAGTAAAAATAAATATTAGATTCGTTTGATATACTTAGGATGTAATAAGAAGTGAAGTAGAATGCACATCACAACGTTAACGAGATTATCAGATGCAACGCAGTACAACCAGAGCAAGGTTGAAAAACTGCCCTTTCATATTGCATACTGTCTTTATTGTTGATAATTACGGACGTATTATCTAAAGGAGGCTCTATTACGTTGCTGATATATTTAAAGTAATCCTTTTTTAATCCCTTAAAATTATTAAATTATTTCTATTAATATGTACACTTTTTTTGTTTTAAAATAAAAATTGTCATAAAATATAAAAATGAATTTTTCTACCCTTAATTTCGAGATGAAAAATTGCACTTTAAACTAATTCAAAAATTACGTTCAAACGTATTTAAGTCGTAATTATACAGTATGTTTTAACAACATGATCAGATGTAAGAGATGGTGCCGCCCATCATAACCGACTCATTTCAACAGATCTTTTATTTGCGGAAACTAAAGGCAATCCAATCACGCAATTATTTGGGCTCGTTTAGAGTTTTCTCCCAAGTACGAGTACTGTTTAACAGCTGCCACGACGGTCAACCAGCAACAAATACACCAACAATCCGAACCACTGGCAAGTCTGCACCTCGCCCTTTAAAACAAGCAGCAATCGCCCCCGGGCCCCGTGCGCCCCTCCTTCAGCGGGCGGGTGGGCGGTGGTTGCCCAGCGGGCGGGCGGGACGCGGTCCGCGCCCTCGGTCCTCGCCCTCCCCGCGGCGTCGCGCGCCAGTCGCTCCCAATTGCTTCTCATTTCCGGTCGCGGGAGACGCCCCCGCCGCCCACCGTTCGCGCACCGGCAACGTCCTCCCGCGCGCACGCGGCTCGGCGCACGCGCACGCGCACCAAGGTGCAGAGCGCACGAAAACAGACGCGGAAAGAGGCTGGTTGTGTCTGAGAACTTCCGCGGAAAAGCCGTTTCCATAAGTATTTCCACAAACAACATGTACTGCTTCCCTAACCATCAGGCGTGTTGCCGGTTCCTGCCTCATTCCATCTCTTTGTCGGATTCCTTCCGCTGTCCTGGAGCTTGCACAGAAGGTCTGTCTTGTGGTATTATAAAGAAGTAAAATGTATACACAACAGAAATAATTGATTTTGAAAGAATTAGGAAATGATTTGGGCTGAAGATGCCCATAATATCGGTTATATTTTATAAAAAATACGGTAGAATTAGTTATGTTGTCTACACGCACAATTATTGTATCAATTTATAATATACCTTTCTACAGGCTCAAATATGTATACGAACTGCTCTATACGTATTCCCACTCTTGGTCTAATTTTGATGACTCTAATGAAAGAAAAATGGTAGCATGAATTCCCTTTTAAAGCATGCTCGACAAATATAGGAAAACCCCTCAAGTGTCTCTTACGAAACACTACCGTCTTCGCAATAACCACAAAAAAGAACGAAAACTGAGCTTGAAATAACATGTTTACGAAAACATCGCAGAGAGAAAAATTAACGATATTTGAGAGAAGAGTGTGTTCGAGAGCGAATCTAAAAAAAAGTCGTTTTCGTACAAAATCGAGGAAAATATAGACATATAAATACAAAAAGTAATTTAATTCCGAAGTATTTATCTGCTTAATAGTTCACGATTTATAAAGACGTGAATCGAAAACAAACACTCAAAGAATATAACCATTGAGGCAAAGAGACCACGTCGATACTTGCTGCTTCGCAATGTAATGTCGCAATGTCGAGGCAATGTTCACAAAGAAACGTCACGAGCCCAAGCGACTTCGGAGATCCTTTCGCAGTTGTGGGTCGCTCCGCCCTCGTTCACAAGCTGCACAAACAAAGGACGACTCAGGCCAGAGGGGTTTAGAGCCGTCCCTTCTTTCTTCTCCTCCCCTCCCACCCAGTATCCTTTAGAACCAGTCCTTATGCCGACGACAGCATCTTCTGTTCAGTTTTCTTGCACGCCCCTCCGACACATTGTTACAACGACTGTCGGTGTGTTGTGACGTTTTTAATGGGGCTCTAATGATTCCTCTTAAAGGTTCTCCGTCGAGTAACTTTATAGAATACTTCCGTGCAATACTAATAATGTTCGAAGACTTACAAGAAAGGAGATTTTTTCGAGAACTGAGAAGTTTCGTTAAAATAGAGTGTGCAGTTGAAAATTATGTTTGTACTCTCAATAAAACTCTTCAGTATTTTAGTTCAGTGGAATCTTGGTATCTCCAACCATAAATACTTTAATTTATTCAAATCTCTCCTATTCTCTGTATCAAATCACTTCATTATTTCTATTATCGTGATGTTAACTCTAATAAGTCAATATCCGATAAGCTTTCTTTCCTTTCCCCATACACATTCGAGATATGAGGGAGTTTTACCACGACAAAATTTTTCAGCAACCGACAGCAGTATCATTCTTCTGCGCAGCGCCGTTCGAGTTTCTAATAACTTTTGTGCATCCGTGCTTGTGGAGAAGATCAATATGGCAGTAGATTGCCGTAAGCTTTGGCGTGCAAAACCTCCCTATTTAATCTTCACAACATATTGCATACGTTTTCGTAGCAGAGTTCAAGACAAAACCTCTTGATTCAAGCAGAGATCGTGCGCCCCGCCCCCATCCCAACAGCATCCCCTCCCACCATGGTCTTCGCCGCCGGGTAACTGGACGCGCCAGACTAACACGCGGGGCACAGGAAACGCCGCTGCCGCCACCCGACACCGGCAGGCCCTCGTGCGCGCGCGTGGCGGGGCAGGAGCGGGGCGCAGCCCGGAGGAAACGCCGCTGCCGCCACCCGACACCGGCAGGCCCTCGTGCAGTTGGTGGGGCGGTGGTAGGCAGGCGCGGGGGCGGGGTAGTGGCGGGGCGGGGCGGGTAGTGGCGGGGGCGGGGCGGAGTAGTGGCGGGGGCGGGGCGGAGTAGTGGCGGGGGCGGGGCGGAGTAGTGGCGGGGGCGGGGCGGAGTAGTGGCGGGGCGGAGTAGTGGCGGGGCGTGGAAGTGGGGTGGGGGCGCTTCTCCGTCCTCTCGCCCCAGCGCTGATTCACGGCGGGCGCCGCCGGAGATGAGCTGGCGCTGTTTGCTGCGCCCACAAAGAGCTTCTTCCCTCGGCCGGGGAATTCGATCCACGTACTCTTCAGTTAGGTCGTGATATTAAGTTGCATAGAAAACTTACAAAAAAGTATAAGAAGGCTAGGCGAACTCTTCAATTAATCAAAGCGTCAATCTTGTCCGAATATAAAGGTAGGGTTTAACAGGAGATATACAATCCTTTTTTTGAGATAAGGGACATTAATGATAACTGGGGAAAATAAATACTAATACAGATATTTAATGATATCTGCCAATTAAGTAAAACCGTTTATTATTCCTCAGTTTGAGAAAACTCGTAATAAACCCGACTCAATTGATCACCTCAGAAATTTAAGTTTCATTTTTAAATACTTGCTATAAATATTAATATGCAATTAATATATTGTAAATATATAATTATAATTAATTAATATAATATAATTACAAATTAATACTGTTTATAACCGATGAGTAACATAACTATACTTTTGTTTACAATGGGTATATACTTAATTTATCGTATGTAATACTCCAACCATGTACGTTAATTAGTTTTGACATTAAGAACTATAATGAAGCTTCAACTTTCTGCTAGTTACAGTAAAAAAGTCCAGTACTATATTTTATTTCATGTGACGCAGAGAAAACTTGTACACATCAGCATAGTTGTGCGTTAGTTCGAAAACGCAGCGAGCGCTTTGCGTATTTTCAGAGCACCCATCGGCGCCGACGCTTGCACGATGCCGCGCTTCCCCTCGAGGACCCCGAGCCGCTTGCATTATGCATGCGGCGCTTACAAGCCGACGCGGCGCCGTGATCCTGTCACGACCTCTTGTAGCCGGCGCGGGCGAGCAGTAGCGCTATCGACAGACACCCGCCTCAGTCAGGTAAAAGCAGATACATTTGTAGGTTTTCATACACGTTTTTCAAAAGATGCATCACGAAGCTCTTTATGCGGATTATCTACAAGGCGGAAAATGAGGCTGAGAGAACAACCGACGGTCTCTGAAAGCAGGCTCATTTGTGTCTCGTGAATAAATGAATACCAGTACCCAAGTGGTGGTGTTTTCTCTTGTATTAGCATAGCTCTCGTGCTTCCTGTTACGTCGGAAGATTACGGTATTCGAGAATTATTAACTACGCGGAGAGTTGAAATTGTTTCTAAAATTTGCTAACTTTGGTTCTTAACATCAAATTCTGTGTAGATAGATTCCGGCGCGTCAACATCCAAGGTCATTAGTCCCGTAAGTGGAATGGATGTGTTTCCTCGATAGGTGGCGGTGATCTTACGGCGGATGGTGAGATCCAGCGCCGATCTACCGCCGCGGGTAACGTAGTTTCCTCCAACCATGGATCTCCGAACCAGGCCCATGCGGCTCACCGTCGCAGCCGGAAGAACCTTTCAGCTCCCCACCGGGCTCCCGGCATGTGTGGCAGTGTAGTGCATGTATGCGAGTGTGTAAGTACGGGGTGGGATGGAAGAAGTCACAGGTAGGAAAGATCGCGCGCGGTCCATGGCCCGTTTGTTAGGTTACTACTCAGACATTTGGCTAGTATTTATCGGAGAAACTACGGAAAAATACCGATTAGAGTAGCCAGAGCGACTGAATTCGACCTACCTTTGTTACTAGTGTCGAAAACCCTACCCCAGTCGGAACTCTAACCATGGACTTCCGAGTGAGAAGCACTGCAGTGACTCTACTTGAAGCCCTGAGCCCCTTCTCAGAATATGTAGATAGTATGAAGTCTCGTTAAAAATACGATCAATAAGTTTTATTTCCTTTATATATCTTATAAATTTCAAGATATTGTGCATGTATAATTTCGTTCATATTTTCAGAAACCTTAAAAAATAACTGATGTCTATTCTGAAAGATTTAGAGACCTTGAAAGCAACAACTCGTCAAAAGCGCACAATAACGACGAATGCCTAGGCCGCTCACGTGTCTTTCTCTGCCGTCACGTGTCCAATACAACCCCTACCAGGCGTTCGCAAGCACGCGCAGTATCCGTGCCCTCCACGTGATATTTCCTCATTTTCTGATCACGTGGCCCTCCACTAATACCGCAGCTTCAAACGGCACCGGAATAGCGTCGCAAATCCTCCGCAACGGCTGCCTCGTGCCCTGAACCCCACGTGGCGCAGAGCGACGGACTCTGAACCCAACCCACCAAGTCGTTCTGCGTCCGCAAGAGCCACTCGCGCGCCTGCGAAGCCCGGCGCTCCTACGAGCACGGGCAACTTGCCTCGACTTTGCTCTCAGTTCCCTTAAAGAACCGCAAAGGTGTGTACACAGTGAGCGGGGAATGTAAGAACAAAGCGTACTCTAATTATCACGAAAGTATAGAGCGTAGGCTTCCGCCGCGAATTGGAACTACTTGGCTATCCGGGAGACGCCGCGTCCAGGGCACAGGTGCCGACGTTTCGTCGCCATTCTGCGACGTTTATCAGGGCAGCGTCTCCGGATAGCCAAGTAAGTTCTATCACGAAGTATGGTTGATTGATACGATCGTGTGTTTGTAGTATCAAACAACCGAGGATTAAATTATGTTTATATTCTTTCCTACTTACTACTTTATTTCATGTTTATTTTCTTTTTAAATTCTGGCGTGGAACAGGAATATGTTTTAATTGCGAATTCTTTGCTCGTTTTTATGTTGCGTTGTTTTACTAAATTATGTTATTTGTTCTATATATCAATAATATCAGAAATATCAAGCCTCTTTTACCAGTGAGCAGCTTCATTAACTGATAATGTTAAACGAACTGAACTGAATAAGGAAGTTAACATAATTATTGCACCTTTATGTAAATGTGATTGTGAAGTCAATCTTTTTATAAAACTGTTTAACTTCATTCTTTTTTGACGAGTTCAAATATGAGTGATGTCATACAACGATAATTTATGTAGAAAATGGAATGAATGGAGATAAATTTGTGCAATAACTCAACTACCTTCAAAGTGTGTTGTCCAGGTATCCAGTAATTTACCGCCACCATGGAGCACCATGTTTAACCCTTCCTCTGCAATCACGATCTACATTTTCGGACGCTATGCCCACAAAATCTAGTAAGCTAGTTTCCTCGCCTGCGAACTTGCTGTACACCAGCTCACGTGCGCCAACCGCACGTCCTCCACGCGTTTCGCTGGGCCGCAGTGCCACGCTGCGACGCGGCGCGCCGCGACGGCGGCTCCTAAAAGCCGGGGCGCTACGCTGTGCCGCAGTGCAGCGCTGCTGGAAGGGTTGCCTACCCAATTTACGTCACGGCGCAACGTGCCAAGTGCGGCGGCGCAAAGCAGAGGCGGACTTTTCCGCGTCAGCGAAAATTTCAGTGATTTAAGAGGCGACGAAACAAGGACGCGCAGGACACGCCAATGCCGACACCGAGAGTTGTTCATCTCTGTTTAAGTTCTCGAGTTCGGGCAATGCCTTTTGTGAACGTCTGTGGTTATTGGTTTCGTACTTAAACATTTAAAAATATAGTTGTACAATGTTAAGATTGTTATGATTTACAATATATTTGTTTTTAGGTATATATTCATTCATTAATTGCACTTTTGTTAATACTAGTTTCGTTCATACAGTTCAGTTAAATACTGTATCATTTCAGTCGCATTTTTTGCAGGTTTCAAAAATCAAGGAAGGCTAATTCAATGTTATCGTTAATCTCTTAGTAATGGAAGTCAAATTAATTGTTGAAAAAATTAAGTTAACGATCATGTAGTTATCAACAGCGATTGTTGATAAAAACGAGGTAATTAGAAACCATTTAGAAAGGACTAATGTAGTTCGTATGATCAAGCTGGAAAATACGCGGGCGTCCGTCACGTTAGCTCACCATTATCTGGATACAACATTCTGAAAATTACACATACGACGTGCGGGAACATGTCGAATTTTACGTTTCATGGCGAAACTATTTTTTTACCAAGTATTCTAAGAAGGTCGCGGACTGTGACTGCTATAAAAAAACTGGTTGTCGATGGCAGTCGAGTGCTAAATCGGTCGGAGCATTTTGAAATGCTTCTTTCTGGTAGCGGAGAGAGAGATAGGCAAGACTTTGTAAGTGAGAACAGAAATAGCGCCGAGGTAGCAAGGTAATAACTGAAAAATTCTGAAGGAGGAAAAAGACAAATAAGAATAAACATTTTTTTAATACTGCGCAAAAATTAAGTAGGCAAGAGAACTGTTTAATAAAATGATTTATTATTCTT
Organism: Teleogryllus oceanicus; assembly: GCA_964035755.1. NCBI lineage: Eukaryota > Metazoa > Arthropoda > Insecta > Orthoptera > Gryllidae > Teleogryllus > Teleogryllus oceanicus. The sequence goes on along the minus strand of CAXIVR010000005.1, from coordinate 130,981,516 downwards.
GTTCATGTCTGTTCTAACATGAAAATTATGTCTATTACCAGAGAACCGTGATTTTACTGAAATTACAGAACATGAGAAGTTTCTTAGGCTTACCTATAATTTGCGTAAACAACCATGTACTTTTCTATAAAAACGTGGGCATATGGATTCCCTAAATCAATATTGCTCTTCTTGGCAACAATTTAAAAACTAACCATAACTTTTAGACATAAAGGATTAAAACGTCACACAATAAGAGGTAAACTGCTCTCAATTTCAGAACATAGATACAAAATTATTAGCGACAGCTAAATTGATGGTGCAGACTGATTGAACGCACATTGATAAAACCTTTAAAACCAGTTTCAAGCAGGGGGGTTTAAGGGATTCGCTAACAAAGGTATGTTCCTTGTGTATATTTTGACAACTTTACTCATTTATCAAGAAACCTTTTACAAGAGCGGTGTTTAATTTTAAAATAATACCGAATGAAGCCACACGACTGATATTGTTATGCCGAAGCATCCTGGATGATCATTTCCTTTCTCCACACCAATCGTTTGCTGAAGCAGTTCTCTAAAATGTTACACACACACTCTTCACTACTATAATTGTCGGGAAGACCAGTGGAGGACTTTGAAGTCGCATAGGCTGTGGGTATGCCCCACTTGAAAGGTACCTGACGGGGAAAAGCTTCACGAACTGGCATGCGATTCAGCACCGGGTCTCCTTTTCTAGCGGGATTTAGCACTACCACATTTCTGTGAACTACACTTACGGGACTACTAACCTTAGTAGCAGACTTGCGTTCACTTCCTCTGTTCCTCGAGAACAAGGCATGCGGCGTTAATGTCGATGTTTTGAAAACATTTTGTGTTTTTATAGAAACATCGGTTTATGAAAACAATTTATTGAATGATTTTAATGTTACATTTTGATGTTGATTTAAATGAAAGGTCCCGTAATCACAATTGTGAAGTAACTGAGTTCATGTGTTCGATCGAAGGAACTCCGATGCCCACGTATTCCCACGCCTTCTATTTTAAAGCGAGCGGCGGACAAGCATGCGCTGTAGGCGGAGTGCTTCTCCACTTCTCCGGTATCCTTCTACGTCGAGTTGAGGAAGATCTGACAGATCGCGAGTGTTTAGACCCTCAGGCTGATTTGTTAATTAGTAAAACAGCAACAAAAGACAAACTTCAGATTAATAAAAAGTAATTTCTTTTAATTTTGAAATATTTAATTGATAATTTTTAAAATAAAGTCGATTAAACGGTCATTATACATTAATTAACATGTCCACTCTATTGTTTTCTACGCGCGAATACTAATATGAAGTTGCTAAATCAGTTTTAAAGAATAAAGATGGTTCTTCGTTTATGTCGCGTGGCTAACCCGGAGGTCGCCGTCTGCGCTTCGCGTTCTCCTACCCCAGCGCCCGAGGCCGCGTGCAGTGCCACGCCGCCCATCTGTCAAAGCGCCATCGGCGGCCGGCCCCTCCCCCCCCGCCCCCTCTCCCCACAGCTCAGCCGGCCACGCGCCGGCAGCTGCGGCTAGCGGCACGTGAGGAACGCCCGGCGTCGCCCGCCGCCAGCCGCCCGTGGGCGATTATGCTAATTACGAAGGGGTACGGCGATGGGACGGACGGACGAGCCGGCGAACGCTCTCACTCCCGCGCCGCGCGGAAGCAACACGGTCCACGCCGCGTTCAAGTTCGTGCATGTTAAATGTTCTGCGAAATGACGAAACATCGCGACGCACGTTCGGTGGGAGCGCTGCGTGGCCATCGGAATAACGTACGGGGAAGTTGCGAAGCATATTGTTTCGTTGTGGGGAAGATGAGATGCATTAATTAACAATCCGTTTTATCACAATACTTATTCCTCCCACTGAGAATTTACGCCCTGCCTGCAGTAGCGGGATAATTTTGGTGTATGTTAATATTCTGCAAATAACCATACTGACCAGCCTGTGTTTCACTGCTTGCAGAAAGGTGTTGTGAAATTAGGAGGCCATGTTTCGTGTTGTAAAAGTACGACTCATAATTCAACTCTTCATTTTCCTTTCGACTTTATTTCCCTCGTATTATGTAATGAAAGTCATCCATATTGATCAACGGCTCATCGACCTGACCAAATATTACTCAACTCAGCAGCGATAAATCTTTGGGCCATTTATGAAAATCAAGAAGTTGTCTACATATTCGTTGAAGAGGGGAAATATTAAGATTTGATTCCAAAGGAAAATATGTCATGTAAATTTGTGATGTGAAGGGTTATTTTATTTTTCAATATGATTTCATCCTTTTGTGTCGTAAATTCCTAGGAATCAGAAGAACAGCGGATATTCTGATTCGAGTACCTGAAATAACATACCGAAATTCATCCTATTGCTTCATAAATAAACTGGGGCTAACGGTTTTAGCATCAGGCGGAACGCCATAACATTCAACAGTCACGGCAGGACGCCGTTTATCCTTCCGGCTACCAAGAAATCTACATTAAGCCCCACAGACGCAGAATAATCCCTGCGCATGATCGACTGTCAACAAGGGAGGCCGGCACGTGTCAGCACCCTGCCGACCTCACGGCTGGTATTAGCAGGGGATTAGCGACACCCTCGTCTTCCCTGCGCTTGGACGTTCGGAGCTCATGCACTCAACGACTGGAGAGTTGCTACTTGCTTCCCTGCATGGCGATTTTTTTCGCACGATGTTCGAAAAATCGTACGCCAAGAAATATATAGTTTAATTTCATTTACCGAAAAGTAGGAACAGATTATAAACTGAGTTACCAGCTTTACTCTTGGCATCTATATCCAAATTAATCCCAATTTAAAGGAGAAAATAGATCTTCAAAAAGGCGAATACACACAATTCAAGAATTGGTATCTTAAGAGTATAGGCGCAAGAGAAGACGGAAGAACGATTTACGCGAATATTGCTGTTGCACTGATTTTTTTTTCAATTTAGTCACGTATTGCAAAAGAAATCATCAGGAGAAGGTGGTTTTGTACAATTGTCAAAATGCACAATTTGTAATCAACAATGCTGAGTATATTCGAGCGAACAATTTTAAGATAAGTATTAAAATTATAACATTTAACTCTCCTTTAAAATAGTTTTTTTTTTAAATATCGTGTTTCAATGCGCTAGATGGACGTAATGGATTTTGTAGAATGCGGTGCAGGGTGGTAACAGAGTGCAGACTCAATTTATGTAAATCAAGTTAAATTGTTTGTTTTTGAAGCCAATGAGAAATCGTCAATGATTTCTGATCATTGCTGAAAATAATATGGCAAACTCAGATAGAGAATCCATTTCACTTATCTGGCAGTCTAATGAACTGGTGCACAATCAACTGTGTATACCACCATCCGATCAGGCGGTCTGAACAGCATTGACGGGCAGCGCGATCTCTCGTGCGAGAGAAGCAGTGGACGCACGGTGCCGCCGCTGGGTGGCGAGTTCGCGCACCCGCGCCTAGAGCGCGCCCGACGCAGCGCCGCACCTCCGAGTTTCTCCAGGCGGCCGCGAGGGGGCGCCGGGTATCGAGGATTCGCGCGGAAAGACCGAGCGGTACGGAGAATGTGTGCTCCACTTTCCAATGAAATTACTTTGCTTTACGCAAATGAAAGAAACTACACTGGAAAGGAAAATCAACGAAAGAACAACCACTCTCCTAGGACACTAAAATAGGTAAAACGCCATTATTGGTGTCACAGATTGGAACTCGATGCATTATTCTGTTGAGGGGAAAGAAACAAATTTTGTCAAGAGAAGACACAAATACTAGGAAAAATGAAAGGGCCACATTAGTACTTGTTAATATTAATGCTTTTGATAAGTTTTTATAAATGTCCGAAAGGCATGCTAATGTAAGAATAATAATGTACCAGGTAAAACGCTCTGAATGAATAGGTCAAAAAGTCTCTTTTTTGCTCGAATTTTTCTCTTGTAAAGAGTAGTGGAGCTCCCAAACTAGGTAAAGACGAGAGGAAGAGCAAACAAGTCACTCGTTTAAAGCTAAACAGTCAAGCTGAAATTTTTGCAGCCATAACTCATTACACATCCAACATTCAGGTAATATAATCATTTTGTAAAAAAAGTAAAGAAAAAAAAGGCGCGTCGGGTTGGCGCGTCAGGTTGGCGCGTCAGGTTGGCGCGTCAGGTTGGCGCGTCAGGTTGGCGCGTCAGGTTGGTGCGTCAGGTTGGCGCGTCAGGTTGGTGCGTCGGGTTGGCGCGTCGGGTTGGCGCGTCGGGTTGGCGCGTCGGGTTGGCGCGTCGGGTTGGCGCGTCGGGTTGGCGCGTCAGGTTGGTGCGTCCGAGCGCCGGCGCGCATTCCCGCGAAGGCCGATTGGCGGCCGATGCCATCGCGATGCGGCAAGAAAGCACCGAGAAAGCCTCCCTGCAGAGCGTCATTGTCGCGCATTCCGACGCCCCGCGATGGCCTAGTCAAGATTTACGGCTGCTGCGCGGACTACTTTCGCGATCTCAGGCAAGTGATCGTGTGAAGGAGTGCACTCCCCCATTCCCCCCACCCCCACCCGGAAGCATTCAGTCTCTCACGTATTTAACAGAAAGTCTTATCTCTAGAAGAGGAATAGAATGTGTGAAGTTAAGCATCTTATTGCGGGAGGAAAATTCTGATGTGACCCTCTGTACACGCATTAATTTGCAACTCACGTGCATCTCCATCTGAACACGTCGTCATTCATTAAATAGCATCCAATTAGCAACTTTTATAATCTTGAAGTTCTTCCGATTCTGGATGTTATGACAGTGAAAAGAAATTGACAAATATTTGTATTTTATATTTAAAAAAATCAATTTACGAAACAAAATTTTATTTACGAAAAAATTCGAGAAATTCAATTTACGAAACAAAACACAGAATTCAAATCCTGAGTACAGAGTACTTTCCGAACACAAGCTAATTTCGACCTACCCGGAAGTGTCCTCGTAATACACCGGAATAGGAGCGTCGAACTAGGCTAGAAATCCGCTCCCGCGTTTTTTTCTAGGAAGAGCGCGCATTATTAGCATTTCGTTTCCGGAGAGCGAGAGCCCCGGCGGCGTCCCGCCGTTTCCCACATTTTCCGCGCCGGAACAAGGCCAGCGCCGCGCGATCCGGGTCAGCGCCGGGGGAGCGCGGGCGGCGGGGGCGGAGGTGGTTGAGAATGGCACAGGTTGAGAGCGATTCGTAGCTTTTAACAGAAAGGAAAGCTCGGCGATCGTTCGGGATGATAGAGGAATTCAATTGTTAGCGAAGCGACAAAGGCCAACCAAGAGTATCAAGACGACGGGGCAGCGGCAGGCTGGATCAGTGTCGACGTGAAACGAAAGTACGAAATTAGTCGCGGAATTGAAGAGCACTAGGAAAAAAGGCACCTCACAAGTAAAGAGTGCAGTCGAAAGGAAATATTAAAATACGAAGAGACGATACGACCTCACATCAGATTTTAGGCACTCGCGAGATTACTGAAGGGAGACGAACAGAGAAGAAGACTAGTTGGGTGAGGTGCGCGAGGTGAAAAATCATGCACTACACTTACGAGACTAATGACCTTGGTAGTTGACGTGGCGTGAATCCCTAACAACCAACCAACCCAGACCGCCTGCTATGTACTGGTGCCCTAACCCGCAGCGCGAACGAACGACAGGCAAATGCCGACGAACGCCAAGGTTGTCACCTGTCGTTCGTTAGCCTTCGCCCCCATATTCCCGCTGCCGAGTAGAACTCTAGTATCTAGCAGGGGTCTAGGTTGGGTGGTTGGTTGTTAGTGATTCCAGGCGCTTAACTACAGAAGTAATTAGTCGCGTAGAGCAAGTATTTTTCCTCGGAGGTGGCAATGTTTTTCCTCCGGTGGATGGCGAGATCCGGCGCCGACCTACCGTCAGCTAGCGGGGTTACCCTTAACCAGGTATCTCCCACCAGCGGGGCACCGCCCCAGCCGGGACAAGCTCTAAGCTCCCGACCGGTCTCCCGGAATATGTGGTAGTGTAGTGCAAGTTAGTGTAAGTGTGTGTGTAAGGGAAGAGGATAGGACAAGGAAGAGGAAGGAACGTTCGCGCGCGATCCGTGGCCCGTTTGGTAGGGTACTGCTCCGGCACTCGCCTGGCATTGACCGGAGAAACCACGGAAAACTACCGATCAGAGCAGTCGGTCGAAGAATTCTCCTCCAGACATCGAGTGAATTCGACTGGCACTCAACCTGTCGGTCAGAGAGACTGCAGTGACAGTTGACACACTGAGTCACCTCTCCCAGTGGAGGCGGTCTATGTGATCGCAATGGCGGCCGTCTCCTGGGAGACGACGACAGGGCGCGCGCCATTCATACGTATCGAAGCGTCGGGCTGCGGCGGCGGCGGCGCGGACAGTGAACTCGTGCGAGGCCTTCCTCGCCGCCGCCGCCGCCCGCGAGCCGCGCCATAAATCAGCGTGAACTTTAACGGCACGCGCGCGCGCGAGCGGGCGGGCGGGCGAGCGGATGGGCGGGCGGCGTCTGTGATGCCCGCGTTTTATGAGCGAGGCAGACGAAGGCGCCATCCCTACGCACGAGCGCGACTCGGCTGGTGGCAGCGCTGCTCCCAGGCGCCGAACAAGCTCCGCTGCCAAACGGCGGTTCCGGGTTTTATTTTAGCCGGACGCTCGGCTCCATCGATTATCACCAGAACAGACCAACACTGAGTTGAAAGCTCGATTGGAAAGGGCACGATGGTCAACATATTGCTGTCTAATACTAATACTTATCGTTGATTTTAAGAACATTAAAAAAAACTGTATTTGAAACTTCTGAACGATCACAGTTTTATTTCCAGAAGCTATTGTAAATGATTGCTTTTATACAAGTTGACAGTAAGTTTTAACAGGCGACACGCATCCTTTTGAGGAAACCCGCAATCCAATGAAACCAACCGGTAAGAAACTCGTAGCGTTTATCGGCCTAGCGTGATACCCAAGAATATCTTTTCAAACCCTCTCAGGTCTGTCTGTTGCATGCCTCCTAACCACGCACTCCGTTTACCACTCCTGAGGGAAACATTAGGACTTGGCCTATTTTATTGGTATGGTTTACCCTTCTAGAGAAAAAAGATGTGGGTGGATATTTCTAAAACTACGCTGCCGTCGGAGTTTTACTGTTGGCCGGGGGTGGAGTCACGTAAGACCAAGCTTGTGTGAATCGTGCTTTTCGGCTTGCAGAGGTGGCCATCAGTCCCGTGAGTGTCGCGATAGAAGCGTGCGCTTACGAGGGGGGGCGCAAATAATATCGGTATCGTATACAAAAGTATTTGGATCGCTGCTGGCGGTCTGAAGAATGTGCTCTAACTTTTACGAACATTCTTGCAAATAAAGTGTAAATAGACAGTGTACAGAGTTCGTGTGGATCTTTTAACTATCTCGTCACACTAACACTTGTGCAACTTAATTATAAGCTATACTTGAAAGACTTGTCAACACTTCCAACAAATTGCAGAATTAATATACATTTCTTTACGATCGTTTTCTTAAATAAATATTTAGATAGCCAAGAAGTCTTTAGAAAAAATCTAATGTTAAATTAGTAGTACACTACACTACATACAATAGAAATCCAACGAGATGAATCAAATGTTAATGGTGAAATTAAAAATTTCTACCTTCCATTAAACTTTTAATCGTATACTCTCTTTCACGTAATCTCACATTCAGCTGACATCAAACACACTCACACACAAATTTGAAGTTTCCGCCATCATAAAATCCAGGTCAAGCTTATTAACGTTTCATGTCATCGGGCGCCGACGTCGCTGCCAACCCAGTGCTGGAAGTGTTGATGCTGAGCCGGTTTGGAAATTGGGAAATCCGGCGGCGCCCCGGAAGGAACAGGAGCTGCCCCCAGTGCAGATCGCAGGACATCCGCCCGATAGCGCCCGCCTCGCCCACGCGCTCCGGAGATTTTTTGCTCTGACGGATCCGTCAGTTGACGCTTTCTCTAAAAATAGTGGTATTACTAAACGCTTTTAGTTTTCACGCTACTTCGGTCTGTTTTATGGCATTGCCACATATGCTCTTTAGCTGCTGCTTTCTTAAAAAAGTTTGTAAACAAATGTATTACCAAAAATGCTCGCTCTTTAATCGTTCATTGTTTCGTAAAATAATGTGCAGGTTTTCTACATATAATCCATGTTCCTTTAGAACCAAATTATTTGGATAGTAACGCCGATATGCAAGGCACTCCTCCATATGTACAGAGTTCGCTTGGGTCCAGCAAGAGTTGAAGGAAAAATAACTTGTTTCGATAGCAATTCTGTCTGAAAATTAAATGTTATAATGTGTTTCCAAATTACTAATAGCTTATTTTTTCTAAATAAAATACGAGCTAATTTTATTTTACGGAGTATAAAAGCTCGAAAGTACAGGAAAAACGTGCCCGGTGGCGAGAACAAAAACTCGCTCTATTCTGTTGACAGGGAACTACAGTTCTAACTATACATATTCAATGTTGATTGATAAGTGATATCGGGCGCGTCATCTACAGAGGTCATGAGTCCCGTAAGTGTAGGGCACGTTGTTTTATTGGGAGGTGGCAGTGATTTCCCACTGGATGGCGCTGACCTACCGTCGACTTTCGGCGTTCCCATGTATTTTCCACCAGCAGGGCTACGCCCCAGCCGGGACATGTTCTAAGTCCCCGACCGGTATCCCGGCATATGTGGTGGTGTAGCGCATGTAGTGTAACTGTGTGCGGGGAAGGGGGTGAGGATAGGACAAGGAATAGGAAGGGTCGCGCGCGGTTCGTGGCCCATTTGGTAGGGTAATGCTCCGCCATTCGCCTACTGTCGATCGGAGAAAGCACGAAAACTACTGATCACAGCAGCCGGTCGCTAGAATTCTCCTCCAGACAGCGACTGAATTCGACCTAGCTGAAAAGCCTGCTACCGTCGGGAATCGAACCTACAATCTCCCGATCAGATGCACTGCATTGACATCAGTTGATGTACTGAGCCAATGCGTCCAGTCATATTCAAGTAAATAATTTTTGAAACGCATTAACAGCATTTTCGCTAAATAAGAGGAGCTAATTTTATATGGAGAGTACGTAAGCTCCAAAGTCCAAAATATCTTCACGGTGGCGAGAACGTTGTGTCAATAGGGGGCCTGAAGTTCCAACTCCATACGCCGCCCAGCAACCGAAAAAGCGCCCGCGCGCGAGTCGAAACGTCGAGCAAAAGGCGCGGCGCTGAAGGCGGCGCTGACACTAATACGCGCGTCACGCGATCCCACTTGGGCAAACGCACCCTGGCGGCGCGGCGCGCAATTAGCTGCGCACACACGCGGCGGCTGCGCTGCGGTCGCCCCCGCGGGGGTGGGGCGCGTCGCGACGCGTCGGGCCGCAGAGGGTTGGAACAGGCGCTGGAGATGGACAGCACGAGCATGAAGGCCCCAGGACGATTGATTTTTTTCGTGTTTCCGGGCGCGTCAACTGCTTCGGTCATTAGTCCTGTTAGTGTAGTGCATGTTTTTTCGCGGGAGATGGCGGTGACCTTCCCCCGCTGGATGGCGCGATCCGGCGCCGACCTACCGTTGGCTAGTGGGGTTTCTCCCTAACCAGAACTCTCCCACCAGCGGGGCACCGCCCCAGCCGGGACAAGCTCTAAGCTCCGACCGGTCTCCCGGAATATATGGTAGTGTGGTGGATGTTAGTGTAAGTGTGTGTGTAAGGGGAGAGGATAGGACAAGGAAGAGGAAGGAGAGATCGTCCGCGGTCCGTGGCCCGTTTGGGTACTGCTCCGGCATTCGCCCATTCATCGCAGAAGCCACGGAAAACTACCGATCAGAGTAGCCGGCCGCTACAATTCTCCTCCAGGCATGGACTGAATTCGACCTAGCTGAAAAGCTAGTGACGAAAATCTTGCCGCCGTCAGGACTTGAACCTAGGATCCTCCCGGTCAGAGGCAATGCAATGACACAGTTGATGCACTGTGCTACCGCTTCCGGTCTGCAGGAGGAGGAGGAGACGTCCTCTTTTTGGATCACGTTGCAAATATTTCTATTTGTAAACGAACCGCAGTCATTCGGTAGTCCAAAAGTAACCGAGTAAAAAGAATGTGTATGTATAAAAAATACTTCTATTAAAACCAGAGATGGAAAATTCTCATTTCAAGGATTCTGGTTAAACACTAATAAAAATTACATTTTTTCCCATTAGATTCCTGGAAAGCAAAATGCAGGATACAATGTACTAAACTGAAAAGATATCGAGCATTACATTGCGTTTTCAGGCCACATCATATGCCTTATTTTTGTAACCATGATGAGTTTTTCTCCTAAAACGAAAATGTTTTCAAAAAGCGTATGTGCGTGAAGATTAATTTGAAACCGGACAAATTTAATTTACGTAATTGAAAGCATTTAGTAAGCAATGAACGGATATAGTGACCCAAACACACCTAGTGAAGGTTCTACAACATTACTGACCATCCACTACCGTGATGAAACGAAACCTTTATTTAGGACTGCAAATAAACAATAAAATAGGAATATCCATTTCCAATACATTCGATGCCTGAGAGTTCTCCTAAGCGCAACTGGCGAAAACGTACAAACGAGAACAAAACGAATCCGTATACAAGAACAGGGGGAAGTCACCGTCATCGAATATAAATAAATTTAAAAAAGTACTTTATGTTCACCCTGGCGGTCTACGTTCGTATGCTGTCCAGCACTCCTCCGTGGTGGCGGGGGAAGCTGGGCCAGACGAGGGACCTTGTGGAACCCCACACCGCGCAGCTGACATCCCCTCGCCGCCCGCTGTTTTTTTTTTTTTTCACGACGGCAGCGGCTGTGGCGTTTCACTCTGTGGCCGCTTCGCGAATCCGCGTCCTCCTCCGCCACCGCCACCGGCCCCGATGCCAGCGCCGCGCAGCGCCCGTCGCTCTCAATTAATAAATAAAAGATAATACCTTTCCCCCTCCTCTACTTCTGTCGCGGCGCCTCTCGCCACTTTCCCGACCACGTGCCGCGACGGAGGCGACGACGCGGTGAAGGTGGAGTTCGAGATCGCGACGGGCGACCGTCGGAGAGAGTTGGAAGGCGGCGGTAATTGTAAAGAAGGGGCCGACGGTGACTGAGGGCTATCGAGGCGGTGAAGACGGAGGCCAGTAATGGAAGATAAAAGGCTGACTTGAGGGAATGTTGGGCTGGGGGAATACGTCTTTTGCATACGTGATTAACTGTACGTTGACAGTTTGGAGCACGGAAGACTGATCGAAATGGGGCCAAGGAAAAGCATACATGCGTGCATTCTATGGCATGCCGGAGGATGTGATGGGCATTGAATTGCGATGATGCTGAAAGAGGCGTGTAGCACAAAAATGTCGGTGGATGACGAGCGGGTATTTGAGAGGGTATGAAGTGAAAAAGTGCGAGTCGTAGCGCGGAAGCATATTGGAGAGGCGGAATGACGAGGTGGCTGTAGCCGTTGGTGCATTTTTTGTGCAATATCACTTTTTTACTCTAATGGTCGACGCGATACTTTGTTCTCTCTTCCTCTCCTTCTGCCTTTCTACCTCACAGCGTGAAACCTTCAAATTCCTGGATTAGGCTTTCGTTGCAGTGAACAATCATCTGATTAAATTTACTGCACTCGCCGAAAAAGAATTCATTTGTTTCGCAAGTACTCACCATAGCGTTTGAAACTACACTACAAAGCATAAATGTGACAATAAGAATATCAAGTCTTTAAAAGTAAAAATGTTAAAAAAGACGGAGATAAAAAATCGCAATACTAATTACGTGTATCCGAAACTTCGAGATAACTAAATAAATATTAGATAACTAACGATGTCCCTCGTAAAAGAATCTGTGTTTTCACAGTCGAGCAATATAAAGTATTATATTTAATTCCTGAGCGAAAGCTGCAGGGGTACGTTGAACTCGGAACTAGAAACTGCAGCCACGAGAAAAATTCAGTGGAGTTCGCGAGATTAAGAACATGATGTCTTGAATGGCCAGTCCCTCTCTCGTAGTCTTCCGACGGTTTCTCTGTTTTTCCTCCGTAATGTCCGACCGGTCGCTTAATTAAGGTCCCGAAACTGCGTCTTTTTCTCGCAGTCCACTTTGCTATCTTCATAGTATACAAACACGCACAACTTTCGCGCAGCGGGAGGTCGTAAACGCAGCAAATCGGAGGAGCAGTTGCACGCACGGAAGAAGCGTGCGAATCGGCAGCCAAGTGCCAACACCATTAGGGCGATGTTTATATACGTACATCGAAACGGGTAACATAACATGCCTACGCTTGTGCACCACTTTCTCAAAAAATAATTTGAATATTTATGATAATTAACCGACAGTTTGGAGACGGGAAGACAGTTCACGATATGACCAAGGAAACAGTTTTACATACAAGTTGAGACTGGAGTTTAGATAGGATCACATAATTAATTATGTTATTAATTACGTGCTACGGATATGTTTCTGTTATGAAGAGCATTCAAGTGAAGGGTAAAAATTATCGAGTCCAAAACCATGATTTGAGGATGGAATATTTTGTTGCAGTGCACAAATATTCTCTGTAGTACAAAGCATTAACATGACTTTATTCCAAATATAGAACACAAAATTGGCGCAATCTCCTTAACAGTCAATATATTGTGAACACAAAATTATCAAATTGGTTATTTTGAACACGGCAGGATCTAGAAATATACAGGGAGAACTTTTAAAAGACCACATACTTGTCTTTGCTTTTTATAAACGTAATTTGCTTCTGGGCTTAGAAAATCGTGAACCACAACACGAGCGTCGTTCTTCCATAGGAGACCCAGCATAACGAGCGCGTCTCTCCTGTCGAGATGCCGGAATGCGCCGGCGCGACCAGATTCCGCAACAGTTCTGAACGAGTCTTCCCTTTATCTCCGTAGCGATCGGTCCGAGAGCCAAACAACGGAGCCGCCGTTCTCTACAACGGGAGAGATTTCTAGAACGCTATTCCAATCCGGACCATTAACGCAGACCGCATTTTTTTGTGCGAACTGTTAATGTAGGAACCACCCAATCGTTGTGAGCAAGTTGTGATGCTTGAACACTAATAATAATGAGGAAGACTTGACACGTCTCTCAGCACGAAGAACAGTTCATTTCATAATTAGCCATTATCAGTGATATATTTTGCCAATGGTCACACGGTGTTGTTACGACTAACAGAGGAAGTAGGTGATTTCATCTTGCACATTATCATAATTTGATAGCTGCTTAAAGGTATAGAATTAGGTTCAAGCAAATTACTTCTTATCGCTGCCTTGTCTCAACAACTTGCGAAGGAATAATGCAGCTTGATGATGGTAGAGCGTGTCGACAGTTATTGAATACAAGTACGATGTATTGTCAGTAAATGACTCCCAGCCGGATATTTTGGTCGTGTTACAGCTAAGCAAAGTGTAATTATATAAATATCCATCGGCAGCTCCATTAGACTGCATATACTAAGATTATAACCGCTGTGCCACAAATTGCGGACTGCACGTCACACTATTACTAAACATACACCAATGCAGGAAGAAATCCAGAAATTAAGTCAAACCACCGTGAAGTTCGGTTGGCCCTACTGAGGGTAACGAAAAACAAAAAAACTAGTAGAATCACTAGGTGAATGTCAAAACATTTATTGTATTGTTATCCCGTAAATCACAGTAAAAGTAAAATGTATGCTCTCTTTATTGAACAACTGTTCACTGGAAGCGTACAATCAATGTCATTGATCAGTGGCAATGTAGCTATCTAACTAGCGTCGAAAATCTTGACACCGCCGGGAATCGAACCGTAGGACCTCCCGGTCGGAGACACCAATTGCTGCCCTGAGTCACCTAAGCTACTGAACCGGCTCCCAGATCCCAATAACCCACATCATCTACTCCTCCTGTCAGTGACCGAAGGGAGGAGCGAGCTCGCGAGTGGGCGGGGCGTGAAGCGGGGAGGGAAGGGAGGGAAGGTTAGAACGGAGGGAAGGAGGGAGGAAGGAAGGGAGGAGGAGGAAGGGAGGGAATGGTAAGGAGGGAGGGATGGAGGAAGGGATGGACGGGCGGGGAATGGAGGGGAAGGAGGGGAAGGGAAGGAAGGGAGGGAAGGGGGAGGGGAAGGGAGGGGAGGGAAGGAAGGAGGAGGGGAAGGAAGGGAGGGAAGGGAGGGAGGAGGAGGGAGAGGCGGGAAGGAGGAGGAGGGCAGCCTAGGGGCCGCGACCCGCGCCGAGCGCACGCGCGAGGTCAACCGGGCCGTCACGCGCCGCGCGGGCAGATGCCCCGATGCGTGTCCGCGCCCGCCGCCAGCGCACGAGCGTGTGGGGTGGGGTGGGGGGCCACGGCGACCCCGCCGCCTGCCGCCCCTTGAGGAGTTTCTCCGCGCGATTACGAGGCCCATCCAGGCGGAAGTGCGTTCAGGGTTTGGCGGAAGATTCCTGCTCACTCAAACACGTACATTATATTCCGTCATGTCCTTGTTACGCACCGATTGCTCGACAAGTATGTTTAATAACTATTGGAAGGTTTACTCTTACCTGTACTGACGGAAGAACTTGACATGATAATAATAATAATAATAATAATAATAATAATAATAATAATGAAAATATAAAAAATAATATGAATAATAACAATAAGCCGGGCCTGTGACGCAGGAGGTTGCGGCAGCCGTCAATGCCGATCAGGCTGCAGGCATGGCTGTATTTGTGATTTCTACTTAGGCATGGCTGTATTTGTAATTGTCCGTTCACCCATCATCATCGTTGTATCACCTCATAATTCAAGGCGTAACAACCGTGTCTTTCAAAGGGATACAGAGGAAAAGCTGATTCCCGTAATGACACACGTTAATCTCTCTCCAGGATAGAAAATGATTGGACCTTGGAAGAGAACGTGTAGAATGGTCAGAAATTACCTATAGGATAATAATAATAATAATAATAATAATAATAATAATAATAATAATAATAATAATAATAATAATAATAATAATAATAATAATAATACATCGAAATAACTATCACATTTACGTTTTTTATGGTAAACGGGTACAAAGTATGTACACTACGTGGAGAGCACGTTTTTATTAGCTTCTCAATTATTGGCGTTACTTTAAGAATTTAACAATTCTGTTTCACAAGGTTGAGATTGAAAACGACCTATCCATTTATAGATCAGGTTATAAATTGTGAACTAAGAAACTACGAACAGAAGGAGCTCACTGATGAATAAGTAGGCGAGCAAATCTTGCCTTAAAATAGGAAGCGTTTGTCCGGAAAGGACGTGTAAATGCTTTGATTTATTTATTTATTAACTTATTTTTTAAATTATTAATATTTTACAGATTAGTATCCTACTTTCCTACACAGTATACAACTATTAATTTTGACGAATCGTCTTTTCTGTTACCATGAGAGTTTTAACAAATTTATTTTTAAGAGAACTTCGACCAGCTTCGTAAAACGACAGGTAATTTGGAGAAACTGTACTCTGACGTCCCGGAAGAGCCGCGTGGGCCGACGGCGGCGACCAGCGTTCGGTTCGTGGCCACCAGGCGCGCGGTTTCACGGAGAGAGGGAGGACAATTGGGTAATTGAGCGGTTGTTCGACGCTGTGTGTTTATCGGAGGCAACGCAATCAGTTTGCGCTGGACGGTAATTTATATGCGTCACGCTCGCCTAGCGGAAAATCCATTGTTTTCTCTGCATTTTCTTTAGCGGTTCTTTGGATATTCGCCTTAAGGACACGTGTGCAGACTGTTGTGAGTTTACAAATTTCCCACGGAACCGTGACCTATAGATTATTTATCTAATGATCATTAATACATTCAATTAAAATTCATGACCATCTATAGTAATACAGCAATATTTGATACTTGAAATTCTTATTGAGTTGGCTTTCCGAGAATAGAGATCGGTACATGATAATATTAAGAAACGCAATTTTATGCCATTTATTACGAAAGACCCGTGAGATCAGTGACAATTGAAACTATTTCTCAATTATGAAAATAGACGTGTAAAACAACCCGCGTTATTTTCGTAAAACTTGGAATCAACTATGAAGTCAACGGCGCCTATTGGAGACATCTAACTATATCTTTTCTCTAACGTACGTTCACAGCCTCTTCATATACCGAGTAACATGTTCATTTGTCCTTTAATACAGCTCAGATGTATCACTTAAATTGATACGTTTCCTTACTCCTCCTAACGAGGTTTCCTACAGACAACCAATAATTATCGATCTGCAAGATGAGAAAAATGAAATCGAAGACTCACCATTGAGATGAAGTAGAACTTTTCGAAGTCCTGCTCCTGCTCCTTAATCGCCGAAAGGTTGGTAGCCAGGTTGGTATGCCTACGCAATGTCTCCTCTCCCTTCTTGCACAGCCACGACAGCACCTGCAGCAGAAGAGAAATGTTTAGCATGCCAGCATTATTTTGGATGTGAAATTATCACAACAAAATAAGCGGAACTTATTTGAACAAAGTTGCAAAACTTTCAAGAAAACCACCAATGTTTACATTAGAAATAAAAAAATCCGTTGAGCACCGTGTCTACGTTATGGTGCTTAAAGAATTTCCAAATGTCATTAAAAAAGTATCAATTTTCAACGCTCCAGAGCAAACTATTTTTTATGCTCATCGTAGAAAAATGTCCGCCTACGGAGTGCTTACTGTCAATTCCGTTCAGCACATTTCCGAGATGTTGCAAAAACGAATTTCCTGACGAAGGAAGATTATTATTTTTTAATTAGTAATTATTCTTAGCAACCCAACTACTATATTCTCTTCACAGAAAAAAACCTCTTCACCTATGAAGAGCTTGCTGCCATGGTTATTCTGCCGTCTTGCTCTCCCTGCTCCGATCCCTCCGTCGGCGCCGATAGAGTTCCCTTAGGAATGGTCTTCGTGGCCCCGGTAATATCCTAAAGACCCGCGCGTCACATCTATTGTCTGCATCCTCTGGGGCGGATGGGGAAATCGCGGAGGGAAGGCGTAGGACTAGGGTTGCCAACTATGTTCATGTGAAAGAGAGAACACTACAAGCAAAAGCAAATCTCAACCTTTATTTTAATAAATATTTAATTTTGACTAACAATCGGCTCTATTTCTTTCTTCTCTCCTCTTGTGATTCAAATGGGAAGATTCGTTCACAAAATGCAGATGAAGATGGTCTGAGCATCTTTTTTATTTCAGTCACTACACGGAGACTATCATGGATGCGTGTGTCGGCGTTCAGAAAAATGATATTCATGTTTTCTATTCTAAATTAAATAAATGACACAGCGTAGGTGATGTTTGTTATGTGATAAAATAAATGACAACAAATGTTAAAAAAATACTAAAAGGAGGACATTTACAAACAAAAAAGGAGAACGAGAGGACAATTTACGTCAATAGAGGACGGCTTGCAACCCTCGGTGGGACTGCCGGAGGGGGGATTTGATGGGAGAGGACCTTCGTGTGGGAGGTCTTCAGCTGCGAAGCGAGTCCGCCCGTGGTGCTGAGACACGCACACAGCATGGTCAGTCCGTCGACCGCGCACTCTCGGCCAGGAAAAGCAAGGGAAAATGATTTGCGAGATTGTGTTTCAAGTGCCTGCTCATTTGCGTTTGCATCGGAAGAGAGAAAGAGAGGAGCAACAACTCATTCTGTGAAAGAACCTGGTTTGAGATAAGGATGGAAAAAAGAAAGCGAGTTGTGGATCTTCTTGGCCGTTTATTATAGTAATTGTGATCTACGATTACTATACTTTCACAGCACGTGTAAATTATAATTAGAAGCTGGCGGTGCAAACTACTTATTACACTCCGTACACCGAAGATGATTAATGGAATTTTATTTCTAAGTTTCAGAGCTGTTTGATAAGAACTACATTAAATGTGGAGTATTTTACTAAATTAATTTTCTCGACTATTTACAGGCCCTGTAGGTAACGAGCAAAAACATCACAATTCATCATAGGTTTTTTCGCTGCTTACAAATCCTCGAAGTATTTTTTTTTTTTACTATATCAATCCTTTGAAATCTCTGATTTTACACAAGGGGGTGAACACATTACACCTACTCGTTCTAGAGTTGTCAAGCATTTCATTACTTCAAAACGACGGCACAATATCATACGATATATCGCATTTAACGCAGTACCGATAACGGATTCAAATCCATGTAATATCATTCCATCTTATCTGTTTTATATCTTTGGTAACAGACAAGCTGCTTTGTAACTACAACCCGTCCCCAACACACTCGCCCCTTTGTATCACTGCGATGAGTTACTGCAAACGCATGCGGCGCCATCGAAAATTACTGCCAATGGGCACGGGCAACGGCGGACACGCGCGGGGCACGCCCCCGGCTATCGCGCGCGATCTGCCGGCCATCGCCCGCACTTCGCATCTGCCGCCCGCCGCCGCCGCCAAAATTAAACACGCCATCGCTTATCGAGGCGGTCGTTGGGGACGGGTAGGAACGGAGGGGGATGGAGGGAGGGGGCGACGCTGGCGTGGCTTGGTATGGGGCATTAGTGTAACGAGACCTGGCGATCCGCAGGTAATGGCTCCATTCGAGAGGCAAGAATGACCGTCCCGAGGCTAGCGGATGCGTGGAAGGGAGAAGGAAGTATTCCCCGCGGTAAGGACACCACTCCCAGAATCCATTTTGAAATTATGATTGTGTTCAGTAACTGCAGAAGAATTTTCAGTGGAAAAAAATAGTTAATTCCAGAGCCAATGTTAATTGTATTGTGATTAAAAAAAAACTTATCTGTAATGTTTATCGCATTTCTTAATGAAGTTAAGTTTACAACTAAATACTTTAAAGATTGTGCATATTTTTAACTGTAAATAATAAACGAGAATTATGGGAAAGTACTAATAAATGAAAAACACAAATAACAAATATAAAGTTTCTTGAAAAGACATTATGAACGTGCTGATCATTTCTTCGTGAGTATTATACTGCACTTAAAAAGAAGACCATCACAGAGCTATTAGAAACATTTTACATTATTTGCTACCACTCTTAACATTAAATTCGTTTTGGTAAACCACAAAATTGCGTAAAAATGCCAAAAAAAATTAGGAGATAATTTAAAATCTTTCTCCAGTTTCCTAAACTTTCATTTCCATTCTAGGAGCAACACGAATTTCTGCAGCAATCAATGCCCAATTTCCAAATGCGCACACCGCTACGACAAATAACTGGCGTGAGAACTCGGGCAGTAGCGTGTTACACGTGAATCAAACACGCGACTACATCTTTCGGGGCGATTTTAGACCTGCGCTAACAATTCCCCGACCGCAAACTAGTCATTGAGAAGAAAGCAATGACTTATAATATGCAGTTTTGAGCAAGCAAATTGCCGGAAACCGCGAACATAAAAAGGAGCCTGTTCTCCCAGAGATTAAATGTAACATGCGCAGTGGAAAGTCAGTCTCTGTCACACACACAGCGCAGTTTTAAAGCAAAGCGCTAACACAAACTACTAAAACCACACGATGCATTCAAGAACACCCATCTGCTAGATCGACGACTTTCAACGGACTCTTCTTGAAACAACGCACCGTAAGATGGTGGAAAACTACTAGACAGAAAATTTTCCACAACTCCCCGAACAATTAAGTGGTGGAGTGTGTTAAGAATTCCGATTGATGGACTGATAATTCCGGGCGCGTCAACTGCTACGGTCATTAGTCCCATAAGTGTAGTACATGTTTTCCTGGGAGGTGGCTGTGGTTTTCCCGCGCTGGATAATGAAATCCGAAGCCGACCTACCATCTGCTATCGGGGTTTCCCAACCAGGTATCTCCCACCAGCGGGGTACCGCCTCAGTCGGGATAAACTCCTAGCTCTCGACCGGTCTCCCGGCATGTGTGGTAGTGTAGTGGATGTTAGTGCGCGGTCCGTTTGTTTGAGTTCTGCTCCCGCATTGACCTGATAAGAGAAACCGCTTAAAACTACCGATCAGAGCAGCCGGGCGCTAGAATTCTCCTCCTGACAGCGACAGAACTGTAACTACTTATCTAGCTAGTGTCGAAAATCCTGCCACCATCGGGACTCAAACCTACGACCTCCCGGTCAGAGGCACTGCAATGACATCAGTTGATGCCCTGAGCAACCTCTCCCGGTTTAGAATTCCGAGTATTTGATTATTTGTAAGTAGAACTTGTCTAAGGAACAATTTAAGAATCGCATGCTACACTTCCTAAATGTTGTTGGCACACAACCGCGTTTTGTTTCACACACCTGTCTCCCTCGCTCGCTCCAGGAAAGAGAAACACACGAACGAGCACGTGCCATAAATGTTAGGGCGTCTGAGAATGTACCTGTAGAATGTTCCTGGAATAACAAACGCGGACGAGCAGGAACGTAGACTCAAAATACATTATGCCGTCGAATTAACATTCTCAGAAAAGTTAATCCTTCTCGTGAAACTTGCATTATTATTCAACCAGAAAACTACATTCCCAGGAACGAAAAGCTCATGTGGGTGTTCACAATGTAATTCTGGAGTTAATTATTCCTCGAAAGAAATTATAGAATAAAATTCATTTTTGTTGTTTTATACTTTCCTTTGAAGCAACGCTTAGGTTAACACTCATTAACTTCGAAACAACAGCTATCTTTAATAGTCTCATCCGCTTGCCCAAGATTTTAGCGACGAGAAAGAAGATATACTAGTGCCGCCACGTCACCCGCAAGACATGTTTACTCCTGCAAATAGGTCCGAATTACCATCCGACCTCGTGGACAAGCGGCGACCACCCGAGGTGGGCGAGCGCTGCAATCGGCGGCGGCAGAAGCGGAACTCACGGAAGCAGAACGGCGGCGGCGCCGACGACAGCGCCTCGGGCGGGCAATTTGCATACTTCCGCGAACCAATGCCGGCGTAATCCAGAGCAGAGCGCAATGAAGAGCACAGGGCGCCATCTTCACCAACCAATACAATACGATAACGGGGTTTGTTGCGGGGATTAAATGTACTTTTGTTTTCCTTTATTAATCTTTAATTACAACACTGTTCTAACGAACCAAAGGCATTAATTCTCGCTGGTAAAACATGTGATGAACATTTTATAGTACTCCGTGAAACATCAGATGAATTTCACCTTCGTGTGTCTTATTTTCAGTTCGATTTTTAATTTAATGAATGAGTATTTTCAACATTGGCGGGACGAAATTAGATTCTATTTTTATCTTTTACTCCAGTAATCTCCCTTATTACTTGTACACTAAAGCAGTGTTGGCCTCAGATTATCGTCATCACTCATCACTATCATAATGTATTACCCAAGGTTATCACAAAAAGCAGTTTCGGAATACAAGCAAATGTTCTGAATACAATCAACTATAAAGGCGGTTCCCAATTGATGAATGTGCCATAACTATTTCTAGCACGTTGCAAGACGCGAAATTCAGGTTGAATGAAAAGTATTTTCATTTGAGAATTTTAATATTCGAATTCATTGATTTAACATTTTTAAAGAATGCAATTCACTTCGAATATTTCAAACGAGTTGGTATTCCAAACAATTGTCTATTTGCAGTAAATACATTTATTTATTTTTTCCTTTGTAACTTCGAGACTGCAAGAAGTACCTAGAGGTCCTTACACCCCTCCCCTCAATCCACAATAAAAGAGAAATAATACGTTTTGATTTGCTTGTACGATAATATTGAGTTCTCTGAAATTGGCCTTACCATGTACACGAACAATGAATGCGCAATGAAAAATCGCGATTTGTGTGTGTGCGTGGGGGGGGGGGGATCTTTCTAGCGTTTCTTAGCGTTCGTCCCGAGAGTAAGAGTAATGAATCACCAGAAGGCTGAGTTCATAGGACACACATTAAAACCAAATAAGACAACACGCTCACGTGGTGTTTGAGGAACACAAGCACCTGAATAGTTACCTGAACGTGGTAATTGTGAAATGACGCGAAAGAGCTCACGAGGTTCATCTCAGCGGGCCCCGGCACGGCGCCACGCACAGGTGTCCAGAGGCGGAGTCCGGCTGCCCCTGACCTCTCGCCCGCCCGAATTAGGCTGTGGCTGCGGTGGCGATCAAACGGAGCCCGCGGGCGGGTGCCATTACAGCCGACACGTGGACGGCCACCTGGGCGCCCCGCGTCGTTACGGCCGACGCCAGAAACGCCGTAACCACTGCCTTAAACGCCGTCGCCACCCCCATCGGCCGCCCAGCACGCGATATCGGACCCGTCCAGACCCCTCGACTGCCTCCAGCACCGAATGATCGCACGAGAAAGCCTCACATTCAGAAGTGGGCCCGAGGGCTATGTACGCATTAGATTTATTGCCGTGATGGTAAGATTGTTCGCGCTGGTTTTAGTTTTGGCCTGCTATACAATCCTAAATTCTCTATTGGTTTTTCAGTCCGTTTTAAGGGCAAACTGCACCCAGATTTAATATATATGAAGCTTTCTATTGTGACACACTCTACAAAAAATTATAAGGAATCTATTCAGCCGCTGAACAAAAAAAGCAGAATTTTACTGATTTCTTTCTGCCGCGAGTTACCTTCATTACTTTATCCACTTTTCGTTCTGTTTGCGAGTACTGTTCACACACAATTTCTGTTTGTTTCATTGCAGCCCACGTACTCTACCACGTGCATCAGGTTCGTGCCAAACTTGTCCGAACTTAGCTGTGCTGCAATCTTCTGGAAACGTGAAAAGAAAGCGTGACGATGAATTGCATCTGGCTGTCATCTTCTAAGAAGCGTAAACTAGTTTTTGCGAAGTTGCTCATAGGTTTGTCCAGATAAACAATATATTACCTGATGAATTCATCCTTAAAATAGAAGATCGTTTAAAAGTGATCTACCTTCGCGTCATTTTCCAATCCTCGAACGAAAATAAAGATTAATTTCATTAACATTTGTTAATATTCAAATCTGGTTTAATTTTCTGATAGAATAAAGAAAGTAACTTGCATGTTCCCGGAGCACTCAGGAGCGTTGAAAATACCACGGAACAGCAGCAATCATTTAGTAAAACCCTACACTAACACGAAGATACTGTTACACCTCACAATTGTCTATTCCTGAATGAAGCGCCCTCAAGCCCGGTAAACAATGCCCGGCGCATCCGCCCATGGACACATGCTCTCCCGAGAGGTGCGTGTTGTTGCCGGAAAGGCGCGTGGCATCCGAGAATGTTTGCTCGCCGGAGATCTCAATTCCCGAGAAAGTTCTATGGAACCTGACTTGTATTCGAATGCGAACAGAAGTCCACGTGTTTTAAGCTGAAAGTTCAAACCTTTACTCAGCGCCTTGTTTACAGGCCGCTCCGCCGCGTGCCTGGAATGCCCGCCAGAAAGCGCGCGAGGGGGCAGCTTTGTCGCTTTCGTTAGAAGCCGCGACGGGGCGGCGGTGGCGGCGGTGGCGGCGGTGGCGGGGCGGCGGTGGCGGCGGTGGCGGCGGTGGCGGCGGGGCGGGGTGTGGGCGCCAGCTTGTCCAAAGCTTTATTATACGTTTGTTGTACTTTGTTCAAGGAATGAATGACCATTCACTTCGCTAGTTTCTCTTTCGTCGGCCAAGCGTTTTTTTTTTTTGAAGATCAACCATCGCGTATCTCCATTTTTAAATGAATCTGTAGAAATTATGGAATTCCGATGTTACTTAACCACAATTCCCAACAAATACAAAACATTGAAAATTCGTTTCTTTTTTACTGTTAACGTTAACGTGTTCACACTAACTTCGTAGCCTTTATTTTAGTATGATTATTTGTATTTTCTTGTATTCATTATGATGAGAAAAATACTCTTACTCCTTGAGGATTGTTAGGTCTATAATTGAATATTGCGTAAAACATTTGTTTCAAAAAGTGGTTAGATATCCAAATTGCTTCATTTCATCCAAACAAGATTAAAATATTGTAAATGTATTACTGAAACAAACTAAAACGTAAACAATATCCTCTTTATTTTAACTATTCTCGTTCGGAACTTTCACATTTAAACGCGCGAGCGAAAAATAAATAAATAAAGACATGTGCATGACGAAACTGAGGATCTGAAGTTGGCTTAAAAACCAGAATAGAGAGACCGTAATCTAAAGTTCTCATACTCCTGAGAAATCTTGACTCGCAAAATAACGACGCCGAGTCTAGTCTAGTATATTTTGTTCGAATGCAAGAAAGCATTTCAAATTTGTATTATTTTATAAAAGTCTAACACGCATCTGAAAAGAACCACCACACATACTTCATAAACTCGCGTTCATCACGCGACGTGAACTACACGTTCCGAACTCGACTCGCACCCTCGCGGTCCACAAATCCAGCGGACGCCGCCCCACCGAGTACGCAAACGAGGCTGTGCGTGGGGCGCTGTTTATTCGGCACGCAGTCCCGCGCCTGCGCGGGGACAGATCCGCCGCTTCCCACATAAATTCGTCCGCCGGCCGGAAACGGGATTAGAGACGACGCAGAGCGCGTCGTAAAAGGCACAGGCGGCGCTTGAGTAAGCAGTAACACGGCCGTAAAACACGGGACGCGGAGATACCGAAAGGGGGCCGAAGGGGGGCGGGGAGGGAGGGGGGGGAGAGGGGTGGGGAACGAATGTGGGGAGGGCCGGATGAGGGGTGGTGAGGGGCGGGGAGGGAGAAGGAGAGAAATGGGGGAGAAATGTACTGGATACCGAAAGCGGTGGAGCAGGAAAAGCAGAGGCATCAAAGGAAGGAGCGAGAAGGGAGGGGGGGGAGGAAGGGAGGGGGGGAGGCGGGGGTGGGTTGGGAGCGGGGTGGGGGCGGGGGAATGGGTGGTGAGGGGCAAGGCGGGGATGTGTTGGCAGGGGTGGGGAAAGGACGGAACCGGGGGAGAGGTACGCGGGAGAGGCAGGTTCCTGGAGCTGGTGGCTTCTCGTTCGCCATGCGACGCATGGAGACCATCACAGCAGGTGCGTTGAGGCTTGACGTATCACGGAAGCAATGTGTCTTCTATAATTTGGCTTTGTATTCGCCCCGCTTACGCGATAAACACCATTTTCAATACGAAAGGAAGTACATGGTAGAAATGCAGTACATTGATCCGTGCTCCTTATAAATCCAAAACACTCCTTTTACTACACCGACCCCTTACTAGTTACAGACTGAAGGGTATCGAACTGAAGCCAATGACTGCTGTTGTGAATTTGGCGTTTCTTTATTACCGGAATTCTATCTTCGGCAAATACTCTTAATGACTCTCAATGATTTAAATGTTTAAGTTGCACGGGAAATAGTTTTTAAAAAAGCCCGATTTATCATCGGTACCTATCTTTAAGAAGGTTGCAGAATTTAAATTTTTCAGTCACGTCTAAATCATCCTTTTCTTTAAAACTCGCCCTGTAATTGTTTTGTTAGTTAAGAAGAGAGTACAATATAAGGACAAAAAAAGTGCAGTTCGGAGCGTTTGATATGTGATCTGCAATGGCGTCCTATGTTCCCGCGGCAAACAATGTGCGAAAGTCGCATCTAAGATGGCCACGCCCACGCTCAACGCAAGAGGGAACGATCGCACGCGTCCGATACGCATCGACGCATCTTCCGCGGGCCACTGACCGCGCGCCGCGGAGGGCGGGGTGGCGCGCGCAACACGCTCCGGGAGCACAACCAGCACGACTGCCATCGCCTCCACCTCGCCATTGCCTGATCCGCTCCCCCTCGCCCTCACTGCCTCCTCCCAGCCACTACCTCCCCCCCCCCCGAATCGCCGTCACGCCGGCCCCGCCGCCCATCCCCCAATACTTCCACTCGGGCACTCACACCAACATCACTTCTGCCCCGCTGCTCTCCCAGCGACCTCACCTTCCCGGCGCTCATCATCACCTCTCCGTTCAGAGCAGCCAAACCAGTGTCGCGCCACAATCCCCGGCCTGCACGGCGAGGCTTGTTTGCACAGAACCCGCGCGGCAGCTGCGCAAAAAAACCTCCGGGTCGAGCCGGAGGCGGGCCGAAGGCCGAGCGAAGAGGCGAACGCATGGGGGCCCGCGTTGCAGCAGCAGGAGCAGCCGCAACCCATTGAGGGCGAAGTCGGGCCTAAGATCGCCCATTGTGCACCACAATGGGCCCTTGTGAGCGCGAGCTGCGGGGCGGAGAGGCTGCGGAGGAGGGGCGCCGGGGTCGGAACGAGGGCGGCGGAGGCGGCGACCGCCAGCGCCAAGGCCGGGGCGCCCGCGTATCGCCCGCGCGCGCGCGTCGCCGAACTTTCTTCAGGGCGCCGCGCCGCGCCGGAGAAACCGCACACCCGGCCCTACTTCCGTAGCCCAGATCCCATCGCCGGCCGCTCGCGCCCGCGCCAGCGATGCCAGGGAGCATTGTGCGCCAGCCTCCCGGTCCCGGTTCGTCGTCGAGTGGGGCGTCGAAGTCTCCGAGAATGTTCAGAGGCGAAGACTGTTTCTGTGCTGTGTGACAAAATTTTCCCTGAAAGGCGTCATGTTTGGTTTAAAATATATTATTTCAATATAGAAATTCGAATTGAAATTAAGTTATGTAACTTCTATTCACTTTGTTTCTAGTTATTTTGATTGTCATTTTATTCTGCAAGTTTTACTGAAGACGATTAAAAAAGGTTGGGAATATTAAATTGTCAAAATATTTGTGTAAAAAAGTTTAGATCATAAAAAATTAGCAATGTTTTTCCATTTCAAACTTTCGGAATGCTCAGAATTTCTATTTCATGTATATATTGACTTATATCCCTTGCGTCATATGATGGTATATTATGCAGAACGACACACGGGAAATCACGTAAGTGCAAATACTTCCAAATTTGTCCTTTCATTACTTCATGTTCAATGGAGAAAAGAGCTGGAAAATTGGAAAAGAATAGTTACCCTGAAGCGCACTGAAAGCAATAGAAAATTAATAACTTTGCGAAATGAAAGATTCAAACTACATAAAAACACATCTCACAAGCTCTTCGAACTATCCTAAAAGCGAGCTCGGGTAGGAATATTTCCTCCAGTACTAATCTTCCCCGAACAAGCCGTCTTTCGGCATCCTTCCACGAACAATTCCCTTCACCACCCCTCCACTCCGCGAAGTGTTCGTTCATTCGCTCGTCAAGAACTCGAAACACAACAGCGCGGCGCGGGACCTTCCGAGAAGCGGCAACCTGCGGCCGCCCCGCGAAAACGTCCCGATCGGCGCAGCGGCGCGGCGCGGAGCCGGGGAGAAATCTGACGCGGACGTGAGGCCGACGGCGCGGCGGCGGCGGCGTGGTCCCTCGGGCCGGGGGGCCGGGCCGCGGGCCGGGGCGGGGGCGGGGGGGAGATGGCTTCCAACCCTTCCCCCTTTGGGGGTTGGCACGATTTTAATTAACAAGGTCTTGTTCTTTACCTCGTCGTGTCGGATAGCCCTTCCGAGAGAGATATTGTTGAGCATCATAGAAATGAATATTTCGGCCAGAAAAGTGTCGACGTTACCTGGTAGTCCTCGAAAACAATAACGTTTGAACTAATGAGCCTAGTAATATTTTATTCAATTCTTGCTATCTAAAACCTGTTATTTTTAGGTATACTGTAATATATCAAAATTCTATATCTACATCACGAACGGATCAAAGGGGAGGGGGCTCGGGGGCCACGCCCCACTCCTCACCCCGACACTACTGTAATTTTCGGTAATTTATTCAAAATAGTTACCATATCTAGATATCAACCCATTCAAAGCATTATTCCTATAAAGAATGTACATTTTTCACTAACAGTTAAGAAAATACTATTTGGAAGTTAAAGAATTGCCAGTACATTTTGACAAACTGATATTATATTGTCATACCAAGTGCCTCTGGGTCAGAAGACCTGGCGGAGAAAGAATGTTAATCTTCGACCCTTAAATGCGGCCTATGTAATCATTCAGGTATCCCTTTGTACAATAATTCATACTTTGTAAAGTTGTGTGAAGACAAATAGAAGCACAAGTTTTCTGATAAGATCGAGCTAAGTGTATTGCTCGAATAAATAGTGTAAGCAAACAACTTCCAGTTTGAGCATGAATGAAATCTGGTGATTAACCTGTGATCTAAAAGCACAGCCTAAGAAATATTTTATTTGAGTGGAAGATATGCAATGCCATTAATATAATAAATATTTTGTCCTAAAAAGATGCCATCACAGATAATACAGAAACGCTAGAAACTCACAAATAATTTTACCGAAAGAGAAGAGAAAAGGATATCGAAACTTATGAGGAAAACGAAGAGTAGAAAATAAACCTAATATGTCAGAAACGGAGAGAGCCACGCAGGACACAATTAAGTCCACCTCTCCGCAGGGAAATGCTTTCCACTCCCCATTCGGCCAGGGCGACTTCAGGTTCACCGCGGCGTAAAACGGCCAATGCATCACCATTAAGGCGCGATGCCGCCCATAACAATCCCTGGGGCTCCACCCAGCCGCGACGGCAGCGGAGAGGTCGTCACACACACACACACACACACACACACACACACACACACACACACCTGCGTGCGTGTGCGGGGGCAAGACCCGGGGCAGCGTGCGCCTCTTTAGCCCACGCCCCCACCCTGTGATTAAACAGACCCGCCGGCCGCAGAGGATAGTGGTTGGTCGCACACCTCCCCAATTACCAGCGCTAGGCGCCTATTGTGGCAAGACGCCTGCCGCTCCGCCCACCTCTCCTCCTCCTCCACCAGTGGTTATGAACGATTTACGGGTCTCGCGCGGTTTCACCTCCCCGAATTTATTTATCGAGTCCCGTCCACAGGGGACGCCTTAACATGGCGAAAAAATGTAAAGGAGCGATGAGGAGTTAATGACTGCGACGCTCCGTTGCGTTGGTAGGCGACGGCGCCTGGAGAAAGCGATCGTCATCTCCACATGCTGTGTCTTTGTGGCTTTGCGGCGGGCGCGGGGCTAATGCTGCCGCTATTAGCGAATGCATGTGGCAGAAGCTTTGACGAAATTCGCTGTACGAAAGGAACTGTAAAGGAAGTTAAGTGTATTTTACATGTAAATAAGAGTTCTAAAATTTATGTGAACGACTGAACACCGATGATGCTGTTTGGAGGATACGCTGACTGTGGAGGTGTGAAGGAGATTGAGGTCGCGGCTGATGGCGGACAGTGACAGAGGAAACGATGAATATGACGAATCAAGACGCTAATAGCAGTGTGCGTACGGTAGCGATGGAAGCCGTGACGAGACGTTGAAATTTACGAAGGCGGCAATGGCTGTGGTCTTCGTAGTAACGGAACGGAGGATGAGGCGGAGATATCGGTGGTTTTAATGAAAATTTTAGAAGGTGACTGTGATAATAGAGATGAATGTTACAGTCCTCCTGAGTTTTTTCAAGACCACAGGCATCCACTCCGACATTTTTGAACCTGAACTCATTTTTTTTTTCAATTTTACGTTTTCAAAGGAGTGTTTCCTTACTTGGAGTTCGATTTTAAATAAACACCAAGAGTTTTTAAACTATTGCAAATTTATTTTTCAAATATTCCTCCTAAAAACTTAATTTATCGAGTACGACTTGGCAAATACTTTTACTTCCAGACTCTACCAAAATCACTCAACCAACAAATTGGTCACCACGACAACCAGTTGTCTCACAAGTATCGTCTATGAATTTCAACAATTGAAAATCCATCCACTTTCATGGGCCGATCTTACATTTTTTCTTATACAGATGTACAGGGATGAAAAAACGAAACTGCAAATAAGCTCTTAAGTCAATTTTAAGCCCTCAATTTGCACAATTCAATGGTTTTTTTCTGTGTTTTTTTTTCTTAAACAAATATATTATTTTTTTGTAAATAAAAAAAATACATGTTTCTAGAGCTTATGCTTTTAAAATGCAAATTTTTGCATAGAAAGTATTTTTCCCCGCCAACTTTTGACTGCTTATTCAGCCACTCGAAATAATAAAATAATTTATTAGAAACAATATGCTTATTTTCAGTTTCTTTCTTCCTCCCTGTACTTTCTCATTTCTGTTTAAAAGATTGTTTTGCCGACGTATGACTGACGCGTCGTCAGCAGCTGGAAGGCGAAGGGGCAGCAAGTGGGGCGCCGAGGGAGCGCGCGCGCCGCCGACGCGAGTCGCAGGACGCGTGACGCCACCGCGAACCGGTTCTTCGCGTCCTGGGACGCGCGTGTCTTGCAAGCCCTGCGGGCGACGAGTCGGCGGAAAAAAGACGGACAGCGATTCTCGTAACAGCCTGGAAATCGCGTTCGGCCGCTTCGCCGGTGACTCTCCAGCGAGACGGGAAGTAGGCGCGCGTGCTTCCGGAGACTGATGGGGGACGGCGGTGAACCTTCGTCGCCCGAATACGCTTCCATTGGCAGAATGAACTGAAACTTTTTCTGTTGTTGGTAACGCAGAATCGAACGCGTTACGTCATATCGTCCTCACATCGAAGTAAAAACTTTCAGCGGTTGAAACATCCTACGAAATTACGTTTTCGAATTACATTAAATCATTTATAGTTTAAATGGTTATTCAACCATGAATACTATTGTTGGACAGACAGCAAATTACATTCATGCGAATGAAGCTTTAATGCAGAGGAGGCAAAGAACCACGAATTTAAAAACAAACAAAACATTCTATTGAAGATTTCAATGATTTATGAGTGATTTTTCTTTACTCAGATCTTAAGAGTCTGCCAAAGCTGTTCCATATTCCGTAGTACAATAAGCCACCTTATAAAACACGAAAAGAATTCCTCACTTTTTACAATTCTACAACACAACTGCATCCGCACACAAAAGGAGTGAAGGACTTTAACGAGCTTTTCCGAGAGAACGCTTTATCTACTTGTTGCTTCCCGCAGTCTGGAGCAGAAATCCTCCGCGCGGACTACATACGCACGCAAGTGTCACGACCAGCGGCGTTACTCTTGTGTGTTGGTCCCGCGCATTAAATAACTTTCCCCCAACAAGCGAAGAGCGCTCCCACGTTACAGTTGCGGCCACGGCGAGCGTTGCCAACCTTCAACCATCGCAGCTATTCCGTCGTTGTTCCCCCGTTCCAAACCACTTGCAACGCCCACAGAAGTTGCCATCGCCACGGAACAGTGCTTCCACACACTCGTTTATAATCTTCTTTAAGTATTGTTGCGTTGCTACCAATGTCACCTATGCCCTCTCGGCCCTCCCCTTCAAGTCTGTATGCTAAGGAAGATGATGCATTAAGAATGTCGACCAGGTAGATTGTCTTTAGCCTACCTACCAAATATTAGAAAGGACTACGGATACCTACCAAAACCAACGGTACAAAGACCTGAAAAAAATAATGACTTCAGTTCGATGATAAAATCCCTAAACTTTTTTTTTATCCGTAAAGTACAACAATTGGATATTTTGTGGTGTACATTGCAGAAACGTTGTTCAAATATCGCGAGGGGCTAACAATATTCTGTTCCTTTCCATCTCTCCCTCTCAATTTCTTCAATTTATCTCGCAACTCGTTTCCTTCACTTCTCATTTGATGGCTCTCGAACTCTTCTACGGCAACTTGTCACCCCCTCCACCCGTCGCCCTCCCGCCTGCGCCTCCGAGCTCCACTCTCGCGTCCCGCGTGTTCCCCTCCCCCCCCCCCCCCCTATCAGCGCGGTCGTTTGCGGGCCGGCCGGTCGCCCTCGGCGCACAGCTATTTCTATCGTGCGCCTGATTTCTCCGCGACTCGGAATCTCCAAGTGTGGTCGAATGGTCTCGCTCACCGACTCTCTTTGACATTTTGCACTTTGCTGTCAACACCTTTTTCCAGAAATAGAGTGGATCCTACGTTAGAAAATGAACATCCGGTGTACTACATGGTATTACTCGAGATACCCTTTACAGATTCTGCGTCATTAAATAAATACATGTCTTTATTGGTGGTGAGGCTCAGGCCATTTTGCCTGCTCTTCAGTCATTGGGTGTATTAGGATGTTCATTATACATACAATGCAGGGTTAGTGAGTAAAAAACTGAAGGAAGAAGAACAGGTTTAAAAAGGATGAAATCGTATTTTTTAAATTAATTCTTGTTAATAGCAATGTTCATTATAATGATTATTTTATGAGTTTATTGTACACCACGAATTAACTAAACTCTTGGATAAACAGACATTTAATGTTATTTGCCAAATGAAAACACCTGAAAGAACATTTACGAAACTGTTGAACACTAATGTGCCGAGAAACGTTTTGTAAGTATGCAGTGGCACACCCAAAGAGAGATGTGGAAATGGGGGGCTAATGGGGTTTCAGCGTCCCCCCCGTCGAGAAGCAAACGATACATATTCAAAAATATATCATTTACTAATTTTCTATATTAAGGAAAGTCATTCAATATATCAATAGTTAAAGTTATAAATATTAACTAAGTCTGATGATATCGTAGGCTTCCGCGGCCAGAGTTATGATCTGGGCTGTCGGTGACGCCGGTCGAAGGCTGGGTGCCGACGTTTCGACCGACATATCGCGGTCCTCTTCAGGGCTGTACTGCCACAGTACAGTGTACTGTGGCACTGAAGAGGACCGCGATATGTCGGTCGAACTCGGCACCCAGCCTTCGACGCGGCTCCGACAGCCAGATCATTAACTAAGTCAACAAATAAAATGCATTTTTTATTTAGTATAAACTAAAAATTCTTTATAAGAAAATAGTAAGTCGGCTGGACACTATACCTGGCCCCCCACCTCGCACTCCCCATAAAAAACAGTTGTGTTCCCGAAGGATATATTTAATTTCGCTGTGTTAGTTCATAAGTATCACACGGTTTTCTACAGCAGCACCTCTTGTTTGTAAACAAGAAGGAGAAACTTTAATGCTAATCTCCACAAATGAAGACGCCAGTAACATGGGTGTTGCCGCACTGGCCAGAAACCTCCACGACTAGGATTGTGGCACTTGTGTAGAGGCTAGTGAGTGGTGGGCACTTGTTTGCAGCTTGTAGTTGGCGTTACGTGATCAGGAAGTGCAATAGCTTCAAAGCACTTATGATCAACGTACGAACAGAACTTGCCCTTTCCGATGTCAAAACGGTCACCAGGAGTTATTTACCGCGAATAATGAACAAACGGTTCGGTGTAAGAGGTGAACGAAATGTCGCCCGATTTTGACAGCTTCTCTTGTATATTTAAGATACTTTTAAAATACCCTTTTCGGGAAAATAATTGACAAACATGAAATGCGCTCTAACTCACGTCAATATTCTTTTATATTCACCACCAGCCTATTTTGTATTACATATAAATTCAACTCTTCGGAATGTTTAAATGTGAACAACAATGATGCATCACTCCGTACATCAATTACATCTCAAAACGACACCCACCGTTTCCGTCACCAACTCGAGACAGGCTTGTCTCTTTGAGGAAGCCAGTCACGAGGATTCACCCGAAGTCGCGAGAAGTGTTGAAGTGGTCAAGCGGTCAAGGGCCCGTTCAGCGCCCAAACCGACCCCGTCCCACTCGCCCGCCGGGTGCGCCACTCGACGAAAAACTCGCCGCTCATCACCCGTCCGCACGCGCCGCGCACGCGGACGCTAAACGTGGACGCATCTGCGTGGATTTCTCTCGAGCTGTGGAGTTTGCGGAGCGCTGCGTCACGCCGTTAAAATTCCCGCGTCGCGCTCCGCTCCGTTGTCAAAACCAACAGCGAAGACGCGGCCCCGGCATTCCGTGAGCTTTCCCGGGCATCTCGCGGCCGGCTACATAGCAGTCGTAATACACGCGAGTTATAACACTGGACGGGCGCACGCGTGGGAACACTTGAGTCGGCGGCCTGGGACGCGCGGAGAACGCAAATAAGGTCTGGGGCTTAACGGCGGTCGCTCGGGAAAGCTCCTTTCGGAGGGCGTGAGAGATCGCAGTGCAAACCCAAATGCCCATGACACTTCACACAGCACAATCAGACAAGGTGAGGTTCGACGAGGGGCGTAAATAAGAACGAGATTACATGTGATAGTTTGGAGGATATTGCACTAGTGTGAATGAGGCGCCTTATTCCAATTATACAGTGAAATGGTTTGCTACTTTTTTTTATAGGAGTTCAATGAAATCTTGAGTGAATAGGTTTTAAGACGTTGCGAAGTTTTTACCGTCTGCCTTCAGAAGATTAATGGTCTCGCTCTGAACCTTTAATCAATTTAGACACTTCTGTACAATGAAATCCTCAAGTAAAAACGAACTACAAAACAACACAACCATTAGCAAAAACGATCATATACGATCTCACCAGCAAATGACTTCATGTGAGGAGGTTTTAAGAAAGTATTATGTCGCATCGAACCATTAGTTTCATTTGCAGCAGTATTAAATTTGTATCCTTCCTAAGGCCTACGGGTGAACTATCATTGTAAATAAAGCGTAAGGTTTTCTAATATTTTATTTGCTTCGTACAGTAGTATTCGAAAACCGTTGAAGCCACGGGGCGACGCAACATTTTACTAGGACACTGATACCAACACCAGAGCGCAGTATCGATACGTAGATAAGATAGGTTCTTAATAATGAATAAAATAGAGGATGTAGTATCCTACTTAACTCAACATCACAACAAACAAGCCAGAAGTCAATATGTGTATTCAAACTGGAACACAAAATACTTACGATCCTTCTCGGCGATGACACCGCTATTTCTGTGAACGCTAATTACGGCAATGCAATTATCGAAAACGAACGGTGCTCACAATAGGCCTGATATCATGGCGAGCTCTCCGTGATGGCGGACGAAAGTGCAACGAACGCTGGAGACGTCACCGGTTCTGTCGCTTCCTTTTATCGCTCAAGCGTTTGTATTAATCCAGCTTAAATGAAGGTCGTAACTGAACTATGTGTACAAACTAGTAAGGCATGCCCTACAACGAAAACAAATTAAAATTCCATCGCAGACGGCACGAGGCAAGCCTCTGCAATGTTGTGCAAATGAAACTACACGAAGGCGAAGCCATGTCATTTAACAATTGTTTAAAATTATATTTTTGTTAAAAATAATTAACATTTATATTTATTTTATTCATTATAAGAGAGATCATGTTGCTTCTTAGCGCCAAAATTACGAAAGCAAAAAAACCGAAACAACGAAACTATGAATACCAGAAAAAAAATTGCGTGCCGATAGTAGCAGTGCCGATAGTAGCAGTGCCGATAGTAGCAGTGCCGATAGTAGCAGTGCCGATAGTAGCAGTGCCGATAGTTCCGATCACTGACTGGGACCTACGTATGCATTTCGCAGGCAGATAAATGCGGTCGCCCCTCACAAACTGCGATAGCAAGCCAGCGAAAACGAACGATAATATAATGCATTTTGTCCGGCTGTACCAATACGAGGCTTCGCCGAAGCCATTCATTTCACATGTAACAGTCATCAGGCGTAGTTTACTCTCGGTTTCCGATCGCGGAGGCCTGTTTGGAGAACAGGGGTTTGTTCTTGCGTCAGGCCTCCGCGGCAGCCCCTTCCCCTTCCGGCGCCACGCGTCCGCTTCCGGAGGCAGCGCCACGCCACGCCACGCCACGCCTCCGCGGCTGCCAGCCACGGGTTCGTTTCTCCCCGACCCACGCAAAAACCCTACAGTGCTACCTCTCTCCCGCCTCCAGACGACCACCTCGCTCCGTCAGATGCCGTCGGGAAACTAGTATTAGCGCAAGGATTTCGCTTTATTTTTTTTCGATTTCGCGACAAATTGGTGATAGCGCGATTATTTTATATTGCGGAATATATTTTTTTTGGATATTATTAATTACATTTTTCAATATAGAACAGATGAATAAAATTAAAAACTAATTAACCTTTTCTTAAAATCTACTTAAAGCGACAAACTGGGTTTTAAATATTAGTTACATTTGAAGAAAGAACAGAATGGTCGAAAAACCTATTCTCGATGCAATATATGCGGATCTCGATATAAAACCCTGCTTTTTTTACCTCTTCAACTCACAGAAACATGATAATTTTTAATTTTTTTAAAATTTTCGTGAGAATTTCCTGTTTTTGTGTTATTTTAACATTACACGAGAACTTCCATAATACAAATTGAACCCGAAACTCAAACGTTCGTAACATTAGTATGTACAGGATGACGCAGTATTAATTGACTTAAATGCTCTTTCAATAATTATATAGATACCATACATTTAGCGTGTGCCAGTAATTGAGATTTGATCATGAACATTGCGTGCAGAAAGAAACATTTGTCAAATAGGGGATGACTTTGATGAAAAACAGTATTGTTCCAATGTTTTTATTACTACATCCAAACCCCCTCATTTCAATTTCTCAGTATAATAAAATTAATGAATTCTTTGCAAAAGAAATAAAATAATTTCTTAAATTCTCAATAATTATTGAATTTTTCCACGATGTCTAATTGTAATAGTCTATCGCGTCAGTAGCTAGTGACCTTTGAAGTTAATCCGACGTTCCCCATCCAGCGATCGTTACCATGGAGAGTTTTCACCTGCCAATGACTGCCTTGAAATCCATCGACTGCCTCCAAGCACCCGTGAAACCTTCGCAGACCTCAGTGGGCATGCGCTCACACGGAAAGAGCCGCCGCGACGGGTTAATGGGATTTTAATCGAGAGGAGATGAATTCGCGTGCGTCGGCGGCCGACAGCGGCGGCGGCCCGGCCGGGGCGGGGGCGGGGGCGGAGATCAACGGAGGCAGCGAAACGCGGAGTCGTCTTGAAGCCGCGGACGTCCCGGCAGAAGAAGGACGGGCAGCAGAACGCGCTTTCTCCGGCACCCGCGATGCCTCGTCTGGAGGAGCCCGGGCGGCAGGAGGGGGCAGGGGCAACGTGAGCGAGGCGCCGAGGACGCACGACAATGCTACTTCCACTACCGCTGCTACCTCTACTGCACGTGACGCACAGGTCACGCTCACATTCACTGGGTTCAATACGCGTGCTCTCCAGGTGGAATTGAGGTGGACAAAGCGGGATGGCAGATTTTTGCTGCGTCTTTTCGATATGAGAAATTCTAATTTCATTATTGCTTCGTTAACATTCATACTATACCATCGCCCATCTATCAGAACCATCCATATCGGGTACGTCTACAAAGGGCAAGGGCTGACTATTGAAATAACAAAAAATAATTTCACTTCCACGAACACCACCACCCTGTCTACTTTTATAAAACAATTTGGATGGGACTTTCCTGGCAGTACAAATTTTATTTACAATTACTTGGGAAATTAATTAAATTTAGTGCATTTGGCCAGCCCGACCTTTAAAATAACAAAAAACGACCTGCACAGGCCAAGAACCCATGATTTCGTGATTACCGTCTACAAAACAGACACTATGAAAATTTCATGAAAATACCAGGAATTTTGATTTGAGAGTACCGGTGTTGTCGTTAATCAACGTTAGCGTTTGGGTAGACCATTGCTCCCCATTCCTATGAATTGAGAAAGTTAACACACTGGAAATGAAAAATTGTTGTGCGGGTTGGATATTCCGCAATCACAGGAGACGGCATTAAACAAAAGTCTCCCAGAGCTAAGAACTTCGCTCCCATTGCTTTCCCATCCGCTTTCCCATTCCAGTCATGCGCCAAACGCTACTCATCTCATCAGCTCTCATTCGGAAGAGAAGCCTTGCCACCCGTAAATAACTACCGGTTCAGCCATACAGACCACAGACGTTCAGAAATGGGGAGGGGTGGAAGCTGGCAGCTTGCCTCAGGAATCCCACTTCATTGGGGCCCCAAATTTCTCTTCATTCAAAAGAAATTTTAAAACAATTAATCCCAATTTAACGCTACAAATTTCGGATGCATGGAGAAACGAATTGTTTATGAATTGGGGGAGAAGGGAATCTTTTTGTTTGAAATGAACGGCCCCCGTGGATCAAATGGCCCAAGCCCCTGGTTTCCTCTAGGAAAACGTCTATCACAACCTGCTTGTTCGCCGAGCACCCCACCATACGCCTGGCCTCGCCACTGCGCGTTCTGCACGTGCATCCGACGCAGGCAGCCGCATGGCGGAGGCGGGGGGGCAAGAGACTTTGTCGGCAGTCCGGACGGCGTTGTGGACGTGGAAAAACCCGTCCAGTGGGTCTTCGCAGCCAGTTGGACGGCAGGACGAACCGCGTGACAACGGCTGGGCGAAGCTTGTAGTTGAAGCGAGTCTTCGGGATGTGGTACACGATGTACCCTTGCATTTAAGCTTCCATTGTGTATACTTGAGATGTCATCACAAAGGTACTGAAATCGCCGAGAAAAAACACTCACTTGCAGAGACATCTTCATGTGTAGGTTTTTTAAACAGTAATTAGTTCGAAAAGTTGATATTCTAAAATGAAACGTTTTATTCAACTATACGTTGGGCATAATTTTGTTACTTTGAAATTATGAGCTTATGTCACAATAACAAAACAAAACAATGCAACCGATTGTTTACACTCATACGCATAAATTCCGGAACACGTCCATCGATAAACTGCATGAGAAAATAACACCGTGAACATTACGATCGATTGTAAATATAAAAGTGCTAAAATACCTCACTTGAAATCGGAACGTTAGGAGCTCTCATCACTCGCACATGAGTAGCGCCCAGAGCAACAATTAAGGCATATCGCCCAGAAAATAAGGAAAGACTCATTTCATTGGTGTTCATTTCAATTATTGTCTCTCCTGACGCCGGATATCCAGAAACAATCGTACTAAGACCAGCCTAGCTCAAAACCAATATTGTCGCTGTCTGAGTACCGACTTGTCCAAGAGATACTAGGGTTCGAGTCGCTACACAGCAAGATGGAATTCCATCGCAGTCTGGAAGTGAACTCTAGCAGGCGGTTGCTCTGATCAGATTTCCATGGTTTACTCGTAAATACCAGGCGGATGTCGGAGCAGAACCCCAAGAAATGGGTCAAGGACAGCGTGCGATCTTTCCTTCCTATTCCTTGTCCAATCCTCTCCCATCACACATTTATTATGTACTGCCGCACATAGCGGGGTCCAGTCGAGAGTATACTAGAATTGTTTCCGATGGGAGAGATACTTAGGCGATTTCCTGAGCAATTCCATGTGTAGGTCATCTCATCAGCCATTGGGGGAGGTCATCTCATAGCCACCTTCATGCATAAATATCATTCACACTATGGGACTAAAGACCATAGCCCAGGACGTACCCGGAAAAATCAAACCATATAGCACAAGGAATAATTACAATACTCTGTGCAATTGTGCCATTCTATGCTAAATCATTTCAATACACTTTTTGTGTACCACAATCGCTGTGCCAATACACGAATTGTGTCATCGCAAAATTGTATCACAGACAGCGTTTGAAAAGAACGCCGATGAGACAGATCCTTCTTCCTCCACCGTCATAAGAGAGATGGCCATGTCCTCCACAACAACCCGCACTAATTGACAGGAAGCTGTCAACCCCGTTGTCACTTCTTGCATAACCCGACTCGCAGCGGCTGCTGGCGTGCACAGCCGGCGGCAAGAAGGGCTGATCAACGACCGGGCGGGGGCGAGAAGCACCGGGCGGGGGCGAGAAGCACCGGACGGGGGCGAGAAGCACCGGACGGGGGGGCAAGGGAACACCGGGCGGGGGCGAGAAGCACCGGACGGGGGCGAGAAGCACCGGACGGGGGCGAGAAGCACCGGACGGGGGCGAGAAGGACCGGACGGGGTCGAGAAGGACCGGACGGGGACGAGAAGGACCGGACGGGGGCGAGAAGGACCGGGCGGGGCGAGAAGCACCGGGCGGGCGAGAAGCACCGGCGGGACGAGAAGCACCGGGCGGGACGAGAAGCACCGGGCGGGGCGAGAAGCACCGGACGGGGCGAGAAGCACCGGACGGGGCGAGAAGCACCGGGCGGGGGCGAGAAGCACCGGGCGGGGCGAGAAGCACCGGCGGGGCGAGAAGCACCGGCGGGACGAGAAGCACCGGGCGGGACGAGAAGCACCGGGCGGGACGAGAAGCACCGGACGGGGCGAGAAGCACCGGCCGGGGCGAGAAGCACCGGACGGGGCGAGAAGCACCGGACGGGGGCGAGAAGCACCGGACGGGGGCGAGAAGCACCGGACGGGGGCGAGAAGCACCGGACGGGGGCGAGAAGCACCGGACGGGGGCGAGATGCACCGGACGGGGGCGAGAAGCACCGGGCGGGGCGAGAAGGACCGGACGTGCCACGGAGGTGTGGGGGAGTAGCGTCGTCCCCGATCGCGTTCCCGGATCAATGGACGGCCCGAACGGGCGTCGTGAGTGCGCGGGCGTGACGAAGCGTCGCGTGACACGCTCTGGCGTT
Organism: Teleogryllus oceanicus; assembly: GCA_964035755.1. Classification (NCBI taxonomy): domain Eukaryota; kingdom Metazoa; phylum Arthropoda; class Insecta; order Orthoptera; family Gryllidae; genus Teleogryllus; species Teleogryllus oceanicus. The sequence continues at coordinate 130,941,308 of CAXIVR010000005.1, read as the reverse complement.
GCGTGGCGCGCCGTTGCCCCGCCGCGTGCCCGTGACAAGGTCGCAGGCGCGGGCGCGGGCGCGGGGCCGCTGGACCAGAAGCCCACTGCTCGCGGCGCCCTAGCGGTCTCGCCCCGCCCGTGTGCCAGTTCCCGCGCGCGCCCCGAGTTTCCCCTCTACAGCTCGTGCCCCAGCAGGAACTACAGATTCACGGAAAACGCGGAACAGGTGTACCTACACCCACAACAAATAATTTTTTTTTACATAAAAATAGCTCATTCATTCAAATTAATAACATTCGTGAGGTACGCGTGTTCATTATTGATGGACATAGACTTACATTATCCCTGACTTCTCCCTAAATTTGTATCTGAATTCTCAGAGTAACAATTATTACACCTATTAACAATATACAATAATGGTGTACGTAAGAATATTGGCCATTACCTCCCTGGTGTGAAATGTTTACCTATTCCGCCTCCCACTGAGCTATTTTGTGATAAACAACTGCTATTTGCGACTTCTACTGGTGTAGATGTTTCTACATTTGATTCAAGAATTCCTCTAAGTGTATTTCTGTTTGTCCACTGAAATGTACAACGTTACACTGCAATATTCCTCTGCCATTTCATTATAATCTTGTGGATTATGATCATGAACTTATCATGATCATAATCGACCTATCGAGATGAACTACTATTACGACCTATCGAGATAGAAGTTTGACCTGCAAATTGTAAGATAAACTAATATCTTGAACTCGTAGGTGGTTTGGTTTGAATGTTTTTCTTATTTCTTATTTTCGTCTCTACTAAGTCTGCTATAATTGCTCTTTTATTCAGTTTCCAGTATTCACTACCATTCAAAACGAAATGAACGCAGAACACATACCAAATCTTTCGAACTGCGTTGGCACCACTTTAGTTTTCGAGAGCTGCCGTAATTGCACCAAACGAAAATTAATTCAAATATAATGCGGAAAACTAAAGGAACCATTTGCCGCAAAATTTCAAAATCGAGTTATTTTTGATAGATTATAAACAATTAAATTTCTACCAATTTGTGTAAAAATCATCAAAATATAAGAAAATTTACTGAAGTGATGGTTGTTTGAATGTATGTTATCGGAAAAAGTTAAGAAAAACGAGTTCAACTTTTTTAACTAAAAAAAATTTCCAAAAATTAACCATTAAAAATGAAATTAGCACAAATATTTTTTGGAATGTTCTTTTCATAACTAAATACAATGAAAAAAGGAATCACATTTCGGTTCGTTGCGTCTCATGCAAAACTATTTCCCCACAAATGGTTCCTTTTAGTTTTCCGCATCACAAAAATTCGACGCCTTGTGGTGCACCGCCACTCCAGGGTGGACCGCCACTCCAGAAGGAATTCAAATGCGCTTTTCGCGAGACGTCGAAGCGTGGGACTGCGGTGCCGGCGGCGAGCAAGCGAGGAAGATGACAGCTGGCCGCCGGCGCGCTTTCGATGAAAGAAACCGCCTTTATTGCCCCGAATGAACGCGAAATCAGCGCAGACCGGCGCCGCGGCCGCGACTTCCTTCACCTTCTCCTTCGCCCGTTCGGTTTTGGACGGCGCTTTCGCCCCACCGCGCTGCGTTCCGGAAAAATGGGCTTGGACGGCGAGATCTGCCAAGTCACGGCGGACGTCTTCATTCCTCTCGCCGAACGCACACACGTGCATCTACGTTGCTTATGAATAGACGTGTAATAAGGAAGTGCAGATTTTGGTGTTGCTAGTGAATGGATTTCTGCAGTAGCGGTGTCTATTAATCACAAAAGAATAATATGGCGGTATCGAAACCATAACTAGTGTCTTTCTCGACGAATTTTAAAACATACCACTGATTTCTTTGTCCCATGGGTCCCATAATGATACCTCCCGTACTATCAATGAGAAACATGGTCTTATTATTTAACTTTTAACATGAGTGGGGAACACAAATGAGATTCTAGCAAAATATTGTTTGCTGGTTCACGAAAAAAAAATCATAATTACGAGAAATAAATATGAACTGAAGATTCGACACTCGAGATACCAATTCAATACGTTCTGTTATTGGCAGAGATTCTAAATATCGGTTCGAGGATCTCAGCATCCCAAGAAGAACAGCTGTACAAGTCTCCTCACTACGCGTCTGGAGAACTGCCGCCGAGATTCCTTTCCATCTCGAGACGAGCGATTCGCGAGAGGGCGGTGGAGGGGGAGGGGGAGCATACCGCGGAGCCGGCAAGAAAAGCTGAGGGCCTTCCAAATGGGCGGCGGCCGACCGCTCGACACTTGTAATCTTGACCCACCGCCGTGACGCGCGCAATTACAAGGGTTTTTTCTCCACAGGTCGAACGCAGGAGGTGGACAAGGATGGAGAACCGCTAGTACCGGCCCGAGTTTATGTCGGCTCCAAGGGTTGTCTGTGATGTCAAGAATTCTACATAATGTCCAAGTTATTAAATAGTTTATCCTGCTCGCTGTATGTAGCTGGTTCTGGCAAGAACTGTGCTAGTTCTGGAATTCACAAAATATTCTCATAATTAAAAACTTTTGAAACTCCACTGATTATTAATCGTGGTCAGTGTGTTAAAATACTCATTAAACTAATTTATGAAGCAGTGCAACCTAACTCACGCTTCGCATGCAATGTCAACCATGTCAACAAATTTAATGAACTTCATAGTTTTATTCAATGGGCATAACTTACTGAAGTGAAGCAATCCAAACATTTTTAAAAGCTTCATTTACACTCCAAAAAATAAAATTCCCGACTACTCTATCGACCGTAACGACATAATTTTAGTGAACGGCATTTCCAACAGCCATGCTCAACTTCCGAGTTCAAGAACAACAAGAACTACAACTGGCACAAGTACATTTCTTGTAACCGAGAATGTAACTCTAAACAGTTATCAGTCCCCTACTTCACAAAAAAAAACCTACATATCCCGAACCAAATAACAGCCGTACGATATGTTTGAAACTCTTCTGCAATCTGAGATCATTCACGGTCAACATCTCCGTCAAACTTCCAACACCATCCCTGGTTACCGAACGCCGTCGAGAAAAGACATCAAGTTATTTCCCTTCTTGATGTTACAGAAAATTACATAACACAAAACATGCCAAAAACGTACTTCAGATGTTCACGAAAATACAGTCCAGTCTATGGTTGTCTAAAACTCGACACCAAACTCCACAACACTACCACAATATCACATCCATCATCGTCGCGAGTAGTTTTGGTTACGTTATCCGTATTCGATGATGAGTGTTTAGGAGGCTACGGTAATTTTTGGATTCGTTTCGGAGTATTTTACTATACTAAGATTAATTTACTATCGACTTCTAAATTCTTTGTCAAAGTAAACATCCAACTAATTATTCGAATTGTTTTTGATGACCAACCACAATTACTAAATCTCACTACAAATACAGTAAACCCTCGTTAGCACGAAGTCTTAAAATGAATATCGCCAAAACACCAACAAAACAGGGAACTTAAAAAGACGGTACTAGATAACCTATTTTTTTTGTAAATTAACACCAAGAAGAAATAAAGAAGTCAACAACATCCAATCAGAATTCTACAATTATTAACACCAATCTTGAATTCGTGTTAACGAGGGTTTCCCAAATAAAATTGCCACGAATATGCATGAGAGCACGCGCAACGTCCTTGCCATCCCGAGAGGCGGGCGTGGGCGCTCACCGGGTGCCAGGGCGCGTCGTCGTCGGGCGGCGCGGCACCGGGCAGCGGCGGCAGGCGCAGGTCCGACACGATGTCCTGGTGCTGGATCTTCACGGCCGCCGCGCCGCCGCCGCCGCGACGCTTGCCGGCGCCAACGCGAACACCGCGGGAATTGCGATGGACAGTCGACAACAGTCGCGTACGTCACTAGTAGGTAGGGCACTGCCGCGCACACGCACTACAACATGGACGCGACGTGAAGGCCACGTGGATGCGCCGGTACGGGGCTGGGGCTCGACGGCGGACTCGTACGAGAAGGAGAGGAGAGCGGGGGCTGTGCGCGCACTGCATCCACACAGCCTCTCTTGCCTTTCTCCGCGCCGCCAGAGGCGCCCGCCGCTTCCGTCCCTCCCCGGCATCCACTTCCTCCTTCCTGTAGCAGCGACGCCGCGCCACGGCGGTGGTTGTGGTTGTGGTGGTTGCGGCAGGTGCCAAGCTGCGGGTGGGTGGGCAGGCGGCCGGGCCCGCCCCAAATCACCGGCCAATCCGCGTGCGCTCTCCGACCTTTCCCCGGGCTGGCGGGCGGGCGCGAGTCGAGGGGGAGTGGCGGGAGGCCGGCCTCCTCTCCACGCGAGCGCGCACTCACACACGCGCCACTTGCCCTTCCACTCCTCTCGCTCTCTCGTGAAGAGGCGCACGGCAGCGGCCGCGGCAAAATCGGGGTCAGCCCCCTCCGAGGTCAAGGTCACGCTCACTTTAGTTGGGCGATTTCTTCGCCTTCTCCCCGTCGCGTCCTCCGCCCTCCTCGACATAATCACCGGCGTGGACGAGGGCGGACGGGTGGGCGGGTCGGTGACGATCCGGGCGCGGTCGTACCACATAGGCGGCCCTTCCCACGGCCGTCGCGGCGCGCGAGGGCGCCACCGAGGGGGGGGAGGGGTGGCCGGCCGGGTGACCACGCGGTCAGTGAAAGCGCCGCGGGTGATTCACGCCGCAGGTGCACCCCCGCCTCCCGCGATTGGTCCGGCAGATTGCGGCGACGCTCGCGGGTGGGAGGGGCGAGGGCAAGTGGACCGCTTGCCTTTCACCCGCCGCCCCCGCCCGCGCCCCCGCCTTCGCCCGCGTCCACGCCTTCCACAAACAATAAACACTGCAAACATTACCGGAGCGAGGCGGTTACCACCATTGTTCCGGTCGCGGCAGGAAGGAAGCCCTGGGGCCATGTGCCCTGTGACGTGGCTTGCCGGATGTTAGCTCTAGGCCCAAGGTGGTGCAACAAGACGAACTCTGAAGTGAGCGGATGTATTCATGCAATGATGATCGGATTCTGAGTTGGTGAAGGGATGTTCACCAAGTGATAACTCGTCTTTTAGGAATATTTGACGCATTTCCAACTAATAATGAAACTGGGTTAAGGAAGTCAATAAACAAACTCTTGAATTTGAGTTGAAATCACTCAATCATTTCATTAAATTGTTGACACCGCTATGTCTAAAAACCGAGGTAATAATTTTTTTCTAGATGAGAAATCGATATGCACCGGAATATAAAAACAAACAAGAACATTGATCAGATTCAGATATTGTTCCATATAAGGAACTGGCTTGAACAAGACAGATTTACAAACAATATTCCGCAAAATTTCTTTTTGAGAAAAGATCTTTTCCCAAAACGTACTACCTCAGATGTATGAATATTCAAAAAGGATAACCAGGAGGCAACATTTTTAAGGAACTACATTTACGGACAAGCAACAAAATTATTTTCAGAAACATGGTCTACGAATAGAGGTAAATACAGCTGCAAGTGAATATAAAACTCCCCCTCCTTCGTTTACAAAACCCGCAAAACGCATGAAAGGATGTGAGAGAATAACAGATCAAAGAGCAGCCATTTCGTAGCCCCCGGGTCAACCACCGTGCTCGCCTTCGACGCCGCCGCCACGCCTACGGAAGTGAGCGAGAGCCTCCGCACAATCGAATAAACGACGGAAGCTGCGTGGGCGTCGGGCGCGCGGGGCGTGATGGGCGGTGGTCGCCCACGCCCTTACATCGCCCTTTAACAAAAACCACGCGGCGAGCAAAATACGCCTTTCTTTGATCGACGCGCTGACAAATGAAATTGGCGGGAATCGGAATTAAAGCTTTCGTTCCTGCGAACTTTCTTCGCAGTTTCACTTTCTTTTGAGAGTAGTGTGTTCTTCGGAAATTATATTCTGGCGAGGAAATGAGGAATGCGGTAGGCTGCAATTAGTAATCATAATAGTAATGGGAATATTAAACGGACAATACGAGTGCTAAGAAGTTGTAACTCCCGAGAGCGCGAATAATGGCATTAATGAAGACAAAATTACATTACGCTAATTGTCCTAGATGTTCTTACGATCATTTACTTCTTCCTATAATTTCTCTGTTTAATTCTTGGCAAAATAGTTTCTAGTGGTTAATATATTTTTGTGCGGGCGAAGATACCAGCGATATTTCGCTTGTAACGGAGGAATGTCATTTTTAGCCACAATAAAGCTGAGAATAATTATTATTGAAGCAGTTTGAAGACTTTACTTTTTCGTATCACGAATGCCTATGTTCTATGATCGAATAGATCATGAGACATCGTCTCATATGTTATTGAATGATCATACTCTAATGTATATACTGTAATATAATCTGCAAAAATATAGAATATAATGCTCGTAAAGAGTTTGCTTTTTGCACCGTACATTTACGCACAGTTCGTTGACTGATTATTAGTGATTCCGCGAGCGTCAACTTCCGAAGTCACTAGTCCCGTAAATGTAGTGTACGTTCTTTTTCTCGGAAGGTGGCGGCGTTAAATTGCGAGATCTGGCACTGATCTACCGTCGGGTAGCGTGGCTTTCCCCGCCAGGTATCTCCAACTGGCAGGGGAAGGCCGCAGCCTGGACAAAATGAGCTCCCAACCGGTATCCCGACGTACAGTGGGCGGCCACATTATTGTGATCACTTGTACTAAATAAAATAATATAATTTAATTTTAACTGTCTCTATTGATGGTCACATTGTATGAACTTCAATATGTGGCACATAAATATGCAATTATTGTAGATTTAACGTCTGAAATAAGCAAGATACTGATGAAAAAATCACAGTTCACAGCTTTTGTTTTTATGATTTTGTGATGCCACCTTTCCATTTCATCACTTCCATGACCCTTTTTTGGTACAGTCAATGCACTTAATAACACTACAGCCAAAACTTAATCACTTCATTCAAATTTACTCACAGTTTGTGCACGAAATCTATAAAGCGCAAAAATGAAATAGCTGCTAAATAATTTATTATGTAAGTAATGATAAAACAGGTGTGACAATTACTTTACAGATGTAGCAATATCTCAAAATAGGTATCAGATGACAACTGTTATAGGAAATCGATAACGAACCTTCTGTAGTATAATAAAGAGCATATATAAAAAGAAGGTCAAAAATAGAAAAGATTCAGGTGATCTTAATAATTTGGCCATACACTGTGTGTGGTAGTGTAGTGAATGTTAGTGTGTGTGTGTAAGGGGTGAAGATAGGACAAGGAATGTGAAGGAACGCGCGCGGTCCATAGCCCGTTTATTAGGGTAGTGCTCCGGCATTCGCCTGGTGTTGATCGGAGACGCCACGGAAAACTACCGATCAGAGCAGCCGGTCGCTAGAATTCCCCTCCAGACAGCGGTTGAATGCGACCCTGCTGACAAGCTAGTTTCGAAAATCCTGCCACTATCCACCCGGGACTCGAAACTAGGTCCTCCCGGTGAGAGCCACTGCAATGGCATCAGTTAATGCTCTGAACCATTTGTCCCCATCGTCCGTTCGTCGCGTATGTCTAAGGGACGAAGAAGATACGGAACGTGCCTGAAGGTTTTCGTCGTACATCACCAGGTATCTCGAAACGAAGCTACCCCAGGCATCGTGTGATGCACGTTTCCTGCGCACCCCATCATTATTCCACCAGGCGCAGGGTACGTTTGGTGGTGCTGTGCTCGTGGGAGGCAGAGCGCGCTGGCGTCGGCGGACAAGCAACTCACGCGCCGCGTCGACTTCCGGCGGCCCACGCGCGTCCTTCCGGCGGCCGCAGACGAAGCGTCAGCGTCGCGACGCGTCGGCGCCGTTATCTCTTCTCATCGCGCCGCCCACCCCCATCGCCCCTCGCACCCCCTCCTCTTCGCTTCGCTTGCTCTGTTCAAGGCAGGACCAGTGGCGGTAGCTCAATGCATCAACTGGTCACTGCAACGCTTCTGCCGGGAGGTCCCAGGTTCCGAACTAGCTTTTCAGCTAGGCGAATTCATCTTTTGAGAAATTCTAGCGGCCGGCTGCTCTGATCGTAGTTTTCCGTGGTTTCTCCGATCAACACCAGGCGAATGCCGGGGCAGTACCCTAACAAACGGGCCACGGACGGAGTTCTGATGGCGGCAGGGTTTTCGACACTAGCTTTTCAGTCTTCCTTGTCCTATCCTCTCTTATTACACACACACACACACACACACACACACACACACACACTAACAAACACTACACTACCACATATTCCCGGAGACCGGTCAGGAGCTCAGAGCTTGTCCGGTTGGGGCGGTGCTCCGCTGGTGGGAGAGTCCTGGTTCGGGGGAAACCCCACTAGCCGACGGTAGGACGGCGCCGGATCTTGCCATCCAGCGGGGGAAGATCACCGCCATCTCCCGAAAAAACATGCACTACACTAAAGGGACTAATGACTGAAGCAGTTGACAAAATCAATCAATCAATTCAAGGCAGGAACGAGACATCGCCAACAAAACCTCGATGATTCCAAACATCGATGCTTCAAGTTAAATCATAGACCCAAAACCATCCATGTTATTTAAACAAATACTTTTTAAAACTGGATAACTGGTTATCGAATTTCATGCTGAGAAGATTTAATTTGAATGTGATGTCGTTCATGAACTTTCAATTGACGAAACAAAGTCAAAAACTGATCAGAATAATTTAAGAAAAACTTTGAGTTTCTGGGTCAATGTGCTTCTTTATTGACAAAAACGATTTATTTCTTTTTCGATTTTGATCACTTTGATCTGAAGAATATTTCTAAATATTTGAAAAGTGTTATAGATCAGAAAATATCGTTGTTAAGAATGATCGGCTTCAAAAAATGGATGTTTTGTAAACATCGACATCGATGGCGCATCCCTACTTCATGGCCGTCTGATGGAACGCGTGTAGCATCATATTGGAAGAGGATACCAACTATCTTTAAATATAACTACTCTTATTTACAATAATACACGACAGCCATTGGTGACGAAAACAAGTTTCGTAACCTTCAATTCTGAATGATAAAAGCGTAGATATCAAAGGCTGATTTAATGAAGATACTACTTTTTACATTTTGAGTACCATATTATTATGGATTAATGTCGGATGTAAATTCGTGAAGAACATGCGTTGGAAAGCAGATCTGATTTCGTTTCGGAAATTTGAATTTTTTGAGATGATACCAAGAATTTTATTCCACGAATTTTAAACAAGGTTGAGGTTTTTCTCAATGCGCTTTCCTGGTTTCATAAACCGTTTAACCGTATAGCAAATACAAAAGTACTTAAAAAATAATAAATTTAACTTAAAAACTTTTTTATTTCGATTTTACCAGTAATGCTCAGCATAAAAAGTTTGCCACAATGTCTTAGATACTATGAAAGAGTAATAGTTGTTGCAGAAGTAAGTGAACACCCACAGCGTCAGAAAAATATGTAGAATATGATGAAGGAACGTGTTTCGCAAATCATGTCACAGGTGCCAAATATACAATATGGAAGTATGAAAAGTCAAACCGACCAGATAGGCGGCGATATGATTGCTAGACCCACGAATAAAACGCAAGGAAAGAATATTAGAAAACTTCATTGCCCTCCAATAGAAGCCCTTGGGCCGGACCTGTTCCCCGCTCCTCGCGTCGAAGCAAGAGCATGACCGGCTATGCCGTTTCCTGCGCCGCCCACGCCTCTCTCGATCGATTTCCTTCCGCGCTTAATTGCCCACCGTTGCCGCCTGTTGACGTAGAAAGCGGGCAGCCGGCGGGGAAGGTGGAGATCGGGGCTGCACGAGACAAGTGTTTATTTCTGCGTTTCCGCGACGTCAAGCGACATCCATGTTATGCGCAACGACAGTAATGCCAACTCCCAAGCGAGAGAGTGTCGTTCCGAAGCGTTTTCACCAGGGTCGAAGGGGAGGGATTTCGGGTCTAGTTATTCCTAGAGAATCTGATTCTACTGGAAAATTATTAATATCCATTAATTGTTCGTAATAACTATTAGTGAGCCCTTGACGAAACTTTTGCTAGTGCTTCCATTTATTATTTCCATCCTTTGAGATACTAACTCAAGGAAATTCGAAATGTAAACTGTTCAACATTCTAAAAATCTACTACGTTTCCTTCCTCCCTACTCATTCGTTTACCTTAGAGAAAATTGCGAATTCGCTATCTATTTTCATTATTAATGAATTAACTAGGCACACTATCAATGTTTGCACGACATTTCGCTTAAACTCGGAACTGATAATTTGATAATTCATAACTAAGAAATGCAAGTAAATATTTCTCATCGTTTAAGATGCTACACAGGCTTTACTAAGTGTTCGGTTTAGTCATGTTATTAATGACATTTGTTAAACCAAACTTAACTACGGAACATCTCAGAATAATGAACAATCAATAATAATTGATTTTCAAAATGTTTTTCTGAAAATTGTCAGTCAATATTTCAGTTTTGTGTATTCGCAAAACGCAATAAAAGGAATATACGTACGAGTATTAAAAGGCGTCACAAGAAATTGCAGAATGGTTATTACTGACCCACATCCCCAAACTTTTGCAGGAAAACCTTATTTGAACGACAATTTAATAGTCCCGAGTTCCATTAAAGTCACACCACCACCAGTTTCAGGTCCATGCCAAAGACATCTCTACCAGCAACGAGCTGCTCGACGGCGGCGACTGGCTCGATGACCGTAAGCAGGAGCGCGTCGCGTAGAAAGTAAACCCGGGGCAGCGAGGCGATATTCGGGAGACACCGTACGAAAGTGGATTCATCCTTCATCGACGGCGACATCCCGACGCGACCGTGGCGGGCGGCAAGAGCTCGACCTTGTCGCCGTTTGGCTAGACGCCACCTCCGTCACATCCACATCCACCTCCGCCGCCGCCGCCCCCCCCGCCGCCGCGCCGCCGCCGCCGCCGCCATCGCCACGGAGACGGCGTGCTGTCTCCGCGCGCGAGTCGCCATCTGCCGCTGGAAAGTAAACATGAGTCACGGCGCGTGATCCACTTGCCCGCCGGCCGGAGAAACCCCGCTCCGATCCCTGAGCGGCTTCACCGCGCGGATGCTCAGGCGGTGGTGGTAGCGGCGGTGGTAGCGGCGGTGGTAGCGGCGAGGGCGGCGGCGGCGGCGAGGGCGGCGGCGGCGGCGAGAGCAGGCGGCGGCGAGGGCGGGCGGCGGCGAGGGCGGAGGGTTGGGTGAGAGGAAGTAGCGGTGGCGGCAACACACGACATGGGGCGCAGCATTGGCCGAGGTTGTGTGGTGATTTCGGTGTTGTGGTGGCATCGAAGGTAACGGAAGGATCAACGGCATTTGTGCGGGTTCCAACGACTCAAAGGTACCGTTGTTAACGAAAGGGTTGATGGCTATCGTAATGAAGAGAACAATGGAATTTGTGACCCCGAAAGGAGGTCTCCCCTTTTTTCAATGTTTTGTTGAATATAATATTGAGATTCACTTCGATACGTTTATGTTTTTCGACCATAGGCGTTCTGGTGTCCATTTTACTAGTTACAGAATCACAGGTGTTATTATCAACCTACGTCATTAGGTCGTGTGCTGTAAAAATTGTAAAAAAAATTTCCATTGGATTTTAATGATATTAATAACCATGGTTAGCAATGAATGAAATTAAAATGATTGGATCGTCTATTATTCGAAATTTGTTCCTATTTAATTTGTTTAATTTTTGCACTGTAGAAATATTGAAGCTTGGAAGTATCCTTAATCCCCAGGTATTTGTCAGATTGTATCTAATACAAAGCTTTTAAGGAAGGAAATGAAGGGTAAGTGACAAACCCGAACAGTGACAGCGTTATATGGAAAGAAAGACGCAGATGGCAGCTGAGGCAGTGTGTAACTCTAGCAGGGACGCTGACGACAGCGGGTGCATCGATGGCGATGGCAGCGTGTGGCGACTGAAGCGGCACGTCGAGGAAAGGCTAGATCGATCTTCGTTACAACTGCGCGACCTTGCTCTCCAGTGTCGCCTCCAACTCTTCCTCCCAATCAGGCGGCTTCGAGGTCACGGTCACGAGGTCTCTGGAAAGGGTATCTGGGACGTGCGCGATCGAACACGGGATGAAGAACGGAGGTTTAACGACTCCACATTGTTTACCACGAAATCATCTATATTACTAATAGGGAATGGATTTTCATGCAAAAACATTATTACAAGAAGATAATTCAATAATTCTTTTATAGTTAAAAAATATTCTGAACGAATTAAATTCTTTTCATTTTAAATAATTTGGTATTACACGTTCTTGCACATTTTACCTAGGCATTATATATTTATTCCTGTTTTGTAACTTTTTAACATATTTATACTCCAATACGAAACATTTCAGATGTGAGTTTGCAGAACGTGTTACGGGAATCGTTTTCGGAATTAAGGATAAACTGGTGTTTGTGAAGTAATTTCAACACCGTGCTTCCTCATGTTTCATAAAGCCCATGCGTAACTTCAACGAAACGAACAATTTTTTTTTTCAGATATAGTAATGATTTTACGATGTTAAAATTGAGGCGGTTGTCCACCCCTCTGGAATCCATCAGTGGCTACATGATGCTACTAGTCACTTGAGCACCAGCTTCTCCTTAAGAATGTGGTATATACAACGAACGGATTATACATTCGAATGAAACTTTTGTGTGGAGAAAACTATTGAACAACTACTTCTGTACAGGTAGGTTCATTTCATTCGCTCAGAATCCATGTGAAGATATGACCATAATCCTTGTTTGGAAAATGCTTCTTTTGAACAATTTCAAACATTTGAATTAATTTTTATTTTACACATATTCTACTCTCTTACACATTTTGAAAATAAATTGTTTTTTTTATTATAATAAATTTCGTTAATTCTTAGGAATATTTTTGCTCGTTTTTAGAAACCAGATCTTTGAGCTTTACTTGGCATTGTGGTTTCGCTACCGTGAGTTTAATTGATGCAACAGCACAATGAGACCTGTTACCCGTTCGGCCGCAGAAATACAGAAAGTAAGACCGCGAGTTTCTCTTCCTTTTCCCCACACGAGCGTGAATTGAACAATGAAAACCGAAGAAGAGACAACTAGTATACTGTTATAATTTCACGATTATTAAATGTAATACATTGTTTTTTTTTTGCTTCAAAAAACTTGAAAATATATACAATGCTGGAAAAGTGATTAAAATTGCGACGAGAAATGGCATCGTTTCAAACACATTTACGCTAATTTTCCCATTGTCATTCATAAATAAATAAATATTCATTAAATAATTCGGTAATTGAAATATTTTATAATATAATATTAGTTATTTTCCCTCTTATTCACACGCATTTGATACGAAAATTAACCGAGGGAGCAGCCGTCTACTGTGAAGGACAGGCAAATAAGGTGAACGCGAACAGCGTAGTACGTTGAACACGTGCGCTGCCAGTCAGCCAACTTTCGTGGCATGCAGACTGCTGCTACTCATAATGTAGTTTCGTGACTTGCAACGCCATGCCCTATCATCGAGTATGCCACGAGACGGGACCAAAACTTCACGACTTAAAACATTAACCGTCGGTAAATAACTTAAAAAAGGCATTTGTTTAAATTTTGTTAGTGTCATATTTTTTATATTTATATTCATCTTCAGAACAAAAATGCTTATGTAGATTTTACGCGAGAAAAAGGAGTTTTAATTTGATTAATTTACAGAGTTTAACTGTACACCATTTTCGAAGTTGTTTCTGTTTTTTGTATAAGACCGTTATGAACGACTATTTCAGTTGCAAGAAATCGTTCATAACAGCATTTTACGGCACGAAATGACGTATTAGCATTTTACGGCACGAATACACGTTCAGCCAATCGCAGCGTGAGAACCGTGGGGAGATAGAGGTAAGGGAAATAGCCGACCATCGTTTTTTCGCACATATGTGAAATACCCGAGATGTAATACATTCAGCTGCTCTCACAAAAATTTAAGCGACAGCTGCTCTGATCCGTAGTTTTCCTTTGTTTCTACGATCAATACCAAGCGAATGCCGGAGCGATACCTTAATAAGCGGGTCACGCACCGCGTGCGAAACTTACTTCCTTTCCCTTGCCTTATAATATCCACTTTCATATACACTTATATGCACTACATACTAGACATGCCGGGAGACAAGTCGGGGAGTTTAGATCTTGACCCGGTTGGGACGGGTACCGCTGGGGAGAGAGATCTCCCCACCCCCAATCCGTCGCAAACGGGCGTTTAGATCGGCGCCAGATCTCAACACCCAGCTGGAAAGGAACACCGCCAACTCCCAGGAAAAACCAGTTCACATGTGGACTGATCATAGAAGTTGACGTCCCCCAAAACAGTCAAAGAACCAGGTTTGGCGAGCGCTATGCTACCGCACCCAGGCTCGTTTTGCACCGTGCCGTCGGCCTCCTGTCTGACACCACCGCGGACGCGGGTGTCAGGTGGACTGCTGGTTTTGGTAACAAAAGAAAACCGGGCCCCGCCCAGCTGCTGGGCGGTGAGGGGGTTGGCAGCGCTCGCGTGCGCGCACGAGCAACTCTCGGCTCACCGCTGGCCGGCGACGTGAGGCGCATGCGGCCGTTTTGACAGATCAAATTAAGGCGGAGCGGAGGCGAGCGGCGGCGGCGAGCCAGACGGCAACCAGCAGCCAGCGCCCGCCCGTCAAGCCCACCCGAGGCGCCTCCCCAGACGACCTGGACGCGCACCTCAACGTCTGGCGACCTCCGCCGGCGTGGAGTCGTGTAGTAGGATGGGTTGCTTGTTAGTGGTTCCGGGCACGTCAACTAATGACATTCGTCTCCTAAGTGCACAGCATGTTTCATCGGGAGGGGGCGGTGATCTTTCCCCACTGGATGGATAGATACGGCGCCAACCTACAGTCTACTAGCGGGGTTTCCCCTCAACCAGGCACCTCCCACCAGCGGGGCACCGCCCAACCGGGACAATCTACGCTCCCGACCGGTCTCCCGGGATATGTGGTAGTGTAGTGCATGTTAGTGTAAGTGTGTGTGTAGGGGGAGAGGATAGGACAAGGAATGGGAAGGACATATCGCGCGCGGTCAGTGGCCCGTTTGGTAGGGTACTGCTCCGGCATTCGCCTGGTGTTGATCGGAGAAACCACGGAAAACCCGATCAGAGTAGCCGGCCGCTAGAAATCTCCCCCATACAGCGACTGAATGCGACCTAGCAAAAAACGCTAGTGACGAAAATCCTGCTGCCGTCGGGTCTCGAACCTAGGACCTCCCGGCCCGAGGCACTGCAGTGACATCAGTTCATGCACTGAGCCACCTATCCCGGTCCGAGTAGCAAGAGATTCCGAAATGAGAGCGGAGCCTTTAAAAAATAGCGAGTTTTCGTTTTGGGCAAGAAACACATGGAGATTTTGGCTGTGCCGCGATGCAAATCACCAGACGTTTTCGTTTTCTGAATGTTCGGTTGTGTGAACTTTCGCTGATCGGCTAGCGTGAGTAAAATCCGAATGAAGTTGTTGCTTCAGTCGTTCTGCAGCAGAACCGGGAGAAGTGTGGTCGTATCCGCAACGAATTTCTTTCTTTACGTGCAGCTGCGCAGGCAATTCAACGCAGATGAAATGCATGTACACCTTTTTATTTCTCAGATATAAATATAATGAATCCTTAATTTATTTTGCAATGTAAAATAAAAATCCAATTCGCCAATTTATATGGTACAAATAATATCTTTGAAACACTAAGTGTAGTTTCCTTCTGAGTCCTAGTAAGTTGTGATCAGTTGGGTAAACTATTCAGAATCGTTTGCGTTGCCAGAAAACGTATGAGAGAAATGTGCTGTGTATATTTAGTAATAAAGGGAGCATGTGAAAGATAATTCTATTTTATTTCTGATGGAACTGAACTGCAATACATATTAAACTACTACTTCTAGGGCTTTTATCTACCCGATAGCCCTAGCCGATACCCTTTACGTTCCAATGGGACTCTTTTCCGACCGTACACCAGACACCAACATACTTGCGCGCTCCTCCTTGTGCAGAGCGCGAGGCCCTCTACGACCACACATACATAGGCATGGGACAATCATGCACAAGGTGAGACTCGTACACGCTCTTAGCTAGCTCGGCCATCCAGGTCGCTAAATATCAAACCTAACAAGGCAAAATATTAACCATACCTTGCAAGCGAGCAGCTAACATATAGACTGCAGCTAGCGAGCAGTTACTTTCTAAATATAACGCTTCCGCGAAGACCACAACACCACATTCCCTGCTGGTCTCTTCAACCGGTCTGCGTGGCGCGACGCGTCCGGCGACAACGCGCCGCGACGCCCCTAGGCAGCGCGACGCCGCGCGTCCGCGACACGCGCGGAAAAACGGGCGGTGCGCCTGTTCCGCGAACGCGCTGAGTCACCGGGACGGCGGCGGTGATCGCGAGAGGGGGCGGGGCGTAGAAGGGTAGGGATAGGTGAGGGCGGGCGGGGCAAAGCGACGAAACAGGGCGCCTGAATGTAAAAAGGTCCGAGTCAAGGGGGTGACATTGATGCTCTGTAAAATAACGTGGTGTTGGGGGACGGGTAGAGGTGATGAAGGTACGGTGGCGGAGGCGGCAATGGCAGTCAACGCACTGTACACGTCCGTTCCCCTTAGCACTGCTCCAGCCGGGTGGACGTCCGCACAATTACACACCAGTGACACGAGCAACAAGTCCCGGAAAACGGCTGGATCGAAGCGCCTCAGCCGCTGCGCAACACGTCTCTACGTAGTAAAGGTAAGTCGTATTTTCTCGCAAATTCTCGGATAGAGTTACTGCTACATGAAATTTCATTTATTTAGTAACACCTCGAATGATGAACCTTCAATTTCTATTCTCTCAAGCCTGATTTCACCCGCTGATTTGCTAAGTATTAATATTTACAAGCAACATCAGAAGTAATTAATAATTATTTCTTTGAATAATGGTATATTTACTATTTATTTCGAATCATAGGTAGGCTTTTTCAGTTCTATTCAAAAGCGCGTGTTCGCGACATTCGAAAGCCAGCGAAAACAAAGTTTCTCCTCGTTTGAAATTTATAATCTGCCATTCTTGTAATTATACGTCATACTGTACTTATGATGGTGTTCAAACACTCCATTCAAGTATCTCTATACGCCTCTTAAAAGAACGCTGACCTTTCAAATCACTTCTCCAGGTCACAATGAAGCGTTATTAGCTGCCCATGCCATCCAATTACAATCCAGGTCAAGTTATTCAGCAGTCACTACAGTAATACGCATTCTTCTCGTCAGCGATGGGCCCGGGACGGCCCGCCGCGGGCCTCGGGGAGGGAGAAGCCGAGAAACCCTCGCGCCCGCCGACCCAATCAATTTAATCCGCGCCCGATACCGCCGGCAATTGTTCGCAATTATCGGCGAACGCATCGGCGCTGCTTTCTCCGTTGACGACGGCGGTGGCGGCGCGCCGCCACCGTCGAAAGACGAGGACGGCGTTTCTTTCGATGCCGGGCGGGAGCCGCGACCCTCGGGGTCCAGGTACTGGACCTTGAGTGACGCCTGAAGCGGACTTGCGGCCGATGGGATGATTGTGGCGGCGAAGGTGGCGTTGGCGGCGGGGCCTGACAGGTGATGAAAGGCGCAATGCAATCGGCACCCGTGGAGGCGGCGGCGGGGGCCGGAAGGCGGCTAATAGAAGAGATGGGAGATAGCCCGCTGGAAAGCTACCAGTGCGCCCGGCAGGCCCCTGCGGAACGGGAGCAAGCGAGCGCGTTTGGAGCGTCGCTCTTCCCTTGCTCGTCTGCTCCTTTGATCCCGCTTTCTAAGGTCCTGCTCGCAAGTGCTTCGAGGGGATCTGCGTTTCCCGAGGGCACGGGAGCAGGATAATGGAACCGGAATTGTGCCACGAAACGCCTTCGTATTTGCGATATTTTCCTCGCGCGATTGACTACCCCCAATCTTAGATAAGACATTGCAGAATTTTTTCCTCGACATTACGTTCTAAAAGACATATAAATGCGAAAGATAAGTAATGCGCCTTGGGGAATAAAATTCTCTTTTGGGAAGGAATATGATACTTTTTCCTAATTATTAGAGATGTCTTTGAGAAATGATTAAAGATTTATCAACATTGCCGAATGTTATCGATTTGTAAATTTCTGTTTGTTTGCTCTTCGAAATACCGACTTTTCTTAACCATACTATTTACCTTGTGACTCTCTTCCTTGAACTTTATCAGCAACAGCTCAATTATTCTCTGCCGAGTGTCATCTTTTAGAGCACAAAAGACACCTCATCTGATATATTTGAAGTTTATTTTACTTAAGTAAACAGCAGTTAATTTAAAGCACGTTTTAAATTTATGTTTATTTTTAATTGAAAAATGTTCGGTGGATATATTTTGAACATTATATTAAGTCGATAATGTTAAATGTGTATATATATATATATATATATATATATATATATATATATATACACATACATATATACATTTATTATACATTTATTATACATATATTATACATATATTATATAATCGTAAGGTCAAAATCAAAGCACAGTTCAGAGATTCACTTAATTATTTAGATAAATGCCAGCAGGTATATGAATTGTTATTACCCCATAATTGGATGCAAATAGGTTCTGAATGAAACACGTGCTTGTTTTCGAGATATTTCCCGTTTTGCCACCATTCTAACTTTACCCACCAACGAACTGAACAGACGCAATCCGCGTTCCCGCCATCACCACCACGAGTTGCTTCCACCGTGGAGCTCAGCTCGCACGTCACGTCACACCGATGTGCAGAGAGCGTTGGATGCAACCGCAAAGTGCAGCGCAGGCGCCCTTCACCTTGCTGCGGTTTCCCAGGCATTTCGCAGATAAGACGACACCGCGCGATACGAAACCTCGCGTGTCTACACCCGTGTTCTTCACGCTGTGTAAACACTCCAGCCGTCGATTCCACGATTACGCTATGTAATGTCACAATACACACAGCAAACGCGATCGTTCGAGAAAACACGCTGCTTGCCACCTTGACGCACATTAACGAATGTGAAGTGTGCCCGACACGTTCCAAGTGTCTCGGTCCTCGTTCCGAAATGGTCTCTACGGTTACAATGTCGGTAGTTATTTCTGTCACAGCGAGAAGACTGCCAAAAAAGAACAATTGGAAACATTCAGCCATTGTCTCGTTGAAGTGAATGAAACAAGGTAATAAACTGTTCATTGTCTTCAACAGGATGTCAGAGATGTCACCGCACTCGCCAATTTGCTCAATTCACTCAAATTAGTGGCAAACGAAAGAGAGACCTTTCATCATAATTTCAGCGTAAATAATATGGAATATTCAATTGTTTCCGCAGAAGACAACAATAAACATTTCAGATTTCGAATTTGCAATATTTGTCGCTCTTGCATCTGATAATGAAAAAGAAACAAAACATTTTACCCTAAAAATGTACGTTATATTCTAACTTCTATTTCGACTGGTTAAAATAATGTAAAGCGGAGAGAAACGCAATTTTCACGAGAAGGGATGCGGTGAGACTGAGAACGCAGGCGCCGCCGCGTCCTTCCGAAGTGATTAACGATTCTTGCTGACGTCAGGAACTATCGACCGCGCCTGAATATCGAGAGCATCCTTCCTCTTTCTAGCTAAAAGCAGTTGAGTGAGTGCCGAAGTTCTGTAAATGCGGGAACGCATAGACCTTTGAAATGCGGATGGGAATATGGCAAAATAATGTATAAAAATGTGAAAATTATTAAAGAAATAGAAAGAAGAACAAATCAATGAAGTGTTGGGATGAAGGGAAGGACAGCAACGAGAAGAAGATATGAAGATCTCAGGTAAAGGAAGTGATATTGGTTGTAGAAGGACAGATGACATGATTTGATTCTAGATAGCGAAGACCTAACCAAGTCCGAGCTTCTTGCTCGTCCAATAGCCTTCCGTTGCCCCACCATCAGTCAACTCTGCCAATAGTTAAGAGGCGAGGAGCGGCGGTCCGCAGCAGAGATACAATGCGACGCAAGACTTGGAAAACATCTCAACGCGATGCCTTGATTAATGAAGGCTGATAGAACTTCACGCTTCGTGTCGATCAGGCTGGCGCTGCTAAGGAGAGGGAGAAAGAACTTAGGGGAGGAAGGGGGGAGGAGGAGGAAGAGGAGGAGGGAAACGGATGAGATGTGGACGAGAGCGCCAGAAGGACGGCCGGGAGGGCACCCGGGAGGGGGCGTACGGAGGGGCCACAGAGCGGGGGGGGGGGCCCAAAAGGGGGAGGGACACAGGAGCGGAGGGGAACAGGGAGTGGATAGAAGGGTTCACAGGGCGCGGACGGGCAGTCCACAGGGAGGCAGATGGGAGGAGGCACAGGGAGGACGGACGGAGGGCCACAGGAAGGCGGACTGGAGGGCCGCAGGGGAGGCGAACGACAGAGCCACGGGAGGGTCACGGGGGCACAAGGTGGGCGGACGGGAGCATGGCGTCAAAGGCGTCGTTGCTGAGGGCAGGCCCCTGCGGCGCTGGGCGCTCTCTCCGTGCGTGGGCGGCGCCCCACCATTCCCCTCCACCCCTTCCTCCCAACCCCCTCCGCCACCCGGACGAGTTCCGACGGCTTTCCAGCCTCCCGCCCGCGAGGCGCCTGTGCACCTCGCAGATCAAGGAGGGCGTAATGGATTCGTGGGTAATGAGCGAACATGCCAGTAGTTCTCTTCCATGGCTTGCTCTAGTGACTTGCGACCTCCAGGACAAACGTAGCAATTATGCGGTAAATCATAGAAGTCATTCATGGAACCACGTGTGTAGTGTTCTCCCCTCCGGCGATAAAGATGCAGTTAGGTCCTGAAAGTATGTGAACCTTGCCTTTCGCTTGGCCTATTTTACATTACGTAAAATTAAGAAGCCAAATAATTTAGAAGATTCAAAGGCAATTGAATAGAACATGTTCTTCAATGGATTTAGCATTATCTAAATCAAAGCAGTTAAGTATAGAACGGAGCAAATGAATCGGTTATCTCAGTTTGAAGTGTAGCAATGATCTAAGGGTTTTTGATATTGATTTATTCAGGTACCAAAATTTTATTAATAAGAAATGAATCCATTTACAATTTCATTGGATTAATGTTTATTAGACGAACATTCACATTGGAAAATGCATCGTCATCGAAACTGTGTGTGCAAGAATCCCAATGAACCTTATGGAGCCTAAAAGTAATGAAAACTAGATCAGCACTGGCACATCAGTTAAGGTATTCGGTGTCCATCATCTACACGAACATCCCCTCTCTAGCGTTTTCTGTGCCTACTTCCTCAACAACGTATGAAAAATAATTCAATCACTAAACAGTTCTCAAATGAAACCCTGACTACCCATGACAGTATTGTATGAGCTGAACAATTGACGTCAGATAAGTTTCTTTATGACTGTAGTTGGAAATTAAATGCTTACACATTACTATCATCATATTTGTAACAAAAGAACAAGCAATATGTTAATGTAACTTGCAAGTTAAGATAAAATTGAGTATCCCAACTTACATCTGTACACACGACTAATGGTAAAATATGGTACTTACAACACTGCATCTGCGCATCAATGGTTGCTCACTTACCTGAAACAAAACCCAATTGTAAGAAACCATGGAAACACCAAATTAGCTACCTTCACCATAACATTAAAAGTGCTATTTTATTTCTAAAAGTTTTTAAAACAATCGCGTAAATCAGCTACAATGCAAGCTCAAAACCAAATTAAATTATAGTTGAGATGAGCTTTGTTAATGTTAAAAAGACATAAAAACATTACGTTTATGAAATTGTTATGTGACGCCTCATTAGTCAATTAAATGTTTTTCACAGATTAAAAAACTTTTTTAGCTATGAGCTCTAAAGTGGGATTAGTTGAGTAACTAAATGCTCTTCAGAAAATAAATGTAATCACTGTAACACAGCCTTTATTTCGTCTAGTTTTAGTTGTTTGAATGTGTCATTTGCCAAGAAAGTGTTTCATGGTTGGTAAAATATGCTTCTCAACTTATATGTATGTATTATTTCATTTTCGGAGACAAACAGTATGAACAAGTCAATGCAAGAATTACACTCAGACTTCTGAAAAAGTTCACTTTTAAGCTGCGAAGAGGAGGGAAAGTGGCAATGAAATAAACCGAGGAACTACTCCAACCTCATTATCCTTTAAGGTCCGGTTGGAAAATACAATTTCCATTCCTCCTATCTTCATATTCACCCGAAGCACAACATACACGAAGGATTTTCGATTCCAACTTCAAAACGCATTCTTCATTCGCGAGTACGTCTAGCATTAACTCCTGACCGTACTCAAAAGGCAAGTCTCGCCAACTTACGCGCTGCGTTGTTTGTAATACAACGGCCATGTGTTGAGATCACGCTTTTCGCCGGGTGGTGATTTACCTTGCCATAACGTCTGTTCTCTCGAATCAAGGTAAGAAAATAAAACCGTATTGTCTTGGTATATTTTACGTTCTGGAATGCCAGAATTTAGATTACTAAAATCCAAAGCGCAGAAAATGAATGAAAACTCTGCAACCTACGACTATTCGTGGTGGACTTATTAAAAATCCATAACTCGAAAAAATACAAAACCAATGAAACAATTTAGATACTGACTGAAAATAAAAGCATTTGGTTGAATTATTATTATTATATTCTCATAGTATGCGTGCCTAATTATTATCAGAGCGTCACTGCTCACGAGTGCTGTCGTGTGACAGTAAGACTAAGGAAAGGGAGGGTCGCCTGCTTTGAAGTACGGAATTTGCAATTTACACGACATTTTGTGGTTTTGTTCAGAAGCAGCTAATGAAGACTGCTAGTTTCAACTAAAACTCCAGTTAATTAAATTATATTTACCGTTTTATATATCATTACGCATATCAAAGTTTATGTTGATATTCTACTGAGAAGGTGCTGACGTTATGCAGATACTCGAGGTTGACTTTACCACGTTTTAGTCTTTAAATAAGCACCTGTCGATGGATGTCATAAGTGAAAGCTCCCGAAATATCTTATTCTTATAAAAATTTGAATGCTCACAATAAAAACGGAGTATGGAATTATTTTTATGCGAACAAAATTATTCTAGAATGCTAGGGTAGCCTAGACCTTTTCATGTTTTCATATTGAACAATTTTAATTGTGTTTTCTCTCATTCTCTTGTGAACAATCTCGAAGTTATTTTTAATAAGCAAACTTTGGCGTCTAATTAATATGCAAGTGCTCAACAAACGAAAATTGTATGCAAAATTTACAAGTTTATCAACGTGCCAAACAAATCTACAGCAATACGTTCCTAACACAATTAATGCCATCTCATCGTGACTGTAAATAGATGCCATCGCGATACAAAAATCCGCTTTCACCTTGACATTGACAAAACAAGAAATTCAGGGTAAATAAAGATTACGGTTAGAATAGAAGAGTGTGAAAAGCATTAACGTAAACAGCTGGGAGTAGAAAAGATTATACATTGAAGCGAAAAAATGTGAGAAAAGAGTGGTAAAAAGAAAAGGGGGAAAGGGTTTATAGGCGTATCAAAGAAGCACAAATTAAGACGAGATAAGAAAACATGAAAGGTAAGGAATGTAAAGGAAAAAAGGAAATTGGCAGTCAACGTGGTGGAAATCGGGGAAGCAGCGATGGCTTTATTGACATGGGTCGCCGTAATGGGAGGCGGAGGGAAGCTCCGCAGAAGACATGGCTCGCGCGCCCGGAAACGCCTTGTAGCGCGCTCGGCCCGCACGCCCAAATTGCGGCCATTAGACGGCGAGACAACGCAGCACGGGCGCGCCCGCGACCACGCCACCGGCCCCACCGACTCAACCGACTCTACGAACTCAACCGACTCCACTGCCTCGTCAGCCGGCTCGTCCAGGCAGTCGACCGAGCGACGAGAAAAACTGCTCGCCGGCACAAAACCTCGCAGATAATTAACCGTCAAAAGTAAGCGGATTCCCGCCGCGGTCACCATCGCTCATCGTCCCCACGGGGAACCGGGTAGGGGGGGAGAGGACCCGCGAGCGACACGAGGCGACGCGCAGACATACAGCTTCCGACGGCTGTAATGGTAGTGCCTGCGTAGCCAACGCGAGATTTGCCGGCTCGTCGACCGACGCGGAATTGAATTGCTGGACCTTGTGGAACCCCATCTTTTTGCCCAGCCTTGTTACCACCGCGTGGGGTGGCGAAGCGGCAGAGGGAACGAGAGGGAGAGGGGGCTATCGCTCTGGGCGATTCGCCCCGAGGGCGAAGGACGCCGGACGCGGCTCTTCCTTCGTCGTCGGACACAGGTGGGATTTCTCTCGGCATAGCGTTCATTAATCCGATTTCCAACACTCGCAACGCGGCTTTTTCTCCGCAAACGCAATTTAACGAAAAGTGGAACAAAATGGCGCGTCCATCATGCCCCCTTCCAGCGACAGCGGCGGCGGCGGCGGCGGCGGATGAGTGGAGGAAAGCGGCGGCGGAGGACGGGCGCCGAGACGGACGAGTCGCGACGCGCACTTTCGAATCTGCGCGCAGTGGGCGAGGCTGCGACGAGGCGGGGCGGGCCGTCTGGACCGGTTACTCCCCTCTCCCAAGACGGAGTGGGGGTGCTATTGATGGTGTTCGGACCAGTACTAGAGCACCTGCATTGTCATTCGCGATACATTAATACCCACGCCTCCCAGGCACAAGTATGTTGCAAGATTTGTGGAAGATAGTTTTATCAAAGCAGAGATTTTGCAATTTTTTAAAAAATTTAGAGCAGACTACGTTTGTTCCACCACATTTTTTTTATGAATTCACCGTCAAAATTCCCGTTCTCTATGAGTATATCCTTCAAAGTGACTGGACTTTACCTTTAAAAGTTCGATTAAATACTGGGATTAATGAATGTGTTCGAAACTCAACCTTCACTCAGTATTGCAAACCTTTCAAACAATTGTGTTATTCTTTTCTTGCAAAATGTAGCTTTGAACGATTTCTTGAGGTATCTGTTGTGTTAATACACAATTTTAGGAGGAACGAATTATCATGTTCCTTGATCAATGAGGCCGGAAACGCTTAAAACGCAATCTATCATTAAACAATGTTTTTCCCGGTGCGATAGCAAATGCCGTTCAACACACGGTCACACATCATTCTAATACAAATGACCACTTGCCTCGCGAACGGACGCCGCCACAGCACACATATCCTCTTCCCAAAACCAACCCTCAACGACGCAACAGCTTACTTGCACGAGCAGCGTCCAAAGGACCACGAGAAGGACGAGCAGCGTGTGGCGCAGGCAATGCATCAAGCGGCGGCGGGCCGACGGGCTCAGTCACGCAAGCACACGGCCGGGCCCGGGGCCCAACGCCCGTTCATCTCGACGCGGCAACGCCCAGGGAGGAGGAGTGGGGGGAGGGAGGTCTGCAAGGGGTAACGCACGCGCGCTGATCACAAGCCGCCTTTTTTTTTTAATTCAATCAGATCAGTGGAATTACCACTTTAAGGAGACTATTAGATTTTTCGTGTGTATTATAATTGACAGTGGCTCAAAGTACGAGTAACTAAGTTTGCCCACAATGATCTTGTAAAAGGGAGGACACTCGACAAGCAAAAATAAAACAACAAAAATACCACACACAACCTACACGTGAACACGCTTCTTTTTATAAATATTTAATTTAGAGTAACATCAGCTCTATTTCTTCCTTCTCTCCATTTTGGATTCACGTGAAAAGATTCGTTCACAAAATACAGATTAAGATGGTCTAAACGTCTCTTTTTCATTTTAGTCGCTACACAGAGACACCCTTCATCATCCGTGAGTCATTAGCGTGTGTCAGCGTTCAGAAAATGGTTATTTATGTTTTCTATTTTAAAGTAAACAATAAACGGTACAACGTAGCAGATGATAGTCATGCGATAAAATAAATGACAACAAATGTTAAACATTTACTAAAAGAAGGGCATTTAAAATACAAAGGAAGACGACACGTCAATTGACGACAATGGAGGACTGTCCTCCCAAATGGAGGATGGCAGGCAACCCTACGATAACTGTAAATTAGCGCACCATCATACCCCTATTTCTGATCGAGGACATCCCCACTATGTTTCCTCTATGTTTATTGTTGTTTTGTTTTTTGTTTTATTGTTTTATTTTCTGCATTATCCCTTTATCTGCCCCCGTTCACGAAGCGACTCCCGACGCCGCGAGATCAGAGAAGGAAAGCGAATGATGACAGACAGGATCAAGGGGATTGCTCCGTAGTTTGCATGTGCATGGTTGAAATTCGTGCTTGGTTTCGTGACAAAAGGAATTCTTTAATTTCGTGCGTTTGTACATGTGTTTTAGTGATGGAGTAGGTTTAAAATTTCTTTAACAACACAATATCATTCACCAAGAAAGAAAGAAAGAAAGAAGAAAGAAAAAAAAGAAAGAAAGCAAAAAAGAAAGAAAATTAATATATATGCCATTCATATTATTTTGGATGTTAAGAATTTAGAATTTGTGGAGATGTTAAAAAGATACAAAGGATTCTTCTCAACCTACTTGAAAACCAATTGCTCAATCTACAGCTACTTGAGAACTTCATTTTGGGTCAATTTATTATTAAAATTTGTGAATTCGTTTTTTCCTAATAAGATTTTTAATAACGAAGTATTTTGGCATAAAATGCGTTGCCCACTCGCGTTGAAGTGAATAAATCGTACAAAATTTGTTGCGACAAAGAAACTTGATCTTTATATTATCTGCGATTCCATTTGCCACACTATTTAGCAAGCATTATAGGAGTGAGCTACTATTCGTATATATCTCACTCTTTGCAAGTCATCCACTTCGTTATTTATGTATTTTTAGCACGAGGAGAGCCTACAACTCTGCGGGATATATTGTGTCAATAGAGGACGAAAAACGGAACATCGTCATTCATTTGGCCACGCATGGCAAAGCTTCAACTGGGACGTGAAGGCATTTCGCTAACGCCATTTTGTTCGTGGATTCGTGTGGTCGTTCTCCATGTTCTGGCGGAAGGAAGATGATCCCTTCACGTAGGACACGGCAAGGAATTAAAGCTGGATTTCTCTTTTTTCTTACTCTGTTCCCCTCTCTTCATTCTCGCGCATCTGTAGAAGGCGCAAAGTTGATATTGGCTCTGGTAAATCCATGAATCCTTCCCATTACATTAGAGATCATCTAATTTACTTCGATCTATTCTCCTCCATTGTCCTAACTTTTCTATAGAAAACTTTCTATTCGGACAAACGAGATTCGTTGAAGTGAACCTGTGACTCAAAAGAAATCGCTGGTATGTTAAAAATAAAGTTGACGGCATACCAATTATTCCCAATTTTGGTCCAATTGCCAGAAAACATTTACACTTAACAGATCAAAACACTTCTCATTTTGTCAATGTGACTTCATATTGATATACAAAGTCCGATGCCTCAAAGGTTTTTAATTTTTTACAGTTATAATCTATATTTGTCGCGACAAGCCGTATTAAACAAATTATTAAATTCCAGCACTAACGACAATTTGCGAGTTCAGAATGTCTGTGCCAATACCAAAAGTAGTGCCTCAGCCCTGTAGTTAGACGCCAAAGGCAAGTGAAAACGTAATTTGAGCGTGAAGGACGTTGGCAACGACGAAAACTATTTTACCCCGTCATCATTCCGGTCATTTGTCAGCATCTCTGTCTCTCTTTTTCTTTTTAAACCTGCCGGTCCCGTATTTGTGGGTCTTTTTATAATCGCACGTTCCCTTTTATTCTCTGCATGTCAGACGCCGTTTCTCTCTCCCTTTCCCCTTCGCTTTACGATATTAATTCTGGCTTCCTTATGCATTCATTTCCAAACACAACTATGCTTACGATGCCTCTAAACGGTTGTTAATCTCATTCTTTATTCTCTTCTTGTACTCCTTTTACTGTAACGTGAGTACGACGTCGTTAAAGGCGGCCATAAGTTCCAAACTGCCCTGGAGATCAACATCGATTTGGCTGGCAATAGACGAGCCTGTACGTCAGCATATACCAAATGTGTTTGAAGTCGACGAGCAACATGCTAATTATAATGACTAGTTGATTCATGTGTGTCTTTATGGTCGGATAACGATCCACTGTAGCGTCATTAATTAATCTTTTACGTGCGTTGAATGTAAGGGATTATTGCAGGATAATATTAAGAGATTGAAATCGAACAATCACGAGATCATGACTCCATTTTTTTGCATTCAAATGGAAAGTTCCTGTTGTGGGCCACTGTGTCGATAGATAGAATTGACACAAAATTAGCGTTAAGGGTTAAAGAGAAAATTAGCGGAAGCAAACAAGTTTTTGGAATCGAAGCTACGAGCGGAACTCCTAACTTAAAGCGAACTTCCCGGGCGAAAGATTCCCGTCGGCGGTGCAAGATCCCAATCGCCTCAGGGACGCTGTCGAACAAGGAGAAGCACTCGCGATTAATTAGCTGCATAGTTCACAATTAATCAATGAAATGTTCAACCTCGAACAGCATTTCTTTTCACACTGTTGAAATAACTAAAAGCAAATTGAAATAGTCCAGTGATTACTAACGGGGTAATCGTCCAATTCATAATGAATGTATGGACACTAACTTGGTGTGAATAATTCGTATAAAAATTTGTTGCATGAAAGAAACTTTATGGTTATATTTTCTGCGCTTACATTTGCTGTACAATTAAGTTAGGACTACTACATCTTCCACTCTTTTTTTCACACTGTTGAAATAACTAGGCGGAATTTGTTGTCTTTCTGTGCTTTCTACTTGGGTTCTTTTCCACTCTTTTTTTAGATTTATTGTTAATTCTGCAATTAAGTGTAGTAACTTGGTGGCAGAATATCTTGACTATATATACATTAAACTTACATTCATTAACAAAAGTTACAAAAAGGAGTTGATTAAAATAATAATAATAATAATAATAATAATAATAATAATAATAATAATAATAATAATAATAAATAGTACATTAAAATCACCACAAACCTTACTCCACTTCACTTCACTTCACTGCACAACACTTAACTGTGACGCATTTCTTTACACTCGCTTTTTCTCGCATTCCCTTCCCTCCACTTCACTTCATAACACTACACTGCGCTGCACTACACTGCACTGCACGTAGTCTGCACTGCACTGCACTTTTGCAGAATCATCACTAGGTTGTTTATGTATTTTTAACACTAGGAATATCTACATCTCTGCGGTAGAATTTGGGACATTCAGAGATTAGGTCATTTCATTCATCAAAGTGTGCAGTACTACGCAATCTTACTAGGTTTAGTGAATGTAAAATGTGCCGCATCCATTAAATTTGAGCCGTACGAGAGAAAAGAATAGCGGTGCTCATTATAATCCGCGCTCAATACCTCGTTAATTTTGGTATTCATCTTAACAAACGAATTAAAACAGTAGGAGGAGGCAGATATTCTAACACTTTTTTTGTTTTCATTTGAATCGTCAATTCAAAAAATTAATATTTGCTTCAATGCAATTTTCATTCGCGAATTAAGTTACAAAACGTTGAAATGGTATCCATCGCAGTTTTCAATTATTAACTACCATTATTGCAAGGCAGGTTCGAGTGCTGCCTTGGGCTTGGTTGTTTTTGCCTTGTCTCTCATGTACGTGTTGTCGCGGAGGGCCTCGCTGACTTCAGATCTGAGAAGCCCGCAAGTGTGTTGGTGTATAGTGTATGGTGAAATATGCGCCCTTTCGGGACGTGCAGGGTAACTGGCAGTCGGCTGGATAAAAACCGTAGTCAAAAAGTTGTATGCCACTTTTCAACTGTACACAAAGAATTGTTCTAGATTCTTAGCTTTTACAACGTTCTTGATTTTGATTTTTAGTCAAAACGATTTGGCGGCACAGCTCGCAAACAGCGGTATATGTGGGCGTTCCCGGCGGCCAGCAGTTCACCCAAAGGCGGCAGATGGAGGGCGCCCGGGCGA
The DNA here is from genome assembly GCA_964035755.1 of Teleogryllus oceanicus. Lineage (NCBI taxonomy): Eukaryota > Metazoa > Arthropoda > Insecta > Orthoptera > Gryllidae > Teleogryllus > Teleogryllus oceanicus. Next base: position 130,911,344 of record CAXIVR010000005.1, on the reverse strand, counting down.
CAGACCGGTCCATCGGGGCGGGAGCACGGGGTGCGCATGGAGATGCGATCCCGCGCGTATTCCGGTTGTCTCCCATCGGCCCCACTTTCTACACGTGTCCACACGCCCCAGCCACCCTACCGACTCACCGCCCGCGCCATTTCACTACACCGACCGGCACATGCCTGCTTCTCAAAGGACAGAGCGCTTATTTTGACACACTCAAAGAAGAACCTCTTCCTTTCAACACAGTACACATGAAAACATTACAATAAACGATTAATACATAAAGCATTATCTTCCATTAACATCCCATTTGTCCCAATAGCATTTGCCACAAAATTACCTTTTATCTTTGCGGAATCGATAATTTATGTACACATTCTAATTATTTACTCGCCTGTTGCATTTATGTAACATCTCAGCTCAAAATATAAAACTGAATATTTCAAACACTTCAAGTTTCATTACTACTCATGTCAATGGATTGCCAAATGACATTTCGTAGTTTAAATAAGAGATGGTAACAGCCGTTTCCGTACACCTACCGAAACTTCACAAAAACATTAATGATCTCAAAAGTTTTTTTAAACAAAAGTGACAATTTCCATCAATTTCACGACTTGAATTTAATACAGTGAATCCAACTGGAAGGTTCCTCTCTGCAGGAACACTTGAAAGCGTTTACAGTTCGTTCATTCCGAGCAATGAAAATTAGAATCTATTTCTTCGTCTGCTGATTAAGAACAGCCATTGCTACTTGTCCGTTCCTTTAATAAAAAAACAGCTCATTTAGAAAGGAAAATTAAAGAGACGCAAGCCGTAAACAATCTAAATGTCGATCCACTCAACCTTTTTATGTACATTATTTAACATATTAATGGCAATACGTAAAGTAAGTTCTGTAGAATCGTAAGTAACAAATGAAATAAAAACAAACATAATCCCAATAAAAGTTAGTATAGATTGTTTGCTGCGTACGTTTGTTTAATTGGTCGACCCCAACGAATGTTTAATGATTCGTAGGCATTAATTTAAGGTACTCTATGCATCTTATTTGGCTTCGTTGTGCATGCTTCCCCTTTCCCTCCGCCGTCAGCGCCGCCTGGAGGAGACCGCGGCGTCCAGCAATTAGCGCCCGTCCATCCGCCGCCGCCACCGAGTTTACATGTGCACGAAATGAACCGTGTCACCCTGACCTCCATACGCCCGGAACACTCCCAACAGGTGTTTCCCCGCCGGTAAGGCAGCCTCGCCGCCATCGCCGTCGCCGCTTTCCTGTCATCCTCCTACGTCATCGTCACTTGTCAGCCCAGCCATTGCCGTCGCAGACTTCTCTTCCACGTGTGATCCTCCTACGTCATCGTCACCTGTCGTCAGCACCTCTGTCAACGCCGCCTCCTTAAGCTGCCTTAACTGCCTTAGCAGTTAGCGCAGGTTCTCGTTTCACTGCCTTTTTTACGGCACAATACCTAGAACAACTATGATTCATCTCCTAGAGAGAGGAAATATCCTATCAAAGACACGTAGAAATTAAAGAAATGTTTTTCAATGCATAGGTTATGATAAAGAAAAAATACTATTAGATATACGAAAGCTTCGGTAGTTACGGAACGTTCAAAGCAGATAATTTGCCAGCGCAATTTTCTGTCCTATTTACGCCAAAATATCCACATAGAAATACTATACCTTTCCCAATATTTCAACTCTTGAATATCGGAAATATTTATGACTCAATATTAGCTTTCCAAGGTTTTTATTTTATTTATAATATGGTATAAAACTTTTATCTGGCTGAAAATGGCTGAACATTTTTGTATCCATGCATAAGAACATACGATAAAAAAACGGGTACTCTCCAACTGTGAAGCGAAGTTCACAAATTCTGCAATTAACCGTCACTGGTCTCACTGCATTTACCACCACAAACGACTTCGCGTATGCCATCGCAACAGTCATAGAAGATTCGTCACAAAGTCAATACGGTCGTGTTGCTCCGCGCCACGCACGTGTACCACGCCCTCCGCGACAACTCGTGACAACCCACGCACGGCGGTTCCGTTTATGAACCCGCCCGGCACTCGATAAAGACCCGCAGACGCCACCGCACATACTGTAACACACCATCCAGCAGCAATGTCCCTTGGCGATGAAAAGTCCATAACGTCCTGCAATTTACATAAGCAACTGCGGTGCGTAAAGGCAACGACAATAATGAAGTGTCCGTTATAAATAATTCGGCCCCACGACTTCTTGAAATGACATTTTACTGTCACGATTTCACGACGGAGTCGTTAACTATAGGTTGGTAATGATGACAAAAGAGTAAATAGTAGAGAAACATTACCAACAGTACGTAGGATATTACTGCCATTGGGGCAAATATTTTACGCGTAGGAATAGCCATAAAGCAAGTTATCCACTTTCCTCAACCCAACACTGCAACTCATGCAATTCTTTCCTCACGTAAATATTTAACACATAGCCTCCTTTCCTTTACGGAAAGTAGAGATAAAGTCGAACCATTAAGCAATTCTCCAAGGGGTGGTGGAATCTCCAACCTGAGACCCGTTGAAGACATTGACCCACGACGATCCGGTTACTGACTGATTAGGGAATTCCACAGGCGGTGACACTCCACGCTCGGTTAGAAAACCGACGATGAAAGTCTCCAGTCCGCGACGCGCTACGCTGCACGGCGATTCCGCCCGTGGGACGCCGCCCCCGCGAAGGCGGCCGTTTATAAAGCGCGTGGCGGCGCTGACGCCCCGTGCGGCACTCTAATCACGTGTCCTCGCGGCAACGACGTCAGCTCGAGTCACGTCGTCGTCGCGGCCGCACGGCCGCGGCGCGACCAACGCCGCCCCCGCGCCGGGCGGTTTCTCCAGCGGCACGCGCGCGTGGGTGAGTGTATCGCCAGGCACCTCACGACCGCCCACGATACAATCACACGCCGCGCCTGCGCCTGCGTCGGCGGCACACTTGGGCGCAGCGGGGTCACCGGACTTCCGTAAACGCACATGGGAGTCTCATTCGCCAAGGGGCGTGACCCTTTCAACTACTGGAATGTCACGACATGTGGCCATATGTGTTCATTCGAATATCTTATTCAAGATTGAAATTGTGTGCGTGTGGACGGTTTCTCACTCTTCTCGATATAGTTTAACTTTGATCAATCGATACTCAATAACTCGGATTCCCCTAAATTTCGATATTTCATTTCTCTTTACATTACCAGAGCATGATGTGTTGATTAACTCGTATCTCAACGAGTCAAAAAATTCGACAATGTAATTTTCGCCCCCGTCCTCATCCGAGCTATTTTGGTTCCTCTGTATTTGAGAACTTCGTTCTTGCAATCGAAAGATCTACCCCTCTAAGAACAATGGTCTATGAACAATCCAACTAGGATGCATCAAAGTGAGGTTAGAATAAACAATTGGGAAGCGTTTGCGTGTCCTGGAAAGTAATTATCGTAACAATCAGCAGAGTAAACACATGTGATTTTAAAATTGAGGTCACTGAATTGCAGATTACTCCTTCGATCTAAATCTGACAATTTATCATGACGGGCAAAACCGGACAGACGGACAACAGACGCTGACCTATTATATGCCTTCCACGTACGAATTGCGGAGGCAAGTAATCGGCGAAGTAACAGAGAGCGGGAAGGAGATTCAGGAAAGACTTCACCAATGGCGTACGCAACAGCAAGAGGGCAAGGGTGGAGGAAAGGCGCCCTGGGAGATCGACAGGCAGCCGCGCGAGCCGCGGAGGCGTTTCGAAAGCCGAAGGGCTCCTGTCCCCGAAACGCGGAGGCAGCCTCACCGCGCCCGGGCGCCCCCTCCTCCGCCTCTTTAATTGCGGGCTCCGTATCCAGCGAATCGCACCGCCACCTTCGCCGTCCCAGCAGCAGCCGCCATCACCGCTACCGCTGCTGTTGCTGCTGCAGCCGCGAGAAACGGGCTGGCGCTGCGTTTAACGCGGGGGCGAAGGCGGTGTCGAAGGCAAAGGCTGTGGTGGTGGCGACGAAGGCGGCGGCGGCAAAGGTCACGGAAGAGGCGAAGGTGACGGCGAAGGCAGTGGTGAAGGTTTGGTTTGGTTTGTTTTTTTCGTGTTTCCGGGCGCGTCGACTGCTTTGGTCATTAGTCCCGTTGGTGTAGGGCGTGTTTTTTCTCGGGAGATGGCGATGATCTTCCCGCCGTTGGATGGCGAGATCCGGCGCCGACCTACCGTCGGCTAGTGGGGTTTCCCCCTAACCAGGACTTTCCCACCAGCGGGACACCGCCCCAGCCGGGACAAGCTCTAAGCTCCCGACCGATCTCCCGGAAATGTGGTAGTGTAGTGCATGTTAGTGTACTGGGTGTGTGTGTAAGGGGGAGGGGATAGGACAAGGAAGAGGACGGATAGATCGCGCGCAGTCCGTGGCCCGTTTGGTAGGGTACTGCTCCGGCATTCGCCTGGTGTTGATCGGAGAAACCACGGAAAAATACCGGCCGCTAGAAGTCTCCTTCAGACAGCGACTGAATTCGACCTAGCTGATAAGCTAGTGTCGAAAATCCTGCCGCGTGGGGAGTGGGAACCTAGGACCTCCCGGTCAGAAGCGCTGCAGTGACATCACTGAGCTACCGCTCCGGTGGCAGTGAAGGCAGAGGCGAAGGTGAAGGCGAAGGTGACGGCGGACGCGAAGGCGAAAGACCGGGACAAGGGGAAGGGCAGTGGCAGCTGCGGGGACATGGACACGTCGAAGGTGGGACCTGGTCCGACGAGGGCGGACGGCGCGAGGCGGGAGGGGATGGTGAGAGGCGGGGGGCGGGATTAGGGGGAGGGGGGCCGGCCTGCGCCGGAAACATTCGCGGCGCGCCACACGCCCGGTTCGCGCACTTAATTAAATGGGGGGGGGCGCCGGAAGTGGGTAAGATGAGCCCCACGCAGCCACGCCCTCCACGATTGAATTCGCGCACCTACATTCCGCTCGTTCTGCGATCGCCCTTCTTTGCTCTCAGAGGCACGAGAACGGGCTCTTCGGGAATACGGGAATGCTCTCAGAGACACGAACGCTTGTGAACATTCATTTCTCAACGATACCAAAGACTCAATTGATTACCAACTATAAAACGTGAAATGAATTATTTCCAATTCTACACGTGCATACAGTGATTTTATAGGGCAGAACGCATCGGAAAGCCATTCCGGAAAGCCTTTTTTTAAATATTATAATTACTTGTTTTGCTGGACTGCAACAACAAAATTTAGAAGGGACATCCAGAGGCAAATGTTTACAGTCTTAAGAACACTCAAGCGGACCAACACCCAAATCGGGAGTCCGCAACGGGAGACGTTCATCAAATGAAAAAGCACGCCCGACAGACAAGGGCGCCCATTCCGACGGTTTGTAAGAGGGCATTTCACACCTGCTGCATTAATAAAACGAATTCTGGTAAAAATTTCCCTTTTGTAATTACAGGGAGAAGGACTTCGCAAACCCTAGAAAATACCCAGCACAATAATGAGAACTATACAAGTGTCCCTGCTAACGATCAAAACAAAATATATATTTTATTTTATTATTGTTGAATCTATGCTTGACGTGATTCTGAAATCATGTATTTTCAGTTATAAGGAAAAATTTGAGAGAATATGAAATAAATAGTGTATCAATTAATGACATAACGGATTTTGTGTCTCACGAGAAAATAACATTTGAAAGGAATATCGAAAAAATGGGGTTTTATGAATAAGTTTCAAAAAAATAAGCCGAACTAATTTTATTCAATACATGTACATTGTCAACAATTATTTTTCGCTTCGAACCACATATGATTTAGCCAGTACATGACATCAAATTACTTTCGGATTTCCACGCGATCGTAGAGCTACAAAAGCTTAAGAGACGGCAACAATGTTGCCGTGCGTAAATAGCGGAGGCGGCAACTCAGCGAACTAAACTCCTAACAAGAACATCGAGACTTCTACCTCGAGGAAAGATGTTCGCGCCCTGCAAACACCATAACGCAGCTGAAACACAAGCGGCGAGTTACACAAGAGCGGGAGGGTTTATACGTCCTTGCGACTCATTTATTTGCCGTGTTTAACAAAACGAGACTCGCTCACACACACATGCTCGTGAACCAGTTAACAGCGTTCGCAAAAAGGTTGAAGGGGATTGTCGGTGCGTTTCTCACGGGCCGTTGAGAGGGGAGACGGCAAGGCAGGGGATTATGAAGAGAAAACAAGCAAAAGCGCCGGATACACGCCGGCTAAGTGCAGGTGCCACTGAGGAAGAGCGGGGAAGGTCGAGAGTCGAGCCAGTGCCTCTCGAAAACGCTACAAGCGGAGCGACGGCTAAGAGGCACGAAGTCGGACACTTGACAGCTGTTACCAGTGGCCAAGCACCTTTAGAATTTTCAGAATCCTAAGATTTAGCGTTAATTGTTTTCAGAGAATTCGAGCGATCGTTCGTAGTGGCACACTGATAGTTTATGTTTATTTGAGAACAGCTCTACGTAAACTTAATGAACGCAAGCTGAGTGAAGATCCCTATCACAATTTCCAGAAGTACAAAGAATGGGGGGAGGATACCTTTGAGGTTTTGACCAGTTGGAAAATACTCTAATAGGCCGTGACTGGGGGAGTTAATTTAAACCGAGGAAAGTAAGTTTGTTGGGAGGATGTTGAAAATGTCTAGAATATTACGCAATTTATCACAAATATGTTAACACTAAAAAAAATTGGATTGTGTCCACCGAATTAACTTATATACTGTAATTTGACAATTAGTAGAATTCCAACACTAAGAAAGAAATTGATTTTCACAACTAATGAGGATTCTTCAAATTTACTTACATAGAAAATATTAATTTCAATAGAAAATTGCCAAATACTACATGCCATGTTTTAGCTTCAAATTACGAAAAAAAGAGGCCACTTTTTAAGAAATAGGTTCTATAGAGCCAGTCATTCGTAGCAGTTTTACTTCTAAAGTTCATTCTAAGAATACCAATTCAAGTTGTTCTTACTGCCTTAAGAAAAAAAAACGGATGAAGCACATTTACTAAGATGTCAGCCAAGAGAGACTTTATACAAAATTACAAAAAAATAAAGCAAAATTATTATCATTATCTGAAAATATACACGCTCTAAGAGCAGCGCGTTTATACTTCCAAACCGGATTCGTGCCGAGTTGTAATTTATGTAAACGAAACAAAACACCTTGTTCCGTTGTTCACAAAAAATATTCGATGCTGACGGACAATCAGGGTGAGCTCCCGGAACCGCATTCTTCTAAGGAACAAGCTTCCATAACATCTGCCCGGAGGCTCGAGTACTGGAATATCACGCAACATGCAGCACAAGATGGCCGCCCATACTACATCCTTCAACTGAATGTAATTCCGTCTTCTGCACGCGCAATCAAGTCGGTAATCGCCGTCAACGTTCCTTGCCATGGTGAATGTGCATTCATAAGTAGTCTAAAATGAGGAATCTCTAGTCTCTATTTCCTTTATTACAGTGTGTCGGTTCGTGTAATCCACTAAATTTTTCATTCAAAACAATCGTGCAAGAAGATTACGCTTTTCCTTTAGTTTCTCCAGTCAACCCAGTTAATCTTCGGAAAACGAAAACGTGCCCAATGAACGAGTTTTGAACGAAACGTGAAACCGTGAACGAGAAAGGAAGATCATCGAGTCAGCTACGCAGTGTTAAGTTGAAAATCATGAAAATTTTTTTTCCTTGAAGAAGGAGTATGCGAAGACAATTCTGATGAATACGCTAAATTATGCAAAAATACCTTATTTTTGAGTTTATTTTTTAATTGTCAAAAATTGGGAAGAACTGATTGTTTTCCAATTTACCCATTTCGTATTTTAAAATATTACCACCTAGTACTACAACCTAGTACTGGTTGAATGGATGACGATAGGAAACTTCTTGAAAATACATAAGGGATAATAGACAAAATGTGTAACTTACTTGCATTTGTTTTATTACACGGTAGTCAGTTTTTTCTTATGAGTTCTTGTCAAAAACGCTCGGTTCCACTAGTATTCGTAATTCAACTTGTTTTGATTTAGAATAGAGATTTTGAAATCATATGTCAATCAATCGTAAGAAATCGTAAACAATACACTTCGCCCTATAGTAGGTTACAAACCATTGTAATTCTTTTTTTATTCAATGATTAGTAATTTCGGGCGCGTCAACTGTCAAGCCATTAGTCCCGTAAGTGAAGTGCGTGTTTTTTTATCGCGGGAGGTGGGGTTGATCTTCCCCGCTGGATGGCGACATCCGGCTTGCGGGGTTTCCCCAACCAGGTATCTCCCAGCAGCGGGGAAAGGTACCAAATGGTTGTTGACTCTCTAAGCTCCCGACGGGTCTCCCGGCAGGCCTGGTAGTAAAGTGCACTTAAGTGTAAGTAAGGGGTGACGATAGAACAAGCAAGAGGGAGGACAGACGGCGCGAGGTCCGTGGCCCGTTCGTTAGGGTGCTGCTCCCGCATTTGCCTGATCAGAGTAACCATGGAATACTATTGATCAGAGCAGCCGGCCACTAGAATTCTTCTCCAGACCGCGCCTGAATTCGACCCAGTCGTCTAGCTAGTGTCGAAAATCTTGTCTCCATCAGTCCTAGGATTTCCCGTTCAGAGGCACTGGACTAACATTAATTGATGCCCTGATCCACATAAACCAGTCTGTAACGTTAAGTAAATAAAACATTTTTTTTTTTCGGTTAAAGAAGACCGGGAAAATGATGTATTTATTTCACGCCAGAAAACAGACCGGCGTTGGGATCGCAGGCCACTGGACGTTTCCGTACCCCGCGTTTGAAAGACAGCGCCCCATTCGCGAAATAGGCCATCGATGTTCCTGCGTCTGAACAATGGCTTGCATGTTTCCATTTCCCACCGATGCACTTTCTATTACATTCTCTGGGTGCGGCGAGCGGGCCGTGGGCCAGGCGGCGCTGACCCGAGTGGGCGAGCGGGCCGGAGGGCGGGAGGACGGGCGGGCGCGCCGGGTCTGAGCGTAGACTCCCACGGTAGCGCGCCCTCTGGCGGGAGGTAGAGAGAGAGAATGGGTTGATAGCGGATGTTCAACTGAGTCTGCTTCAGTTGGAGGAGGCTGTTTGTGTGACGTAGGAGGAGGAGACGCCGAACACACAAATTCGTCTGGAGAGTGAGAGAGAAGGTAGATACTGCACGATCGGGATGTAAGAGAAAGCAATAAATTAATACAAATTCACGAGTATGTAGCCGGTTTTCCAGTGCACAATACAACATAGCCTGGCTGCCAGACGCTAGAAAATTACGTTACGAATTGAATTAGCTTTCCTTTCCGACATATTTCACGCGCGACATGACGCAAATTTATAATTAACTTTATGTGTTGGAGTGGGAGTCAATGAGATCATTTTTCGGCCGCAAAACCAAGTAGAAAATTATAGTTTGTTTTAAACATATTCGATAGACACAAGTTTTTAATGAAGAACTAAGGCTATTTTGTAAATCTGATGTGCTGAGTTTGCCTTTCCTATGATTTCTTCTGATCAATTCCAGGCAGATGCTGGAGCATCACTTCAAACAACGGATCAAATGATTGATTGATTCTTTTATATTTTCAGCATCAACTATGGTACAGTAACTATGCTGCAGTAGTTAGTGTTGTAACAGTTAGACCAAGTTATACTCCGGGAGGTGGCGGTGTTTCTCCCTCGCTGGAAAGAGAGATCCGGCGCTGAACTACACGTCAGATTGCGGGTTTTTCCCTCTACAGGAATCTCCACCGACGATGCATCGCTCCATCGAGGACAAGTTTAAAGATCACGGTTGGTCTGTGTATGTTACTCTGTATAAGTGTGTGTGTGTGAGTGGGTGGGTGGGTGGGTGGGTGAGTGGGTAGGTGGGCGCGGCGTGCGTGTGTGGATGTGCGTGCAAGAGAAGCAGACGGCACAAAGATGAAGAAGGTATAATCGCTCGCGGTCCATAACCCGTTTATTGTGCTACTGCTCTGACATTCGTCTCGGTTATTGATCGAAGGCATGGAAAACTGCAATCAGAGCAGCCAATCGGTAAAATTTTCCCCCAAATAGTGACTGAATTCGAACTAGCTTGGAACTAGTGTAGCTAGCCAGTGTCAACAATTTTCCCGCCGTCGGAACAAAGGGGAACTCAACTGAGCAAGCCTAGGACCAAAGAGAACTGAACTCAGCAAGCAATCTTTGGAGAACTGGTACGGGAATTAAAACAATGAACCACAGTGACTGCTTATCAACCTAAATATAGATCACGCATTTTTATTGCTACACAAAATGGCTACGCCATGGTAAAATCATATAGTTCATGAAGAATGTGAACCATGGACGGCAACTAAGCATCTGGGGAATTGATTTGTGTCATCAAGCGAGGAGGAGGGAATGAGGCGGTGGGTGTGGAAGAAGGAAAAGTGCCGGGCAGCGCCCGCCTCCGCCAGAGGTCGCCCGCGATCGCAGATCACCTCCAGATAACAGAAGAAGAACGCTACTCATCGTGAGCGAGGGCGCGAGGGGCAGAGGTCGACTGCCGCACGGAACACGCGCTCGCGAATTAATAAAAGAATCAAAACCCTACCGTGTGAAGGGAGAGATAGACGTTAGAGGGAAGCTCGAAACATAAAAAAATTTCCCCATGGAAGTTGGGAGCAACAACGATAAGAAAAGTGAAGAGGTAACAACTGAGTATCATAGAAATTCGCTTAAGAAAAAATAAAATAAATCAATATCAAGAGAAAAACTTATAAAATTTGTGGCAAAAGGTTAATAATTAAAAATTTAAAAACAAAAATAAAAAAAATTAAAGTGAAATGTTTTTATAGTTGTGCTCTACTTAACAAAGCACATAAATTAAACCTAACGAAAAAAAAACAAGAAGGAAATAAAAATCCAACTCTAAAATCATGAAGGATTTTTAGCTGGATCAAACCGTAGTATATCTAAATTTATAAGAAAAACCAATAATTATTTGAATTTATGTGATCAGCTAAGCTAATCATTTGGAATATCCAAAGCTAGGTTGGTCAATTAAAAATATGATTGATGAATCGCAGCGGACACTCACCAAAGTCGTCAAAAGGACATTCATCATCCCATAATATGATTTGTAATGACAGGATTGAGAAAATGATTTGTGGCTTGTAAAGAAATATTCGTGTTTCTTATGTGATGTTGACACATCACATTCTCCTGCTAATTATGCAAATGGGTAAATGTGTAGTTTTATAGTACACGGAATAAATACCTCTCAAACAAAAATAACACTGGTTACCACAGAGGCAATCTGTTGCGTAGTGACAGAACAGATTCGCCAGCTGATTCTTACGAGGAGAAAACTTTCGCTCTAATCATTTAAAGAATAGATGGAAAAATAAAATTTTGAAGTTAAATTATGTCTGTTACTCTTTTTCCTCCGGTGTTTTGTATTAGGAGAGCAGTATTCAGCATTTCTAGTGTATTCTCTCTGCAACACTAAAAAGCTCATTTCGTGAATAAACTATTAGGAAAGTAATCTTGCCTTTATAGCTCACGTCACATTTGTGTCAGCTATACAAAATTACACTTTCTGAATTGTATGTGGTAATTTTTCTCGAAACGGAATACTTAGTTAAATGAAGGACGCGATTATGTACACCCAGGCGAATGAATGAATGAATGAATAATGGACGCATGACTGAAAGAACATGATGATCATGACGAGGGAGAAATTCAGTGAAGCTGCGATGGACAACGGGAGAGACCGCCACCCCGAGAAATTCCGCTACCCCACAAGGGGGAACGACAGGTATTTGGAAGGTGTGGTTGGTGGACTGGACCATCATAACCATCTCTTCCCAAAGAGGGCGCGGTGTCCTTCGAGCAGCGCACGCGGCCAACGACTCGTTCAGCCGCACATCCCGTCCATCGCCGCCGTCTCCACTCATCACCCCCGCCCGCGCCATCCGCGGACGCCGCCCCGCGTGAGTTATGAAGGCTGGCCCCCCGCGCCGCGGCCTTTGACCCCGCGAGGGGGCAGCACCTGCTGCGCCCGCAGCCGCGCACGCGCACGAGCGCTTGAGGAAAAGGCTCACCCCCGAACGCGGAGGTGCCCCGCCCCCTCGGCCTCGCTGACGGCCGCTGTCGCTCAGGCGCTCGCCACACGCCTCAACTTTCTCAGCCGACGCTCGCTGCGCGTCGACTCAACGATCTCCTCATCAGGGGAATAAAATTTAACATTTTCGACAAGGAGAGCTAGAAATGTTAATAATAATAATAATAATAATAATAATAATAATAATAATAATAATAAGCTGATCTGGATAGCCGAGATTGCTAAGGCAGTAGTGCCATGAGTGTCCATTGCAGTGGTCCGTTCACCCTTCATCATCATCATCTCATGCTTCACCCCACATACATCATCTCATACATACCCCAGGGCTAACAACTCTGTGGTGAAAACTGGATTCGGCATAAAAGTGCTGATCCCCCCCCTAAGGGCAGGTGCACTTGCCCCCGAGACAATATGACGGGGCGTCGGTGGGTACTAGTGCCGCGCTCGCATGGTCCAAGGATGGCCAATTAAAAATAAAATTAAAAATTCAAAACACATAAAAGCAGTCGTCTCCGCCGAGGACACCGCAGGGTCGAGTTCAGCGAATCATGGTTATATTTGTGATTGTCCCTTCACCCCTCATGAAATCATCATGCCATCGCGTCACAATTCGTAATTCAAGGCGTAACGATCTTGTCTTACCAAAGGATGTAATCAACGGAGTCTCGGAAGAGAACGAGTAGCATGGACTGAATAGTCGATCCGCAAATAATAATAATAATAATAATAATAATAATAATAATAATAATAAACGAGTGATAATCAAATGATATGAAAAACTACATAAACTGAGTTAAGTCAGAGTCAGCTTTCCACAGTCTCTGCAGCAACACGGACCGGGTTCGAGTACCGACGGTGGTCGCACCTGGTTACGTAGCAAAGTCGAATTCACCGCTTTCCACAAGTGAATTCTAGCGCCCGGCCACGGAGACTTCGCAGCCGAGAACGACGTCTGAAGCCGCAGCGCAACCGCGAGCGGCCGGCTGTCCTGCACACGCCTCCCCCGTGATTAAACTTTGTGTACTTTTCGGCGGCCGCGCTCGCACTATTTGAGCCGACCATAATACTCCTAATAAAGGGTGATGGGCCGTACTCAATGCGCTACTCATCAGGGTAAGGCCCTCGAGCAGGGCAATCAAGAGCGTTTCAAGTCGCGCCGCAACGCCGCGCCACCGTCGCCACCTCCGCCCAGTCGCTCCCGCAAGCGTCGTTGCCGTTGCCAACCGCGACCGCCAACACGTTAATAACCGCACTCAACCGCCCGAAGCCTTCACGTTGGCCGTCACTGTTGTCTTCATTATCATCATCACTATTGTTGTCGGGATGGCTAACCTGTGAGTGTTACTGTCCAAATTCTTGTAATCGCAAAGCTTTGTTGAGTGTGCGGGTTGACAATTAAGTCCTAAAGCTTACTGTTTAATTTTGCTACTGACCCATTACATCTTTAGAATAAAACGCCTATAGAATAATTTTATCCCCGGGTTCCATTTTCTTAAAATGTTGTTTTATCATCACAACATGAGTACAAAATACTAAATTGTTATTGTGGTAGTCATCTATTATCCCACTGTTCTCCCATTGGATTCAGGCTTATGATTTCTTCATCGGCATCTCTTCCTTCTTCTTTACCTACTCTCATGGCATCATTTCACGAATTCTCCCGATGCCGCCAACGTTACAAACTTGGCCAACTGTGCGACCGGCAACCTCCCAAACTTGTACCAACGCTCCGAGTTCGCCAACTCCACCCGATTTTTCGCGTCACCCTCACCTCCACAGCCATCCCATCGTCTCCGCCTCCGCGAGTAGGTTGCGATTCGACCGCATCCGATGTTAATTCTGCGGTTGCGCTCAGCGGTCGCGCTGCTTCTTTTTGCGCGCGGCCAAACCGGCTGCCCGCGCCGTACGGGCCCCCAGACGCGCCTACGCCCCGGACCCGCCCTCCCGCCGGAAGCACACGCAGCCGCTCACGGAGCCATGTGATGAGCGGTCGGAAGGGCACGGGCGAATACGATATGGAGATGCTTCAAAATGTAAGTAGTTTTCGCGCCATTTTGAGTGAAATCGTGAGAAAAAGAATTTTTTTAAAAAGGGAACTTTTTTTCACAATTTCACCAAGGACGCTTTTTTCTTTTTCTTCTTTCTTTCTTTCTTTCTTTTTCTTTTCTTTTTTAAATATGACGTAGATCCTATTTTCATTCAAACCTTTGGAATTTCGAAAGTTATATTTCACGATTTTCGATACAATACTAGAAGTTAATTATTAAAGATAGAAGTTTTTTTCGTAATGCAATACATTCCTCAATTCCTCTTTATCTCAATTCATATAAATCTTTTCAAAATTGCATCCATTTTAAATTTTACTTATCATTTAGTTAGAAGCTATAAAATTAATTTACGGTGTATGGATGCCTCCAAGATAATTTCAACTGAATGGCTTGGGGAAATACCAAAGCAATAAAACTAACAAAAGCGCGAATTATACTTCAGTAGCAAATTCCATGTGAACTAATGCGGTTCACAATACCTTGAAAAATACAAATACGTTTACAGTACGTTTTGAAAATAATTATTTTCTTTTTAAGTTCGCGAAGTGGCTATTTTTTTCACAGTCGAGATTGATGTTTTTTGGCGAGACCGAGGAGACCAGAGTACGAGAAAAACAACCACTTCGCTCACGATTATGAACATTTTCGACAACTGTATTATCATGAATTTTTGAAAAAATGTTTGTAATTTTAAATTGATATTTTATATCTCTCGGAATAGCAGTGTATTATACAGCGCCATTAATGCAGAAGCGTTACTAAGGGATACGTCTGTTTGTTGAATTGTATTTCCATACGTGAAATATTTCTTTCACGGTCACAATAGTTGTCTTGGCAACTTTCTTGCTACTTCAGATAAAAATATGTCATTTTTAAATCACACAAGAATTTGGTTATGGCTTAGAAGACAACATAGCTTCCTCTATCTCCGCAAGCCTTTCACATTATATTACAAGTATTACATACGATCATTCCTTCCCTAAATCGATCTCGAATCTGCATTCCTAGAAACCAAGGCATTGAATCGCTATACGCCTCTATTACGAGGTCACATTGGTTCCCGAGAACCTTATAATTAATGTATAAGTTAGAAGCAACGTAATAACTTCAGTTTAAATCATTCTTCGAAACGTTTCTCGAAAAATTCATAGCGTCACAGTTTTCCATGTAAAGCCACTCCTTCAAACTGGCTGGTATGTCAAATGTTCTCTCTGAAAGTTCATTCACTTGAACCGAAATCACTGAAACTTGTCGCTGTCAGTGTGAACCACTATAATAATCACAACCTTTCACGATGACAGGCAGCACACTTATCTTTTCTCATGAGACTTCCACCTGAACATTAATTATAATGCAACCTAAGTGGAAGTCGATGGCTTCCGTAATGGGCTGTTCAGTTCACTTTCAATCGACGTCTATATAATTGCTGGTGCTGTCACCTCTCCATTATCTTCCTTACTTTTTAATTCTTGCGTTCTTTAATATATTTATTCAGATCTAAAATTTGTAACATACCTTTTATACCCATTACCAGATTATAATAGTCATACATTTATATTACAAAAATAGTATTTTGATTTTCATATGAGCAATTTTAAAACAATAGGTGAGGCGTTAATTTTCATAACATTTTTGATTCTTGAAGGTAACGCGGAAGAAACATATTGGTTCTACTTTCAACTGAAATATACAGGCCAAAAATGAATAATTAATAAACGACTCGTGAGAAAAGAGAAGGCAGAGAAAACTCCGGGTCACGTATTGATGATAAATTATGAAGGAAGCAAGGAAGGGAAAGCGAAGAGATGTACGAGACTTGTCGCGAAGCTACTCCGCTAACAATCCCACCTCTTCCACAAACCTGAATTTTTACTCTGGAACCAACGCCAACCACCTGCTTCGTCTACCGCGCCCTGGGGGCGTTCCACTTCCATTTCCTTTACGACGCTCATATCACATACCGCCCGTTCCGACGCGGGTTCCAGGACGCACCGAAAGAGTATCGACCACCCCACAGCCGGAGATTAGGAGCGTCGCAGTCGTTTTTTCTCTCACCCGAGGGCAGCATTCTCCACTACCACCTCCTCCTCCGGCAGCTCATTTGAATCCTCATACACACACGCGCGCGCGGTGCGTTACGACAGCCATAAACAACGGAGCGGCGGCGCGCGTCGAGTGATTGCGGGAGGCGCTCACCACATCGGCCCCAGCCCGCGAGCATAAATCACCGCCTCCCCGCTCACCCGCTCTGCGGCCGCCTTCTCTCCTCCCGCGTGTTCAACAAGCGAAGGGAGTACGAAGGTCGGCATACTCGCAGAGGTGCAAGGTGGAGTCACTGTTTCTACGATGCATCAGATACTACACTGACTTCATGATACTCACACAAGATATATGTATGATGCTTTCAGTATTGTAACTGTACGTTTTCTAAAACAATTACGTGAATTTTAGTCGCGGTCTATTGTATTCTTGAACAGGAAAACACATAATTTAAGCTTCAAACTACTTCTGACAAGTGAGTTGAAGGTCTTAATTTGGATCGTTTGGTTTCGGCCCGATTCCCAATCAAAGATAAAACAAGGACTGAGAAGCTTTGATTTTCTTTCTAATGCAGACCATATGTCCGGCTATATACAATTTCATTACGCGGTTCTCTTCTATTATTCAAAACTTCCAATTCAGAGGTAGACGAAGTAAATGCTGAACCAGAAGTGGGAGATAACATCTAAATAGATGATTGTGGCGCACATGAAACCAAAGGAATATCCGAGAGATGATAATACGGAGTAACAATGGCAAGTTCATAAAATTAATAACAATAGAGAAATGTATCAGTAAAGGTAATAGTAAACTGTAAATAAAAAAATGGATATAGCAGACCAAAAAATTTAAAAAAAAATATGGTAGAGTGATGAGCGGTGAAAACGTTTTCACTTCATACCAACTGTGCAGAGGCACCCGCAATGGCGTCCACAACAATGACAGCCTAGCTAACTAAATTAAAGACAAAATCTCTCATAAACAATATCATAAACGCAGTCCCTCATGGTGCAAGGCAGAAGGCACTATTGAGAAAATGTTTCATAGCAGCATTAATTACATTCAGTAGCAGCAATAGCCAGGTTAACTGACTGACAATGTGACTGCACCGAAAATATATTTATGAATGTCATATGCGTTATAGGTCTAAGCCAAAACTCTAGTTCAACTGCTGCGCTGTTTTGAGATTCGTGATAACATTTGCAATGGGGTGACGGAAAAAATTGTAAATTTCATCATAAGGAGACCAATGCTATGGTAGACATTTATGGGAGCCTATAGCTCTCAAAAATCTGCGTATATAACAATTTTACTCCTACATGCGAAGGAGATGACAACGAATGGTTCAAAGGGACTCAAATGCAAGTGGCAGAGTGAAGAAACTAACACCGAAGCAGCAATGACGGTATTAACGGTTCTGCATCTCTTAACGACGACGTCGCCAACAACTCTCGACACCTGTCGCCTGCCTCGTCTTGCCGTAAGACAACAATGGCGCCGCAAGTATGCGGGCGGCCTTCACCCAAAAGACCTGGGATGGTTTCTCAGCGGCACCGCCGCCATCATCGTCGCCTCCTGGGCTTTGTCGATGCCGCCGTGTTGCCCCTTCTCTTTCTCGCCGTCGCTACCGCTGCCACCGCCTCTGCCTCGCGTCGCCACAGACGTCGCATCTATGCCATCACCATCTCCGCCCCCTACATGACCATTGTCGGCCCCCCCTCGCTTCCCGCCTTACCCACGACCGCCGATCCCCCCCCCCCCACGCTTTCCCCCGCAGTCCCCGTTCACCGCTGCTCCTCGCAGCCGCCGGTCGCAGCGAAGCGTCTTAAAATGTGTGTCAATAGGTTCCAAAAGCACCCGACGGACGCAGCGCGGAGAGGAGACGCTGCAATTTGGATCAAGCGCTGGGTGCAACCGGTGGAGGCGACTTGACGACCGAACGAGTGTCTTCGACTTCGGCGACCGAATTAGAGAAATAATTGATGAGACCATGGGCAGGAAATGACAGAACGGTCAACAAAAAACCTTGTGTGAGAGGATGACGAAATGTGGCAGGTTTGGGCTCCCCACAACTCGGAAGAATGTTGATCCAGACGATCGTGATTTGGGGGAAGCAATTAGAAGTAATTTCTAAGACTATAATGAAGGAAAGTATTTGATTAACTCTCAACTCAAAAGAAGAGTAAACAACCTAGTCCGATGGCAAGCGAAACTAAACTTAATTTATGAAGATAAGGAATTTATTATTCCGGAAATTACGTCAAGGCTTTGAACTTTCATTATGTAAAGACATCTTAAGTTCATTTTCTGGCGATACACACGGTCCAACACATTTATGAATTCATTGAATACGAAATAAAAATAAACTCAACATACTTGTTAACGAATTATTTCAGAACTGTTAACTCTTTATTTCAGATCTAAAAAATCTATAAAAACAAGATAAAGAAATGACAATGAATAATTTTAATGCTTTTTCTAGTATTAAAAATACACAATTAGTGTATTTAGGCACACAATATGTCTTAATTTCCCAAATACTGCAACACACCGGAGGGTACATCAAGACGCCCTTTGTGTTAATAAGTGGGAATGCCCGCGTCCAAGCACATGACAGCCTTCGCCACACAATCCACGACTTCATCGATCTCGTAATTCTGAACTAAACTTCTTAACAAAACTGCCGATCGTCTTCCCCTATCGCAGAATTAATGCAAATTACATGAAGACTGACATTAGCGGCCGCACATCGCAAATAACACTTTGCAAAACGCATTCTCTTCGCCGTGCGGGACGCTCCACCGAAAGATTACCTCCATCCAGCGCTCGTCCGCGCTCTATCATCTCCGCAGATATCGTGGGATCTCCCGAGATAGCAGCGGTGTAATTTCCGAGTTTGCAAAGACGAAGGCGCGCGTTCTCGAATTAGCGGCGTCTCGGCGAGCGACGCGTGTATTCGCAGCAGGCAGGGAGGCTGTAATCTGGTGAACGGGAGCGCGCCCGACCCAAATTGAATTAATTAGCCAATTACACCACCTGCAGAGCGCGGCGCGGAGCGTCAAAAACGAGCGAAGAGCCGCTTCGTCGCGACAAAAAACCAGTATTAGCCGGCGCGGGGAAACGCTCCGCGACCGACGACGCCGGGAAAAAGAACTGCGGTGAGGACGCGTCCCGCCCGGGCGGGGTACTTAGGCGACCATCCGGATTAGAGGTGTGGGAGAAAAGTGATTCGATACTTCCTTATTACAAGAGAATGTCTGGCACTCAGATTTTTTTTATATATACTATTTGGCTTCCCTTATGAGCGCTTTTTTTACTTCTTACTTTCACTAGAATTAACTTGCATGATTATTTACAATCTAAAGGAACATGATCACAGTAATATGGAAATTGAATTGTCATATTTAGCATGTCAAAGGAAATACGGATGAAGAATCGCTATATATTAAAAATATAGGTCTCAATATATTACACTTACATCTTAATATTTATTCAATTAAGTCAAGTTTTTCTTCAAATCTTAAAAACGTATTTTAAACCACCGTATTTACATATTATTTATAATTTCTTCCATCAATTTAAACCATTATTACTCCACACTTACGCTGGTTAGAATCCACAACACGACAAATACAAGACTTACGTTGAACAAAGTAAGCTGACAATTTTTAGCAAATGTAAACGTTGTTCTCAATAACGTCCACACACACATGCGCACAGACATAAACACGCGCGCACACACATACAAACACACGCTTCATGCACAAGTGTCGAGATTAGAGGCACCGTGGAAGCGCTGCTGGTGTGGCGCCTCGACACTGGGCGTCGCCTTTCGGGGCGCGCACACTACCCGATTCGCGGGGTGCCCTTCGCTCGCCCATGTACGGAGGCTCGCACGTTACATCCTTTTTACGCACGCCGATATTTCAAAATTAACGAGACGCTATTTTATGGAGATGAATAGACGAGCGTTATTTACGACTGCAAAAATTAAGGCACCCGTTGATTCTACCCGCGAGGATCAGCCGCAGGACGGGAGAGAGAGACAGAGAGAGAAAAAAAGCTGCGAGCGCAGACTACACGTTTACGGCCCCGGCGCGTAATCCCGCCTCTCTCCAGCACGCGCCGATGCCAACGCGCGCGCCGGTGCTGTGAAGGAGATCGCTGTTCCTAATGGTGGATGTGACAGTGACGAATATGATGCCCCCCAGCAGCACGGCGACAGTGGTCGACGGTGCCCCCGGCATCGCAAGAAACAAGTTTCAAGACTTACTTGTCCAATGTATTACGGTTACCGTGGCACCCGATGAGAAAGAGCACACGCCCTTTATTAGCGGGCGTCTCTTCCTCTATCATTCACCGACGTCCGATTTATCGTCTTTTCAACGCGCCTTGCGACACGCGGCGATTCTGCTCCGGGATCGAGTGTTTGTCGGAGTCTGCGCTTATTGTGTGCAGCCATTCACTCCCGCGACGCGACGTTCCTTCTCGGCCGCGCGATGAATTGGTCAGGGGCGAGTGGAGGAGCGAGGCGCGGCGTGCAAGGGCGGTGAGCGGCATGCAGGGAGAGGCGGGCTGCGGACGGCGGGCAGGGGCGGCGGGCAGCGGGCAGCGGGCAGCGGCGGCGGGCGGTGGGCAGGGGCGGCGGGCAGGGGCGGCGGGCAGGGGCGGCGGGCAGGGGCGGCGGGCGGCGGCAGTGGGCGGCGGGCGGCGGGCGGCGGGCGGCGGCGGCGGGCGCGGGCGGCGGGCGGCGGGCGGCGGTGGCGGGCGGCGGGCGGCGGGCGGCGGGCGGCGGGCGGCGGGCGGCGGGCGGCGGGCGGCGGGCGGCGGGTGGCGGGTGGCGGGTGGCGGGCGAGGAAGGGGCGAGCCCGCGGGTGCCGCTCGCCGAACGCGATCCAGCGCCCAACGGCGGAGGACGGCGCGGCGAATTTCGTCACACCTCGTTATATCTGCGCCGGTCGACGGCTGGCCGGTCGCCTGTGAGGACCGCGGGCGGCGAAAAAAGCGGCGATTGGGTAGGGTGGGGAGGAGAGGAGACTGGCGGCCCATGGTATAGCTCTCCTTCCAACGCTAGAACCGGGTTCAAATCCCGCGCACTCCACGTGACCTGACGTGGGCAAACTGAGTTCGCGGCAGGTTTTTTGTGGGTTCTCCTGTTTTTCCAGTCCCTCATTGCACCATTTCATCATTATCATTTATTGCATATTGCCACATTCACCCAATCATTATCCGTAATATTCAGTGATATGGCAGCAATGCTTAAGCACGAGCAAGGAACAATAGAAACGCGAGGGAGAAGTTAACGAACAAAATGTGGAAAAAGATTATACAGTGAGTTGGGAGAGTGTACTGCGGGAGAAAAGGATGAAAATGTTCGGTCTGAAAGAGAGTGGAAAATAGTATGCGCTAGGGAATGTTGCAACACAACGAAACTAGTATGATCGTATTTTTGTTTTCGATATTAGTAATACAGGTAAACGAAATATAAATACAAATACGTTTATCCTAATAAGAAGAATTATTTTGTGAAGGAAGGGAAAAAAAAGAAAAGCGAAAATAAATGAGTGAATGAAAGGTGAATGAATTAAAGAATTAAAATGAAAAATTCAAAAAATGATAAAAAAAAATAATAAAGGAAATGAAAAGGTTAGATACAGATGTGAGGAAGGAAGGATATAAAAGCAAAGGGGAGTGGAAAGATGAACTGAGAATAAGAATGTAAAAAACGACATATTAAAGGTTTAACTGAGAGTAATAGACTGAAGTCATCGAGAGACTTACGAGCGGTGACCAAGAAGAGCTCACATGCGACTGAATGTGCGGGGGAGTATTTGAGTAAGTTGAAGTGACTCTTTGTGGGTTAACAGGCGGGTGGATGGCAGTATGTAGAACGCGAACCAAAGGCATTGTGACGGGAGCCACGGGGCGAATGCAAAGATAAAACGAACAAGAAATCCGAAAGCACAGACGAGTGGTACGCAGTAACAGGCGTGAACCGACTGTATAATCCCATTCAACAAAGGAAGTACATTGAAGGGAATGTCAAGGAGAATAAAGCGATCGGCGGAGGAAGCTGTAGCGACCGGAGCGCTGTCTGACGGAGGCAGCGGCATTGCAGGGCGCCCACTGGCGGAGCAGATCCCGGGAGAAAGCGCCCGCAAGTCGAGCCCCCGCTGTTTCTTAGGCTTATCGGCCATCAAGACCCTGCTCCCAAGATGGCTCGCGGCGCCCCGCTGGGTGATTTGCGACGTTCTCACAAATTATATGGTGTTTGATGGCCAAAAGAACGGAATGCAGAAAAACCGTGATTAAAGGAGCTGCAGATCGTGCATCACCAGCTCAAGTACTCACTTCACATCACTCACGGACGGTAAAATGATTACGAAGTAGTTTCATGAACATTACACAATGTAGCAAAAATTTCTTAGCCATTACGATGGATAGTTACGATAATGTTGCACTCTTCTCAAAAGTCTTTCCTATATAACTATGAAAACAAGAAGCCATTGATGAAAATGTCACAAATTCGTGAACACACGTTTGCAATATTTGGTGCGTTACACGTACCTCTTCATTTTTTTTACGAATTCCCATTTTTTTGTGTACTCAACCTCAATGACAGAATTCATCTGTCACACTTTACCCTTTTGTTTAAATAAAACAATGCTAAAAATTCCGACAATTCTCAGAGGGAGGTAAAGCGACTCGTCAACCCATTATTCACCCCCTAACAAAACCACATCCATCTCGCAGAAACGCGTAGAAGAATTCGCGGCAGCCGCGCAACGCGCCAAACTGCGCATCACCCGGCCGGCCGGCCGGCGCCCGGGCGACGCCGGCGCGGGAACGGCGGCGGCGGCGGCGCCGAAGGAATTCGGCGGGTGAGCGGCCGCCGCCGACCCCGTTGCAGCCGGCGGCGGCGGCTCACAGGCGCCACCGACCGCCCCCGCCGACCGCTCACTCTCCCACGTCACCTTATGATCGCAGCTCGAACCTCCTTTGTAGTTGCGACGAATTATACGATTATCTTGTTCCACCATAGACCCTGCGGAACGCCCAAAGCTTTTCTACATGTTTCAATTTTTTTCATTTAGCAACCATTTGTTACCAGGGATACACTCTTTTAACGATACTATTATATGGATATCTGAGGACCATTCAGCCGGTACAAAGCCTACTCACTTACATTTCCAGGTTTTTGATTATTAGCATCCATCCCACAGTGTTTCTCGATCTCATCAAATCTGTGAAAATGTGAGTTCATAATAAGATCTCGGTAACGTGAGGTGACGTGATCGTTAAAATTCTTCGATGATGACCCACTCGCTCACTCAAGTACATAAAGATCGGGCGACGATATTTATGTACTTAGCACCGTCGAAGAAAACTATCAACCTAAGTGTCCTACAAAATGCTCTGTGGAAAGCAAATAAACGTCACGGTTGCACAAAATATGTAAATGAATTGGAACATCGTAGTCGTTAATATGTTTCAGCCTTTGATATCTGACAGAATCCGGTAGGGAGTAGAAATAAAGGCTGAGACCATTGAGGATACACGACTCTCTCTCTCTCTCTCTCTGCCTTCTACACGCCTCTCTCTCTCTCTCTGAAGAGGAAAGTCTTGTTGCTTACGATTCGCCCAAACAAAGCACCACCAAATTATAAAAACCAACAAAGTCTATCAAAAGAATATCATTTCGATAAAAATACGTTGGATTATCATTGTTGACCAAGGATGGTTACTGATCTTTTCCTCAATAAAACCACACCAGTTCATCGATTCGCTCTGATACAATCTTCCTCTCACTATGTTTTTCTTTAAAATATGCTTCTTTTATTTGGCACAGTTTTCTCCTCATCGATTCCATAACGTTGTTCTGTTATTATATTATCTTCAAACATAATTTGATAACATTGATCTGATTACAATTTACAAAACTATTTTCAATTTAAATTTATCTCCAGCGTTTGTTACTCTAACAACTTTTCTTTGACATGGGACTTGTATCCTTCAAATCCGTCAGCATAGTTTCAAAATTCTCCATCGTTTTTTTCTTACCTTCAATAGCACCTTAATGTGGCCCGCATTACTGTATGCTCTTATGCAACTTGATTTGTCCTACTGAACCCGTTCTCCCCCACTCATTACTAGCTACCTCGTACATAAGCATACATCATTCATTGAAGCCCCAAACACGTGTAGTGGTTGAATGACACGCGATGATCGTCGATAACCTCCTCGATCGAAGTTACCTTCGAAAACCGCGCGCACTCGAAAAAAAGAGTACAAATTGCACTGGCGACATGGGCGCAGGGAAATTCGATAATTAGTGCGAAATCGACCGATCCGAAGGGGCCAACGGCATTCCACTCACAGGTGGCGCCGTCCATTCTGAATTCTTGGCCACCGGGCGACCGCCACGGACGGCGGGTGGCAGCTTTCTATGGCGGCGCGTGCTTGCGTAAGAGGGTAATGCGCGTGACAGGGGGCCGTGACGTATACACGTGCCGCGTCTTGACTGATTAATTGATTGTTAGTGATTCCGGGCGCGTCAACTGCTAAGGTCATTAGTCCCGTAGGTGTAGTGCATGTTTTTCCTCGGAGGCGGTGGTCTTTCGCCGCTGGATGGTAAGATCCGGTGCCGGTCTACCGTCGGTTGTCGGGGTTTCCCTCAACCAGGTATTTCCCACCAGCAAGGCGCCGCCCCAGCCGGAACAAGCTCGAAGCTCCCGACCGGTCTCCTGGCGCGAGTATAATCGTAGTGCAATTTAGTGTACAACATTAGTTCGTGGACAAGGAAGAGGAAGGAAAGATCGCGCACGGTCCGTGGCCCGTTTGTTAGGGTACTGCCCCGGCATTCGCCCGGTGTTGATCAGAGAAACCACGGAAAAAATACCGACCAGAGCAGCCGGACGCTAGAATTCTCCTCCAGACAGGGACATACATAATGTAACATGTTAAGTATATGTTAGACAGCCTGTTTAATAAATTGCAATCACATAATACAGAAGTTCCCAATGACCTTGGAAAAAATTTTGAGTTCTTACAAAAATTTCACACAATAGTGTCGTGTCAGTTTTTTGTTGTTATTATTGAAGTTGAAATTTACAGTACAGAAAGCATGTGTCTGTTTTTTTTTATGTTCATACTGAATCAAGAGAGTATGTTTTAATGTCTGTTAATACGATGATGACAATATGACGCTGACTGAACACTGCTCTTTTTAATTTCAAAATGAAAAAACATCATTTGTACGTGTCATTTGTTTGTCGATATTATAGCAGGCGACGAATATGGTAGCATTTCCATTTCCACCGCAAACGGCGATTTTTACCGACTTTTTTTCAGTTCCCCTCCGAGTCGGAGTCGCACAGCAAGAGAAAGAGAACTCGAATCTCTGCCAAGAAAACCTTTCTGCAAAAGCGGGTTCGGCGACAAAAGTCGCCTGTTTTTCCACAAAATCAATCACACGGACTTCACATCCATTTGATAGATCAACAACACGTACAACGTATAACGGGCAGCTGCCAGTTCACTGTCGCCGACCGGCTGATTGAAAAAGCTCGGAATTTCTTTTCTATTTCGCCGCCCCTGAATGTGAACACGCTACAGATACGGCGAAGCAGCATTTTTTCCTACTCGAGTTCTGGCACGTACCCAAGATGAACACAAAGATTGGAAAAGTAATTATTAATTCCATTAATGAACAATGAAAGAGTATTTGGATCATAAATACGTATTGAAATAGACTTATCAATTTTTTTTCTGCAGAAAGTTGAAAATTAAAACAAAATTAAGACTGTTACTAAATTACCATGTCACTGAGCTCTGTGTTAAAGTAACTGATTTAACTATTAACGGCGGAGAAATGCCAACGATGTTTTTAAAAATTGAACGAAAATTGTGTGGAGAGTTATATTTGTTTCATTACATGAAGCTCCATAGTTAACACATCACCAAGAAGGCGGTGCTTTCCAATAAATTATTTACACACTTGTTAATTATTTACCTTCACCTTTTTCTCAATATAGAGACGTGTATAACACAAAAACCTACTTCACGCCACATCTGATCAAGGAGCTGGATTCAGAAAAATTCCCGGGGTCACGTTCTTCCTTTATCTTTCTTACCTCTTTCTCTTCCCTTGCCTTTCTGCCGGCGACTTACCGCACACACCGATCCCTTCAAGGAATCTATTGTACTCTGCCCAGAGCTTATCTTGAATTATTGCGCGTGTCTCCGTCAGCAAACCGTGTGTCAACAGCTACTCTAGGCGACTGTCCTAGGCGGCTGCCCTAGGCGACTGCCCTAGGCGACTGCCCTAGGCGACTGCCCTAGGCGGCTGCCCTAGGCGGCTGCCCTAGGTCCGCTATTTCGGTCAGGCCTCCTTTACGCTCAACGCAAGTCGTCAACTCTTGCCTGATGCAGAGTAGTTAATTCCCCAATCCATTAAGCTATCTGGGTCGGTCTTCTCCTCGGCGGTCTGCGCAAAACGGGGCGTTAATCCAAGCCGGCGCAAGATCGGATAACCAGCCCATTACCGCTGGCCCTATCACCGCCACTTCCACCGACCCCATCAACTTCTCGAGTTCTCTTCTCTTTGCCGGCGAGGGCGAGGAGGGTGCCGCGTAAACGGGTTCAAAGAGGCCGATGTCGGGTTCCCCGGCTACGTGAACTCTACTCGAGCAACGCGAGATGTCGCGCGGATGTCATGGATAGTAGAATCGTGTGAAGCAGAGCCGAAGAGTTTGGAGGAGGGAATAAGAAAGATGTAATGGGATAAGCAGTCAACGGAGTTGAGGTGCCAAAAAGAAAGGTATAGTTTAAATGAAAATAATGTCACTGAACAAGATTTACATAAATAGGAGATGAATGAGAGTACGCAAATCTCGAGTTGTGATTCTTCGTATATCTCGGGTTTAAGTGAAGTTGTATCCTTATGCAGAGGAGATGCAATGACACGGATCAGAACAAAAGTCCGCGTGTCGTTTAAAAGAAATATAAAAATTGGAGAACTGTTACTGGAAACAAAATTGAAGTATATGGTATATGATGGACAGGGAAAAAAGAAAGGCGTTAGTGTGGAAAGTGTGAAATGGCAAGCAGCGGGGAAGTGGATGAGGGAGTGTGGAAGTGAAGGTGGGAAAAGGGACCGAAGAAAGAGGAGCGGATAAGAAGACGTAGAAGAGACATTGCTGAGAGGGCAGCGGACACTAGATGCCGCAGAAGAGAGCGGCGGGGAACAGGGCAATGAGAAGATGTCCCGCCAGAAGAATGCAGTAGGCAGTCGCGTTCGGAAACCGCCAAAGCAGCGTATGAGATCCGAATTGTTGGGCGCTTACGAGCGCGGGTGGCGTCACGAACTTCGCGTCACGACACGACCACAAACGCCGGCAAGCGCGTTTGCCACCGCCTCGCCGCCTTTCCCTCAAAGACCCGTCCCACGGCGGGCGCAGGTCGGAATTGGGCATCATAACCAATTGAAATCATCCCCACTGAAAATACGGCTGATTCCACGAAATAACATCCACGCTTTACGACTCGTAACAAAAATATGCTTTGTTATTGAGATAGGAGACGCACGAGTTCAACGAAATTCAATCTGCTTCTCTTATTCGATTCGCAAATCGTAAATTCTCAGTGAGTGATGGGGGCATGAAAAGAAGAAATAAAATGAAGGTTGCGGTCCTGTTCAATGGAAACACTCCTTTCCTTGGAGGATAGCATCTGCCATCTTTCTGGCTGTGACAGTTACGATAAGAATCCAAAGGTCCGCGACCGTTCCTTACGGCCCCTTTTATTCTCCTGATGCTGCTAACGGGTTTGGTCCAATCTTTTGGCTGAGCTCCAATCTCCATTACTTTTATTTTCTTTTTATTAATGCCCTTCGTGTTGATGTGTTTTTATGTGCTGTTTCGTGACACTATTTCATTGCGGGCGAAAATTGAAATAGAAATATTGGCAATAAAGAGAACGCATAATACTTTTTATTTATGAAGAATGGTTTAAATAATTGGCTAAATCTACATGAATAATATGTTTGTAAAGCCACTACAGCATCACAATCTACGCTGAATTTTTACTTGTCTATATATACTTCTAAATATGCGATGTATCCTTGGCGACAAAAGATTGAATGTCTACTTAATTAATTTCATTTGTCCCCATTGCTCACTGACAATTTACGATTCTGAAATCGCTAATCATCTTAATAATAAATTTCGTGCTTTCTATTCCTGTTATTATTCTTAATCAAAGGACGGCCTATCATTGCAAGATCAAGAAAAAAGACAAAATAATTAATATGAATACAAAAGAAGTTACAAACTAATAACATAATGCTGATGTTTATATAAGAACAGCAGATTAATCTGCTAAACGGATGTGAATAGCATTTGGATTTTACGTGACAATGTATATATTACTCTCAAGGTGTATGACCAATAACTGCCATCTAAGATGTCTCTGTTCTGCACAAAAAACTGAGCGAAGCGAGATGTAAGTTTCCCAGTTCCAATGGCATGGTCATGAAAGGCGTAAATTCTTTTATAAGCAAGGAAGCCAAAGGGAAACAATGCTATACCCCACAGCATCTCCACCATTCATTATTTCTTAACAGTCCGGTTAAGCCCCGTACTATTATTTCCGTTACTTATAGTCGCCAATCAGGAATACGACACTCATAGAAAAAAGAAATTATATTACCTACAGGAGAAACATCTCGGAGCGTTGTGTATTCTAAAACCAAAATCACACAGTCTTCATAACATATTTATCAACGCATTTCCAAAGCAAAACCTAAGTTTGAGAGAAATCCCCCTTCAGCATCACCCAATGAAAGACATCCGCGCAGGCGGTGCGGAAATATTTACTAACACTTCGAACCCTCCTCGTACTCCCCCTATCCTTCGACCCTTTCCCTTTCAGTCACACTCGCCTGCGTCTCTCTTCCCTCGTGCCAAATCCCCCGTCCCCCCCAGCGAGTGAATCGTCTCGAGCTGCCAGCGACTGCCCTCCTCTCCGCTGTCGGGTCCCTTGATTAGTCGTCACTCGCCGCGAGGGAGCTTCGAGCGGTAGTTAGCGTACGCGGTGTCGACTCTTCGTCGGGTGCGAGGGTCGGGGGTGAAGACTGCGCCAAGTTTTAATTAGCTGGTAGCTGCCGAGAACTCTGGAGACTGGATATTGCAACTCAATTGCATGACATTTTCTTTAAGAGGAGCAGTCGGTATCTCAGATTTGGTTCTGCTGAATTGCTTGTGCAATGCAATGCAGATTGTACTTGTATGTGTTTCTCGTGTTGGCGCCTCCGTATTATAATTACAGACTGAATGTGTCAATAATTTGTTGTTAGTTGTTTGTTGCTCTGCACAAAGACGTGCACTAGAATAAAATTGGCAGAAATTTCAAAATCACGTAGTTTAACTATACTACATTAGTTAAAGGATAGATATTAGAATTTCGAGGAAGTATGCAATTAGCTTTCGTTAAAACATGTTAGTGTATTCGGAAGACACGTTTGAAAAGAAACTGGAAAGATTAGAATGAATATGTAAATGAGAAATTGGAAAAATGCAGCCTTCATGCATGCAACGTCAGGATAATTTTAAAGCCACACGATCAACACGTTTTTTGGAGTAACACACATTATCAAAACCGAGTATAAACCACAAATAATATATTGATAAGCAAACCGAAACCAAATGAGCTATCAAAACAGGATCTTACTATCTCTCGGAAAAAATTTCTGTAAAATACATCTTCTAATAAACATACGCAATATGTGTGACTTGGAAGCGGTGATAGAACTCATAATTAAAAATGAATCTTATTTAAAACATGAATGTGTTAATACTAACATTTGTATCCTCTCGTGTTTACAGACAAACACGGCCGGTCATTCATCAACCTCCGGACGAAAAAGCCCGCCACCGTTCTCAAACAGCCTCGTAGCGAACGGAGTTGCGTCGGTCAGCAGAGAGATGGCCCGCGCCTTCCGACGCATAATTAACCGCCCCCACCGCCGGATGAAATTACGCTTCGCGGTTACGCCGCCGATGCCCCGCCGACTTCCACGAAGAGGCGAAGGCGGCCGCGGAAAAGGAGGGAGAGAGGAGTAGGTGGAGGAGGAGGAAAAGCTGAGCAGACGGATTGCGGGGAGACGAGACGGGCTATAATGGCTCGCAGTTACTCCGACGCGTCTATCAAGGTCGTGGGAGAAGCCTCAGTACCTGGCAGCAGGTTGGAGATCGTGGATCGTGTTCCTTTTCTGAAAACTGTTACGAGAGGAATGGGCTACGCACGCTCTTGCAACAGCTATTCCGCAAATAAGACGAGTCCAATTCCTTTCCTCTCCAACATGCGGATCTTATCCGAACGTTCAGATCGAAAATATGATATTGTACAAGAACTAGGTTCGGAGACACATAGAGATACTTATCAATAAACATACAGATTAGTTTTACGCAAGAGGCGAGTGCGTCAAAATTTTAATTTTGGAGGACACTTTTTTCGTCATCGGTGATTGCTACAAAATCTTAACAAACGACGTGGCGAGCCCTGCGTGTGGCAGGTCGTGTATTCCTACGCCCCTTATTGACGCACCTGGCCTGAAAAATGTTTCCTCAGAAACGTGTATGTGAGCATCGAGGGGAGAGGTTGGCGGTGGCGCGCAATCTGGGTCAGCGTGCCGGTCGGCGGGCGCGTCCCGGGTTCGGCGCTCGCCGCCCGCCAGGGCGCATTCCTGCGGCGCCGTATTGCACAACCGGCCGCCGGCGGCGCGCGCCTCCGGGGCGCCGACCCGGGGCCTCCCCCACTCCACCTGCCAGCGGCGGTGGCGGCGGCGTTGGTGGTGGTGGCGGTGGCGGTGGCGGTGGCGGCGTTGGCGGCGGCGGCGGCGGTGGTGGTGGTGGTGGTGGTGGTGGTGGTGGTGGTGGGTGGAGGTGGTGGCGGTGGTGGTGGCGGCGGCGGCGTTGGTGGCGGCGGCAGTGGCGTAGGTGGAGGCGAAGACGGCGGCAGCGGCGGCGCGGACGAGGGCTTTGGCGGAGATTGAGGCAGTGGGTAAGGCCGTGGTGGCAGGGAAGGGGAAGGCGGCGGAGGAGGAGGTGGTACCGGCTGCTTTAAAACCTCGTGTGCCTGCACAGCTCCGCAGATCACTTTGGTTCGAGCGCCCGCGTAGAGAGAGATGGGATGTACCGTTCACTCAAATACCTTCAGATCGTTACTCAGAGTTTCTGCTCATTTGACAGAAGCGCGTTAAGACATATGTGAAAGCAGTATTGGATAGTGGAACTTCCAACTTCACCTCCTCTACGGTAGAGCAAGACCTCCTCCTTTATGGGAAACGGAAAGAGCGAGGGGACTAAAGGACTGGAGTGAGAGGAAGATCCTTAAGCAACTGATTTTGCAATAACGTAGGAAACTGAAAAGTTACAAGCATTTTGTACTTTTCGACCATTTCTAGGAAAATAGTTTCCCGTATCAAAACCAGAAGCAGTAGAGTATTTTCATGTAAACTGAAATTCTCTCGCGTCACTCCAAATTTTCTAAGATGCTAAAAACGTTAATTCTTTCTAAAATTAGGCGGTCGTCCACCTCTCCGATTGAAAGAAGACATTAATGAAATCGCAAATCCTTTTTCGCCGATACACTAATATATATAACAGTTGCAATTTTTCTCGTAGAAGTCACACTTGACGGGCTTTCCTTGTTTTGTAACATTTAAAGAAAACTCCGCTCACGTTTTTAAAGAAATCATCCAAACTCAACGATCTTTTTCAATGCAATAAAGCAACGCCACAAAGGAACCCACATTCATTTACGTCTGACTCCGGGAAAGAACGGCCACCGTTTAACTTTCAAAGCGCGCGGCCCCTCTCCTCTGCGAACGCTGGCTGGCGCTGACGCGGGCGCCGCCGCCCCGCCGCACAGTGGGCCAAGATCCCGAAAAGCTGGCCAATATTCGGATAAAAAGTATTTATTCGAAGAATTTTAAGTAAGCAGTTGAGTAGACTGGTTCCCAGAGTGTCTAATTCCACAGTTAGAAAAGGTTCGAGGCGTCACTTTGACGCTCTGCATTATTGGAAACTTGGACGTTTAGCGAACAGCTGTTACACGACACAAAGATCTTAAATCAGCCGTTACTTTGAACAGGAGTAAAAGTTTTCTGTTTAAACTTTTTTATGAAAATTGAAACACGTTTACAAGTTTTTCAATTGTTAATCCGCTATATTGCATCCGACATTTTTTTTTGCAATGTTAACATTGGAATCGGAATCAAAGCAAATTTATAAATCCCTGTTTACAAATTTTCATGAAAATTGGAATATTTTTAAACGTATTTAATTTTTAACCTACCATTTTGTTTTTTTGCTATTTTGACATTGGAATCGCAATCAGCGTGCCCCAAACCATTATATAGAATAGAATATTTATTTTGCTGCTTAGGAATACTTCCGGTGGTAGCGTTTTCTAGGAATTACTAAAAATACACAAAACAAACATCAAACAACATTAAAATATTTACATGTTACCAAATACAATTTTACAAAATCAATCTATTAACCATATTTACTTAGTCTAATTTTAAACTTTTTGACATTCTGAGGGAAAGTCTTGTTCCAATTTTGTATCGTTCTGTTTACAAATGAGAATTTACCTATATCTGTTCTCTGTTTTCTTTGCCGAATTTTGAAACCATGTTCCTTCCGCGCGACGTAAGTTGGTTTTGATAGTCTTTCCCGTACTTCACCCCACGGACGATCCCTCATATTGATTTGAATAATGCCCAAAGACGCATTTCTCTCTGCGTTTTTCCAAAGGTTCCACGATATAAATTCAGAATTTGAACATCCTCTCCTAACAAATTTTTGTACTTTCTCGAGAGATTTTATTTGCCCTAAACGATAAGGGTCCCAACATATGGAGTCATTATTATATATTAAAGGTTTCAGAAAATTTGGATTACGTTTCCACATTTTGGCCAGCTTTTCGAGAGCTCGCCCCAGCGTGCGCCGGGCGGGAGGTCGCGGGCGACGCCACCGCCGCCCCGCTCTCGTTTCTCACGCCCGCGGGCGCGGGCGTCCCGGTCGCCCGCGCCATCGCCCGCGCCCGCCCCGCCCCCCCTTTCACGCCGCTCGCCCGCACTGCGCGGTCCAGAGGGGGGGACGGCCGGCAGGAAATTGCCTGCTGGGAGGAGCTCAAAAACCCGCTCGATCACGGCGGCTGCGGCGTTACGGGGAGACAAGAATGGCAGTCTGGAGGACTACTTACATCAGGGAGTAGTTGGAGAGTGCAAATCAGGTCGACGGATTTAATTTACAGAAAAGTTCAAAAGACTGCAACGTGGACTAATCAAATAAATGTATTATTGGAGCTTATAGTATACATCGAATTTTGAGGTATCTGTAGAGGCGGTTAAAAGAAGTAATGCGACTATTTGAAGAGCGGGGTTAATTGTACCAAATTAGTATTGGGAAGATTCGCAGAATTAACGCTGTACATTTCGAAGAGTAGACGAGATTAATGTTACTTCTAAACAAGGTACAAGAACCAACATCGAGTCATATTTCTGAAGGGTGGACTTGACAAACTATTTTCTCCTGATCACTAATAGAGTAGAGAATGGAGTGATAAATGATTATTTTGTCTGATGTAGTGATCCAGTAAGAAGTCATGTTGTCTTTGACGAGCCATCGAGTCAAGGCAACTCCCGAAGAATGCGGCGATGGGTCAGTGTGTCGCGGGGAGGTACTGCGCGGACGCGACGCCCCGAAATGCTCAGTAGGGATACGACATCGACGGTGATGTTTTCAAAACATCGATGTTTCTAAAGAAGTATCTATGTTTTAAACATCTATGAATCGAAGCCAATGTTTTTAGAATATCGATGTTTTGGGGTCAATGTTTTTTGTTTTGTTTTTACATTTTTGATGTTTTGCTCGTGGATGAAAAATGCCTCAAATCATAATTTTGTAAAAGTTGAAATATGAACTAACATCTGTTGGAATCAATCACTGTCTATGTGTTGGAATCAAACGAACGAGGTTTGTTCTACCTTCATCGAGCCCACTACAATCCATCCTACCAGATGATCCAGATGCCCTGATATTTCCTTCGTTTTTCTTCGTATTTTGCATGTAAAGAGGCGTTTTTAAATTTGTTTTCAGTTAAATTTTAATAATAAATTAATATGCACGGCAACTGTCAAATTAAATTATTGCGCACGATTATAATGTTAGAGGTTACTAAACCAACTTTAAAACAGCGATGTTCTTTGTCGATTTATTATGAACATCGATATTTGGCAACATCAGCGTTGTGCTGTCGATGTTTCCCCAAGTAGCGCGGGGAGGGCCCGCGCGTCGCGGGCGATGGCAGGAGAAGACGCGATGGGGGCGGGGGGCGGAGAGCAAAGAAGGAAGCGGCGGGCGTTAATGTCCGAGCGATACCATCTCGAGGCCGGGCGGCCGGGAACGTCGGGTGCTATACGGAGGGAGAAAGCCCAGGCCCCCGTCGCGGGGCGCGAAAGGCCGGGGGGAGGGGGAGGGGGGATGGTGGCCGGCTGCGCGGCCGCGGGCGCCGTCTCAGCCACAACCTCCTCCTCCTCCGGTCTCCCCGTCCACCGCTTGCTCCTTGGGCGCGCGGCGGCGGCATCTGATAAGAGCGGGAGAAAACCGCGAACGGGTCACGAGGTCGCGAGGATTCGAGATCGAGAGTCGAGTCCCCCGCCCGCGTTTCTCGGTCCCACGGCTTGATCGACGACGGCCACGTCACTTCCCGATGCGGGCGGCCGCAACAGGCGAGTCCCAAAGAACAGGCACGTCGCGGGAGGTATACGGACGAGCTACTCCTTCAAGGGACCAGTTTGACAGGTTGGGAAACAAATGAACGTACTGCAGGGCGATGACAACGCAAGGGATAGTGACGAACACATCTACAAATTTGTTAACTGTAGACGAATGCCCTGCAAAACGAGAGCATGGACAAAAGCTGCAGTTATGTTGCCAACAGTAGTCACGCAGTTGCTGTCAAAGCTTCTTATATTAATCTTTCAATACCAGCTGCATACTAATACTATCAAATATTACAAGCACTCTGAGAAGCAGTATATTGAACACGTACGTTCTAAGAACAAATCGAGTTAAATCATTTAGAGTTCTTCAAATGCATATGTGTTTTCTAAAACGAAATAAAAGTACTCAACGGGCTATATTAGAGATTCACGCTCTTGTTTGTCAATGATATTACAAATAAAGGCGTTTTTGCAGCGTTTACACTTTTTTGGTACATCTTGTTTTCATCTTAGCTAGAAGGCTAAACACAGTACAGAGTAAAAACGAAATACTTCATTCACTTTTAGGAATAAAAATCCTATAATACATACCCCTCTTAAATGTGCTACAGTTCCGGAAACCTTAAACTTGTTTGCAAATTTATTTATAATTGAAAATGTATTTACTTTAGATTTGCGTCAGTATTAAGATTTGTGTTCTTAAGCATAAATTGATTTCAGAAGGGCACTCTCATTCCTTTAGGTAGAATGATTTGATTACTCCAAACTTTCCAATGTTAATTGAACTTTGGCGTATTCTGTGCCCGACAATAGAAGTACGAAATTACTGACCTGCCATACCCACCACAAATACAAGCTCGCGGCTTGTGGCCTCCTTTCGTACATCGTCTTCGACATTAATACGAAAGAACCGTTACGAAGTCATGGAAAGTCTTTGTAACGGGCGCTAAGAAAGTGAGACATTGAAGATTCGAGAGGCGACAAGGAAGTCCCAGCGAATGGGAAAACGTGGCAACACCAAAAAATATATCACTTCAATGGGTCAGTCTCATTCGTTATGTTTCATGCTAGAAGAGAGAGAAAAGTCATCATTCTTTAGTTATAAGTTTACAGACATTTCCTTAGGAAGATTCCATGCGCATGTATTTCGAACAATTTATTAGAAATATTCTGTAATATTCCTCTTTATATTTGTGTTTTCAGCTGAAAAATGTCATTAAATTTCGAATTTTCCTAGGTGTAGCTCAGTACAACAGACATCACTCTCATTCGATCCTAAAAGCAGCAACAGTAGGTCCCATAATTCTCCACTTTTGTCTGCAAGGCGAAAAAAACAGATGACAAAAATTCGTCTGCTCAGCGACTTAAAAGACACAATCTTCCTCTCCTCCGGCGAATGTGGCGAGGCCGCAGATGATCAATAATAGTTGGTGATGCATGTTGTGCAATGGGTGATGTGCAGAGGGTGATGGGCAATTGATGATGTGTAATGTTTGATGTGCAATGTATGACTTCTGTGCAATGATGAATGATGTGTAGAAGGTGATGTGCAATGGATGATCTGTAACTGGTGATGAGCAGTTGATCATGAGTAACGGTTGACGTGCAATGGGTGATGTGTAATTGGTGGTAATGGGCAGTGCATTATGAGCAGTGGATGATGAACAGTGGGGGACCAGTAGCGTAGCTCAGGCATCAACTGATGTCACTGCAGCGCCTCTCACCGGGAGATCCTAGGTTCGAGTCCCGACGGCGGCAGGATTTTCGACACTGGCTTTTCAACGAGGTCGAATTCAGTCGCTGTCTGGAGGAGAATTCTAGCGGCCGGCTGCTCTGATCGGTAGTTTTCCGTGGTTTCTCCGATCAACACCAGGCGAATGGCGGAGCAGTACCCTACCAATCGGGTCACGGACCGCGCGCGATCTGTCCTTCCTCTTCCTTGTCTTATCCTCTCGTCTTACACACACACTGACATTAACATGCACTACACTACCACATATTCCGGGAGACCGGTCGGGAGCTTAAAGCTTGCCCCGATGGTGGGAGAGTCATGGTTAGGGGTAAACCCCTCTAGCCGACGGTAGGTCGGCGCCGGATCTCGCCATCCAGCGAGTGCAGATCACTGCCATCTCCCGAGAAAAAACATGCACTACAATAACGGGAGTAATGACCGAAGCAGTTGACGCGCCCGGAAACACGAAAAAATCACTCAATCAATGAACAGTGGGTGATTTGCAGTGGATGATAAACAGTCGATGATGGGCGGCGGGGGCGGGCCACGAGTGGTGGGCCGCGAGCGGCGGCGGGCGAGCCGGACGAAGGCGGGCGTGCGAGAGGCAATCTGGCGCGCGCACAATGGCAGCGGCGGGGCGAGCAAACGGCCAATAATCTCGGGGTTAAGGATTACAAAGGCGCGCGGATTACTCAGCCCCGGGCGCCGCGGAGCCTCCAATCAGGCGCCCAGGGCCGAAACGCTCGCCGCACGGCGTGGCGGGGCGGAGACCTTGACACAAAGCCGCGGAGCCCGGCCAGGTAGCCAGCACGCCGAACTGCAGCAACACTAGTAATTCATTTTTGTTTTAATGTATTTCTGCTTTGCCCGAAGGCTCTCAGCATCCGAGTACGATTCAGCGAGGGTACAATGAATTATGTTAGTATTGTTTAAGAATAATTATTGACATGAATACATTGGAGAAATGATGTTCGAAGCTTCATCGGATTCATGATGATCAGGGAAGCTCGAAGAACTGTCGCGGTAGTTTCCGCTTTAGTCTATTGTGGTGATGATTTTGTTTTACGATTTTGAAATGTACGGCTAAGGGGAACTTGTAATTCTCATTTTGCTTACTTTGGCATGGGTTGGAAATTGTGAAGTTATAGCGGTCAGATACGCAGTATTTTGTAGGATAGTTGAATTCAGTAGCATGCTATTAAGATAACAATTTCATGAGAATGTTTACGGATATTCTGGTGTGCTTAATTTTTCTCTAGTTTCCTAATTTGATGTCACTATTCTACAATTAAAATACAATGATAACAATAAAAAAATATCTAGAACATTGTATAAAATACTCACATGACATGCTAATCGGTGTCGGAATGTCAATTCGTAACCTGTTTCCAAAAGTTCCGTAGCATCCTGTCTCAACTGCAGGACTCGTCACAAAATTTTACAAGTAAAACTCGGGAATGGAGTACTTCAAGTTGTTCTTACGAGACATGTTTCGCTGAAGATTGACATACATCAATCGAAAATATTTATTATAATGTTCGTTATTTATACATTACATTAAAGTATACACCCGTGTACATTTATAATAATATATGTACTTGTTTCCGCACAGTAAATGTCATTTTTAGTCCCGGTATTTTCTTATACTAAGTGGATCTACAAGAAGGGACCGCTCCCTTGACTTCACGTCTAAAAGACCCAGTGCTCATTGAGGGTGACTCGTCGAAATCACAACCCCTATTTGATCTCGGGTGCTCTTCTCGGTACGCGAACAAAGACCGCTGAGCGGCGCAGCGGAGGGACCGGGTTCGCGCCCCGCTGCGCCGCTCGCTGAGGGGGGCAGCGCGAGGGGCCCTCGTGACGAACCTCCGCAGGCTAATTGAGGGTAATTAACGAGCGGCCTCGCGCCGACTCGCCTCATTAGCACGGCGGTAT
Organism: Teleogryllus oceanicus; assembly: GCA_964035755.1. Classification (NCBI taxonomy): domain Eukaryota; kingdom Metazoa; phylum Arthropoda; class Insecta; order Orthoptera; family Gryllidae; genus Teleogryllus; species Teleogryllus oceanicus. The sequence goes on along the minus strand of CAXIVR010000005.1, from coordinate 130,872,699 downwards.
CGCGCTCCCCCATCGAAGGCCGACTTCTGCCCCGCCCACATCATCCTCTTACCCTCCCGTCCTCACCCATCCCCTGACCCGGCTGCTCAAGGGGACGGGGCGTGGAACACTTCCTCGCGCCGTTGCCGCCCCCTTCCCCCTCCCCGAGTCACATTCCTTGATCTGTATCTGCGCCGCAGTAGTTTAGGCAATAGCTGAACTGCATGCTGTGTTTAAAGCTTATTAACCTTCCACACGATGTCACTCCAAAAGACCAACAGCGAATCTGGTTTGACGTATGAAATCCTGAAACTGGTCTAACAAACTCCATCAACATTTATGTCGTTCTGCATGCATGTGACTGATTATATGAGCGAAGGATTGTAACTTGTTTGCAATAAGCACAAACGAGATTGAAAATAGCCAACACCCTGCATACAAATGAATTAGTTACGGTGAACACACGAAACCCAAGTAACTGCTCGAGGTATTACGTTCGGAAAACATCCGGAACAGCGGAGCACGAGAATCGAACCGAGCGAAAGTAAAGCATCAGCTACATCTGCAGCGAAGTCAATTACTATAAAAGAGAGCGCGAATCGCGTAGCGGAGATACGAAACAAGACGAATTGGAGGGCGGCCATTAGAGCAAATAAACCTGGAGAAGTTGGCGTTTAGCGGCGAGCGGCCTCGTTTAACCTCGATCGATTCAATTTATCCCCCGGCCACTAAGTAGATTCCGATTAGCGCGGCCGGGCGGCCACTCGCGGCCAGCCATTGGTCCTTGGGCGCGCGGCAGGGGGCGGCTCCGTTCCATTCACGTGCCGGCTCACGCGGCGTGGGCACGGGCACGCCGAGACACGCGCGAGGGCAGCACGAGAAACATCCAAACCAGTGGCGCTTCCTGTGGGTGTGCAAGTCGTGTGTCAACGTCCAAGGAAATAAAAAATCATTTTCCCTTTAAATGTATTTATATTTTTTATTTATTCGGTCTTCCGTGCGATCGGCGTCATAGTTTGGCACCAGCGCGTCCATGCAACGTAGGCAGTGCGCAAGCGCAGCTCAGGCCGTTGGCGAATGCCTCCAACGTCTCCAGGACGGATCGGGAGACGGCAGCGCATGCGCGCGACGTCCCCCCACTCAAGGACAAAGCGTGCCAAGGCGTTGGTGATACAACAGTCCGTTATCGTGATATTCTCCATTGTGCGTGGCTGTCTTTAACAATACTCATGAAATTAGTGTTATATTGTGATAAGGATAGTGAAAAAGTTGAACAATAGTTATAAATAATTGCTTTCCTTCTCTTTCGTATGAAGAAAAGAAAAAAGTAATTGGATAATGAACGATCGTGTCGTAACTTAATAATTTCAGAATTAAATTTTTTAAATGAGAACCGAAGAATGGGAGAAACATCTCGCATGTCTTTTTAAATACTTTAAAGTGGTTATTCCAACGAACGAACGTCATGAAGACGGGCAGGAGAATGCATGCACGGAAGGAACGGACAAAACGAAAAACAGCAAAATGCAATGCAGAGAAAAAGAGCTAAAATAAGCCGGAAAGCGAAAATATGCTGAACGTGTGTATTCTAGGGAGTGGTACGTATATGATTGTAAAACAGAATAATATATTCAATAACAGTGAGAAGTCTTACTGCAGTTTATTTTACCAATGGATAAAAGAGGCAATACGAGAATACAATTTTTCTCAGAAGAGAAATATATTTTAAAGACAATTTTCGACAAAACCAGTTATATATTTCATTGCAACAGAAAACTTCGATAATACCGTAACATACGCCATTATCTCAAGCAATCGTCAATTAAACGCCAGTTGTTCATTAAAACGTTGTAACAATCGTTAACACCTACATTCAAGGGGCGATCGCCGCGGGGGCAGCGGAAGGCGCGGGCCGCGGGCGCCCCTGCACGCGGCGGCCCGGGGCGCCTTTGATAGGCGTGCGCGCCCGACAATGCGCGGAGAAAGCGCCGCCCCGGCGACGTCCCACCGCCCGCTGACCATGCTCCTGCCCGCCGGCATCGTTTGATGCCCGTCCACACCACCAGCATCACTTACATTTGCTGACTTCCCCACTGCACTTTGACATCTGCTTCAGACGTCCCACACCACTAGAAACACGCCAACATCACTTTCAATCCGCTGACTTCATTCACAGTTCACTGACATCAACTTCTGCCTTCCGACGCCACTAGTAACACGCCGACATCACTTGTAATCCGTTGACTTCACCCATTTACACTGACATGGCACCTGTCTGCTGACATCTGGTGCTGCCGACGCCACCAGCTCTTCCCACCGGATTCCTGCTTCCTGCTGACGACTCCATTAACAAGCCTGAATACTTGAATCCCGCTGACTTTACCTACAACTGACATTTTCTTCTGCCTGCTGGCATCCTTTGATGCTTGCCACTGTCTGCGGACATGTTTTGTCGCCTCATCACCATCTCTCAATGTCCGTGGACTTGTTCTGTCACCCTCCGATATAAGTTTTTGCCTGCCATCATCAGTTTCAACACGCCACCTAACAATAACCCCACTCGTCAGCACACCTTCTCCTTGTGGAGATCACCACCTGCCATCATCCGCCTCCCATGACGATCTCCCGCAACGCGGTACACTGTGGAGTTCATCCTCCGCCTGCTTTAGTCCTCTGACTACCAACACCCGGGGCCCGGCCAGATCACCGGTCGCTCACCGCCCTCGTAAAGACCATTGCTCTCACCCTGACGCTGACATCTAGCACACACGTTACCTGAACGACCTGTCTACCTACTGTCAACAGCCTCGCCGCCCACAAACCAACCACCGCGACTTCCTGTCGCTCCAATCGACCGGCCATCTGGTCAATCTGCAGAAGCGAGTCGGTAGATCGCCGTGGATCTACAGCTGCTTTCCCAACCTGTCTTACGCTTATAGCGTCTCTCCTCTTTTACATGAAAGCTGACTTCCAAATCTTCCTTGCATCTCTGTCCTATTCTGTGTGCAGCTCAAATTTTCATTGATATTCAAAAAACCTAATCGACTCTGCAATTCTCAATACATTGAATCTGCAATATTTTACCCACAAACTATCTTTACCGTAGTGTTGTAATATCTTTCAGTCGCTTCACTTAAGAGTTAACTTTTCTGAGAGAAATCTGTACTCTTCAGTTCGTGATGTATCACTCCCCTCCACCATTTATCCTTACTTGGAGTACTCCTTTCGATAACTTTTGAGCTTCTTAACCGCTCTTCACGGAAACCACGTCCTAGCTTGTCATCCTTGACACGTAGAAAGGGTTAACTTGGCTCATCAAATAATTCTACATCGCGTCGATCTTCGGATTGCTGTACACCTCCACACGTACAATACAACGAAGACCCTCGACGTACTTGTCGCTAACACCTGCCGACTTTGCACGTCCACTACGTTGTCATTCGCCTTTTGGCACAAAGCCTCCTTAACCGACGTGTTTCGCTCATCGCCGCCCATTGTGCCCATTCTCAACCCGCCCACAAGGCCCCCGCCACGCCGCAGCGGTCCGTCATGAATAAGCTATCCGTCGGCGAGGCTGCCCATTCCTCTGCGGCCTGCGGCGATGGAAGGGTGAGCAGTGAATACGTTCGCAAACGACGCGGGCCTGGGCGCTTAACGAACGCACACTGCGAATAATTGCGCGCGCGGATTCTGTTGGAGGAACATGTGTTCGGGAAATAAGCGCGCGCAGGGCGGGGCGGGGCGGCGGTGGGGCGGGAGATGAGAATCACAAAGTCACAGGACGAAGAGGCGAGACGGGACGGGTGGATGCACTGCAAAAAAATGCGGGGTGATGAATGGCGAGATGTTGAGAGGTGGGGTGATGGGAAGCGCTATAATGAGAGGTGGGTGGTGAGAGGCGGGTTGGTGAGAGCGGGATTGTGAGAGGCGGGGTTGAGAGAGGCGAGGTGATGAGAGGCGGTGGTGAGGGCAGGGTGGTGAGAGGCGGTGGTGGGCAGGTGGGAGGCGGGGTGGTGAGAGGCGGGGTGGTGAGAGGCGGGGTGGTGAGAGGCGGGTGGTGAGAGGCGGGTGGTGAGAGGCGGGTGTGAGAGGCGGGTGGTGAGAGGCGGGGTGAGAGGCGGGTGATGAGAGGCGGGTGGAGAGGCGGTGAGAGAGAGAGAGGGGTGAAGGCGGAAGATGGAAGATGAGGCAGGAGATGAAAGGCGAGTGAGCTAAGATGCATGCAGGTAACAGGCGGGGTGACGGATGTCAGGGCGCGGAGTTGTGTGGCAGAAGGGCAGGGGGAGGAAGCAGGAGGGAGGGAGGTGCTGACACGACAGGTCGCTGGTTTCGATTCTCGAACTCGTTACTCGCCGCGGTCGTCGGGGCGGGCCAAGTTAAATGGAGCTTATTATTTGCGCTTTCAATAGAACGGGTCCCGCGAATGTACACCCGTATAAATGTTGGCGCGGGGCTCACAAGAGCAGCCGCGGCAACTGGTTCACTGGAGCGTTGCGCGCGGCACGCGAGGGGGTTCGGAATCCACTCGAAGGCGCCCAAGCGTAATAGTGGCGAGGAGCAACATAACAATGACCACGGTGGTTCACTCGTTAGCGAAATATCTCCGCCAACAAGCAAAGTACTGACATCATTTCGTGTAAAGAAATTACGTGTTGCACTGGCTGTACTGCAGTGTGATTATCGCAATGACTTCTCTTCACGAAAAGGCCAGGTCTGTATTCAAACGATGCGGTCAATTGAGAGTCACACTCACGATAACATATTTCTTCATTCAAATGCTTTCGGAACACTTAAAGACTCAAGGTTCAACAAACGAGGTCACGGACGTTCAAGGGGGATTACACGAACCTAACACCTCGCTCTGTAATTTCAAGAGGGAGAAAATCGCCGTAACAACCACACTCGCGACGTATGGGCGTCGTGGCTGTACCACCTGCAGGCCAACTACGCAGAATCACTCCGCCAAGAAACCAAAGTGTAATTCCGGTGATCCCAATTCCTCCTCCTCGGTGAGAGTGCACTCCAGCTGGTTTCTCTACGGAGCGTGATAAGGGAAGAGGACGATGAAGAGCATCGCCGTCGTGACAGGAAGCAGAGAAAATGCGGCACCGGATGTGTCCGCCACAAACCCACATTTCACTGCTACCTCCATCGCTGCCGCTACTGCCGCTGTTGTGGCTGTGGCTGCTGAAGCTTCAAAGCGACCGCCGCCGCGCCGAGTCGGGTGCAGCCTCTGACTGGCACGGCACGGTCCTGCCCGGCGCCAAGGCAGGCACGCACAGCTGAAGCGCCGGTGAAGGTTCGTGTGAATGAGAGTTCCTGGTACGGAGGTGATGGTGACAGTGGAGGTGACGGTGGCTATAAGGACGTCCACAAATGCGGACTAACCAGGAAAACGTTGATTTTCACTGCAGAGCTAAATTACAGGGGAGACGTGGCAGTGACTTCACAACAAATGAAACGTCGAAAGGAGCGATTAACAATTCATTATGTAAATATTTAAATACATCGAGAAAGAACTAAACTATCTCCGAGTGGAATAAAACACACCGCAAAGAGTGTAACAAACATCATATTATTTTTAGTTCACAATTCACAATCGTGTTTGAAAGTTTTATAGTTTTAACCATATTTTTATCACAACTTTGCAAATCGGACTTTTGTTCTTCATTTTTTTTCAATGCCCGAATCAGATATTTCTGTTAACAATGCCCCATTGCCGACAAAACTCCATCTAGGCATAATACAAATTCCTGATACTTACTGTGGTTTCATGAAAAATGAGATTCAATTAAAGCCAATTTTTTAAAATTTCCACTGCCTCTGTGTGTTTACTCTAGAGACTTTTCAAAACTTCAAAATAGTGGAATAAATTTCAAAACAGGTTTTAAAAAAGGCACGAACTTTCAGCAATTACTTAGAAAAATTGCAATCGAAACTAAACATTTGGCGTCAATTTCAGTCACTTTCGCAGGACCAGCCCATAATATATATCGGCGGAGACGGTGATAGTGCTGGATGTAGTGATAGCGGCAATGGCGGCGGCAGCATAACGAACGGAGTTCCCACGTAATTCCGACAGCACTCGGCGTCCGCGTGCTCCTTTATGGCGACAATAAACGCTTGGGATTAGAGGGCGCGGGGAGGGGGAGTGAGTGGAACTGAGAGCCTCGGCCGTGACTTTCCGGGGATCCTCGTTCTTTCGGCGGGGCCTGAGGCCAAGGTGGAAGCTCTCTCGAGGCAAGTAATCCGAGCGATAATCGCTCTCGACGTGCGCAATTACGACGTGATAAAGATATGGAGTCTGAGCAGAAATGATTCACGGTTGTAACCTCATTTTCACCGGAGACCACCTGCTTTCGACGTACTAACCTCTATATTTGTCAACGTGTTACAGGAAACATGTCATATGTTGAAGTAATTAGGAACTGAGAAAATGTTTGGACGTTAGAGACGAGAAGGAATTATATGACATGCAATGTAAATCTAACGGTAGACCACTTTTACATAATATAACTAAAAATTGACTATCGAGTTCTTTATTGTCTTTTCTTCTTTCAGCTTTGTGTATATATTAGATTTTCGTATTTTTAAGCTACAGAAAGTTTTCTACATTGCAACTTTCCTAACAATAAATTCCTGGAAGAAATGAAAGCAGTCACGTTTGCTTTATTGATCGAGCTTCGAAACTAGTATCGAAGAGGAAGGGACCAGGAAATCAGATAAATCAGAAGGAACGTATCTGCATTCGGTTAAATCATCAAGACGCAAACTAAAGTGTAGAAGAGTGGGGGAGAGACGTTACAATGTCTTAAGAACGTATCCGCATGCGCAGGATGTTGAGTTTTCCCAATGCAGCAATGAAGTCGTGGGCTTACGACCAGTCACGACTTCGCTCTGGAATGAGCGCGCGATATGGCGTGGGAGGCTGGATGGCCAATCTTTCGATTCACTTTTCGCGTTATTCAAACTAAACGCGTCTTTCTACCAAGAAAAAACCTATTACCTACGTGGGGAGGAACGAGATGATTCGCTCTAAAGGCCAACTGGTTGCCAATCACAACTCCTATACAGACTAGCACACGTGACTATAGCCCGATATCTTAAAAACACTACGCATGGCCAAGCAATAGAGTCCTCTAATAACTTACTGATCATAAGTAATGAAAATTAGTATGATAATGAAATGAGTATTTAAACTAGCTGAACCCTAACGACATCACATAAACTGAAGAAATGTAGATAAGTTACAACCGAAAAATACTACATAACCACAATGCGGAAAATGAAAAAAGCCAAATATATTGTTTTATTTTATTTTACAACAAAAGTGGTGAAATGAAGGAGGTTTACAAATTTTGGAACAATAAAATCACTACTCTTTGTGAATAGAGAGTTAAGCTGAACCCTAACGACATCACATAAACTGAAGAAATTTTTATGAGTTAATGGTTTGATTTAAATGTAAGTTCTGAAAGGTTGTCTCTTGTTGACATATAACAGGGCCTAAGCACATTTTGATTTTATGAACTACATTGGGGCGATTAGGATATACTGACATCCATCATTTTGGAAGTGTTCATTATAAACTTTGATAAATAATAAAAAAAATTATTATATTGTACATTTTTTAGTGTATATAAGGTACTATACATTATTTTTAAATAAATACATAATTCAAAAAATACATATTTAAATCACTTTTGCTCAATAAAAGAAGGAAACAACCAAAAACTCTAAACTTTTGGGAGGAGGGCATGCCCCCCTGGATCCGCCACTGCCTCCTGCATGTGACCTCCGTCTGCACCTGATGAGATAACTCCTCCGATTGTCCAGGCAACGCCGACAGCCCCGACGCTGACGAGTCAGTCGGACGCACCTGCGGCGGCGGCGGCGTGCGCGCGAATCGCCGGTAGCGCGCGCGTCGAGAAAGCCGGCGCGGTGCCGGTTGGTGGCGCGACCCGGCGACCCGCGCCCCCCCAAAAACCCTGGGCCCATCGCCGTCGCTTCACGGCGCGGCGCGGGCGCCGATAAAGAGCCCCGGACACGCGGCCAGCCGCTGGGAGGCCCTGGGCAGTGGGTCACAACGCACTGCGTAATCTACAGGAATCGGAATCTGATAACCTAAAACTTCTTTGAAAATGACCTACATAATGCCTTAAAAATACGAGGTAAATAACCTACATAATAACTTTAAAATAAGGAGGAATAACCTAGTTTTTTTTAAAAATACTCAAAACTGTGTATGAACATGTTTATTTATTCAATGAATTTAAAATTTTAAATAAAGTTTATTTATATAAAATTATATTTAATGTAGTGTTTATTTTAGGAGGAAACAGAATTTTTAGCAATGATCTTCCAACCGCCCGTTTAGAAATGTCAAGGAAGTTGCGGAAGATCCGTGGAATTTTGAGAATTCGAAAAACAAAAGTCCACTGCAGTAGTGAATTTCGTCATGAACGGATGATACAATAAGAACTTTGTTTTAGCGTGTCATGGTAAATTCATGAAATATTCTCCAACAAAAAACACGAAAGGAAAAAGTGCGAAAAAGTGACAAAAATGATGCAAAAGGCCAAAAAATGACCCAATAACTATACATTTCTATCACCTAATTATGGTAACCATTCAAAAGCGCTTAATAAAAAATATGCAATTACATGGAGATTTGCGCATTGATACGCGCAATTAATTAAAAATATGCCTTGCATGAAGTTTCGCGGTCTAATTATCATCAAACATTTCAATGGCCAGCAGGGCGACATTTTATGAACATTTCAGATTTTTGCCCACGCACGTTGTTCTTACGAATCGTAACCCACTGTGTCTTCTCTGGGCGGCCACCACCTCCGTTTGATTTCCAGCCTCTCGCGCGGGAAGAAAGGAAACCCGCCGCCTGCGAAACGGTGATAGGAATCGGGCAGTTATCCGTTCATCGAGGAAGTACGAATCAACCCCGGCTGTGAAGCTTGTGACATTATCTTGGCGGAACTAACTTAACTGCTTCATTTCGACTGAGGTTAGAGGCAAGTTTGCGTAGTGTTTATATAATATTTTTGTTCCATACAGAAGAATATTTAGGTAGAAATAATTTTTGTAAGAAGAAGGCGACTAGTGGAATGACATCACACACACGCATACAAGTAGTCCGATGTTTTTCGTGAAGACCCAAGTTTTGGCAAAAGTACAATATGTAAATGTGATAATGTTCCCGCCTCAACAAAATTCTGAAATCAAAATAAGTTGCTACAATTTCCATCCTTGTTATTTTTTTAAAAGGAAGGTTATTCACAAATAATACCAAAACAAATCTCACAAACGTCTCGACCTCATTTCAGATCTATGACCTGGAATCTTCTCGTCTAAATCTCATCCATTTCAGACCATTACCGAGAGGGAAGAGTTCGAATGAATAGTATAATGAAGATGCAATCCACCAATGAAATCGATATAAATTGTTTGGAAGGATCACCGGAAACATTCTGTGGTACACAGAATTCAATGTACGGGGCACATTACACGCGCCACCAGCCTAGCCTAACCTACAATTTTCCATCACGTCCTATACATCGTAGCTGGAGGCTGTGCAAGCCATTACGAACTCAAACCCACAGCAGAACGTGAGACAAGGACGAGTTATGTGGTGAGACTCATTTGAGAAAGATGAAACTTCACTACAAACCAGTTCTGAACGAGAAGGCCCACGGAGTAACTAATGGCTTTTGAAATATCAACAACGCATCGCTTTTATAGGTTGGCTGCAAGATTTTTTCTTTATTGAGGAATTTTGTCTCCAATCACAATTGGTGTTTAGATGCAAAACTTGTAGCATACACCATTGCATAAAAAGATGTTCTGTATTCATTTCGAACATGCGAAAAGTGTTTTACCAGTAACCTAAACGAACTTGTCCGAGCAAAACATGTTCACTGTAACATAGAAGATTCATCTGACTGAGCTTATTACTGTTATGGATGTGAATATTCTTATTATATTTCTCTCCCGTACACAGATAGAACACAATTGATAAGTTCGAATATTTTCTGTGATTTATTTTTTCAAAAAGTCATATCAGTTGAGATATTTCATTCAAAATGAAAAGCCCTATCAAGACACATGTTCTTTTCAGCTCTGGCTGTCCTCACGTTTTCCAACTGGAAAACAGCAACTCGTCTTTTACAGATACGTACCGGAAAATTATTAGTTATTACCACGCTCTTGCAATTCTCAGTAATCTACTAAACTTTCCGTTTGCCTTGTAACTTCGATTCAGAGCCAGTTGTGACTGCTCTTTCAGCCGCTAGGCAACGCCCCTTTCCCAGGGCTTCGCTTCCTGTCACCTCCATCCTGCTTCAATTAACGCGACGCAACTAATTGCAGCTGAGCGTCGCGCTGCGTTGCCATGGAACCCAGCGCACAACCAAGGATCGTCCAATTAGTCGGAGGTGGCGGGACCGAATCCTGAATGCGACCCCTGACGTCATTAAGGCATATCAATCTTACGCAGTAAACAATACCGCCTTGGCTGGAACGCCGTCAGGCTGCGCACGAAATGCGTTTCGGCTTCAACGGGGATGAGAGAGACGGCTAGGTTCACTTTCAAATGGCGCCTACGACATTGGGGCAACGGGTTTGCTAGAACGTCTTCGTAGACTGTATTTAATAAAAAAAGCATCTTCTACTGGCATATGAATGTATATAAACAGATTGCTTATTGCTTAAGTAAGTAAATGAGGTATTTCTAATGTCCCTCACAAAGAAAGAGCATGTGAGAATTAAAAATACGAGAAAATCGAATAAACTAATGAGGGAGATAGAAATAGCACTAACAACAATCTTGCAAAGGAATATTTTGGAACCATGTGAGGACGTTCCCATATACTCGTATACTTATTATTTTTCTTACAATAAATGTTTTGCCTATTACAATTGATATAAATATTTAAAAATAACCAAGACTGTAAATTGTATAAATATGCACACTAATATTTGCTGCAGGAAAGTTAGAAGAACTCCCCTCCAGCCGGTTCGTTTTTATGAGAATATACAACATCAGGGTATAATTATATTTGTTTTCGTTATTTCATTACCGATTGAATTTTCATCTAATAAACAATTTACTGTATCATTAAAAAAGGTAAAATGCCATCAGAATTTTTTAATGTAATACTGTTTTCATAATATCACATTTTTCAGATAATGAACTCTCAATGAATCATACTTCATGAAGGTTCACGTAGATTACTGTCTGTTTGGAATGTAATCCAGTGCCGTCTACCTATATCGCGTAAACAAACATAAAGCGATAAAGCTACCCATACGACTCGAACTTATCAATGCTGATATTAAGTGCCTGTCGGGAATTTTAAAAATGGATTTCCTCTTTAGGAGAGAGAGTTTCCAAAAGCGATATCAGATATTACTTGTCACAGAAAGGTAAGAAGGAGCAGGTTTTGAATTGTTGTTTTATTGGATATAGAAATCCAATAACTTGCACTACACAGTAAATCGTGTACATGGAAAGTAACTTTACTTATTTCACAGACTAGCTGATATTGTCGAACGTTTTCCTGCATAGTTTACGCAATTATTCCGAAAATTGCTAGGTCTTGTTAGGAGAATCATGAAACCAGTTTGTTTCATTTATGACGCAGGTCGTATTGTACATCGTGGCTTTTAATGTGTAACTTCCAGAACATTATGTATCACGAATTGACAATAATGGTCTTAATATTATTTGCTCGGTTCGTGGAATTGAAAGAATTCTTTAGAAAAGTCCATTCTTGAAATCCGCCTACAAAACCAGTCTCATCTCGTGAACTTCAATAATATTACCAACGCATTAAGTACATTTAATGTTAGGTGATTGTTGCTTTGTTTTGATGCGAATTTGACTTTCAGATCATTATTTTCATACACTTTCATATTTCAAGTAGGCTCATGAAATTCTATAAGTTCATAATTATTAACATTTTATTATCAATTGTAATAGATTGCGTACACAGCGTAATGCTGAATTCGGCATTATTCTGGCGGTACTCTTTATCTACAAGCAACAGCATTCCCATGTTACTAACCCTACAAAATTGACATAGATTTCAGTATAGCAATGATATCAACACAAAAAAACAATCTTTTTTCAGGATACAAAACCAGATATTCCTTACCTTAGCTTTACCGAAACTTACATTAACACTCTAGTTGCCAACAGAGGAAAAATAAATATGATGCTTTTTGGAACATAGTGTTACATACACAAGACACCATTAATTTTATTTTCTTACAATACAAAATCAATACAATCCTTATTGAAGCTTTATGGGAATATAAACGTACTATAATTAGCATTTTTTAAAATTAGAAAATTGAAAAAATGACAAAAATAAAATAATTAGAAAAAAATGGCAAACAAAATTAGAAAAATTAAAACGAGAAAATTGTTAAAGAGAAGGAGCAAGAAGTAGTTGTGTGTTGGCCTACCTGCGCCGCCTCCTCCTCGAGCGCCCGGACGCGCGCCAGGTCGCGCAGGCGCTCGCGCCGGCCCTCGCACAGCTGCTCCAGGCGGCGCGCCGCGCGGTCCACCTCCTCCCACAGGCGCCGCGCGCGCTCCGTGCTCCGCCTGCGCAACACGCGCACGCCACGCACGCATCAGCACCGCCACGCGCCCCGAGAGGGTAAGGGATAAGAGCGCAAATCCACTTACCCTTCAAACTACAGTCGACTCCGGTTATAGCGAACGTCTGGGAACTCACGTGTTTAGTTCGCTATATCCGATGATGTCAAAATTAAATACAACTTCTCCACAATCTTTGATTTTATTCATATAGAGACAGCAAAATTCATTAACGGCACGAGCTGAAAATTTCAATACCTTCATTCGTCAATTTTAACACTGAGTAAAATACATTAAACAAACTCTTTTTCTATTTCCCGAAGCCTTCAAAACTTTGCTGCAAACTTTATTTGCGATACACGCTACGCTTTGACTCCCTTTACTACAAGGTTGCAGGAGGTTCTGTAGTAGGTACTGTTCCTATAATTATGTTCTTTTTTCATCAAGAATCTGCAGATTATTGACCAGTCCCTAGTGACTTTGAGTATGTGTTGATTTGGAAATAATTTGTCCCTTTTTACAATTCAGGGTAGGATTTTCTCTGAAACTTAGAAAAAGGAAATGTTTTATTTACTTGTTTTACAAACAATTGATGTTATTAGGTATAATTTCAGTCTTGCATAAGGGATATGTCCTACCTGACGCTTATTTTCGTAAGGAATTTGTTCCTTTCTGAAATTATCAAGAAATATTTGTAAAATTCAACACTAACGCACTGTCTCGCACATTAAAGTATTGACACACACGCAAGTGTACTTCACATACGTATTTGCTCATACTTACGGCAAAAGTTGTACTTTCAGACGATTTTCTTTACAAGAAAAAGTGCATTACTGTAAGAACCCATTCACTCGCACATCCATACACACTTAGAAGCACCTGAGCGGATTCTTAAACATAGGCAAGCGAACGTCTGTGCAGTGTGCACACGATCTCTAAAGAGTACACATGAACTCTGACTCGAATTCTGAAGCGGTACGACAATAGTAATGTTGTACGAACAACTCTCTTGCTCACTTTCAAATTTAGTTTGTCTAAATACCTCAGCCAGAATGAGTGCCCAGTCGACGTACCCACCATTCCTTTCCCTCGTACACAGACAATTGAAAAACCAAGTGTATTTTCTCGCAACCACTTCCAACGTGAACTCAAAACAAAGCAATATATATTTTTACGTCCACGATCTCTGGCAGATAGAAATAACCTGTAAGATGAATTTAGATGCTTCGACTTGAACGTTTGCAAACTTCTGCACTTGAGAAATTAGACAGCTTAAGGAAATTACGAAGTTGCACAGTTGAGAAAGAAAACATCTCAGGTCTGCCTATTAGCTTAAAAGTTGAGCACGCAAGTTTCGATGATTAAATGAAATTATGTAGAACCGTGAGAAGAGAAAATTGGATATGTCATGTTAATTTTAGCAAGCACATCGAAGGACATATTATCTTGAAAGATTAACGTAACTTAACGTTAACTCGAAAAGTGAATTTCCAAGGGAAAGTAATTAGATATATTACTAGATAAATACATAGTCATCTATAAACTAAAAATTTGTATCTTTAGCACGAGGTGTGCCATGACTAGTTGTAGTTCTCCTAAACTCATCATTGTTATCGCCGTCCTAAACAGCATCAGCAATAATTATAACAGCGTGGGTAGTGTAGTATATAGGGCCGTGCGTCTGCAAGAGATTCTTTCTATCGCCTTATTGGCCATTTCTATCTCCTTCAGCCGTTAATGTAGTAATTGAAGGTTTGTGGGGGTCTTCTGTCAATCACAAAAGTGATCATGCCAGTTCATCATTAGCGTGTATTAATTATCTTTCCACTAGGATTCAAGTATCTAATTCACTCAAATTACTGTGTTTTTTAAGTCTAATGCTGAATAGCCTGGAAAAGTATGAGAAAAAATCTTAATTTAGCAATTTGAAGTTTTTATCTGTTCTATTATTATCATCACATCGAATGTGAGTCATCAGTATTGACCTGCTTAAAAAATGATTAGTGAACGCGTGCTTTCTGTCTCAACGCCTCAACTTTCATCTGATATTACGAATTTTATTGTCGAAAACGATTCTCTTTGTGCCGAAAACTCAACCCAGCACACGAACCGCACTTCTCGTCACAGATAGCTCTCCGAGATTTCGATCCTCATCAAATATTCACGTCCACGACTCGCGGAAATCCCTCCCTCGGAAAATTTCCCTTCCGACGCACGGACCATAACCGCCGGCACAAAAGCCTTCCTGTTTGGGCGACTGCCCATCTGAAAGGCAAACAGCTGAAATCGATTCTGTTCCCGTGAGCCATTAGCCAGGCGTGCACGGTTCGGGCAGGGAGGGGGGCGGGGCGCTTAAAATCAGTCGGCCCTTTGTCGGGGGGAGCGTGTCCATCTGCTGCTGCTCGCTCGCCCTTCCACGCCCTCCTCCAATCCACGTCTTTTGTGTGGATGCGGCCTGTGGATGTACGCACGCCCTCGCAGGGACGCGGCCTAAGGGCATGTACCGGTGTTTCTTTGCTCTTGCGCGCTCGCCTGGAGCACTAATGGGATGATGTTTCTCGGGTAGCATGAAGTTGCGGTGCGGTGGACGCACCGAAGGTTCATTGTTTTCTCGTCCGAGCAAGAAACCCAGCGGAAACGCAAAGGATGATCTCATTTGTTTACCTTTGAATGTAAGGAGAGTGTGTATTTTGGAGGTTGGATGAAAAATAACTCCAGGATGAATTGGCTTGCGCCGAATTATATTTTGTAAACACGTTGCATTTAATTTAACATTGGGTGAAGTTTCTTTCTATTTATTATTCATTTATTTTACGTCAAAAACCAGTTAAAACTGCGTATGACGTGCTAAATGAATGAGTTTCTGCAGATCAATATCGATACAACGTGAAGAAGTTACAAAAGGAGATGGTTGTTGAACACTATCAAGCCTAATTCTACTTTCTATTCGTTATTACTTCAATAAACATTTTAAACGTCTTTACGACGAAACTCTCTCGAATTTCCAATCAATCGAAGATTCTAATTTGGGCGCAGTAATGTGGTTCCACAGAATCCCGCGTCCAAACGAGAACTTCTATGACATTTATCTTTGCATCTTCATTCCCTCATTTTACGAGTAGCCTTTTTTCGGCCGTTTCATGGTCGTTCGAACAGCATCCTCCGTTTGACGGTCGGGGATTTCAATCACGTCTTAACGAAGAGAATGTTTCCTGGGGCCACACGAGAGAAAGTTGTGTGTTGAGTGAGAGAACCGATTCTCGTCACGCTCTGTGCTTCACAAACGATTCGTTGTTCCACGGTCAATGACGCGCAACTTCTCTGAGCTTGTTCACGTACGGCGTTACGTGGAGCGAAGGTTACTTCAACACGGAGTAAAACGGCAATTAACGCGGAGCAAGTGAACAAGTGTGTTGGAAAGTTGTTAACCGTTGTAAATGTATTTTGTTTCCAGATGCATCTTCAATATATCTTCACGTTATTTGTGCTGTATCTATTTGAAGAAATCATCGCCGCTTAATACATTAAGAAGAGACAAAACGAGCACATTACCTACGTAATTATCTACATATTTTATCTACTTATCTGTATATATTTATATATTGTATATAATATAAGTACATCTATATGTATAATTATACATTGCTAATTAGCGTGTTTTATTACACTATCAGACATTCTTATTATTTTGGAAAAAATCTGAACAAAAAACTAATAAAATCTTAATGATAGTGGAATATCAGACATTCTATTCCTCTAGAGACATGTTTCTATCATTGTAAAGGTTTCACGGGCAATGTTATAGTTTGTGATCCCCTACGAATCCATGAATAAATTCACGTTTTGTAGATGAGAAAATGAAATCAGCAAACAATACTTTTCGCTAGTACTCTTTGATCTTTATGAATTTAATGTACGTCATATCCCAACAAATTATAATATGAAATGTTCAGACATGTTGCTCTTGACATTGTGCACAAACTCATACAAATATTGCATTCCTTTTAATTTTTTAAACATTATATGGTGCATTCTTATCTACTCATAAAAACTTACACAAATCTACGAATTATCTAAAGATATTCGTAATGTCGTTTTCTACATCATAAACTTTCTACTCGTCTACCCTGCCCACAAACACGATCTCTGTCAGAGGACGATACTTTTTGTACGTCTTTGCAACATGTCTTTAGGTGTCCCTCAGGATGCCGTTACGGACTACTAAAATATTCACAAGCTCTTCCTCGCCGCCGGCGCTCTGTACGCGCTGAAAGCGCTTTTTCCTACGATCGGCGATCTTGTAGGCGTTGCGCTCGACGAGTTCGTAGAAGGGCAGCCTCCGGGAAACACAGGTGGTAGGAGTCATTAGCGATCCGCGATGAACGCGACTTTCCTACGTCGATGGACACCAAGACTTGCATTTGGAGAAGCCCAAACGTCCAGGATTAATGTTACAATTAGTTTGTCTTAGCAAACTGTTTATTTGCAAATAAGCATCTTATACGGCTAGAACAACGGCGCTTATATGGTGGACTTGTATGACAATAATGAACTTGTATTTACGAAATTATAACGAAGGAATTAATCAAATGAATGCTACGAAACATGATCTATTTACTTCGTATTTACCAACATTCTCAGAGTTGAAACTAACTACTCAGATGAGAAAAGTGGGTTATTAGTATTATCCTAGAGGCAGTGGTTGAGATTAGTGGTAATGATCCCGCTGAATGTGTGAACTTCATGTTCACGAGAACAATCATCTTCCAAAAGTATTGTTTTAAAGTTCTGAATTATTTAAAGTATTGAATTAAAAACAAAGAGTTAATAAAACATGATAATTCATCAAAATTACTTGTTTTAGACAGGTTTAGGCAAAAATATTTTAGAACAGACCCAATCCGCGTTTTAGGACATTCTAGGCACTATTAGGTGCTTTCAGAAGATCTTTTCTTCATGATTCGAAAAATCTAAATTATTTTCCTAGACATTTGTCCTAACATCCGAGGTCTACTCATGGCCGAGGCTTCACTGTCAAAAATTACATCCAATTTAATGTAGATTTAATGGACGACGGTACATGAATTTTAATGTACCTTGTACATTAAGGGAGATTAATGTACTGTTCATTAAATTTAATGCTTAAATTAAAAAATAGTTTCATGTACTTTACATTAAAAGTAATGCAGACATTTCTGATAGTGTAGGAACTCATCTCTGGGGGCAGGCGGCCGCGCCGCGACGCACTCGGTGGTCGCGCAGCGGCCGGCGGCGCCGCGCGGACCACCCGGCGCCGTTCTAATGGACGCCCGTGAAATCCGTAATGCCGCTCGCAATTAAGCTTTCCGTACGGCCCGCGGTTCGTTCCCCGGGGAGAGCACGACGCGGGCGCGACGCGACGCCCGCCGGGCCGCTCCGCGGGCTCCTCGGGAGCGTCGCGACGCCCCCGCCGCCGCTGCCGCGACCTACTCCTCCTGGCGCTGCCGTTGTGCACGGCGGCGTCTAGACCCACATCGGGGCGGCCCCACGTTTAGCCCCGTGTATGACGAATTTGAAAACGAGTTCTCTTCGCTTGGCGGAACCGATCTGACGTTGGTAGTAAAAACTAGTATAATTCGGTGTTGCTCTTGCATGTTTAATGTCATCCTGGTTTGTTCAGAACTATCAATTGGGGCCGAGATGAACGTGGGAAAGGATTATTCGTGAACAATGTGCTCTTTAGAGTTCGTTGTTTAGACACACTCACACACACGCATATCATCTTACAAAAGAGAGAAGGAAAATATTATATGACGGAAACACTAATTCAACCTTATTGTTCTAATAAAACATGATACTTTTGCCAATATAACGATTGTATTCGTCAAAAACATTTTGAGCAAACGTTCGTGTCATGAGGGATAATATTCAGTTGATATTCAAGGTGACGTTGGAGTTGGGTTGGGGTTGCGTATGTTGGTCTTAGGGCTGGGTTCTGGGTGGGGGGGTTTTGGTTTTGGTAGGTTTCGAGTTGGATCGGGTTGGGGGTGGTAGCTGGATAAGGTGCGACTTAGGTACGTGTTGAGTATGGATTAGGTACGGGTTGGGTACACGTTCGGTAGTGATTGAGTTTGGGTTGATTAAGGGTTGGGTACGGGATGGTTACAAGTTCGGTACTGGTTAGATTCAGGTTGGGTTCAGTTTGGGCTCGGTTGTGTTCGGTTGAGTTCAAAATAGATGCTCGCAGGGTTCGGATAAAGTTCGGTTCAAATTGGATTGACAACGAGATGGGTCGAGAATCGGTACGAGATGGGTATTGGTTAGATACGTACTGGATTCGGGTTGGGTTGGGACTGGGTTGGGATTGGGTTGGGGTGGGTTGGGGTGGGTTGGGGGTGGGTTGGGGTGGGTTGGGTGGTTGGGGTTGGTTGGGGGTGGGTTGGGGGCTGGGTTGGGGCTGGGTTGGGGCTGGGTTAGGGTTGGATTGGTGCTGGGTTTGGCTGGGATGGGCCTGGGTTGGGGCTAGGTTCAGGTTGAGGTTAGATACGGGTTAGGTACGGGGGTCGGAATCGGATCAGGTTCGGGTCAGATCTAAAGAACGTTGAGTTTTCGTCGAGTATTGAACATTCTCGAACACCGTTATGCTACCTCAACAGCAAAAGCAAGAGCATGCCAGTCGCAAGCAGCGCACTCACCGCACGGCGACGCTGTGGGGCAGGCAGAGCGCGCGCTCGCGCAGGCGCTGCAGCGTGGCCGGGCCCTCGGCGGCGCGCACCGCGCCCATCGCCCCGGCCAGGCGCCGCCCGCACGCCAGGCTCAGCGCCCACAGCGGCTCCAGCTCCTGCAAACGCACACACAAAAGGTTGTAACGCGATAAAAGCATTTGCCTTAGCAGCTTCCTTCAAACTGATTGCAACCCTAATATCAGTGGAAATTGTTTATTTCTTTCAATTAAATAACGTTTAGTATTTAACGTAACGTTTGGTTAGCCAACATTCTCTTGGTAGGGACACTCGTAACATAGTTACAATCCATTTTGCACAGGGCTGTGCACTGCTTTTTTATTCGTGGGTTACAACCTTTTTTAATGGGAGGTAGTATGCATTAGTGATGCGAAAAACTAAAAGGGAACATTTGTCGAAAAACAAAGCTTTGCGTGAGACGCAAGCAACCAAAATATGTTATTTCTTTTTTGTTGTGTTTTTCTCGGCTTTCTCATGTTTGTTTTCTCGTATTTAGTTTTGTAAAGAACGTTCCAAAAAATATTTGTAAGCTAATTTAATTTTTAAAATGTTAATTTTAAAATATTAATTCAAAGTTTAATCTCCTTTTTTCGAACTATCTTAACCCTCTTACACCTCTTTTTTTAAAACTCCATTTTCCGATAACATACATTCAGCCTACCATAATTCCGCCAATTTTTCATATATTTTGAAATTTTTACACCAAATTGTTAGGTATTTAATTGTTTATATATGGATAAATATTCAATTTTGATATTTTGGACAAGGTCCCTTTTAGTTTTCCGCATCACATTTACGGCATATTGACAATGCAGCTCAACACAGAAAGAATTTACACAAGAACAAGGAACGGAATTCTGTCCCAATCCAGACTACTTCACCCTCCTGTGAAATGGGCTTGGGTTGCACCAGATTGGGTGAAGTCGGATTGGATCTCGTCGGACAGAAAATAGGTCTGATCGGGCTGGGATCGCGTCTCATCCGGCTGGGGTGTGTCGGGTCGGGTCAGATCGGGTCGAATTGGTCGTTGTTGCGGTCGATTTGGAAGTGGGGTCTTGGTAGTTCTGCTCGGATTGTATTAATATATTTGTTAGATACAATTGTAGTCTAAGTTTGACTGCAGTGGGGCACACAGATTGCCAGATCACAATTTTAAACAGCAGAGATCGGTTAGCTCATATTTTGAGTATCCAAACAACTACTTTCAGGCCAACTTCAAGATCAGTTCAACGCATACCTGCCTGTTCAAGTAAATTTATTCTGGTAGATTCTGCTACTACCCAATAACGTCAGCGATGAGAAAGTAGATTACGTATAAGCTCACTGGAACAAAGTAAGTTTCCAGGGGAAAGAAAATATAAGATCAGCCAAGGTCTTCCTTCCTAGATCTCCATCCCCATTTACAAACACAGCGCTTCTCCGCGTAAAATCCACCTGCAGAGTTTCTCGAAGGAAATGCGATCCCATTCAACAAACCCAAACACAA
Source organism: Teleogryllus oceanicus (assembly GCA_964035755.1). Classification (NCBI taxonomy): domain Eukaryota; kingdom Metazoa; phylum Arthropoda; class Insecta; order Orthoptera; family Gryllidae; genus Teleogryllus; species Teleogryllus oceanicus. The sequence continues at coordinate 130,851,896 of CAXIVR010000005.1, read as the reverse complement.
ACAGCATTCCGATACTTCGGCAGATCGCGATCCCAGATACGTCGTACGCATCTCGAAACAAAAGATCACGTAACGGCATAGATAGAACGTGGAAACGAGCGGCCCATCCGGAGGTGGTTCACCCAGCCATTGAATCGCACTGGCCGTGAGAAAGTCGCTGCTCCGAGCCGAGGCGCTTTCTTCGAATCTCGGCGCGGATCTGCGCGGGAAATTCCCACTGCACCCGCCTTCCATTCGGCAAACAAACGGGGCGAGACGCATCGCGAGGCCAGCAACAATCACGGAGTAACATGCAGGCAGACGTTGGGGCCGAAGGTCCTTGAATGTTGGGTATACTGTAAATTTCCTTGGAACTGTTAGGTCTTTTGTTAAATAACTTATTGTACGGTTTATTTCCGACAGATTTAGTTCGGGTAACAGACTTCCTTGAGTTACTATGTTTCGTTGTTATGTTTCTTTGTTTATCGCGTATTAAAATAGAAGAATATTCTTATGAGACAAGTGGATTTGGTTTTCATGCACTTACGCTTCTTAGCGCCAGACTATTTTCCAGAAACAATAATTTCTTTTGAAATATTTTTTTAATATTTCTTTAGTAAAAATATAAAATTTTAAATCTGTTGGCCCATAGAAGCATATTTAGATTTTTAGCCAGGTGTGCACAAATTCTGACATGGTGACTGACTTGCTACTTGACTGAGAATATGGTGCGCACACTCATGTAGCCTTTTACTACATCGCCTTTCTCCTTAATCTAGTTATTCACGAAATAAACCAATGTGCCTCTGGGATGGCAGGTAGGAGATCGTAGTTACGATGACGGGAATACGTCTGTTCGCCATATGTCGCTCTTACCTCAACATGGGAATTTAACGACACTCAGGAATGGGGGACGCCGTTAGCTGGCCGGCAAAGTCAGACTAAAATGCCACATACATACTTACAATTAATATTTTTATTTAAAAAAATATTTTACATTTTATGGAGGTCTTTCGAAGTTGGCTCGAAGGAAATATTGACAGGAGAGAGGCAGTAGGGTTAGCCAACCGCCCGGCGAGAGGCGAGAGGGTTGGCATTTGCAGGCGAAACGTTCGCACGGTGTCGCCTCGACTTGATCGACTGAATTTACAAGTCGACGAGCGAGAATTGCTCCATTTCCTTTCTCCGCAACGACCCATTAATCGTGATGCGAGTCTGCCTCAAGCACTCTGGAAGGAAATGGACGTCACACCGAATCCACGAGACCTAGTGGACTATGAAGACGGAATGCATTTATCATTCTCGCTCCAAGAAATTCTAGACGTGGCGATCGCGATTACTGGCTAGTGATTAATGTCAAGTTAGTTTTCTCTACTCGCGTACCTATAACAATAACGTGTTAACACTCTATCATTTAATATGGCGTTATTTCCAAATTGTGTCTACTAAAGAGAACGAAAACCTTTTATCCTGCTAAATCCGCAAATATCCATTTAATGTTTCTCCATTACAGACATTTTAAATATTTGTTAAAATTGTGTTTCTATGTTATTTAAACTTTTTTGAAAGAAATCAGTCGTACTTTCAGATTTCTGCACGGTCAAGTTGTTGTGTGTATGTGTCTTGCTAGTCGTTAGAACTTTGGAAGAAGCTAACGAAAAATCGATGATTAATGAAATGCAATCATGATTGTTCTGACCTCAGATGTCCGAATAGAAAACAAGGCCAAATACATAATCACTAATAAAAATTAATTGCTCTGAAGCCTGTTATAAATGGTTAACTAACGTTGACTCACACACAACTGTTACGCATTATTTGACAACGGTTCATCGAGAGGGATGTGAATACGCTTCCTGCGTAAGGCATGGGTGTTGCGACCTTCTGGTTGTGGCAAGGAAAGCAATGGCAAAACACTATATATTCCATAATATCACTTTAATAATAATTGTACTTTGTTCAGGAATTCCAGATATCAGATATCTACGTTTGGTCACATCAGACCAGAACTTCGTGACAATCTACTTCCAAAATTAAAATGTGGTGTATTAAATGTAAGCAACATCTTGACAACTATTACTTTTTTAAGACAAAGCCCTTCTGAACGAATTGCCGCAAAAAGTCACCCATTCCATTTCGTTTATCATCGCCCTTCATCCCAATTTGAATCGCTTGTAAAATCGTTAAATTGTCACAGGTATGTTTGATTTGACCCATCGGTTATAGCACCTGTCTGGATTTCAGAAAGACCTGGCCTCGAATCCTGATGGGATTACATATTTATACTTCATGAGAGTTCATTTTCAGTATCGTTCGATAGGCTGAATCGGCCAATCGTCCAAGAGACAGAACTATCTTTCTCAGTCACTCAATTTCCAAAACTAACGCGCCGATCACTGGAGCCGATTCTGGCCGACATTTCGGTCGGCAACGTGCGGCGACTTAGGACGTTTTCGTCCGATGTCCCGAATTCGTTCAAACACGTGATGGAAAATCGAATGACCTCTTCCGACAGCGTCGAAAACACTGCCTGACGAAGGTCTGTTTCGTTGATTTTGTCCGTCGACGTCCGTCCGATCGACATTTCGTTCCAAAACGGCCCTGTGAAAACCTTCGCCCGTCCGAATCGGGCATACCCAGCGCGCAGGGCAGACGGGCGGATGTAGGTTGGAACCGTCCATGTGTGCTCCGCAGCACAGGCCGGGTGCTGGGGCTCCGGAAGAGACATGTGAGTGAGGGCCGCGCCGCGACCGCCGCGCGGCAGAGCGGGCGCCGCCGCAACTACGCGCGCCGCTCCCGTGGCGCGCGCCCGCGCCGCTCGCGCCATCTGTGTGGGGCGCGGAAGCTACAGTGGCGCGGCGGAGATAAAGGCGCCGCGCCGGCTGCCGGGCTTCGGACGCGCCGCAGCCGCACTCGTTTCCGTGATAGAAAGATTAGGGCACGGCTTGGTTTGGTTTGTTTTTTTCGTGTTTCAGGGCGCGTCAACTGCTTAGGTCATTAGTCCCGTTAGTGTAATGCATGTTTTTTCTCGGGAGATGGGGATGATCTTCCCCCGCTGGATGGAGAGATCCGTCGCCGACCTACCGTCGGCTAGTGCGGTTTCCCCCTAACCAGGACTCTCCCACCAGCGGGGCACCGCCCCAGCCGGGACAAGCTCTAAGCTCCCGACCGGTCTCCCGGAATGTGTGGTAGTGTAGTGCATGTTAGTGTGTGTGTGTGTGTGTGTGTGTGTGTAAGGGGAAAGGATAGGACAAGGAAGAGGAAGGAAAGATCGCGCGCGGTCCGTGGCCCGTTTGGTAGGGTACTGCTCCAGCATTCGCCTGGTGTTGATCGGAGAAACCACGGAAAACTACCGATCAGAGCAGCCGGCCGCTAGAATTCTCCTCCAGGCAGCGACTGAAATCGACCTAGCTGAAAAGCTAGTGTCGAAAATCCTGCCGCCGTCAGGACTCGAACCTAGGTCCTCCCGGTCAGATTAAGGCACGGCTTCTCACGCTTCTTTCACTTCGCGACACACTGTTTTGTCGTGCGTAATAAATCGACGCCCACTAACAAACCCACATTTTCTACTTTGCAGCGATAGGGTACCATTATTTGCAGAAAATTAAGAATCTTTGCGTTGCGTGTTTCAAGTTGGTCTTTAAAAATAATAAATTACATTATAAAAAAATTATTAACAAGTCTGCTTTACTCAGTTAGTGGTTTCTAACTGTATTCATTTCTCGATGCAGGCAAACAATTTATCGGCATTGTAGCGCACATCGTAAACACATTTTGAGAACCTCGTAGGTTTCTAACCTTATTTGCACAGGCTCAACTACGTCGTTAGCCACAGAATTAAAAGGGCGGCCTAACTTGCATAAAAATAATAGTTTCAATGAACAATAATTTGGTGGTCGGAAACATCAATAATGTATCTCAAAACAAAACGAATACGCACTGATCCCGTATATTTTCAATGAAATCCAGAAATGTCATAATGACAACGTAATCGAAAAAATAAAGTCGCAGACGGTTTTTAAAATATCACTAACAATGAGTCCGGCCTTGGCACATCACTCCAGCCTTGAATACTTATTTATTCGAGAGCTGGGAGTTGCATTAAGCATGGCCTCTTCTCAGTTCCCATATAAAAAGTCAATTCGATTCTTACGTAGCGAACCGTCCTAAAGTCTGCAGAAATTCCTCATCAAAAGAATAGATGTAATACTTATTACTTTCGTGACTGAAATACATATCCTGTTACAGTAACACACAGGTTAGATTGAGAGATTTCACACCACTATCTCTGTTCCAGCTATCTACGATAATTGCTACGGTTATGCGGTTCACTATCTCAAGTATTTGTCTACATTCTACGCGTATCATAACTCATCACTATCACGATTCATATTTAACAGGTACGACGAAACCTGAGATTTCCTTTCACGTCGACATTTGTCTGACTTAAATGTCGCCAGTCGACGCAGATTATTAAGTCATTTTTCACAGTCTAACGTCATTCGAACCGCAATTTCTAACGATATGGAAAAAATCACTTCGTGCGACTTGTGCAACGGGACTCACTCAGACGTGACCGTTCATTGCGCCCCTGCTCCCTATCAATTGAGGAATCAATGATCGTCTCGAGACAAGACACAATGAAATCCGGACACTTGCGAAACGAGATCCCCCCATGAACGAATATTGAAAAAGAATTAGGTAAAAGGATTCTCCCTTTCAAATGATTTCAATGATATGCAACTCTTACAGTAACGTAAGTTGAGTAATAGCAGCGCAATCGCATATCTACGAATGGCTGTTCTCGGAAAATTGTCTTGCAGAAATGAACGTACTAGCAGTATAATAGTAAATGTTAACGCAACTTAAATTATAAAAGTTTTTACGTTCATCGACGCAACGGACGAAAGAACTGGGTACATCTAAAACCCTCAATGAATAATTTGGCGACGTAACATGTATTGGCTGAGCACGAAGAATGAAAAAATATGTTTGCAACGAATTCTAATTTTCAATCTTCACATTTAACCTACTCGTACTAGCGTTTCAGCACATTGTGCTCCTTAACAAATGATGTTCTTTATTTATGTACATATTCAAATATATTATCAAGGTAAACCAACGGAAAAGAATTGTTCATTTTTATGCTGACAAGTCTCATCGCCATGGAATTAATTCAAATACAAAATCTTAGTTTTTCGAACAACTGCTCCGTCGGATTTCGTGTGCAAACCGAGAGAGTTCGACAAGATGAAGATAGCATCGCGTGTTAACACATGGAGTTTGAACAAGAGCGTATGTGCAATGTAAAGTGGAGTGTACGTTGTAAATAGACGGTTTCCGTAGGCACACAGTCCACGGGATGTGTAAATGCCACGAACAGAACGTGCTGCCTCTCTCCATGAACAATTTTGAGCACCCGTTTTTACCATAATGTGGATGTCCTTTGAGAAACATTAAGTGCCAAGAGATGGCAAAGCAAAGGAGAAATATATTGGATATAATCTTCAAGATCTAGACCTAATATTTAGTTTCAAATCTAGACAACTGCTAATTACGCACTTAACATAACATTGTCGATGGTCGGTAAGCAAGAAAGGTTTACATTACAATAGTTTAAATTCTATTACGTATGTACACTATTTGCAAAAGGATTGTGTTATTCAATGACAAATCACAAAACATAAAAAGTAGCAAATATATTTTGATTCTCCTACTGAAATATCATTATTTAAAGAATCCGTCTTCCGGAATTAGTGAAATGAGAGAAGAAAATCAGTTTCTAAATCTCTCTGCACAAATTCTTGATTTGAAATGAGCGCATGTCTCTTTAACCAATTTGTGTATCCATTCCGAAAATTTCTTGATTCGAATATCTAAATCTCTGATCAAGAGGACGTTGTGGGCCAAACACACTTCTGACGAAATTTCAAGTCCAGATAAAAATCTGGATGTAGGCTGATCCCCAGTTGGACGAGAATTATAGGGGCCGGCTGCTCTGGTCGCGAGCTTTTGTTGATCCCTACGATCAAATCATCGCGGACGCTGAAGCAGTTTATTAAACAAGCCATGTACTAGAATAATTAATTAAAAATAAGAAACGGTGACAACTTGGAACATATCTTGCTAAATGTTTATATATTGTGCCCAAACGTTGTAAGCAAGGTGCCGACGAGATGGCACGGCCCAGGTACAAACGGATAGGAACGAAACATCTCTTGTCTTGTGGCAAGTGTCTATATACTAAATAAATTCCCACTTCAAATATCAAGGATCTTTCCTTCTCTATTGTCCAATTCGAAGCTTAGAACTGAGCTATGGACTGATCCCGATTGGCAACATTTGAATTCATATGAGCTGGTTTGGAAAAACTGAATTGCAAATACGAGGCACTAAAAGCAGAACATCTGTTATTTGTAAAAAGGAGAATGTAAAAGAAGAAGGGTAAAAGAGAAGAAGTCGGAGAAAAAAGTGCGATGAATAAAGGAAAAAGGAATAGAGGAGGAGAAATAGAGAAAAAGAAATAGAGGAGGAGAAATAGAGAAAGAAAAAGGAATACGAGAAGGAGAAACAGGTGGAAGACCAGGGGGAAGAAAGAGGAAGAAAGAAGAGGAGGAGGAGGAGAAAAAGAAGGAAGGCCCAGGGCGCCGAGGAAGGGGGGTGTGGACACTTAGTCTGCTCTACGGTCTCACCTTGTGGAAGTCGACCCACTCGCGGTGGTCGTGCTGCGCGCGGCCGCCGCACGCCGCGGGCGCCTGCTCGTCGGCGACGAGCGCGCGCAGGGCGTGGGCGCCGGTGGCGGCGGCCCAGCGCAGCTGGCTGGCGGGCAGCGCCCCGGCGCCGGCCGCCCCGCCCCCGCGCTGGCCCTGCGCGCGCCACACCACCACGCTGCCCACCGACACGCGCCCCTGCAAGCAAGCGCAGCCCTTCAGCACTCCCTTCAACGCGAAGCTGCTGCTTTTGTAGCCACAGACGCCCCATCCGCGCGTTGAAGAAAGTCCGTGGTGGGAGCCGATATCATGTTATAGGTATAGGGATAATCAAACCACAATAGTAATCAAAAAACCACAATAGTAACAAAAAACCACAATAGTAAATAGTAGTCACTATTGTGGTTTGATTATCCCTATACTCATAACGTGGATTACCACAAGATATCGGCTACCACCACGGACTTTATTCAACACGCGGATCGGGCGTCTGTTGCTAATTCTTTTTTATTACGATCATTAATACACTTTTCTTATTCTAATTAAACACACTACGAAAAGAAATATAGCGGGGTTCTACTGTTACACTTTGTATATTTCATTTTATAAATAATTTCAAATAACTCCTAACCAATATTTTTGTAACCATTTCTTCTACAATATTGAAATAATTAAATTTGAATTTGGAGGCAATGTTTAAAATAATACATTACAAAATTATTAAGTTGTGAAAAATAAATTCACAAATAATATATCATTTTGAAGCAAATTTATGATTAAAAATATTTTTGCTTTGCATTTCAGGTGGCATGCCTCCTATAATCTCCCTCGGAATCCACCCTTAACAAAATGATTGTGCGAGCTAGGAACAGGTTGCTGTCGCTGTTAAACAAGCGTACAACTGAATTGCGATTGTGATCGCAAGCCATTGTGGTAGCTGAAGTTTATATTTGCACGTGAGCATTTCGGTCCATCAAACAAGCTGTCCTATATGCTGCCAACCGTAACTGAAGGTGACCAACGTTAAAGAAATTCTTTGCAAGTGAATCTTAAACAAAAAATTACAATTTCCTCGATAAACAAGCATTAATATCTAAACCCTGTAAATTTGTGTATGAGGAACTACCCTTTTAAAAAGCATCAGAAAGTCAATAAACTAAATGAAAAATATCTGGATTTACACAAATTTAGTTTTTCTCCGGTACCGAAACAACTTCAAAAATGAGAGCAATGTTGTCTAGATCCCTTCATAATTCCGAGTCCCTAAGAGACAAAGCGATATGACGTTCAAGTCAGTAGAATACCGACGATAATGAAATGGGAGAAGATTCGGCATACCTGCACCAGGGCGAGTGCGCGGTCCAAAATATCGAGTGCTGTTGTTTCCTGAGAATCCGACACCACCAGCAGCATCACCTCCTTCCTCGATGTCACCGCCTCCAGGGCCTCCGCATCCAGTTCCTCCTCTTCTGTGGACCTGCGCACAAACAAGAGCCATTCAACACCCAACCACCCGCACGTATTAAATAGCACGAACAAACGTTATCGATTCAGGTTATGGAAGTAGCCCAGAGCTGCAACGTCAGCACAACACACAGCAAAATAAATTCAAGTAAGTGGATTCTAAAAAATGACGAATATTATGCAGAATTACAATTATTAACATTATCAGAACATCCAAATTCAGTTAAAATTAACGTTTTGAAAAACTTTAGAAGAAAAAATTTTTTTTTTAAAAAAAATATATTTCAACTAATAATGGCGTTCTTCAAATGTTAAAATTTTAATTTTTTTTATGAATTTAATTTTTTTAATGATACGTACGTATACCTAAAGAAGACAAGTTACTAGCCCAGTTATTGACGGACATTTCCAATTATGGATAAATGACCTTTACGAACTACTGCGTAGAGGCTTTGCATGCATGAATACAACTGAATAGCAAACTACTGTGATCGCACGATTTACGAGTTCCGAAAGAAACAAATAATGTTATGATTCAAACGAGCAAATAAGGGGAAAGGTACCTAAAGGCGCTGAAAAGAGAGGGAGCTTTATTCCAACATAATTAGTTACAATCATTTTGACTACAACTGCATTGAGGTCACTCACAAAAAATGAGTTGAGTTGCCATCGTCAAAACAATTTTCCATCCTAATTTAAACAATGTCTTCGTTATCCTAAGCGGCGTAATCATCAATTTGCTCGCTCGCCCCGTTGCACAAGCATAAAGCGAACACTTCGCTCGTACGTGCATCGCTGCACAAACAGGCAATTTCCTCGTCCGCCGTGTGGGTTTCTCCCTCGTACGCGTCGGCGGATAAGCGTCGACGGCCCCCCGCGCGGGCAGGGCGAAGGCATCAGACACGGCGAAGGCTCGGCGCCGCTGCATCCGTTAACGAATAGCCCCGCTCAACTGGAGCGCCCGCCAACGCGATGAGCGACGGCGCGTGCGGGCTTGGCTTCCTCTCCGGGCCAGGAGGCTGACGCTGAGCCGCAAGCGTCCTATTTCGGCCCCTCGCTCCGCGGGTTACGCGTCTTGGGGTCGCCGGCGCCCTGGGTCTGGCAGGAGGGGCGGCGGCGGCGGCTGTGGGGGCGGTCGAGATGGTCGAGTCGCGCTGGTAGGAGGGGGGGGTGGGTCGGGCGGGGGGGGGCATTGGGGCGTGGATCGGGCGGAAGGGGGGGGGGGGGGGGTTAAGGCGAGGGGGACGTTTGCGGATGCGGGGGCGGCGAGTCAGGCCACGTGGCCGCCACGGGTAGCACGTGCACCCATCGCCGGCAATTGACTTAACGAGGAGCGACTCGGACGATGGACGCCTTGTCGACTGCAGCGGTGGACGCCGTGGCGGCGGGTGCAACGGAAGCAGTCAGCGGGAGCAGAACGAGTTGAGTGCAGAGGGTGATGCTGGCGTCTGACGAGTAGAGTAAGGAGCAGCTGTTAAAGGCGGAAAGGCGAGAGCGTATCTTGGGTGGCGCGCAATACACAGCAACGGTCGGAAATATTCTAGGAACGTGGCATTTGTGGACAGAGATACTAACAGTAGAAGTGCGAGAAGCGTCAGAAAGCACTGAAGTGGCGAGGGTGACAGAATCAAGAACAAGAAAAACATCGGGGAACCAATGCAGTGGCCCGCATAAAGCATTAAGAGGCGTTGATATGCGGCGAAGGACGGGTTGAAGGCAAAGGAGGTCAGCGGAAGGCGGAGGACATAAACAGCAGACGGGTGGGGAGGGGGGAAGGATCGAGGAAGGCGATTGGGAGCGGCGGAGGACGGTGAAGAGTGGTGGAGGTCCTCCGTGACCATAATAGACAAGTGAAGGCGGCAGAGGCCGGAGGAAGGACGGTGAAGAGTGGTGGAGGTCCTCCGCGACCATAGGCGCGGAGGGCGGCGGAGGGCGGCGGAGGGCGGCGGAGGGCGGCGGAGGGCGGCGGAGGGCGGCGGAGGGCGGCGGAGGGCGGCGGAGGGCGGCGGAGGGCGGCGGAGGGCGGCGGAGGGCGGCGGAGGGCGGCGGAGGGCGGCGGAGGGCGGCGGAGGCGGCGGAGGGCGGCGGAGGGCGGCGGAGGGCGGCGGAGGGCGGCGGAGGGCGGCGGAGGGCGGCGGAGGGGGGCGGAGAGGCGGCGGAGGGCGGCGGAGGGCGGCGGAGGGCGGCGGAGGGCGGCGGAGGGCGGCGGAGGGCGGCGGAGGGGGCGCAGGGCGGCGGAGGGCGGCGGAGGGCGGCGGAGGGCGGCGGAGGGCGGCGGAGGGCGGCGGAGAGCGACGGAGGGCGACGGAGGGCGACGGAGGGCGGCGGAGAGCGACTCAGGGCGGCGGCGAGCGTCGAACGACGGCGCAGGGCGGAAAAGAGCGGCGGACGGCTGCGGATGCGGCGGTGTCCCCCCACTCCCACCCCCACCCCGGCGCACCCGACACGCCGCGCGGCGGCGGCCTAATGGCCAATATTTGCTGAGCGCGGGCTTTCCGGGGGCGGCGCGGCGTGACTCACGGCGGGGGGCTGGCCAAAACAAATAGCGCTTTTGGCGACCCCCGGCTGGGCGGGGCGCCCTGCATTGTGGGCGCGTGGGAGATGGCTCTTTGAAGGTGAGCTACGGTGATTTGTGGCAGGAGGTGGAAGTATACGGCCGCTTATGAATACCCACAAAAGCCTTGACAATAAAGTTCGGGAATGGTACTCTCAAGGGGAACAAAGGCATGGCGCCAGATAAACATAGGTAGTTGCCGAAGAAGTTGAGATGTAGATCGCAAATGATCCGGGTAGAAAGGGAGATAAACTGGAAAGGAGGATGGAAACGACAAGAAATGATTGGGGTAAGAAGGTAAGAGAAAGTGTGAAAAAACGAAACCAAAGAATGCAATTTCTCGAAGTCTAAAGTTAAATATAGAGGATAGGAAAGGGGAATTAATTGTTTTCGCAGGATTCCATTAAAGGCGCACTGGATGCTATGTCAGTAAGATCACGACACGTCAGAACTTATAGTGACATTCTTTAGAATTTTCATTATCTCCTTTTCATCATAAAAATAATTTAAGACTTTAATTTAAATCTTTAAAAGTCTTAAATAAGAGAAATTCCAGAAAATACACTATACGAATATTTAGAGAGAAAAATCGAGCATTTCCCACGCCCATCTTTCGTTTCGTTTCATGATCCATCATGAAAGTGTCTCCGGGAGATGCGTCGTGTGTCCCCTCCCGGGCACCGCGTGCTCAACCCGGCAGCTGCCACCCACGCCGCGCCGCCTGGCAGCGGGGGCGGCCCCGCGGGAGGGCGGGTAAATTGGGCGGACAACCGAATGAGCCGGCGAGCGCCCGCCCCCTCCAGCAGCTGCCGAGGGCCTTCTCTCCCGCGCCACTCTGGAGCCGCTTCCCGCCACAGAGTGGAGATAAGCGGTGGCAAAGGCGCAAGCCGCTACCTCATATTTCCTACTAGCCTTTACTATTGTGGCGTCGCGGGGTACGGCGCCGCTGCGGCGGGCCGCTTTGGGGAAACCCGCTCCTAAGCCGGAGGTGGAATGGGGGTGAAAGGCGCGGCGCCACGCCGGCTGAAAAATCCCAGAATGCAAATAACTGGGAGAAATGGACGCGCGCGGGCGCGAGTCTTGTGATGTCGGTTGCAGCCCTAGAAGGGCTGGCCAGCGAGCTGAATGAGGCCTGCCGTTTGTAGGGTGGGGCGAGCCGGCGGATACTTAAGGCTACGCCGACATGCGCCTCGCGGGATACGTAGAGTGTCGAAAGACGAGAGGTATCTCCAGTGCAATCTTTGCACGTGATCTTCAGGTCGAAGATCGGTTTGGCGACAGACCATGTAACTTCCGTAGTTACGGGACTCTATGTCCGACAGCTTCGCACCTCGCGTTGCTTTTGCTGCTGCCGAGCAGTGGTTCTGGCTAGGCCTAGGGACGGTCGCGGGGTTTCGCGGCTAAGAGAATTGAAAGGTTGCCAAGGGTAAATTTTGTATTATAATATTTATACATTAATTGTAAATATATTGTAAATATCAAACAGAAACAGTCATCTGTGTTAATATTTTCTAGTACGTCACACTATTATATGAGGCGCATCCAGAAAGTATGTTTCCGTACGGTGTCAACAAAAGAAAACGCAATTTTAAGGAAAAACTTTAATGTACAGATACAGCACATGTCGCACTATTTTTCAACATATCACCACCAGAAGTCAGACTATTCTGTTACCATAGAATCAACATTTGCACCCCTGTGACGGACAAGTCTGTAACTCTGTGTCAAAGCATTTGCAATCTTACCCGCAGCGATTGACATCTTTTCTTGCACCTCAAAAACGTATGGCTGGTAAATATTAAGCGGATCTCAGAGACACAGCGATACACGTAGCTGTGAAACACTAGAATATTTCTCTGGTGGCAAAAATTCAGAGACATCAACGAAAATCAGATTATAATCATTTTATAAACATACTCTGCTCTATCAGAATAAAAATTAAAGAAAAATGTTGAGCCATTTTTGAGAAAACGTTAAATGTTGTTAAGGCTTCATGTAAAATACCCCAACAACAAAATATGCGTTTTATATTCTAAAGGACGCGCCATCAGTCAAGAGACATCACGGAATACCATTTTGATGAAAATCCTGCATAAGGTTTAACTCTAGTGACATACAGACTTTTGCCCAGAACCACTTTTTCGGCATTCAGGTCCCACAAAACGTGGATTCTAATTACGGATCGTGTTGAAGAAAGTAATTTACTACTTACAGGAACAAGATGTATCCACTTTTTCGGTATCAGGGCCCGCGGATCCGTTTTCGTTGAAAAATCGCCCTTTTCCGCTGCAGCAATACAATACTTTTCACTACGTAAGTAGTCAACGAGAAAGTCAAAATTCTTCCTCAAGAGGAGGCCAGTCGTTGCCAAGAGGCGGAGATGGCCACATGTCCTTCGCACACAGCGTGGCACGCCGAAAACCCGCCGTTTTCCGCTACAGCATTACAGTACTTTCTCGCTACTACGTAAGTAGTAGCGAGCGAGGAGGCCAGTCGTTTGCAGGGGGCGTTGGAGACCCCATGGCCTCGACACAACTTGTAGCGTGCCGAAAAACCGCCGTTTTCCGTACAGCATTCCTCGATACTACGTAAGTAGTAGCGAGCGGGAGGAGGCCAGTGTTGCCAGGGGGCGTTGGTGGCCTGTTGGCCTCTGCCGCACGGGGCCAGCGGCACGCGCCGCGCGGAATCAATTCCCGGCGCCGCTAATAGACATTTCCATCGGCGCGTGGGCGCCGGGGGCGCCGGGACAGACGGGCTGTGCGCGGGCCAAGCGGATTTGCATATTGATTGCTTGATAGCGGCGGCGGGGGCCGGCGGGTGGCGGAGACTGGCGGTGGCGATGTGTGTCGGTGGGAGTGACGATTGTGACACGGTGCTGGTGGGAGTGGTTGCACTAGCGGAGGATGATGTCGGGGAAGAGACGATTCTGGGTGTGGGGGGGGTGTGGCGGCGGGATAATGGTGATGTTGGTGGCGGTGGCGACGAATAGCGGTGGGCCAGAGTGTCAGAGCAGAAATGAGTTGGGGGGGGGGGGAATGGTGAGTGGCGGTGGGGAATGCGGGATTGGAGAGGATTATTAAGACAATAATCGAGCCTTGAAACGGCGAAATAGTAAGCCAAAACTTTAGTAGTAGTATGATATTAAAACACTTCCTTATGCAACATTTGCGATAATATACTAGGCACAACCTCTAAGATCTAAACATTAAATTAAACTTCGTGAAATGTTGGAATAGAAACTGATCGTTGTTTATTTTTGTCTGCGTCCAGCGAAGTAGTTATTCATCAAACCGTGTGTGGGGCGATTGGATTTCGCACTAATTCGCATTCAAATATCTTTCGATCGCGGTGGGCGGCGGGGACGGCGGGGGCGAGGCGTGCTCACTGCCGCAGACGGCACCGCGGGGCGGGCGCGTCGTATGGCATTCGACTGGCGCTTCGCGACGTCCTCGCAGCGCTCCTCTGGGGCGCAACCGGGCGTCCTCGCAGCGCGCAGCAGGAGTCGCAGACTGTCGCCAACGCCTTTGACAACAACGCCCAAGCGAGGCGGAAACGCCAGTCAAACTCGATAAAGGGAGTTCGCAGAATCGGGTGACGCGTGGCGATGGCGAGTATTCGATTCGTTCCAGCTTGCGTCACAACCAGGGTTCAGCTTATGACATTAAGCTGGTTCAAAGGTAGATCCAAAGATATTTGAATGCGAATTAGTGCGAAATGCAATCGCCCCCACACATACGGTTTGATACATTATTACTTTGTTGGAGGAAGACAAAAATGAACAAGAATCAATTTTTATTCCATTTCACGAAGTTGTAATTTAATATTGAGATCTTAAGAGTTTAGGCAGATTATGCCTAGTATATTATCGTAAATGTTGCGTAAGGTAGTGTTTTAATACATACTACTACTAAAGTTTTGGCTCACTATTTCGCCGTTTGAAGGCTCGATTATTGTCTTAATAATATGAATACAGAAACGTAATTCATTAAATTTCACCACACGTGTACCATAAAGTACTTTCGGTGGTTCGTATCTATGTTTATGTATTCTATGATGTCCGATTTATTTTTTCCATCCTGAAATTCTTCGTATCGTTCGTAATCAATTACAATTATAGAGCTCCTCGCATGGTGACTAGTTGCGAACGTTTGGTGGCAGAAAAATCTACAGAGCACTATCCAGACCCTATTTCGCCTTGACTGCAAGTGTTGTTCCATCGTTGAGGGGCGGCGTGGGGTTCGCCCCCGGAACCGCCAGCGAGAGCCAAGCGCGGCGTGGGAACGCGCTGCGCCGCCCGTCACCGCTCGCGGCGCCCCTGGCGACTGGCGGGGGAATTAGGGGCGGCGGGCGTGGCGGTGGCGGGGTGGCGTGGCGGTGGGGTGGCGGTGGCGTGGCGTGGCGGTGGCGGTGGCGGTGGCGAGGGAGGTGGGGTGGCTTTGGCGGCGACGGTGACTGTCAAAGTGGCGGAGACGGTAACAGCGGTGGTAGCGAAGGAGGAGGTGCTGGTGGTGATGGTAAATGCGAGGGTGGGTCTTGCGGTGATGGTGTCAGGGGGGGGGGAGATTGCGGCATTGGCAAAGGAGATTGTTGTGGGGAGTGCGGCTGGCAAAGGGGATTGTGTTGGGGGGGGAGGGAGCGGGGGTAGGTTGCAGAGGGCCGCGGGCGCTGCGAGTGCGGCATCTGCAGCGGGGTGATGTGGCGAATCGACGGGATGCATTGCGACTACCAATTACGGAGAAAGGACAACCTCTTCTTAGTCGAAACTTCGTCCAAGACCGCCACCGTGATGTGCGAAACCCAAGCTGCAGGGCTCTGCGCGTTCGAATTATGCGTGAGGCCTAAAAGTATTCCCTTTACAGCGGTGACCAACATGACAAACCGAGGTGCGAGCATTCTGTAACTCGCATGATAAAACGAGTGATAAAACTAGTATTTAGGTAAAAAGATCAATAAGGCTTGACGCCTAGTTCGAAATTATATACATCCCGACAGATATTTTGCACATAATAACTCGTCACGATATGTTTAAACATTTTTGCTTATCAGAAAGTGACGTAGCGCAACAATGCGTGCACTCCCTTATGTCCAGCAAATTGTTGGAAAGAAAGAGACATATCTCAAGATGACATGTCTTCTCAAAATATTTCATTTTTCCTGCAGAATGTTGTCTTGTCTAGAAGGTCTCGAAATAGAGGCTGCAGGTTGCATGCTAAAATCCCATGCACGAGAGAAGTAGAAAATAGATGTAGATTCTAAAGAACAAAACAGAGTTAAAAGAGAGCTGGTTTCGAAAAACCTGTTGGTACCACTTGGTTGATTACTTTGTTCAACACTGCATTCGACGCCAGTTACAAACAATACACGCACGAGGGCATATTTCAAATTCAATCTTCGACTGTCAAGTAGCATACACTGTACATCCTCTTATTGCGTCGGCAGCACCGGCGGCACACGTCAAAAACCTCCCCTCGCGGGTGAATACAGTACATTCACGAGAAAGACAAGTGACGGTGAAGCGTGGTAGCGGCTGGTGGCGTAGCGAATCGCCGAGCGCTGCTCTCCACAGAGGCCACGTGCCCGTCCGTCACGCCTCCTTGCTCTCCAGAGGGCGCCGACAGCTCGCGAGGCAGTGGGGTGGGGGGAAGGAGGCCGAGGGTTCGTGGACTGCGCGGGCAGATGGAGCAAGGGCGGTCGTGAAATATTGCGGAACATTGTTCTGCCGCCCGTATGGCTCCCTGTCGCCCTAAATCAGAGGGTGCTGCTTCCTCGCAATAATACGTAATTGCTGGTGGAATTTTCCGGACTGCCAAATGAATGTTTTCCGGTTTCGTCGTCTGGTGACGTGCGGGAGTATTATTTGTATTATTGCGAGCAAGATATTTGTGTTACAATAGCGACTTTCGGAAGCGAATGCATTCTGGAAGGACGTGCATTAATTTTCGCGACTAGGGGATTTCCGGATTTCATCACGCTTGATCGACATTTAGTTTTATTGCCCTACTTGAGAAATTTCCCATCGGGTCTCAGGAAATTAATCTAGAAATTAGGCGTTTTTACGATCTTTTAGAAAGGAATCAGAAATATAGAAAAAAATTGAATCGCGAATTTGTAACAGTGATCTTCGTTTTGTATTCAATGCAACACAAAATTTCATGAATGTGAGTAAATGTACGTCATTCACGCATGCATTCTTTAAAAATAAAATGGTAACTACAAATTCGAAACTAATTAGTAATTATTTTAAATAAATAAGAGATGGGCATTTTAACATATTTCCCATTATTTATTTCATCCGTCTAAATACAGTGGATGGAGATGACAATATTCTACGGGACGGTTTGAACAAAAATATGTTTAGACTTGTTCAAAGTCTATGGTCAGACCTACAACATATTAAAACAGTTTTCAAGTCTGTCCCGTCGAATGTAGAGAGAGAATGAGAACAATATAACAGTTTCTTTGGACTTTTACGTTTATTTATCAGACATCTAAAACTTTAATTACTCTCCTGTAAAAAAAAAAAACCAATTGGGTTAATTTTTGGGTGAAAAGACACATTTTACCTAGGAAGTTAGTGAAAAGTGGCGATAAAATTACTTATAGCAACATAATATTTCAATATCCGATAATTACGAACTCTTAGGGTCTGTTCCAATCAGTTCTCTTAGAACTATCAATTAACACTGGAGCATCCGAGAAGGATTGTTGTAAGGAAAGTTGTTCATATAAAACGCAACGACAAAGTACTCAAAATTACGCTAAAAGTACTTCTTTTTATTTTTTGGGCGCTATGTAAATACTTGATTACCGACCTCAGTTATCCCAACAAACATTTAATTCATACATATTTAGACCATCAAGAATTGATGAAAAAACAAACTTTAAAACAATAATAGTTATTTATTAAATTTGGTTATTGCCTGTAATTTCTCGCTTCATTACATGACGAGTACTCGCAATATTACTCGTATATGACATTTCTGGTGACACAACACTGATTTTGCCCAAACATTGGGTAAAATATGGACGAAAACATTATTGATTAGCGTAGCAACAATAACATGCGTACTCACCCGAGCAGGGAGCAGTAGTAGAGCAACAGGGCGGCCAGGCTGTGCGCCTCGGGCGCCGCCGCCGCCAGCTCCGCCGCCAGCGCCAGCACGATGGGCCGCCCGCGCAGGTCCCGCGTCCCTGCGCAGACACCACACTCAGCCATCGCTGCGCACGGCTTCAAGGGCTCAGCGCAGTCACAACAACGCCCTCAATCTATTAGGGATGCTTTGATCTTTTCAACGAGTTCGGCCCATCGCTTTACATTGCTTGGTATAGATTTTTCATATAAGGTGGTGGTTCTGGGTCTGGCCTAACCAAGAGAACACTCAACAATGGGGAAACATTCCGAGAAGTGTATACTCTTATCTTTTATTGTTGTCATATCTTAATCAGGGTTGTGAAGAGAGGCGCTTGAGTAGGATGCGGTGTGTGGAATTACATGGTGTTTGCCTTCTTCACACACACACACACACACACACACACACACACACACACACACAAAGAAAAAACAAACACGCAGCTCAGATTTCCGAAGAATTCTGACTTCTAGAACCATGGCTTCTAAGAGTTGAATCATCCACGCTAGAGTCCAGATTTGATATCCCAGCCACTACTAGCTCTTTTGAAAAGCCAAGAAAAGACTTTGGGGAGAATATTTTCTGAATAAAGTGAGTGAAAGGAACAATTTTTGGCCATTCGGGCTACAAAGTAGATACTTTTTTAAAGTAATAGAAAGGTGATTAGAAATTTTCATTGAAGTAAGGATGATTATGTTTAATAGTGACGGAATTGCGAGTGCTCCTAACTGCCCGGATGACGCCGCTTCGAAGGCTGTGATGCGGGCGTCACCTGGACAGCAAATAGCACTCGCAAGACTAGCCGCGGAAGCCTTCATCTTCACTAGTGACAAAATTGTTCTCTTTGTACCACAACTAGAAGTTACTCAGGCCAGAAACTTATGGAACCCACCTCGTAATCTTTTAAATGCAGGTTAGCGGTCTTCAGGTCTTGTTTGTACGTTGAAAGATTCGATTTATTCATTATTTATAATTAGTTTTAATTGAGCCGAAGAAAATGTGAATTTTATGGACGTGCTGTTGTTAGGTTGTTAGGCTTCAGAAGCGAATTGGTTTCTATACGTGAATTTTTTTTTTTTTGCACATATGGAGGAAGTTTATGAAATTAAAAATTGTGAATTTAAGTGTTGTAGGAAAGGGACATTTATTGCGTTCCAATGTCTCTGAATAATTGAGAGCAAATCAGGGAGATTTAGTTATGTTTGTAAGTACCTTATTTTGGAACTCTTTGGAGATTTTATTTTTTATGCAAATTGATGGCTTAAAGAAGAGACTGTCCAGATTTGTCTCTCAGCTTGCACATAAACGGACATGGATAAAATAATGAAGGTGGAATATAATCACTTCACCATAGCAGTCAAGCAGTATCGATTAGAAAGTGTCTCTAGAAAGCGTAATGTAGTAACTCAAAAGATGTAATTTAAACATGAATATTAAATAATATATCACCGACAGCTTCAGAAATTATCAAACTACTTCCTCAACTTTGATGATTCAATAGGTGTTCTAATTAAAGCAGAAGAAATTACTTAAAGGATATTCATAAAAGTAAAAAGTAATTTTGCAATTGCGAAAGATCAACTTAATATGAATAATAATATTCACATAATGCACAGTACATTTACACAAAACACGTGATTACAAATTTGAGGAGCCTACGCAGACACGAATGAGAATATTTTCAGTGCATTGAATATTTGAAGAAGAAACAAATAACAAAGTTCATCCTCTTATACACTATTGTGATGCTACTGTCGCAAACAATTGTCATGGGCACATCATAGAAGTTATTGCTTTGAATTATTTAAAAACATTACGTATTAAGTTATTACGTTTACAACAAAATTGTGAGTAACATTGTTATTTGAAAAGTAAAACTGAATGTGTTACTTCAACAAGGAAAATGGAACCACAACATTGAGGAAAGCCAAAATATTTTGATTAAATCCAAAGCAGGATTAAAAACAAACAATATCCTGCTGTTCATTCCAGAAAAAAGAATAGTAATCATCTCCATTATTACACGCAACAGCTCATGTGGGGGCCGGGCGATGTGCAGAGCTTCCGGCAGCGGCCAGCGAGGGCAGCACCGGCGGCGGCGAGCGAACCGGGCCACGGGGTCGCCGTGCGAGAAAGCGCGCGATTGCTCCAGCGGCTAGCCTGCCACCCCGCACCCCCACCCGCCCCACTCGGCCCCACCCACACCAGCGCCTCGGCGGGAATCAGCTGTCGCCATATCCACTGACCCTGTGCCGTGGACCTCGCCTGTGCTCTCTTTGATCTTTCAGTTGTGATCGCAAGTACGGGCACACCTTCCGTTTCAGAAGACTCCAAAAGCACCACTGCAACTCTTTCCTCGTTATGGGACCATGTAGCCCCTCTGTGATGATCTCAGGCGTGTTTGGATTCATTTTGATAGTGTGGCATACGCAAAATTGTCCAGTGTATGTGCTTATGACCCAACTGTTTTATGTATAAAAAATGTCTGCCTTTAGAAACGCCTCTCAAAATATGAAAACGCAACGAGTTATGAACACATTCGGCTACATCACATAATGCACCATACTATGATCCTTACCGATAAAACGAGATGACAGAAGACGTGGAGCAATATTGTACATCAACAATTCATTATATTCAGAGCACATATATTATTTTAGAAACACATTTACTACTTTAATCCTACTTTAGTCGCACACCCGTTGTTGTGTTTTGTCGGTTGCGGATTTTGTTTCACATTGGTGTAAGTAGTCGTATGCTTATTTACGTTATTTTGTTTAATTTACAATTTATAATGCAATAAAATATTTGGAAGAAAATTGTCAGTATTTTGGGGTTTATTTTAAGAGTCCAAATATTTAATATTTTTACTTAATTACTATTTAGTAAAGTTTTAAAACTCGTGCACAACTTTTTCTCGTTTTTGTTTGTTACAACAAACTTCACAACCATTACCTTTTTGGGATTTATTGGAGTGGAACGCCATACCGAAAATATTAGTTTTCTCCGAATCCACAAAACGCACAATTGAATATAAATGGCCATATTTTAAAACCGATAAGCATAGACTGCATTTTGTAACCTCTACACAACAACAAAAGCTAAAAGTCAGCTACTCGCAAGCGAAAGTGTATCTAACTTTTGGTCCTCATTTTTTAGAAATCTTTTTCTGACTTAGCCAGGATATTTCAGAGGAATTTCATTGGCCGAAAATATTTATAATCCAACTAACCTTTGAGTATTCAGGGTATTAGCTTGTACTTCGTCGTTTTTGTGAGGTACATGTTTTTAGAGTTTCAGGACTGCGAAATAAAGATTATTCGGAATTCAGAGATTCTAGCCCGCTAAAACTTTTATTAAAGTTAACGTTGACAAAAGTTGCACACTTCGAAATTAGCATCCTTTTATAACGATAAAATTTGGAATTGGAAAAGCATTGCCTATTTAACCATGGAGGTTATCGCCTTGCTCTTAAGGGTACCTAGTTCTCAATGCGAAAAATTACACCCTAGTTAGACTCCCACAGTGATTGGTGCGGGCATTTCAACTTCATTAAAACTCTCCAATTAATTGAAAAAGTAGATATTAAAGAAAATATTTATATTCGATACAGAATTCCATGCGCAACGAAACTAGGTTAAATGAACGAACACACTGATCTGATAATTTGTATGCAGTGCACACTGTTAAAGGCAATAAATACAAGTGGAACGAAGAATACACCACATACTTCTACCAACTTCATATTATAGGTGCCAAAGTCATGGCTACTCCCACTTCCTCCACCACCACCATCACCCCGCCCTGGCTTCAGCCACCGCAGCAATCAAAGAATTCATTGCCGCGCCACCCGGCCATTAGGCTGGCATAACCCTGGGCGCCGACGGAGGGAGGCGCACAGTGGTTCCCGCGGGACGGAGAGCGTCAGCAATGCAAAAATTTGACCAGGGAGATACTTGGGGGGCAGATTTTCACACTTTTCCTTTACGGTTTACGGATTGCCGAATTCGATTATAATTAGGGGAAATTAGTGTGTATTTGTTTGTTTATATATATATATATATATATATATATATATATATATATATATATATATATATAGACACACACACACACCTTTGACAGAGTAACATCTGAAAAATCCATTTTTTTTTCATAAAAATGAGATATTACTGGTCTCCTCATTCATTCTCTACAGGTGTGTGTAATCAATGTAGTTAAATTCCTTTTGATTGTTAAGAAATTGGCGCTTGTGTATTCTCTAATTTTGCGACAATCTCATAAATCTATAAACCAGAAGTCAAGTTGTCTGTTATTGCGGGAATAATTAGAGATAATATTCACGGGAAGGCAGGGTGTGTGGCTTTTCAAAAAACTTCCATTTCCACAAGCTGTTTATTTGCAGAGGGTCAAAGATAAATAGCGAAACCAATGCAGTCAATAAGTTTGCAAGTCGCAGGAAAGGTAAGAAATGTTTCAGAGGTGAGCAAAGTAAAACATAAATGGTAGTCTTTACTTAACTTCAACTTGTTTGGCCATAAAGGTTACAACTTGTTTGGACTGTCAAATACATCGAAAGGTTTGTTCCGCTCAGTAAAACGCGTGTGCTCTGACCTTGCTACTACGTAAATTTTAACGAGTTAATTGTTTACAACATAAATGCCTCGACTGGGAATCGATCCCGGGTATCCTGGTTTACGCCCAGTTGCTCTGAGCTCTTCGAAAGGCAATTATGTTGATATCTTGGCAATTGTAAAAATGTAAACGAGCGAAGGCCTCTTCCGAGTTCTCGCCGCTTTCCGCTCAGTCTGTACCACTGCGCAGCGCAGCGGCGTGGGCCGGGCACGCGGCGCCGCAGGGCCCTTTGCTCCTTTCTTCTTCTTCCTTTGCTCTTTTCTCCGCTTCCGCCGCGCCCGCCGCGCCGCCGCCGCCGTGTAATTTGGGCGATCGGAGGCCCGGGGCCGCGCCACAGCAGCAGCAGGTGCATGCATTATACGCGGCGGCGGTGGGAATGGCGGCGAAGGGGGTGGCGATGGCGGTGATGGTGGGGGCGGGGGCGGTGGGACTGGCAAGGCGGCTGTAATGGCGGGGTGGCAGAGACGGCGGTGGGGGCAGCGGCGGAGACGGCGGCGAGGCGGCGCCGAGGCGGCTGCGGCGGGTGTGGTGGGCGGCGCCGTTTGGGGCGGGCGGTGGAGCCGGCGGAGGCGACGGCGGCGGCGGCAGCAGAGACGGCGGCGGAGACGGCGGCGGGGCGGCGGCGGAGACGGTGGCGAGGTCGGCGGCGAGGACGGCGGCGGTGGGGCAGGGTGGGAGGGTGGGATGGGGCGGCGCCGTTTGGGGGCGGGGCGGTGGAGCCGGCGGCGGCGGTGGCGGCAGAGGTGGCGGCGGGGTTGGCGGCATGGGCGGAGGGCCGGGTTGGCTGCGCGGCTCAGGTCCCGAGGCGGCGCGTTTCGTAAGCGCCCGCCCAGATGTGTGCCGCGATCGCCCCGCCCATCGCCCACGCATTCCGGGCGCTTCGCGGGGGCGAGCCGGCGCCCGTGGGCGAGGGAATGCGCGTCGAAAGAAAAAGGGAGTTTGAGAGGTCTATCGAAGTTGTTATGACCGGCAAATGTGCCGCTGTAATACGTCGTTGTTTTCTCGAAGAGTTTTACACAGAAAAAGGAAATTGAAAGATGAATATGAACGGCAGATAATCTCATGAAAAAAAACATACGTAAATTATGTTTTATGATGTAGCTAATGGGCAGGATGGTTTAATGCTATATGTTATAGTCGTCACACAATGAAATGAATGATGAAATCAACTTGTTTAAGATTCTTATAAACATTGTATAAAACGATCCTTTCTCTCAAAACTAACTGAACGACTATTTTATCGAAATATATTACTAAGTTACAATTCGCGCGGAATTTGAAAGAAAACTATGCAGCCTGCGGCCATGTGGAAAGTGCCATTGGTTTCGTTCGATATGTAATTTGAGAAAAATGCCAAAAACCATGAAACAGTTTCATTTGGACGGGAAAATGCAAATATTTGATTGTGTTATTCCGCCTATTCTCATACACCGCGTACCCACTGAATCCTTATACCCAGTGCGTTTGTGCTTACGACACAGGTGACGCCATACGACAGCCAGGGAACGAAGAAGAGACCGCTGGGCAAGAAATATTTGCTACTCATATGTTGAGTTATGGAGCAGCAACTTCTTTTAGTGATCTGGGCTGTCCAGGTGACGCCGCGTCGAAGGCTGGGGTGCCGACGTTTCGACCGACATATCGCGGTCCTCTTCGGGCTGTACTGCCCGGGACCGCGATATGTCGATCAGACGTCGGACAGCCTTCGACGCGCATCTGAACAGCAGATCATACTCTGGCCGCGAAGCCTACGATATCATCTAACATCTTTTATTTTATTAAGATTATTTTTATTAAAATAATTAATTTATAGCAGTTTAATTCGAGAGTAATTTCTGAGTAGTGTGTGTAGTACGTATTTGAAAACTATTTTGTGTCGTTCTCTTCAGCAGCATTTCTGTTGGTGGTGGACGACTAATACGTAGTTTTTTTTTGTTAAGAAATCATACATCCAGATTTGTTAAATTTCAATTGGATAATAATAATAATAATAATAATAATAATAATAATAATATAATGACAATTTATTTCGATCAGTTAATACTAACATTTGAGGAAAGAAACTATGAGAGTAATTTATTTCTAATATTTCGTAATTATTATTTTTACTATCAGAGTATTCACTCTCACCAAACAAAGAAGTGAAAGAACGGACAGCAGAAGATAAGTTAAAATCCAAACAAAATCTGCAGCGAACCTATTTCACCCCGTAGCTGAATTCGCACTTGGAGCTATCGCACAACCGGAATAGGAAAGCAAGTGCGCCGGCCGCTCCAAGCGCGAGGAGGCACCTGGAGGTGCACCAGTGTGCAACCAGAGCAGGTGCACGGAGGGGGAAGCCGCTCGTATGTAACGTTAGCAGTTGCTAACGCACGCGCGAAGGCGCCGGGCATTCTGCGGTTAGCCACACGGCGGCGGCGGCGCCGCGTCTCGCCCGGCGCGGCCACGGGGCGAGCGGCATTCCTAGGCATCACCCGCCCTCACCGCTCGCCCGCCCAACGCGCCCGCCGCGGCCCCGCCGCCTGACCCGCCCGCTCCGCTGCCGCCGCTATAGTTGATAGTTATTAATGAAAATTATTCTAAAATATATGTGCACCTCACCCCACGTCCATACTGGCCCTTCAATTGTTCCACTTCCCCCGACCCTGTTAACATTCGCTTTCCAGTTTTTGGAGGCGAAGAGAACAGTAGGAATATGAAACGACAGTTCGCAAAGAAATCAACGGAAACGTCACCTCTCCCAGCAACTCCGTTGTGTCTGATCCAAAGATTTCCCAGTCACCACCCCTCCCACCACACTCCCACCGCCACCGCCGGCTACTTTCTAGCGCGCCTGCCCGCCCTCGCCCCGGACACATAAAAACCGCCGCCGGCCGGACTCGATCCCACGAACGGCGGCGCGGGAGGATCCGCGGCCTCGTCGCTCATCGACCGCAGGCTTCCTGCGCATACGGCCGCCGCCGCCGCCCCGTTACACGGCGTCGACCCACCCCAACGCGCTTCCCGGAGCGGTCCCGTACCCGCGCCGCCACGCCCCCCGCGATTAGAGACGCGGCTCGCACCGCGCGCAAAACCCAACACCGCTCAGCAGCTTCTCGCGGCTAAAAATAGAGTTAAAGTGTTGGTGAGATCTACACCGCCTCGAGATGACGCACAAAACTTCGCTCATATTCGATCTTGTGGATTTGGCATTGTGTAACTTTGTGCATGTAACAAGTTTTCAAAAAGGAGGAGAAATGCTCCTCTGATAATCATGAAAAGCATTCCAGTTGAATTCTTCAAAGTTCTGCGTACATTTTGGGAGTCAGATTTTAACTTATTTCATCTGTGTACTACCCTTCAATATCGTGAAATTCATGTTAGAAAAAATGCCGTAAAATAACATTGAGCGTTTCGGTAACATCTGAACGACTGGGAAACTGCCTGACAATTACCTCGCAAATTTTCCTTTTTTTTTTGTCCTTCGTTGTTAATTGAACAAACATCATCAAGAAAAGCAATATTTTTTATGTGAGTAATTTTAAGGTTTGAGAAACATTATTAATCAAAATATTACGAAACATTTGGACTTCCGGATGATGCAGCGTACAGCTTTCCTGATAAATTTTGCACATGCCTTCTTCGGCATTGAATGAGCCAGTCCAAGAATAACAAGATTCGTAATAGGAGAAATTTTCGGCGCGTCGAAAATAAGCCAAAACGTAGCACTTTTTATACGAACAACATATAGACATAAAGACGGGTAATTGCTTGACAGGCAATCAAGGGAGAAAGTGCGCTCCAAAAACCACGTGAGAAAGCAACGAAGCGTTCGAAAACGACAGCCCAGCGTCGAACACAAACACTGACAAAGACGGTGCCGAAGCCTCACTCTCCCCGATAGGCTTCCTGCAACGATGGGATGATGGTGATGGATGAAGCGCGGGGTTGCGGGATGACAAGGGACTTGTAGATAAAGAAACGCAAAGGTGCGTCAAAGAAAACGACACGGCCCAGCCGGCGGGAAGAAAGGTGATAGGCGCGTCGCAGCGACAAAGAAGGAGGAGGCGGGGCGGCCGCAAGGCTCAGGCAGGCGAGATGGATGGATGTGAGGCGGTGTGTGTGTGTGTGTCTGTGTATTTGTGCGTAACGAACGTCTCTTAAAGCAGATATACCTGAGTTTGTAAATCCAAGGACCCTATTGTGGCAAATACAAATTTAACAAAAAAATCCAGAATTTAAGAAAGTCATTGAGACGCAATTATATTAGAAGTGACAAAAAACGGAGAAAATACAAAGAAAATAAACGGTTTTTCGAATGAATGCGAAAACAAGGGACTGTATATTGAGGAAAAAATATTTGCTTTTCGAAAATTTAGAAAGCCTATTTAAAAAAATATTTTTATGTATGTGTGTATGTGTATGTATTTCACAATTTGGGTCGGTAGTCCAACTACCCCCCGTGCCTGGGCCTAGTTAAATTCCCGTCTCGGAAGTAAGAGTGACATGAGGCGAACACGACGTATTCTCTTCACCGCAACTAGCAAGATCTGCCAGCTTGAGATATTCTTCGTCACACAGGTACAGAAACTGGGACTATTTTAAAGAAAACTAAAACTTTTTTTGCCTCAACCGGGAATATAACCCGGAGACCATAGCACGGGAAGATATTACGCTGCCCATGAACAATCCCAGGGGCCAAAATACTTTTTTTAATTCATTAATTCAGACACAAAATGTGAAATATATCTTTTCTTGAAAGAATCTGCAATGCAATTACAAGAACAAACTCACTACTGAACCCATAATGGGAAATACTACAGACTGCCTTTTCAATTACTCACTATATGAAAAAGGTGGATGAACAGATAAGTGGGTTACCGTTGAAGCCAGTGATAAGATGAAGCATTCCTGCTAAGCGATGTACTGTGTTGTGACATAACGTGAAGTGATTTGAGAAGGCAAGGCGGAATGAACTGAGGTGAAACGTTTAAAGAGAAGACGGAATGCGATCTGATTTAAAGTGATTAAAGTGATGTAACTCACCTGGCAGCTGGACCCCGGCGAAGAGCAGCCTCTCCGACAGCTCCGAGATGTATCGCGGCGCCACGAGGTCACGTGGGGGCGGCGCCTCTGCAACACACACACACGCCTCGGTCACTCTCTGTGCACCACGTGACTCGGGGAAGAATTTCATGCCCTAGAAAGTCTTGCTTGTGAAAACATGCATTTATGACCTAAACATTCTGAAACTTTAATATACAAGTAAAATTAACTATATTTCATTTCCTATAAACCTTTTTTCTTAAAATTCAGAAGAAGCATGCTTGGAATAAAAAGATACATTTTTGTGCAAACATAATATACCTTAGCTCACATCGTAAGAGAAATAATTGAAATAAATATGCGCCTTGGTGAAGTACATTGTATGAATTGTTTCCTTTTTTTATGTCTGGTTTAAAAAATATCATATTAAGAATTATCCTACATTTGCACAAGTATTTTATCATCTCTAATAAGAAAAGAATAACTCAACCTGTGACAAGCTCTTTCTAATTAATGAACGCTCACAAGTAAATAGATTCTATGAAAACATGAAACAATTTACAAGCCTCTATTTTAACGAAATAAGCAAAATATGCTCCCATAACTACAGGAATATGCACCAACACAAAAAATTTGCTGATACCAATTCAGTTTAATTTTGCTGATATATTTTCTACTTTTAATTCGCATTTCGAAAAAAGTGATCTGCAAGTGAGAGTTTGTGTCTTTTCCATACACTCAACGTCAGTAATCAGTACTTTTACACATGACCGGGAAGACACAATCAATATCAAAGCAAAAACGTAATACAAAATAAAAAATAAAAAATAAAATCGAAACTAGGGTTTCGGCCACAATTAATAAATGAAACCGAAGCCCATTCGACAGCTCCCTTTTAAAGAGCGACGTCCACATGATGCATCTAGGCGTCCACTCCACCGCGCCCGATGTGTTTTCATGTGTTGCGCGCGGTTCATTTCATCCATCACGAATGGACCATTCAATGGCGGCAATGCCGGCGGTGGTGAAGGAGGCGGTGGCTGCGGCAGCGGTAGCACATGGTTTTATACGGAATGGATAGAAGTGTGAATAAATGAACGGATGAATTAGTGATTATCGCGATATTATATAAATGATAATGGATCGATGATGGAATTGCGGCAGGGGACTGGGAGTGTGAATCTAAAAAACGGAAGAAACACGCAAAGAGAAGTGAATGAGCGCGAACGAAAGGAGCGAAGAGGAAGCGGAACGGTCGGGGAGCGATCCGGTGCGTGCCGAGCGAGGCGCCCGGCCGGGGTCAAGGTCCGCCGCGCGCCGGCGTCTACTGCACGACACACGTGAAGATCGCGCCGCCGCCGCTTTACGACACGGTGCGGGGTGGGGCCGCCGCGGCGCGCCGGGCGCTCGGGCCGTAAAAAGCGAGAGGAGGGACGCGCCCTCTTCGGCGAAACCGAAACCGCCTGCTCAGCAACCACCACCGCCACCCCATCTCCACCGCAGCTGCCACTACAACCAACACCAACACCTCCGCCACCACTGCCACCACCACCATCAAGTCCGCCACCACCACCACCACCACCACCACCAATGCTACCTACACTATCTCTATTCCTCCTGCTCTGCTGACTCCACTACTAGTTTCCCTACCGCTGCCGCTATTGCTTTTTCCTCTACCGCTGCCGCAGCTGCAATTATTGTTCTCTGACTCCGTCGCCGCCAGTTCTGTACCCCTGCTACCGCCCTCACAGCTGTTTCCCCTATCGCCGCCGCCGCCGTCACTGCCACCGAGCAGACGTTTCAGAGACGTGTGGTTCAGCGAAGTGGGAAGTCAAAGGTCGTCGTACGTCTCCAGTGAGGTTATTCTCGACTCAGAAGGGCGTTCGGATTCGTTGCAGGTTTATCGCCTTTTGAGTGTCAATCATATTTCGCTACGTCGCCTGGCTATCCATTCTGGTGTATTGTGCTGACTAACACTATTTCAATATTCAACACGATCAAAACGGAGATCAAAACTGTGCAAAGAGACAGTGATGTCGTAGTACGACAAATTCAACGAATACAGGCGTATTCAATGCAACAATGTATGGAGCAATCGGGCTCTAAAGATGTGAAGAATTTGAGGATCGTCCTAAGAAAT
Organism: Teleogryllus oceanicus; assembly: GCA_964035755.1. Classification (NCBI taxonomy): domain Eukaryota; kingdom Metazoa; phylum Arthropoda; class Insecta; order Orthoptera; family Gryllidae; genus Teleogryllus; species Teleogryllus oceanicus. The sequence goes on along the minus strand of CAXIVR010000005.1, from coordinate 130,822,259 downwards.
ACTCGGTTGCACGGAGAAATGTGTTTTATTTAACACAGTGTTAATTCATATAAAATAAGCTTAATTATTTCCGGAAGAACTGACGCTCGGTCAGAAGCAACGATGAATCGATAGGTTAAGGGTAGGTCGTAAATGGAGTTATTTTTCCCATGATAAATGTGGAATAATGGAATTGGAATAATGATGTTCTAATATTAGTTTAATGCTATTGGATACTTTTTACGCTACCGTAGTAACTGATTTCATTGATCAGATTACGTAGTATGAGGTGAGGTTGGTGATACGATGGATATTTTGGGAGCCTATTTTTCGTGAGTGATGTGGAAGAGCTGTTGGCAGATTAGATACGCACGGAGGAGTTAAAATGGATTTGGAGTCCGCTTCATTAACTCTGATGCATCATATTAAAAGTTTCAGATTAAGAGCCTTTTCTTTTGATATTACAACAAAATCCAGAATGTTTCCCGATATATCCGTCAAATAAATCTATTCTTCATTCATTTATAAGTATTTTTGTGCGTCTCATTATTTCAGCTATTGGCAGTGGAAGTCGTAAACAGAGAAACAACGAAGGCGAAGGTTAAAGCGATTGCGAAAATGGAGGCGAAGGCAGTAGAAAGGGTGTGGTAATTAGCTTCGAACTATCGATGGAAGCGGGAATGGGGATGGGGATGGGGTTTGGGATGGGGGGGTGGGGATGGGGATGGGAATGGGGATGAGGATGACAATGGGGACAGAGACGGAGATAAGGATGGCGTGGTGGGGAAAGGTATAAGCATGGGATTAGTGTAGGGTCCAGGGGGAGCATGGGGTCCATGAATATTTGAAAAGTAATATCATTTTATATCATAGATACAACAAATATTATATACAATATAATAACATGTTTATTATTTAACAAAAATCTACGATGGCCCCCTCCAAAATGATTTCTTGGATCAGCCCCTGGACGATGTGGGGATGGGGGCGAGAATGAAGATGAGGATGGGATGGGGATTAGGATGGGATTGGACGGGGACGGAGGCGGAGGCGAAGGCGAAGGCCGAGAGGTTCCCTCCGCTACCGCGACGCAGCACTGCCGGCAGCCGGTGGCCTCAACGTTTACAGGTTAATTAAAACCTCGTTGAGAGATTTATAAGTGCTAATTGTCAAAACTTAATTTACATTCCTTTCCAATGAAGCTCATTATATATTACCACGCTTTGCGCAACGGTGCCCTCAGTTGCGTTATGTAATATTTCAAAGAAATGGCTTTTTTATGAATAATAAAAGCGGATGGAAATAATAAACAGCTCTCCGGGAGCGGTACGGGCGTGCAGCCCATAAATAACACAAGCAACCGAGGTGGTGGCGGCGGCGAGGGCGGAGGGATAAGTGAAGTGAAGTGCGGCGTGGAGGGGGGCGGGGAAAGAATACAGCTGTTTACACGAACCAGCGGCTGCATGTTAATGAGTAGTCTTGGAGAAGAGAACCTGGCTCGAAAGGCAGTAGGTCTCACAGTTTGTTTTTTTTTTGATTGATTAGTGCTCCCGGGAGCGTCAACGGCGAAGGTGATTAGTCCCGTAAGTGTAGTGCATGTTTATTATGGAGGTGGTGGTGATCTTGTCCTGCTGGATGGCGAGATCTGGCACCGTCGACTACTAGGGTTTTCCCTAACCAGGTATCTCCCACCAGCGGGGCACTGCCCCAGCCGAGACAAGCTCCTAACCGGTCTTACAGCATGTGTGGTGGTGTGGTTCTGTAGTGTCTGTGTGAGTGTAAGTAAGAGATGGCGTTTGGTATATTCGAATATTTATGCTCATTAAGAGAATAAAATATATACTAATAATACCAGTTGAGCACAAACGTAGGGCATAAGAGTACACAATACATTTGGAACAGGTAAATTCCAAAAAAAAATGCCTTCTAACATTGAATTGACATTTGTTCTGTTTTGAGAATTTTCATTACATTTCTACAGTGAATTCTTAATATTTCGAATCAGAAGGGAAGATAATCAATTTATCTATCAGAACGAGTTTTGTTTTCCCGAGTCTAGGAAAGGTGAAACGATAGTACATATACAATTGAAGGTATAAGAAACTGAGTTATCAAAGTTTAGGGAATAACAAAATAGTATCAAGCAGATCAAGGTATCAGAGAGTTATGGAATAATTACGTTTTTTGGAGAATAAAATCTACAAATTTAAGGCCTCAAGAAATTCGACCCATCGAGAAATTGCTGCAGCAAGTTATTGAGCCTCATTTGCACTGCGGTGAAAAGAGGCAGAAGGTAAACACTGCTCATTCATAGCAAATCGCCAGCGCAAATCGTTTCCCCGAGCGCTGCGCCGGCTGCTTGCGGAAGAACAGCTCCAGCGCGGGCGCGGCCGAGTTTCTCCGCGACGCCGAGCGGCGCCTCGCCGGCTGGCCCGGTCCGGTGGCGGCGGCGGCGACGGTGGCGGCCTGGCGGAGGTGGTAGCGATAGAAGTGGTGGCGGCTGCAGTCGCGGAGGTTGTGGCGGTGGCTGTGGCGATGACTGTTCCGCTGGTTGCGGCAGTGGTTCTGGCACTGGCGGTGGCGATATCAGTAGGTGGTGGCGGTTGGGGTGGCGGAGGCTGTGGAGGTGGCTGTGGCGGAGGCTATGGAGGGGCTGTGGCGGGGCTGTGGAGGTGGCTGGGCGGAGGCTGTGGAGGCCGCTGCGGCGGAGGCTGTGGAGGTGCTGTGGCGGGAGGCTGTGGCGGAGGCTGTGGAGGAGGTTGTGGCGATAGCGAATGGAGATGGCGACAGCGGTGGTGGAGGCCGAGATATAGACAGAGTCGATGGGGGAGACGGTGGTGGAGGCTGGAGGCGGCGGAGGCGGAGACGGTAGCGGTGGCGGCTCTGACGCGAACGCGTTTCTCCTCCAGACGTCGAGGCCTTTCCAGACAGGTTTCCTTTTCGAGTTTCGGAGCGCGCGAGAAGAAGATGCTCACACACGTTGTAGAACACGCGTCGTCGATACACATCGTCCTGCAACTGGTCGCAAAAACCGTAACCCGTATGAGATGAAAGGGGGCATTTGAAATGATGCGGTGAAAAAACATTTCTTCAACGAAGTTCAAGAGACACCGCTTGTATCTGTTTGCTCTCGTTACAAGGAGTTTCCATCTAAGATGTAACAGAATTGTTATTAACATTGAATCAATGGCACTCTCAGGATTTCTCACCTTGAGGGAGCTACAGGTGTATGTAGCGTTCAGCCGACTAGATGTTTGCTTAAAATTATTTTACGTTTATGCTAAATATAACACGGATTTTTATTTGTTGACTAATAGTTAATATTTAAGACGTAAACAACTGATGTACTGAAATATTTTCATTAGTACATAAAATTAGTAAAAGCTATATTTTTTAATACGCATCATTTGCTTCAGGAGGGAGGCTGAATCTCCATGAATACTGCGTTGAGTGTACGTGTCTGCATCGTTTAAAATGTATTTTTTTAGTAAAGAGCTCAGTTCCAGTGAACTACAAAGAATATCATAAAACAGCTTTTTTTATAATTTATGAACATATAAATCTCTAGACGTTTTCTAAATAGATCATTAATACACAAAAATTGGGAAACGTGAATTGGCAACAATTAACTCATTTTCTATATTTTGTTAACACATCAACGACATAAAAATGACAGATACATACTATTCACCAGGGCAAACACTAGTGATTTCAATTAACCAATTTAGATGTTGATATTTCATTACTCCTTGAAGATATTACTGCTAATAAAGTCCACCGTGCTTTCTCCCATTGACAGATGACATTTAAGACCAGTTTTCCCGCATCAGAGTAGCGTTCGTAATGCAGGCGTATTATACATACGCCGTCTTGTTCCTCATACATCATTCCCACGACACACATGTTTTCTTAAACGACGTCACGATCTCCGCCGTCGCAGTCGGGAGCGGCGCGCGCTCCGTTACGCGAAGGCGAGGCCGAGGCACGGACGAGGACCGGAGCCCCCACGGCGCCCGACTCATTAGTAGATGGCCCTGCGGGTAGACGGTGCGTCGGTAGCAATCTACACGCAAGGGCGGAGCCGTTCGGAGCCCGCTTAAGTCCTCGCTCGTTCATCTCCAAAGCAGCTGGCGTTGCGCTTTGACAGATAGACTACACGTGTAGATGATGAGGTGAATGAATGGTCCGTCCAATGAAAAGCAGGAAGGGGAGTGGGGAGTGAATAACGAACCACACACACGCACACGTACCCGAAGCAGCTTTGCTTTCTGCCGGTAGACCGAGCGCGATGTTCGCATGGCACAACGCCCTTTCACTGCATTCAGACCGGGCCGCATTCCTAATCAGCGGGGATGTAAATTTAATTAAACGTCAGGCATTTATTACGTCGTGATGTGTGGCTGGGAGGTATCAATGGCGGGAGAAGTTGGCAATTGCGAATGTGCCTGAATAAACAACAATCTCTCAACATGCTCTATTCATGGGACTATCATAGATGAATTGCGTGGAAAGTCGATAATTAATATGCTTGGATCACGAAAGTCCCTTTATGTATTCAAGTAAATTATTCAATAACGTAATATTCCACGAGTAACTCATATTTTCATAAATATTCCTTTGCACAATAACATGCATTTCCCATGAAATATTTTTTCATCAATAAAATTCGAAAAACTACTTCTAGTTTACAGGTTAAAAACGTTCTATCATACGCAAAATATTTGAGTTTATTTCGTGACGAAATTATCTCATTACATAAGAGTCTTCCCGCGACTGCAAATAGCCAATATGAAAGTCAAACGAATTTACTTCAGGATCAAATTTTCGTATGTAACGTAGTATTTCATAAGCAATCCAAAGAAGCTCAAAAGATCCACGAGCCAGACGAAAGGAAAGTGGACTTCAGACAAACCCACATTTCATTTATTCGATTGCAACATCGAAAGACTACTGTCGCTTTCGGAACTGACCACGACGTCTCATTTCCATACCCAACGAGGGTCCCACACGGTTCCCGATCCGCCGAGCGAAGCCCAGAAGCGACACCACATTACAAATCCGTCAGGTGGCCGCAGCAACTGACAGCCGCCTGCGCCGCCGCCCTGTCGCATCGCGGCGTCTCCGCCGCTCACGCCAGGCGACAAGTGGCCGGTGGGCGTGACGTCACGAGAGTTCAACGCGCGGGGCGGGCGCCCGTCACTCCCACGCAGCCCGCGCCACGTGCAGAGGGCGTCCTCTGGGTCAAGGTCGCGCTCATTACGACCCCGAGCACGTTCTCCGCCGCCGCCGCCAGCGCGCGCTCTGTCATGCAAATTGCCTCCCCGGAAGACCCGCAGGAGCGCCGCCCTCGCGCGCCCCGATTGCTTCCCAAGCTGCATTGCCTCAGATGAATGGACGCAGAATTGTCGGTGGAATATCGGTCGAATTTACGTGATTTCACGTACAATATTATGCAGGAAATATGGGTCGGCATTAAACGAAAGGAAATCGATCAACGAATTTATTGTGAACATTTAATCATCAGTAGTAAAAATCAAAATTTAGGTGAAGTATACTGTTTGGAAAAAACAGTACAATTCTACTTGTATACCAAACTACTATAAAAAAACAAGAAGTAAAGTTCTGAAAATACCTACATAATGTTTCTTTACTTGAATTATAAGAATACAAACATTCCCTAAATTCTAGATTTTTTTCTACTACATTTCTATTTAACTAAAATGGCAAGGTATGAAGTGTCCTTACACTGATTATTATTGTGGCTCCTGAAAAAGCCCCCCTCTTTCCCCCACGTCAAATCGACACAGTTTCTTAGTATTTCCACAAAGGCTTGTCAATGAATAATGAAGTGAGATAAAATGTAGCACATACAGCCTTAGTATTTATGTTAAGTAGCAATTATAGCCAGTAAATATAGCGTAGCTTCGTTTAAGCTAGTGAAGAAAATTTCAGACATGATGAAAAACAGTTTAATGGACATTCGATATGTGTAAAAGTGATACAATGATAACATTCCAACTATTGTAAATGAGTTCACCGAAAGAACCTTATATAAAAAAATGAAATCCATGAAAACGCGAAACAAGCCTCCACTTCAAAATAAGCTCGCTCTCTGACCCTCGAGGCGCAAACCCGCGCCGCGAGTGGCGTCCGTGGGCGGCGCGACGCCGGTTCCGGCGCGGGAGGAGGCGCGTCCTCTCGCGGAGTGTGAACGAGTCTGCCGAGGTGAGAATCACTCCCGAACACAATGCTGCGCCCTAACGTTTCTCGAACGAGATACATTGAAACGCCACACAAGTGGCCTCCTTTCTGGGATTCGGCGCGCGGGAGGCGGAGAGCGGGGATTCAGGGGGGGAAGGGGCGAAAGAAGCCCCGTCATTGTGTAGCCAAGCGGCAGCGCGCGGCCTCGAATTCCTCGCCACAGCACCGGCGCTCGCCGCTGCTCCCTGCAGCCCTGAGGGACGCGAGGGCTTTCGGCACAGTTCTAGTGGAAGAGGGGAAGCGACCACCTGTTTTACACATCTATCAATGTGGTCTCTCCATACTTTTTTGTATTCGTCAATTTTTCTATTTAGATTACAAATTCGTAGGTACTTACGTACCTCGTCATTACGAATCCTGTCTTTCGTACTGACACAAATACAACCTCTTAAAAAGCTTTATTTCGGCAGTGTAAATCCTACTTCTAATTCTTTAAATTAATTTATATTAAATTAAGATTTATTTAATTTATTAAACAAAAAAGTAAGCTCTCAAAACTTTTACTTCATAAAACCACGATTCGTCCCCTACTTACTTATGTATGCCCTATTTGGGGAGGAGCTGCCCCTTAGGTACGTAAAACGCACTAAACTTTTCAAACTAAAATCCTTCGCACAGCCGTCAAAACGCCGTGATACGTGTCAAATAAGGAACTCCACATTGAGTTTGATCTTCGCACAATTGATCATTGTATCATACACCAGTCAAAAGGAATTATTTCATTTCTTTTCATACTCCCCTGCAACTTACATATTCAAACTACGAAAAACCTATAACCAACGCAGAAAATTCAAATGTAGATCTCCAAAGTCAAATTTAAACCGCCTTTAGAGAAACGCATAATTTTCTCATACCTATTTTGTGTAACTTTTCCTGAAACTGTAACAGTCTATTCTCCCATTTTCATCGCATACAATTACTATTGCTTATTTGAGGTCCCCAGAGGGAGTATTGTTCTGTTTGTGGCGCTAGTGCTATGTGTGGTAAGTTGCAGCACTGTTCAGTCTTATTAAGTGGTTGCCTCGCTGTATGAGAAAATGTGAAATGAAAAAAATCATTTATCGTATGGGAAGAAATCTTGGAGAGAGGTAAATCCAAAAGTTTCCCTTTACAAAATGATATTTTTTTAATATCCAGCTGAAGGATGAAAATGAACTTCAATTAATGATAAAGAAATTAGGTGCACGGTGAATATTAATTATGATTTCACGTTAACCTTTTGTGTAGAAATAACTAGTAAATAAAAATATGTAAAAATTCGAAACAACGTACCCGGAGGTATGTAATGATTTATAGTAACAGAGCCGGGATAATCCTTAAAATATTAATATTGTGAACAATTCATAGAACAATTTGCTCATATTTAAATGAAGCGAAAATAACATCTTGTTTTTATTTTGAAAACATATTTTTACATCAATTAAAAAATATTCTATTTATGAATTACACATCCTCTCGTAACCAATGCATTATGAGCGTAAAAATTCAGACCCGAAAAAGTACCACCCCACATCCCCAATAGCGGTTCACATTTCCCCAGCACCATTCGAGTGGCGCCATGAATTCCAGCACGTGGCGCGAAACGCCCCGGCTCCCTCGCGCGCGCCGCCCGCCCGATATTGAAATGCCCCGCCCCCTTTCGCCCACCCGCGCCGGCCCCCAGTGCTGCATTGCGGTGCGGCGGCGGGGGCGTCAATAAAAGGCGGCCTCTGCCTTTGTGTGGCGCCCCGGCCCCATGAGGCGCGATTGCACAACGCTGCACCGCGTCCCCAGCGGACATCACCGCCCAAAAACCGAGCGCCACGCAAAAAAACGGACACCGCTCTGATGGCGAACCCACCCAAAAAGCAGACTCGGTCCAAAAAAGGACTCTCCCCCACTGCGGACGCACACAAAATTCGAGCTCTAAATATAAAAGCACCTCCCCCCCCTTAGCTACTCAAAAAGTGGACGATTCTCAAAACCGGGCAGTGGCCAGATGTAAAAAAAGTGTACTCGAAAATGCCAACTCCGTATTTCAAAAAGCGTCTCCGAAAGGTGATATAAACAGAAGAACCGGGACTGTCCATTAAAGCGGTCTCTTCCCAAAGAGCAAGTGCCGTCCATAAAGCGGTCAACATCATAGTGAACTCTTTCAAGTGAGTGGTGACGCCTAAAAACTGTCTGTGTGGTTGGTGGGTGGTTTGTAAAATGGTTGCGAGATTCAAAGGAACCAGGATTCAGAAAATATAATACGATGAAATAATGGACTCGGTTAAAAAAAAGTGAACTCTGTCTAGAAAGTCTCTTCCCAACGGGCTATTGCCGTGCTACTGACTGAATAATTGTTATAGTAAGCATATATGTCTGAATATTCAAGAAAAAAAATTGAAATCGTAATGTCAAAGAAAGAAAACGGAATATGAAAACGCTTCTTAAACGAAAATAGTTAATAGTAATACGCACGAACTCATTTTTTTCTACCAACTATCACGAACAAAATTATATTATGTGAACAGTACGATTAAATATTAATTTTATTGGTAGTTTAAAAAAACAAACACTGTGATGAGATGATTAATAATGTGAAAAATTCATTTCTCTCTATTTTATTTTCTCGCAATTGCTTTCTTCCAGCAATCTTGATAGCAAACTTCAAAATACAAACTGTGAAGGAATGGAAAGAGGGTTGATAAAGACTCTTGACGAAATCATAACCAAGACGACGTACATAGTTTTAAATGAGTAAAAGACAGCAAAATCATCAACACATAAGTGTCACAATTGAAATCAAAAGACTAAATCAGACCCAACCATTGAAAACGATCGAGGTAGCAGACGATAGCAAACGACGTCCCAGAAGCCAGGAATCCGGGGGGGGGGGCCAGAGCGCAGGGCGAAACATCTGCCCCCCGAGACCACCGGCGGCGCCTCCACGCCGCAGCTGCTTGGCTCGTGAGCCCCCACTCGCGGCTCCACCGACTCCCCGCAACCAGGGCAAGGAGTGCCCCCGATGACAACGATCGCCTTCTTAGTTTGCTTTTATAGTTCGAAGTTTGCCCCTTATCCAAAAGAAACACATTGCATTGCCTGAGTAATTACATAAAAATATATCAAGTTTTAAAAAATACCATTTTTAAAGAATACTATTCTTCAGATGGGTGTTTTGTCGCTGAATTCATCACGTAAATGAATGCCAATATCTAAATGTTATATCAAAGCAAATGAAGAAAATGCAACTGATTTGGTGCTAAATGCACGCTATGCAAATAAGATGAATTTTGATTTTCATTATGCTTTATGCACCGTGATGAATAGGAAAGATAATGGTTTTGTTGAAAATCAATTTCTAAAGCAATAAATAAATAAAAATACATTTTAAAAACGCTGAAGTAAAGTTTACGATAAAAAGTAATCGAACAATATTATTTTTTATGTCATTACGGATAAAACAAAACAATACCAGCATTCACTAGCAATGATATCTCAATAATAATATCTCATTCAATAGCATTGGTATTAAATGGGATACTACCATTGAAATAACTACTGAGGAATGTGGATAATTATTTTTATCAGGCATTTTTGTGAATGGATTTCGTGGGAAAAGTGGTGTTCTATAATGTGTATTCTATCATGAGGCGAGCGTGGGAGTGGCCCGGCCGCGGGAGCGCGTGCTCCGTCCGCACCCGGACGCCGGCGCCCGTTCCGCGTGAGCGCGGGTCCCCGTTTCGAGGCCAGCCCGACTGGTTCCGCCGGGGGAGCGAGCGGCCGGCCGCTGACGATCGCCAGCCATTTTCGAGAGACGTGCCGGTCGGGGCGGCGCGCCGCCGACGCACGCGGGACGCCGTGCGCCGTCCGCTCAAGTGGCTCCTTTCAACGCGGCGCGCGCGCGCGATTGGCTACAATAAACCGGGGAAAACGCCGTTCAGCGTCGACGCGAGCCACCACGTGCGAAAGTCGATTTCTAACGCCGCCCCACCCGCCGACGCCGACGCCGCCGTTGCAGCAGGAAAAATGCGCACGCAACCACTGCGCGGCGCCTCGAACGTTCGCGTTTAGGCGCTTAACGACGTGATTGTACGCCAACTGCAATCTCTGCATTGTAATTCACTATAATTTGGTGTCCACATGCCGTTCGGAATTGCAGTGGAAAGAAACGTCGTCGTCGTGTTAGTATTACTCCTTTCTTTACTTTACTTTCGCCCCAGCGCGTTGTCTTTTTTACAAAAGAACGACACAGCTATGCAGTGCCCGCCGTGTGTATTTTTCCGCCAAAATAAACACACGTGTCGGCGGAAGAGCGTCGCTGCAATTAGGCGGCGAGCGCGGAGGCGGCGGGCGTCGCCACCTCCACCCACGCGCTCAAACTCCCGGGCGACGACGGAGGCGTGCGCGCGCGCGTGTTGGGGCTCGTGTCGGGGTGCGCAAAAACGCAAGCGCGTGCCTCGTGCGCGCACGGCTACTACCGTTAATTGCGGCGTGCGGAGGAGAAAGGCGGGGCAGCGGAGGTGGCGTGTCCGCGAGGGGCGGGGCTACCGAGAAGTCGTCCGCGATGAGCGGGAGACGATCTTCCGAGAAGCACGCGTGACGGCGGAGACTCGAAGGCGTCCGACGGGGATGACGAGGAGACACGAAGGAGATCGTGACGTCGCGGATGGAAAAGAGAGGGAAAACAAGAAGAAAAATGGGAGAGGAAGGGGGAGAGCCCAGGGTGAGAATGGGCAAGAAAAAGAGTGGGAAAAGGAAGAAAGGGAGGGAGAGATGTGGAGAGGAAGAGAGGAAAGCGAGAGGGAGAAGAGAAAGATTGAAATGTGAGTGAAGGGGGGGGAAGAGGCGGAAGGAAGTGGGGGGGAGTGAATGAAAGAAAGAACGTTTCTGACGAAAAAAAAAAAAAAAAAAAGAGGGAAAAGACGATATATGATCAGGACAAACGGAATTTGATAAATAAAGAAAAAGTGACTTTTTATGTACATGTAAAAATCACATCAATTTTTGTGGCGTAGTTTTTACGTTTAATAGAAAGATTAACGTAATTATGAGTTTTACACCATCACTGCCTGCTTATTTGCAGGAGGCCACCTAACGTTGTTGTTTTCCTAGTATCAGTGCAGTAAGTGGTTCTATCTAGACACAACTGTTATAGGCTGATCGTTGTGCACATGCTTGATTGAACTCATTCCAGTGCCCGATCGTTGCAACCCACCCATGCGCGGCCTAGAGCAGCAAATAGTACGCGAAGCGATGCAACAAGCTGCGACCAGCTGCACCCCTTCGCTGAAATCCACAGCCTCATCAAGCGCACTACTGAGCACCAGTGACTTGCACGTGGCAATTAATTTGAAAGTCAGTTTTGTTCTGATTGGAATATGGGTCACGACTCGTGTCGCGTGCAGGCCAGAGAAACCGCAGAGAAGAACGGCGACACTGTATTAGTGGAAGAAACGACCAAAGATGGTTGTATCAAGATAGAGAACTAATCTGCCTTATTTGAAATGTTTGCAAGAGTAGGGGGAAAACGGTATCTCGGAGCTATGAATAGTCACGCAGTCAAAGAACTGGTTGAGCCGGGTGGAAGTGAACCCGAGAGCGTCAGCGGCATCGAGAGCGAACTTATTTGTTCGGAGTCGCCCTGGGCGGGACCAAGTGGGTCGGCAGCGCGGGCGGGCGGGCGGGCGGGCGGGCGGGCGGGCGGGGCGGCGGATTGGCTGCCGGGTGAGAGAACGGGCAGCAAAGGGGCCGTGCGGCAGCCGAGCGGTGGGCGGGGAGGGCAGCTAGGGGGAACCGGGGTGGCGGGCAGACGGGCGGGGCACCGCGAGGAGGGCATGGTGGGGACGGGGGGCCGGATGGGCAGGTGGGCAGGAGGGGCGGGAAGAGGCACGAGCGTGGCGGACGGAGCGGGCGGGACGGAGCGGCGAGGGCGGACGGGACGGAGCGGGCGGGACGGAGCGGGCGGGACGGAGCGGGCGGGACGGAGCGGGCGACGGAGCGGCGGACGGGCGCGGACGGAGCGGGCGGGACGGAGCGGGCGGGACGGAGCGGGGCGGGACGGAGCGGGCGGGACGGAGCGGGCGGGACGGAGCGGGCGGGAAGGGCGGAGGGCGGGCGGGCGGGCGGGCGGCGAGTAGCGCGCCGTCATGGGCGAAGCGGGCGGGGCGGGGAGGGGCGGGGCGGGGCGCGGCGGGGAGGGCGGGCGGGCGGGCGGGCGGCCACAGGCGGGGGCGTAACGCGATCGCGTCAGCGCCAATTTGTCTTCGTACAAAAGCGCGCACACGGATGGAGGTCGCTCGGGTGTTGCCTTCGCTTCCTGCGACGCCGCTCGCTGCCGCCCGATGGCATCAACAACGCCGCTGCTGTTGCCCGGATTCAGAGGAATGCGAAACTCACCAAAGGAAATATTATGTGAATAAATACGAAATTACGGCCGCGAACGTGTTATTGATTATCCTGAGTAATACGTACGTAGGTTCTAGTTCATTTACAACTCTAGTTGCCGATCTTATTGCATTACAGCAAATAGAATGTCCTCATTTAGTCGTTTATTGTCATTAGACTTTCTCGCACTTTTTTTACATTTGCTTACATTTTTCAATATGATACAACAATAATTGATGATAATAAATGAAGCACTAACAACAATTCCAGGAAATTAAAATAAATATACGTTTCATCAACTCTAAAACTTGAATTATGGAGAAAACATACCTTTCACTCACTGTTGTTTACATTACACGTTTTTATCGTTTTTCTAAGAATGCATTATTTCCTTCATTTTTCAAAGCCGCTCTATTTACTTCCGTGCTAATTTTCATTCTTCCGCCACAGCTACCGCCTGATTCCCGTTGAACGTGTTACAGCTGCCCTAGTTCTGTCCCACTCTTTCTAATCGGTTTTGTTCAGCCTGATCCGGTTCGCATTGAATTCACACTCTACCTTGGGAGCGCGTTCACAACGGAGTCGCGAACGGTGTTTGTTGGGCGTAGAAAATCCCCGTGGTGTCGGCGGTGATGGTGAAGGCGATGATGCTAGTGGTTGTAGTGATAGTGCTGATGGTGGTGATGATATGATGATGATGGTAGTTGTAGTGGTGGTGGTGATGGTGACTGTGGTGGCGGCGGTGGTGGTGGTGGTAATAATGGTAGTGGTGGTGGTGGTGGTGGTGGGTAATGGTAGTGGTGGTGAGGTGGTGGTGGTGGTGGTGGTGTAATGGTAGTGGTGGTGGAGGGGGGTGGTGGTGGTGGTGGTGGTGGTGGTGGTGGTGGAGGTGGTGGTGGTGATGGTGATAGTGATGGTGGCGGACTGTGGTGGCGGTGGTGGTGGTGCAGGAGTTGGTGTCGTTGGGTGGGTGAAATGGTAATGGTGAAGGAAGAGACAAAACTGAAGACTGAAATGAGGATAAGAAATATCAGATTGACAAACATTCCGATGCAGTACGTGCAATTAATGGATGGGCCATATAAACAAGAATGTAAAGAAAAATAGACTAATAAAAACGAGAGGTGCAACAGAAGTTATTCCGAGAGACCGCAAGCGCGAGAACGCAGGAGGAAGCGGAGGCGGAGCATCGAGAGTTGCAGCGCGGCGTGGGCGGAGGGGCCGCGAGCAATCTTCGCACACAATGCGCGCGCCGCTTCCCGCGACGACTGCGTTCACTCCGCAGCGAAGGAGACCAATCGCTCGCCTTTTGCTCCTTCTCTCCTGCGCAGTCACAGGGCGAAGGAACGAGGAAGCGAATTATCAAGCGCATATAGATTCTAGAATGAATTGTAACTTGCACACAATAATAAGTCCATAACGATATTTTTAAAAGAAAAAGACAGAAAACAACAATGAAGGAATAAGCAATCCAAAGAATTGTATAAAGAAGGGTATATATTTATAGTTTCATATTATTTACGGGTATATATTTTTTAAAGAAGGGTTTTCGAAGTAGATACGGAGTAGTTTTGAAGGATGTACGAAATGTATGACTATTTTGAATTGTTTAAGGGGTAAGTAATTATTTGCTGAGTTTCGTAGAAAACTTTTTCGAATCGTTCAATTTGATCAGTCATTCCGAAAATATTAAAATAAATTATGATTTAAATTTAATTATTTACACAATTCACTTAAGCTATTTTGATAAACTTAACATGAAGTAACTTTTTACGACCATCTCGTCTGGTAGTGAAAAATGAATGAACCGTACCTCAGTATATGCAACCCGCTACGCAGGCGTGCAGAATGGGTTGCCTGTGCGAGCTACATCACGGCGCACGAGTGTATACTTTTGTGTGTAGTATATGTAATATACTTGTGGTTATTGTATTTATCAGAGATTTGATAACAGATCTACACAATTACATTTGTGGATTATCACCGTAAACTAATTCTATGATATGATTCAGATTTTCACTTCAGTCTTCCGTCGTATGAATTGACACACAGTAAAGCCGCTCGTGCGATGAGGTAGAACGTTCGTTTCTTAATATTGTAATAAAAAGCAAGAAAAAACATGAAACATACAGAAACTGAAAAGCGGGATGGACGAACTTCTAAAACATTACACACGCCAGAAATGTTATCATATATATTCCTCCCGTATGATTGTCATCTTTGATCAATATTCAGGTTGGTCCATGAATTTCTTTATCACAACCACACGGAACACACACATATAACTACACAAGAAGGGCGCCATCCTGCATACAGTTAATTCTCCTTCTATCTAATTACATCAATCTGAGGTAGTTCAGGAGGCAATGCATTCCTCGCCTTCCTCTAGATCACCATAGGTGTAGTTTTTGGACGCATACAGATAGAGAAAGTGCATAGAAAGAAATATATGAAATATTGTTTAGAAACGAGGAAAACAAGATAAACGAAATGGGTCGAATCAATTCTCCTATAAAATGTAAACTCGACCGTCCTCCCACCTCAGTAAGTTTGATTCCCTCAACCTGTCTCCACCCAACCAGTTCCTCTTAAACTCCCGAACACACGAATAACTTGCCGCTCAGCATTTCCTTCGCGTCGACGCCCACGACCACCACGGCGCAAGCCCCATCCTCCGCCCAAGGCCATCGCCGCCTAATTACAACACTCGCCGCTGCGCCGCGCAGCGCTCTGCGCGCGTGAGAGCCTCCGCGACCGATAACGCGCGCGCGTTTTCGGCTGCAGCGCCGCGTAACCGCCCCCCGCAATTAGGAGCTCGTTACCCCGCGCGCCCGTAATGCTACGACGGCGCCGACGCTATTTGCATTCGAATTACGGCGTCCGGTGCGCACGGCCCCGCCCCCTCGCCGCGCCGCCTAATGCACAGCTTCCGGTCTGCGCAGGCGGCCGGCCAGCTCCCGCAAGCGCACCGGACGACCCTCTCGGACACCGAGTCTGATCTCCTGCTGTCTGGGTCTAGCGACAACTACAGTACCGGCAGCATATAAGCGACTCACAGTTCTCTCGCCACGTGCTGTGGTACGTCATGTGACCTGCTCTGAAGCAATCAGCTTGCGAGGATTTGTTACTTTCTCACAGCCAGGGTTCAGCGTTGCCGCTCATCTGACTCACACGAAGTCGCGGAAGCGATAAAGTTGTGCTGTGGTGAAGGTTGTGACCATGATATGAAGACGTGTATTTGCCTGTCAGTAAGAGTGAATGTTTTGAGATTTCATGTGTCTGTCTTGTATGTAGTGCCATGTGTGTAGTAATGTGTGGGAACAGCGAATTGAACTGGCAGAGTCGCTTATAAGCTTCCGGTACTGTAGAGTCCTGTTGCAGCAAATGCACTTGAAAAGACCTACACAGAATGGTTTTCCAAAAAGTAGCACACAAGAGGAACAAAGAAAATACTTTTATATAACACTGCAGTACTTTAAATATTTTATTAAAAATAGTCTTCACGAATAATATACTAACATAGAGAATATATTGTACACAGAGTACAACAATTGTTTACGCCCGATTATTATAAACAAAAGTTGCTGTTTCATAACGCAATATTTCAATAGAAAATATTTAATGGCGGAGTATTACAAATGTGCGTATTACACGGATAATACTATGTCAAATTAATATGTTTTTTACTTCATGAAGTTCAACGTTCAAAGCTCAGTCGCTACGTGTTCTTTTATACACGTCAACTCCCTTCTCTTTAATGTACACGGTGTAATTAATGTACACCCGTGTACACGGGTGATAACACGACGCCACTTGCACGAAGAACTAGAAAATGTGGCTAGTTATTAATTATACAACGATACAAAGTGAGGTAACGACAATATTTGGGCGGTATTTTACTACAAGTTAAGAAAGATTATATGAATGTTTCAAACGATTCCAACAAACGTAAGGATTTTCATCTTCATAAAAACAAAAACAGTCAAGAAAATGTAACAACATTTATTTTTGAAATGTCAAAAAATTTACATTAAAAACCTGATATTTTAAATTCACAATTAACTCGAAACTTCCAATATATTCTAGATAACTATCCCAACAGTATCATTCACGAAGTTTAAGAAAACCCGCCACTGTGCTGGAAAGGGCAACTCGATACGTTTTTAGTCCCCCGGAAGTCGAGAGCTTAGTGAGCATTAGCGTCGCTAGGCATCGCAGCGGGTAGCTGGCGAGCGCCTGGGTCCGGGATTCTGTAAGCTCCATGGCACTGGGTGTGTTTCTTGCTGGAAGCTTCCTCAGCCTCGCATGCAACTCGTACTTCGATCTGTCAAACTCTCCTCCTCACTTATATCAAGCGAGAAAGATTATACTCGAGATTTATTACCGTTAAGTCGGAGCTTGAGATGTTTTTGTTGGTATGAACTACTCCCTCCTAATGGGTAGTACATTACTCCTTTAGAAAACATATGTCGTTCATTAGTTTAAGTGACTGGTTTAACTCATTCACGACCACTCATCAATTCAATTGCTTTCTAATGTGTTTTTGTGTTTGTCAGGTTTGTAGACTTGTTTCACATCACAGAGGTCTAAAGATTAATCGTATCCTTCCAAACGATCTTCTTTTGATCTTATAAATGCTAAGTAGGCTGAATAAATTTTAACATTGCTTACAATTTTATTTAGGAAAATATTTTTATTATTGATAGTTTTTATATAGTTTTCAATGTTTTAAATTACATTACAAATAGTTTCAAAAAAACAAAATTAAACAAGACTATTAAAATTTTACACTTTGAATTACACAACTATACAAAGCACAGAAAGAACAAAACGGTATTTTTCAAGAAGTTAAGAATGATTCAATGCATATATAAAATGTTGCATCGACGTGTTTAATATGTGCTGATATCTCATTCACTGGAACATAAAATTATAACCGAGTGGCTCATGTTTTTTGTGAACGTCCCAATATAAAAGGAAATAACATGTATTAGATGATGGGTAGGTCGGAAACGTAATGTACATTAATCTCTACACCACGTACTTTACATTTTGATCCAAGATTTATTATCGATCGTTCTTACTTTTCCTCTAAGGTTTACGGCTTTCAGAAAGACTGTAATGACAATTTCGAAAGAAAATAATACCTTTAGTAATCACCTACTTACAAGTCTTATCTATACATCGCAAGGAAATGACGCACCTTCATTCCAGCAAAGCTGTGATTTGTGGTTAGACTTCCGGTCTGCATAAGGTCCGCAATTGGGCAATTAGAACCATTTAGTTTGAATGAAAAATACGGTATGTCAAAGGTTCAACCGCAAATAAAATATTCATGAATGAATAAATGAGAGGTAACATCTTTTATGCGTTTTTGAACGAACATGGAAGAAGCATATTTAAAAGGTATGTATTATCAAAGAACTAATAAGAATATTTACACAATTAACAGCCTTAAGAAAGTAAAATAAAACGACGAACATATTTTCAATAAAATGACAAATCATAAGAAAATTAAACTCAATGTAATCATCGTATTCACAGAAACGGTACTATTTTAACAAAACAAACGCTGCATGCATAAAGAGGAACGAATAGCTAGATAATTTTGAAAATCCAGTTTTAGTTACACGTTCCGAAATACCGTTTTCCAGCTGAAAGATCTCACTAATCATTCACCATGGGTTCCCGCGTCCTGTCATCTGCTCAGGATGTTCGTCAAGCTGCGGCTCACCCACGCACGCTCTGACGATCCCCAGGCACCCGCATCCTGCAGGATGGGAGGGGGGAAGGGCGGTAACCTCATCTCAAGAACCCTCATGGCTCTTGTGGGCCACCACTGTCTCGGTTACGCCTCCCGCTGCCCCTTTCTCGCCACCAATTCCGTTTCGCCCTGTAGCGGCTAGTGGTTTCCTCAATTTATCCTCACCATCTACACCCGATAAATTGACTTGTGAACAACTAGTCTCAATTGTGGTTTACGGATAACGAATTTAGAAAATATGACTGGATATGGAAAGCAGAATGAGTTCAGAATCATTATTTCTGAAATAATTAATTTTATAACTTTGTCGACTTAAAAGGCGTCAACACAGCTCTCTCCACGTTTATTCCTGAATAAAGGGATATGTAAATCACGTATTTTATTTTAAACGAGTATTTTCAATTGAGCCGTTTACTACTTCAGAAACTTCCAAATTCCCTTTCATACAACAATGATTATGATGATACTTATGAATCCATGCTTTCGGGTGTTCTTGTACAAAAATGTTTTTGGAGAGCGAATGATAATGAAAAAAAGCGTACAGATGACGCAGCAAAGGAAATGGGTGCAGCACGAACGTCATGGAAACATGCAACCAGTGGAAAAATGTTCCAATTATGCCATTGCAACAGCCACAAATTCCCCAACGAGGGTCTTCTTTCGAACATCATTTTGAGGCGGGACGTTGGGGCATGGTAGCTTCGCCATTAATCACCTACAACCTCACACTGTGTACTTCCCCTCCACAGACTTACGTCGGTGGCGCTTCGGTATAATCCTACGCCGCCATCCCGAATCTCCAATCGCTTCGAATTCGTCTCCCTTTCCTTTCCCTTAGCCCCTCCGCCCTTTCCCTCTCCTGCCCTCCTCTCCCCCCACCCCGCCCGCCGCCCCGCCCCCCCCCCCAGCTCGCCCCCAATTGGGGAGATCCGATTAAACGCGTGAATCAACCCCTAAAATAAATTGATGACCTATCATGGCACAATATTATTTCTGTCCATTGAATTAGGTCTGAGAGGGGTGACCGCTCTAATTTTGTAAAACTGTAATAGGATTAGTTTTGTAGTCGTTAGTCAGGCAGATGGTAGAAACTCGAAGAACGTATGAAATAACAAAACGTTCGGAGAGTTAGACAACATTATTCTGAATATGGGGATCGTACAATGAAATATATGTTATTGTTTTCGACAAAAAAAATAATGAATAAGAATCGTTTATATTTAAAGTATATTTCAAGATATCTGGACAGAACCGCTCAACAATCTGACTAGAACATAAATTTGCTATTCGTGGACAAACTCTCACTTCCCTGCACTTGGTCTTACTTGGCAGCTCAATCTTCGAAGCCTCAAGCGAAAGAGGATGAGACGCCTCCCACTACAGGAGTGACCGCGAGGTTTTCTCCGCATTAGAGATGCTGCTTCCGAACTCTTAATGGATTAGCTCCCTGCCCCTCCCGAGCCGTGGTCCTCACCGCTCCCCGAATTCTCATTAGTGGCGGAGTGCATCTGCGCCACGGACCGCGGGGGTGGCAGCGGAGGAGGAGACGAAGGTCCGTGCAATTAGCACCGATCGCCGAGGCTTCGTTGGGTGGTCTGCGCTCGCCTAGAGATCGTCCGGACGAGACCGTTTTGCGTTGCAGAACAGCGGTCTTGAATATTCAACATGTACGTGGGTCATGTACCGGATACTGCAAGCTTTCAACAATGTGGATTTTGAACAACGGTGTTTCGACGCAACAAACCAAGTGAAAACGTCGAGAACGAATTCGTATGCATGTTATGTTCGGAGTACCCTTCCCAATTTGGGAGCAGTTTCTGATTTGATTTGAAATATTTTTTCATTAATCTTGACAACACACATCTCTCGCCGTACACAACCCACCAGGCTTTTGTGCGACAGAGTTTCGAGCGCAACATATCATCCAAAACAGCTCAAAAACATACGTAACTTGTTTTCCGAGCATACAGTCGTTAAGGAAGGTTGACGATAAATGAATACGAAATTTTCTTGATAAATATTTTAAAGAGAACTTTCATAACTATCCGACGATACTCGGTACTCTTATAAAGAGTGAAAACGCATTACTTATTCACGAAAGAAAAAATATCCAACCCTGTTTTTCTTCAAACCACTTCATTTCTCTTTCCCTGTTCATTCTACTCGAATTCCCTCTGTCAGACTCGAGAACCCCGAAGTTCCATCAACATCGCAGCAACGCAAACCGCCCACCCGTCATAACTCTACGCAGAAAAAACAACTAAAAACCCAATGAAGCGTCTCTGAAATAACACAAAAGCAGGTGAAGTAGCGCAGAACGGCTTTTCAAAATAGTTATTTCCAGGCGGGCCCAGTCACGGCGCGCACGCAGCTCCGTGCGTGCAACGCGCTGAAGGACGCACAACACACGCGTGCGATGAGCAGTGGTGGGCGTGGAAAGGGGAGGGGAAAGGTAATATACTAGTGGGTTGCAGCGGCAAGGATGCACACAAAATGGTTTTCCAAAAGGTAGCACGCACACTGTTCAAGAATAATTAAAAGACTCTCGTATAGATTTACAATAAATCAAATATCTGAACAAAAACAGTTTTCACGATTAGAGCAAAAACAGTACAAGATCACTTCGTTTCATCCAAGAATAAAATGAAGTTGCTTTTCTTAACTTTCGTTAACAGCAAATATTTATTGACGACCTCTTTCTCGGAACCTTACTGTCGCCTAACTTCAGCA
Organism: Teleogryllus oceanicus; assembly: GCA_964035755.1. Lineage (NCBI taxonomy): Eukaryota > Metazoa > Arthropoda > Insecta > Orthoptera > Gryllidae > Teleogryllus > Teleogryllus oceanicus. The sequence goes on along the minus strand of CAXIVR010000005.1, from coordinate 130,801,171 downwards.
GTGAGTATGCGAATACAGTCGGCACACATAGTGTGAGAATAAGCGAATATCACGAAACAATATTTCTGTTTCATTGTTTTTGGATTTCATTCGAGTTCCTCGGTGTCTAACGAAACCTTAAACATCTCTGTCATGGCGGAAGGCTGCATAGTTTTCAATCAATTATCAGCACGCATTGGAAATTAATAATATAGATGAGAGCATGAGATGTACAACGAAGCAATGAAATACGGGAGTTGAGAAATAAAATAAAATAGTGGGAAAACATGAAAGAGTGTGAATCTAAAAGACAGACACGTGTACAATCAAAATAATCATCTGGATTAAATTCTTGAACGCTATCGTCTTTAACGTCTAAGCCCATCAATTCATAATAAACTTGACTTAATAATCAAAGGAGCCGAGCAGACAGACCTGAGCAACGCGAACAGGACCAGCGAAATGGAGTAAATCGGTTAATACCGAGCGGAAGGTAGGTGCCTGGGAGGAAGAGGTATTCCTAGAGGCCATGTGGAATGGAGCTGGCGGAGCAAGGGCAAGGAACAAATTGAAAGAACAGGTACGCCGGGCGGCATGACAAGGCAATGCGTCGCGGGGGGGGGCGGGGTTGGCAGCGCCCGGTGTGTGCGTGTGTGGTGCGTGTTGCGAGGTGGAGGTGCGTGGACGCGCGCCGCCGCTAAATATACGCCGCAGGTCAACAGCCGCTCGGCGGAGCCGCCCGCCGCGTGCGTGCCTGATGGGCCCTCGCCCGCCCCGCCCACCCGCCTGTGTGTCGGCGTGCGTGGATGGGCGGACGGCCGGCCTTTGTCCACAGGCGGCGCCGCCACTTCCGGCGCTGGACACGTCGCGTCGCCGCCCCGCGCCGCCGCCCTTGCCCGACCCCCCTCCCACCGCCCAATGATCATTGCTCATCGCCATCCTTTGCTCCAAGTCGCCTGCAGTTCACCGCCAGCCATTGCTCACCACCACCAATTACTCAACGACGTCCACTGCGCATTGCTAATCACCATCCTTTGCTTAACGCCCACTATTGCTCAACGACGCTCAATGCTCATTGCTCATCGCCACCCTTTGGTCCACGCCGCCTGCAGTTCACCGCCAGGCATTGCTCAACGACGATCGCAGCAAACCAGGACCCATTACTGAACGCAGCTCTTCTCTCATTACCGTGCAAAGCCCACCGCCAACCATTATTCAATGCCGTGCATTGTTCGTCGTCACCCCATTTCTTAACGCCACCCGCAGCTCACCGCCACATATTGCTTACTGCCTCCTGTTGCTCAACGCTAACCTCCGATGTCAGCAACTCACCGCCACCCACTGCTCAATGCCACCGTCCGCTCTCCGCCGCCAGCAGATCACTTTTAATTTCTCGGTTCATTGCCACCTCCAACCCCCTCACGCTCTCGGCCTCTAACCCTAGATTCCCAGATTCTGCGTTTTCCATCTTCGTCTACAATGCACTCGAACGTATAAGCTCGTCTGGCGAAAGATTCTGCTCACTCCGTGAACGATGGTTAGAGGACATGCATTCAAAGGACCGGTGCATTACTAATAAAATAGATGAGATCATCGACACAGTGGAAATTCATCTCTAAATGCCTCAGCCCCCTTCAGTTGTCAGATTACTTTCTTTAACGTGCAGCCTTGATGCGTTTTGACATATGTTGCCTTCACACACGCTTCGCCACAACGCTTCTGAAGGCTGCTTCGCGAGCTCAATACGCCGTGGAGCATTGAAAACGAATGTCCGCGACGGCGAAGTGAATTCCGTTCCCGCTCCGCTGGCTCTGTGGTTGACCGCAGCGGCGCCGCGCCGCACACGCGGCCTGTCAGCGTGACGGACGCGGCGAGTGGGGAGGGCGGGGAGTGAGAGCGGTGGGAGCGGGGGCGGAGCGGAGTAGTGGAGAGGCAGGGCGGTGCGCCTGTAGAGCGGTGAGCCGCGGGGCGGTGCGGATGACGGAGCGTGGTCGCGGGTGGGCAGCGTCGCGGTGAGGTCTGAAGGGCTGGTGCGCGTAGAGCGGGGCGCGTAGAGCGTAGAGCTATCAAGGAAGCATTTTAGAGCAATTCATCTACTCTCCAGCTATCACATTGGCTGTTTTTACGAACACTAATGAAAAAAGACAAAAAATAAATGACATATATAACGTATTCGCCATATATTTCCGGACGCGCGACGTAAATCCAAAACTACTCAACTGTGATTCTAAACGGCGGCTGTGTTTCTAAACGGATAGAAATATCAAGAACACATTCGTAATCGTCAGAAATCGCATGTAGAGGAAAAATGACGCTCGCGCCGTCAAGTGTTTCTCACGAGCGGAGGCGCGGCAGGTGGGCGGGGGTGGGGGCGGGCGCGTGGGCGAGGGAATGGGCAAGTGGGTGCAGGTGGGTCGCAGGGTCGCCACCACTGTAATGGGATCGCCGCGCTGCCCGCCTCCTCATGCATACAGATGCGCCGCCGAGGCTACGCGCGCGCTCGTCGGAATGTAGTACTAATTCCCCAGGGAATGTGCGTGCGGGCTCCGCGCGCTGTGTGCCAGCAGGGCCCCACTGCCCACACGTCCGCCCATCTGACCGGAAATACGTCTCATTTGTCGCGAATTCCTTAAACGAAGTCATGATCGTCAAGTCAGCTCAGAAGAAATCCGAAAAATATCCCCGAGTATACATGTCAGGGTACTACAAATTGAATTTATGAGTAAACTAAAGAGAAAGAAAGAGCGAAATTTATTTGGAGAGAAGGAGTTGAGATTAGAATACGTGGAGAGGTGGAGAGAAGGAGAGAGGGGTAGAGAATGGAGGAGACAGAGAGAGAAGGAGATGGACGATGGAAAGGAGTACAGAGAACAGAGTAAATGAAAAAAACTACAACTAGAGGTTTCAAATGAAATAGATTGCAAGCAGTCGTCGATACAAAAATTGAGGCATCTCCAACTGTAACACAAATATTGATAAAAGTGCAAAATTAAAAGAGTGTTTCTGACATTTTACAGTTAAAGTGAAAGTGTCAACAACTCTAACTCGAGCATCTCATTTCCAAAACACCTCAACCATCAGTGAAATCTCGCAGCAACGACTGGGCGCTTCAATTGAAAACTCGCTCCCACTCGGTGGGTGCTCCACGAAAACAGCAGAGACGCACTTTCCGCAGCGAGCCCCTTTCGCAAGCGAAACCCACTCGGGAGAGAGGCTGGGCAGACACTTGGCCGCGCCCGCCAGGGGCTGCGCGCAATTCGCCCGCCAACTCGGTCGCGGACGTGACTGAGCGCTGGCGGCGGCGGCGGTGACGGCGAGGGAGACAGACTGCCACGGCGATGTTACTGTGGACGTTGACAATGAAAGCCAATTACGGCAACGGAGAGAGACAGCGACGACGGCAGCGGCGGTAGCGGAGGCAGTAATGACGAAATGACGGGAAGCATAGGTGGCGGCGGACGAAGTAGAGAGCAGAGGTAGCGTTGGAAGTGGCAGGAATGTGGTGTTGATGGTGGTGATCTTAGTGGTGGCGGTGGCAGTCCTGATGGTGGTAACGGTGACAATGGTGGTAGCAGTGACGATGGTGGTGGCGGTGACGGTGGCGCTTACATGAACGTGAGGGTGGAGGTGGCGTTGATGGTTTAGGTGGCAGTGACGGTGGCGGTGACGATGGCGGTGGCGGCAGGGGCGGTGGCGGCAGGGGCGGTGACGACAGGGGCGGTGGCGGCAGGGGCGGTGGCGGAGGGGCGGTGGTGGCAGGGGCGGTGGCGGCAGGGGCGGTGGCGGCAGGGGCGGTGACGGTGATGGAGACGGTGAAGGTGGTGGTGGTAGTTGTAGCGGCGAAGGCGGTGGCGGTGGCGAAGACGATGGCGGTGGCGGTGGCGAAGACGATGGCGGTGACTACGGAGGTAGCTGTGATGGGCGGTGACATTGAAGGTGGCGTTGGCGTTGGCGTTGGCGTTGGCGGTGGCGGTGGCGGTGGCGGTGGCGGTGGTGGCGGCGGCGGTGGCGGCGGCGGCGGCGGCGGCGACGGTGGTTGAAGTGGAGGCGATGGGGCAGCAGTGGTGGAGGAGTGTGCGCTGGGAGACGAGCCCATTAGCGGCCCCTGCACGCGCGCGTCACGCTGCACGCGCCGGCGCCACCGCGGCCGCCGCCGTCACGCTGCAGAAAGCCATGCCGCTGGGCGCATTCCTTCCCCCAGATTACGCCAGATCTTCCTAAACTCCGTTGTTCTGTGCAGGTCGTGCAGATGACTGCCGAGATTTCAACTCAAGCTTAGCTAGAGCATTCAATTAAACTGTAAAGGAGGAATATTTAACTTAATTATTGACACTGCAAAGGGTATAGCTGAATAAGGCGATGAAAAGTGTCCCCAAACTTTATCGATAATCGCGATTCTCATATGAAAGAGAATAAAAAATGACGTATATTCACAAAAGAATCAGCCTTCTAGAGCAATATGTTGCATAGATACAACGAGAAACTTGTTTTTCATGTGTTTTTTCGTTTTTATTGCATGTACCCATCTGGAAAAAAATTGCAAAGACAGGGAAACATAGTTTAATTTGAAGGTATATTTGTCAACGAAGTTCGACGGCAAATTCATATAAAAAAATTGAAATTGATTTTTTAAGTTCTCATTTCACGACGTCGACAATTCTCATAACAATCATTATTCGTTTTGTTTCGGAGTAACTATTCCTCTGTAACGTTTCTTCCCTATATTTCCATTTAAGTTTCCTCGCTGCTTTCCCTTTCGCGTTTCTCCCCCGACCGCCCTGTCGCTCCCGCGCCATCACGTGCACCTCCATCGGCGCTGGCCTCGCGGAGCGCGCGTCCGCTGTTTGCGCTCCGCTGACAAACACGCCCCGCCGCGGCGGGGCGGGGCGGGGCGGGCAGGCGCGCGCCCCGGTTCCGCCCGAGAACGAGTCCCTGGGGTACACCGGCCATTGTGGCCGCTCCAAGCCGCCCTTGTGCAGGTGCGGCGCCTGGAGGACAGGCAGCCGAATTTTCCGCGTGTACCAATGTTTGGGCTTTGAGGCTCGCGTGAGTCGCCGCAGTCAGCGTGCGAGAAGACCTGTGTTCAATACTGAGTTACGCTGTGCATGTGGGACTTTCGCTTGTAAGTTCGTGCGTTCTGTGATTTCTGAGTTCGGTGCCCTGTTCCAGGGCGTCTAGCATGTCGACGGAGTTGTTGGTACGTGCAAACAAGGAAACACACGCGCCCACTCGCGCTTGACTAATGAGCAAGCTCCTGCAGTTACCGTTTTCATGAACTATATATTGTTTCACAGAAAACATTAAAACGTTTGTTGGCGTCAAGATTCGTGTGTGCTGCAATTCAACTGCTACACATAATTTTTAATGGTTTTTGTATGTTTTGTCTTATGTCCTCATTTTAAGACTCTAATTTTCTCCATATACAAACAAACAAACAATGCATCACAATATGCCATTGTTTACAAGTGACTCTCATTTTTGGAGTTATTTGTCTTCCAGTGTTAAATCTAGCCAGGCTAATGGAAGAAACTTGCAAAGGAAATGAAATTGTAGTAGGTACGCTAAGTCAATTCACATTACATGCATAATGGCTTATACGTCACACATGCGATACAGAAGGTGTAAGAGAATAACGGTAACTTAAATAAAACATTTAGTAAACGCAATATATCGTTGAAAATTTCTTAACCTATTAGTACCAACAAATTGTAAGTAAAATATGTTTATTAATTAGATAACACATTAAATGTAAGGTTGATCATTAATAATAATATACAGAAACCAGAGAGTTATTATATGTTCAAGAAGAAACTTGTAATAAACATCGTAATGCTTTCTTTAGACTTCTTTGCCATTTTTTGCAAAATACCGAAAAAGTACTAAGATACTTAAGTAAAAATAAGAACTTAAGTGAAATACTTCATTTAATTATTTTTCTTCGTTTATTATTTTATAATTTTCAATATTTAATTTCAATCTGCTTACGGCTCTTTCTTTTGCAAAGTTATTTAATTTGTAAAAAAGACAATAATGTTTGTTTAGCCATTCGTGCCTCGATTGAGCTCGATCTCATTTCTTACGCACTTTCTAAAATGAGTATTTACAGTACAGTCTGAAGACGAACGAGCGAGAGACAGGCAGCGCTTCGAGTTGCGACTGCGCGCCCAGCGACTCACGCCGGAAATAGATGCGTCGAGAAAGCGGAGCGGAGCGTCTTGTTCGGAGCAGCGTTTCAAAGCGCACTCTACGGACTACCGGGCGGCGGCGGTGAAGAGGGTGGTAATGGTGGTGGTGGTGGTGGTGGTATAGGTTAAGGGGAAGTATTAATGTTGCATGTGAAGCAAAAACACAAGTGGGTGCGACGAAAGAAGTGACGGTGGAAGTCACGAAGGAAGTTATGAGTAGTGCTGCTATGGAAACAGAGGATGAGGGAAAAAAGGAAAGATAAGAAGGTCAAACAAGAGAGTGAAGAGGAGGAAAAGGTATAGGGAGGTAAAGAAGTGAAACGCAGAAGAGGAAAGGAGGGAAAAAAAGGTGAAAAAGAGAAGATAAAAGGAGAAAAAGTAGTAAAGAGGAAAGAAAAATGCTATAAGTTGAAGAGGCACATACAAAAGCGACAAGAGGAAAAGGATTAGAAGAAGAACGAGCAAAGAGGAAAGAATAAGAGAAACAGGAAAAGGAGAAGCTGACGGTAGAGAGGCATGTTGGGCGACAACGCAAATTCAGTTTGTAGCCAGAGCGATGCTGTGTGCAATGGAAGGCGAGGCGGCGACGCGTCTGTCAACGTGCCCGTCCCGTATTTTCCAGAGGGCGACGTGGCCCGTGACGGCAGTGCACGCGAGCGCTGCGCGAGGCGCCCTGCGAACGGGAAACCGGCTGGTACTCACTCACGGTGTCTCTAGTACACGCGCGTCACACAGTTGCAGCTCTGGTAGAGCAAATTAACGCCCACGTTTATCAATACAAAAATGAAGTATCTATCGGAAGCACTACCTTTTGTTCATCGAAATCAAATCATTACACAATTAATTAATAACATACATGATGTGAGCAAATATTTTGGAAGACAAACTTTTTTAAGCACAATATTTTTTAAGCAAATAAAAAAGTTTGAAGAGGTACGTAGTGTATATTAATTTACTTTTATATGTTCGTTCTTTCGTAAAATTATCTAAAGTTATAATTAATTTTCCTCTGGTAAAATATTCAATGGCATCTAATATAAACATAATATCTAGGATAAAAATGAACGAATAATTCTAAGAAACATCAATTATAAAAAGAAAATACAAACGTGAAATCAGGGAGAATAATGTAGTATCCTGTCACACGTCCACGTTGAAAACCAAGTAAAAGAAGCCGTTGCATCATCCTTAATGCGCCACAATAAACTCTGTAATGGGTTCCGTAATATTCTCACGCGCTGACGTCCGCAGAGGTGCAGCGCTGGTGGCGCGGGGCGATGACGAGGGGCGACAGGCGGCCTGGACGCGAGTACGGACGCCTGAGAGCGACAGGCGGCCTGGACGCGAGTACGGACGCCTGAGAGAGGAGAGCAGGGCGTCCACAGATGGTGTGGTGAGGCGGAGCGGGGTCGAAGCGGGGTCGGAGCGGGTCGGGCGGGTCGGGCGGATCGGAGCGGGATCGGAGCGGGGTCGGAGCGGGTGGGAGCGGGTGGGAGCGGGGTGGGAGCGGGGTGTGAGCGGGGTGTGAGCGGGGTGGGAGCGGGGTGGGAGCGGGGTGGGAGCGGGGTGGGAGCGGGGTCGGAGCGGGGTGGGAGCGGGGTGGGAGCGGGGTCGGAGCGGGGTCGGAGCGGGGGTCGGAGCGGGGTCGGAGCGGGGTCGGAGCGGGGGTCGGAGCTGGGTCTCAATGGAAGTGGCGAGGGTGTGGTTCGAGCGGGGTCGGAGGAGCGCAGGCGAGCGGGCGTGGTGAAGCGGGGGCGGTGCGGCGGGGGGCCGGGGGCCCGGGGGCGGGGGGGCTGGTGGCGAGCGAAGCGGGGGGCTATCCACGGGCGAGACAGCCTGGGAGGATCTGACAAGGGGTAATATCAAGCAGCAGGTAAGTTGAGGGGCCGATCGTGAGAACCTGGAACGGCCAGCATGCGACTAATCTAGAGTGAGGGTGAACCAGTGGATTAATGATCAAGGGGGAGCACGTAAAAGAATGCGGGGGGTGAGAGATCGGATTAACAAGCGAGCGGGTAACGTTTGGCGGAAACAAGTGAGCATGTGAGCATGAAGAACGAGTGGTAGAACAAGAGAAAAAGTGTGGACGATAGAACTAATTGTGGAGAGAAGCATAGAAAGTGGGAAGGGACGAGAGCAGTTCCTGAAGAGTGATGCACGGTTGCAGAGGGAACAGATTCTCGAGGGAAGTGAGCGGGAGAATGGGAACTTCAGAAGGTCTGTTAGTGGAGGTGCGAGAGAACATCGAGCGATCGACAAGTTCATCGGGCCAATGCCGCCCGAGCAAGAGACTCAGGGTGTCAGGAGGTCTACTTCGTGACTATCGAAAGAAGCTACACGGAGGCAGCTGTCAAAACAATGTGCTGTAAGCTGTCGAAGCAAACTTGAAACGAAAAGATACTCGCTGGCATCAAGTTTCGTAGAAGAACGCGTGACAGTACAACAAAGAGGTTTTATTTGGCACAAAATATTTTTTTGTACCCTAGACATTTGTGCATGACCAAGTACAAACTGTAGAATAAACTTGCTCTAAACTCAGCCACATAATGGCACTATTTTTATATCCAATCTTGCAGATATACAATTCTGTTAAAATACTACGTCATTATAAATAACGACTGAAGGCGAGTTATACATGAAAGTTCGTTTCCATCAACAGGAAATAAGCAATCGATTAGTATTCAAGGGCTTTCTAATCAAACAGCACGCACAACACCGGAAAAACCAATCATGCTCGTTCCCTCTTTGTTACTCCAGTGAAAGCAACGACCTCAACATTATACGGCTGCAGTCGACGGCTCTCCGCGCTTCGCAAGAAATTATAAAACGCATATTCCCAACGTAATCACAGCGGAAGGCGCAGATCCAGAAAGCAAAAGTCTGTGGGGGAGGACGCGGAAGCGACGGGGGCGGAATACTGAGTCACTTCCCGCCGCCACTACGCCCCGCCCCCTCCGCCATCCAACCGCCACCACCGCATCCGCTCCGGCCGCCCCCGCAGCGCAAACCGTTCTTTCTGACGCGCCGTCTCCACTTCCTCAGTGCTCCCGCTTCAGCGAAGATCTCCGCTTCCACCTGCGTTCCCATCTTCAGCACCATCTCTGCCTCCGATCGCCACGACAACGACACGCCTCCGCTGGCAAAGAGGATCAACTGATGTACTGCAGTGCCTGGCCGTCAGATCTAGTGTTCGAGTCCCGACGGTGGCTACATAGCTAGGTCGGGGTCAGCCACGACCGGAGAAATAAAAGCCGGCTGCTCTGATCGGTATTTTTCCGAGGATTTTCCGATCAACATCAGACGAATGCCGGAGCAGTACTACAACAAACGGGTCACGGATCGCGCGCGATATTTCCTTCCCTTTTCGTTGTCCTTTCCTCACCCCTTACACACACTCACATGCAGTACACTTCCACATGTGTCGGGAGCTTAGAGCTTGTCGCGGCTAGGACGGTCCCATGCTGGTGGGAGACATCTGGCTGTGGAAAATTCCTGGAAGCCAACCTGTCGGTCGGCTCCGGATCACACCATCCAGTGAGGGAAGATCCATGCCATTTCCCACGATAAACAGACACTACACTTACGGGACTAGACCGTAGGAGTTGACGCGCCCAGAATCACTAATCAATCAAAGCCCAACGCCTCCGCCAGTTCCTGCCTCTGCCTCCGCCGCCACCTTCGCGCCACCGCCGGGCAGGCGCCTGGGAAAGTTCCGGCTGCGTCCGGTCCAAGCAGCTCGTGCGCGTCCAAGCGCTCTTCTCTGCTGGCAGCGGCGGGGACGCAGGCGGGGCGGGGGCGGCGGCGTGGGCGGTGTTGGAGATGAGAGGGCGTGAGCATCTGCGGGAGTGGGAGATGGACTGAGGATTGGAGAACGACAGTAGCACATCCGGTAGAGGCGACGCAGACAAACATGACGACGAGGCAGTTCTAAAGGCAGGTATATAAAATATGGAATTAATGTGTTTTGCGGGTGGGGAAACAAGAGCACGCGAGGACACGGTGGCGAAGGGAGTATGACGAAGGCGATGCTGATCGCAAAGACACCAACAGTGATGCCAACAAAAACAGTGGTGATCGGAAGACAATGATGGAGACTGAGGACACAGTGGCGAAGGCAGTATGACGAATGCGACGCCGACCGCAAAGATACCAACTGGGTTGGCAAGGAAGGCAATGGTGGAGGTTGAGGACACAGTGGCGACGGCAGTATGATGAAGGTGACACCAACCGAAAAGACTAACTGTGATGGAGACGAAGGCAGTGGTAAACGGAAGACAATGATGGAGACTGAGGACACGGTGGCGAAGGCAGTATGACGAATGCGACGCCAACCGCAAAGACACCAACTGGGATGGAACGAAGGCATGGTGAACGGAAGACAATGGTGGAGGTTGAGGGCACAGTGGCGAAGGCAGTACGACGAACGCGACGCAAACCGAAAAGACCAACTGTGATGACAACGAAGGAGTGGTGAGCGGAAGACAATGGCGGAGGCTGAGTGGCGTCGACGGCGAACGTGGCGTTGTCGCGGCGGCGGCGCTCGGGGCGTGTTTGTCTTCCATTAGCGCGCGGACGCACTGCCGCCTTCGCCGCCTCCGTCCCCCGGCGCGGCGCTGCCCCTCTTGGCGCCGCCGCCGCCGCGATTACATGCAAATGGCGACGTCACAGGCGACGTCGCTGGCGCCGCGGCGCGAGGCGTGATGGATGGCGGGCGAGGGACAGGGCCGCGACGGAGCCGGCGCCGAGCGCCACCCCTCGCGACGGAGGGAGCGGAAGAACCGCGGAGCGCACTCATAGAGGGGAGGCTCAGCGGCAATCAGAAGGGTGGCGAACCTTGGGGAGTTCATGGAACCTTTACGAAATACAGTGCAAACACGCTAATACGAACCACGCGAATTCGAATTTTCGGATCATCCGAACAAGCTTCCGGAATGGCGAAAATAAACCGATCTAAATAAAATGCTTATTTGTAGTGTAAAGAAAGGATTTTATAATTACTGTAGAACGGAACAACTAATTATTAAAACAGAAGTTGTCGAAATTAAATCTTTATTGCACTGGTAAATATGTTGTATGTTTATGTAGCAGTAATTTTTATTGAAGGAACTTGTTTTTTCCGCTATGTTGTATTGTCTGGTAATCCTATAGATGTATTTGTAATGTAGGTATATTTTTAGAAAACCGAATCCGAACTTAATTTTGGTTTTTGTAGTACCAGAGGCTGTTTAAGGTTTTACGGCATTTGAATGCTCTACCTCTAAAAGGAACGTGTTGACTGTGCCGTACGTAAATGTAGGGAGTACTAACACTTGTTCTTCAAGCAACTTGGACATGGTGAAGGAAGTGATTAATAATTTACATTTCTATTTTAAACATCTGGAGGTTTGCCTCTTTCTGGTGCAACACATATGGAGAAATAACCGTGAATGGCGTGGGAATTAGAACAATGATAGCGCATACTGTTTTTCTCTCATGATCTACTCTATTTACTTAGGGAGATAATTTACGAAGAACGACATCTTAATCCGATATACAATTTATGAAAAATAAAGGAATATTTTACAAACACTTTTTCTATTAGTCAATTAAGGATTGGCTATATCCCACTAAAACGAAAAAAAATCTACCTATCTTACAGAACAGTCATTAAAATTATTTTTATTTCATCTAAGACTGGTTCGATTCAATGATAGTTTATATATTACATGACCACCTGTTAAGAATTACTAAATATCGCCTGTGTGTGACAGGTTTTGAATTTTTTTAACCTTGAGCGCAATACATTTTACGGGGTTTTAGACCCCTGGGATACCAAGAAACCTGTCGACGTTCTTCAGCTGACCTCTCGAGCAGTAAAGCAGGAAGCGGCCCTCCGCAAACACGGTGTCTAATTGCGGAAACGACGCCGCGCGCCCCTCACTAACACCGAGCGGCGGCCGAGGCAGAAGCTACGGCGGCACGGCGTGCCGGAATGTCCCTCCGGGGGAGATAGGCTTACTGTTAAAACGCTACCGCCACCCAGCTCCCATCGACTATCAGCCGTTGCAACCACCACTGACACCTCGCTCACCCGATCATCCGCCCAAGTCCCTACCCACCCGTTCGTCCTCGGCTTCTACCGCCGCCCACCACCCAACTCCCATCACCCATTACCCGCTGCAACCACCAACGACACCTTGCTCACCCTTTCACCCCCCAAGACCCAACCACCAAGCCGCCCTCTTCCCGACCCTTTTACCGCGCCACCGCCCACCACCCAACTTCCATCCCCATACCGGTGCAACCACCAATGACACCTCCCAGTTGGTGTCTTTGTGGATGTCGCCGCCATCAACACACTGCCTTCACCAGTGTGTCCTTAGCTGCGTATACTCTCGCCATCATTCTTTACGGTTAACTTTTGCTCTCGTGTGAATCCCGGTTGGAGTCTTGGCGAACACCTTCATATTTGATACCTCCTTGATTTTATCTAATTATCTAGAAGTGCATCTTGCATATGTGTGCTTTTGGATCTCCTCGAGTTACCTATTCTCTCGTTTTTCCTCATATTCCCTCTACAATTCTGTTTCTATCCTCCTGGCTGTCATCACCACCTTTCATCTCTTTACCCGTTTACCCGGCCAAGATCCCCCCCCGCCCACTTTCAGATCTACAACCCCATTGACCACCCGCCCGCCTGTGCCCCCACCGGCCTTGCCCGCTCCCCGCCCCCCCTCCCGCCCGCCCGCTTGCCCGCCCGCCCGCCCGCCCCCGCCCACTCGCCCCACCCGCTCGCCCCCACCCGCCCGCTCGCCCGCCCGCCCGTTCGCCCGCCCGCTCGCCCGCTCGCCCGCCCGCTCGCCCGCCCGCCCGCCCGCTCGCCGCCGGGAGTGTATGCTAATCCCGCGCGCACGCAAAGAAAGCAACAAAAGCGCGCGGCCGGGAACCGGTACGACGTGAGGGCATTCCTAAGCACTTGCACGTGCACGCGCCGCGTGGGGCACACGTGCGGAGGCGCGCCCGCGGAAGATCGCCGGCGCCGCCCGGGCCGCGGGCGAGGGCGCGGCGTGGGCGACGAGGTGCGAGGCCGACGGGATGCAAATTAGGGCAATTGCTCCATCGGGGCGGTAGTTTAACAGAGGATGAGCAGTGTCCGATTAAATTGTACGATTAAAAAAGGATATAGTAAGGATAGTCAAGAGATTATTAAACTTGACGATTATCAGAGATTTTCAGTAGTACTGGAGTACCCATTCGTTATTTATTGGCAGTCTTAGAGAAATAAAAATTGTAATACTCTATAATACGAGTATGAAGATGTAATCATGGTATTGTCACATTTCGTAGGTTTCAACAATTTCCTGTAAGTTGGTTTAAAATAAAATATAACTTATTTTAGTTGTACAAATATTGTATTACTGAAGAAAAAAAAAAAAACAAACAAGGATTAAAATAGGAAAATAAAACAAAAAAAATCTTAAATAAAATTCGTCATCGTTGTGATAGATACTGAAGTAAATGATACGATCACTAAGCAAATATCTAATTTTTGATGAGGGAATTCCTGATGACTGGTATTTCTTATAAATGAGCCAAACAACAGTCGAAACGTAGAGTAGTTTAAAGAATCGACGTAACAGAAAGTTTTATGTTAATTTAGAAGAAAGTTGTACTTTTTAATTTGTTAATCACTTAAAGAAGACGATGTACACGTAAATATCTCAATTTACTAAATTCTAAACTATTATAAATATATGTGTGCTGAATAGTCGTATGAACACCCACGGAAGCGAATGCGTCATAAAACGCGAGGGCAGAGATGGGCAGAAGCGATGGGTGCGTGGGGCCGCGGCGCGTCCAAGGGAGCGGGGCCAGGCGGGGCGACGCCTCTGTGGGAACGGCGCGGCGCGGCGCGGCGGCGTCTGTTGCCAGAGGACGTCCCCCCAGCGTGGGAGGGCTCGGCTGCTCATCGGCATGCCCGCGGCGGACCGTGGGCGCTGGGTCGCGCCGAGCCGCGCCGCCTCGCACACTGCTTCGGAACGAGCAAAACGACGCGGATATCAAAAATATAAAGCACCACTCGGATGAAAGCAAATATAACCGCACGTGGTAAATGGTTGTTTTAGGGCTTGATTTCGGACGGAACGCGCCGGACCGGCATTCCAGTACCTCGGGAATAATGATTAAATTGTATTATAAATATATGTAATGTATTTGAAGTGTGTCCCGGGATCTAAAATTTTATAATTAAGCCTGGTTGTTTTAAAATGATTTTTTAAAAATAGCTTCACATTGGTACTCGCCTCTTTCCGATACTATGGAGCGGAAGTACGCTTAGAACATTCACAAAGATCTTAGCTTTTAAGATTTCGGCATAAAAAGGGAAAATACTTGTCTCTTCGGGGGCACGAAAATCTGGTATTAAGGTACACCGCATATTTTACTTATTGCCCGGTAGTAAAGTGTGCTGTAGCTGTCAATGTTGTTTCCGGTCGCATGTGCGCTTGGTTCTACCCATATATTAGAATATGCGAACTTCATTTTTTATAAAATATCTGTTTGGTGCACGACGGATGGTAATTCCCTGTTCAGCAATTCACACTTAAGGTTTTTATGTCAACGATTTTTTTATAAACAATACAAAACGGATTTCCCCTTAAAATAAGCTTGAATATAGATGGGATAATAAAATAAGTTTGTGGGTTAAATTAAACATTTTTAATGCGGAAAAGATAGATGAAATGAAGATAAAGCGATTACGTATACTGTTCTTTACAAGGATAAGGTTAGTTTGAAATGTATAACGCTGTTTGGGCAACGCTCCACACATCGGAAGTGACTTGCATGTTTGTCAGTAGGTACGGCATAGCAGGGCTCTATGCTAGGAAGCAATTTCTTGTCCCTTTTGAAATCAATATTTATCTTTTTCCCCTAAACACAATAACACTTTGTGCCCCGAAACTAATTACAAGAAACAAAATCGAGCAAATGCAATTGATGGCAACTTATAATGAAAAATGTATAAGACAATGATTAATCAGAAACATAAAATTGATTTATGAAAGCAACATAACAAGAAGATTGCAAGAGGGATGATACCATTTTCCCATTAAACATCATTCAGTGCATAACCAGAAGTAAATAAGCATAAGTATCATTACGGCATCTCACTCCATACAAATTAACGACAAAATTACGTACAAACATCGAAAGAACAGTGTTGAAAGCGATTAACAACCATTATTATAGCGTTTGATTTTTATACACACAAGTTGCGTTTGGGAATAAATTTTATAAGCTGAAACATCAGATTGAAAATCAAAGAAGGTGCGCGGTGTGCGTTTGCGGTGCCATTTCGGTCCACTGTATTCCCGCGCCGCCGCCCAGGCGAGAGAAATCGCCGAAGCAGACGCCAATTTTTGCGCCACAACTCTTCCATCACGAACAGATGTTTCGATCACGTGCCCACGCCTCATCAGCATATTGTAATGAGGGAGAGATCTATGAGCATCTTGCGCGAAGCGGGATTCAACGCTGCCAACACGCGCGTTCAAACGGAGTATTGTGTGTCTTTTTATGATTTATGCTTCCAAAACTGCGCTCAGGACGGGGGATTCTGGAAATACCGGAGTTCGTGTTCTGTAAGCTAAAACCAGTCGAGAAGGAGCCCAACGGGAAGTTAGAAAAACCACACAGAACGAAATTCGTTCATATTTCATGAAAACGGCTGAAAATGTTTTTTATGGTCCATATTCCTCATCATTTCGGGCGATTAAGCTTGCACATTAAAACTCTCTCTAGAGTATCTTGTAGAAAGTGGTCAAAAAGACCACTTTTCGCTTCACTGATTTATCATTCCACTTCATAGGAAACAGCAACCTGTTATAAATTCTTTTTCTTCCCCTACTGTGGTGTAGCATTCAGACGGCGCTGGAGTGTTAAAAGTGATCACTTCCTTATATGGGATCTCATCATCTGCACAAAACGTTATAAAACTTGCTTTCCTGGGCACTTTTATTTACTGCGTACAAAGCACTTCTCACAGTTGCATTTAATTTAAACCATGCACGAGGAAGAACATCGAGTTCCAAGAAATAAGATGTTAGAAAGATATATAAATGCTGATAGGGTTATTTCTAATTGCTGTTTATACATAAAGTATTCTTAATATCTTGATACTTCCTAGTTATAAAAATGACCTTACCACATTTGACATCTTAGCAAAACAATTTCACTACGAAATCATCTTCCAACGAGCTCATGGCCATTTTCACGCACTAAAGCCCGCGACAACAGCCGTTGTTGCGGTGATTTCAATGCACGATCGGGCTGGGAACCGCGGTCGCGGAGGGTCAGGACACGGAGACGAGCGGCGAAGACGCGGCAGGACGTGAGGAGACGGCGTCGCTGTACGAATCTCCGTCTCGTCGGCGCCCTTGGCTCCGCGGACAATGGAACAATCGCACTACACGCCCGAATACACAATCGAGGTCCTCGTCGCCGCCGCGCGGCACCCGGGGGACGGCCGTCGCGGCGGCGGTAAGTAACCGACGCGTAAACAGACGCCTTTGTCGTTTGGGGCTCATTGTCAAACGCGGGGCACGGCGGCGCCGGTTCCCGTTACCAAGAATGTCTCCATTGTTACCCGAAACTCTATATATAACCTGACGAACAATTGTCACACGTGGCGTAACTCTGCTTGCGCACGATTTATCGTTGGGAAGTGCAGTAACCACTTCTCCCACCCTCTGAGTTGCGGGTAAGACAGGATCACTTCGTCACGACGAAAGAGAGGAATGTTGTTTGTTGTGCATAAGAAGTAACTTGGCAGTGCAGTAAATATCTGGAACAGCGCGATTATTTAAACGATGAACAAGGATAATAATAATAATAAAATAAAATAATAATAATAGTAATAATTTAGTAATAGATTATAATAATAATAATAATAATAATAATAATAATAATAAAATATATTTTAAGCATCGGTCTCAAAGAATAAAACGTCAGGGAAAATCTTCAGAAATTGATATCCCTCTAACACTGTTGAATTTGATGCAGAAGTCTGTTAACCTAATTCTTGTCGCGGCGTCCGAAACTTTGTAGAATCAGATAATTAACAAAATTAATGCCAAAAATCATACTGGCGAAAAAGCCCGTAATATTGATAACCAAATCTTTCAGTGAAACAGAAATGAAATTCAAAATAATCATAAAGTTTTTATTAAAGAAGTGACCTCTTACTCTAGTTCGTAAATCGAACGCTTGAAGAGAAGCTCGAACGGAAACCGTATACTCGTCTATCTGTGTTTATTATTACCAACTTCTGCTGCATCCCGTACTCAATATTTTCGATATGTAAAATGCGAATTACAAATTTCTTAGGCAAAATAAAAAATATCAGCGCAATTTTCGCTAAAAAAAAATTACTCCAAATGAGAGAGTAAAGTAGTTGAATGCAGTCATGATTACTTCATATCTTGCAGGGGTGCTTTGCAGCACAACACATATGTTTGAAACTAAAGAGCTCTTAATATCCTCGTGCAATTTGGAAAGTAGTGGTCGTTAATATCCCCGTGCAATTTGGAAATTGGTGCCCGAACATCTTCAATTTTGCATAAAGAATTGTTCAATATATCGTTCCTTGAGATAAGAAAGCAATTATATGAAGGAATATAGACAGAACACAAAAAGCGTCTCTTCGAAACAAGCAAGATATTATCGAGCGGCTCATGCAATTCTCAATACACAAAGCAACAGACTACAGAACGACAGCCTTTTTCCCGTTTACACAACCGTCCAATATTTTATTTGTCACTCACTTTCGTATCTGATGCGCGGGACAATGGCATCTGGGGGGCGATTGCTGCGCCAGTGGGGCAGTTGTACGAGCGAGGCGCTGGCGAGATGAGGATCTCCGGTGCGTAATGGGACAGAGACGAACGCGCGACCTCCCACGCCGCCTCCGTGACGAATACGCCACATGGCTTGCGCGACATATTTCACGTGTCCTCAAGAGGATAAAACCCTTTCGAGCGTCCGTTTCCTGAGGTGAGGGGCACCACTTCGGGAAATTGCAGCTTTGAAGAGGATAATGGCGACAAAACGACGCTTTTGACTGCGGCTTAGGGGGGAAGAAGAGGATGATGTAACGAATGAAGACTTGGCAGTTCTTAGGTCTAGGTGGCTGATCCGCAACACACCATAACTTTAAAAGGTAGATACAGATGGGTGGTTATGTAACTAACTGCTTAAGTTAGAAATTTCTTTGAGATCATCACGATTCTTGCCTTAATAAAATGCCATCTGGATGTTGTATTTTATCAATGTGAGTAACATCTAACGACTATTTCAATTTCTAGAAAGAAATGATTTGTTTTAAATTTTTTTCTGGTAGTAATAAGGTGATGCAATGTTTTGAAACAAAAAGCGCACAGAATAATTTCATTTTTAAGAACAAGCTCTAGATGAATTCAAAATCCAAAATCATTCTAAAGCAGAACAAATTTGAGTTACCATATTAACTCTAAAACATATTGCACGCAATGTACGTACATTGAAAGTGTAGCATGAAATAGCAAGTTGTGAACGCAGATTGTATAACATGTGTGTTCATATTTTCACTTCTAAATCCATTGCAATACATTTTAAACGTTCCATCTGCGAAGTGATGCTGCCCCTCGTGGTGTGTAAGTCTTCCAAATTCCCTCCGCGCGGAGCGGGTCGCCAGCCTCATCCGTCATGAGCCGCGCGAGCCCCAGGGCGCTGCCGAAAACCCGTATGTCAGGCGGCGGCGATTTCTCAGCCGCCAGCCGCACCTGCGCCTCAGCCACCGCCCAGTGACCCCGGCGGCGGGCACTCGCGCCCGGGACGGGGAGGAGTGGACGGAAGGGTGTGAAAGCGAGGAAGCGAAGAAGTTCGAAGAGGTGGACAAAATTGACAGGTTTCAGAGTTGAAACCGAAAAGAGGGCGTTGATGTTTGATTGATTGATTTTTTCGTGTTTCCGGGCGCGTCAACTGCTTCGACCATTAGTCCCGTTAGTGTAGTGCATGTTTTCTCTTTCGGGAGATGGCGGTGATCTTCCCCCGCTGGATGGCGAGATCCGGCACCGACCTACCGTCGGCTGTGGGTTTCCCTAACCAGGACTCTCCACCAGCGGGGCACTGCCCAGTCGGGACAAGCTCTAAGCTCCGACCGGTCTCCCGGAATATATGGTAGTGTGGTGCATGTCAGTGTAAGCGAGTGTGTAAGGGAGAGGATGGGAAAAGGAAGAGGAAGGACAGATCGCGCGCGGTCCGTGGCCCGTTTTGTAGGGTACTGCTCCGGCATTCGCCTGGTGTTGATCGGAGAAACCACGGAAAATTACCGATCAGAGCAGCCGGCGCTAGAATTCTCCTCCAGACAGCGGCTGAATTTGACCTAGCTGAAAAGCTAGTGTCGAAAATCATGTCGCCGTCAGGACTCGATCCTAGGACCTCCCGGTCAGAGGCGCTGCAGTGACATCAGTTGATGCACTGAGCTACCGCTAACGGTTTGATGTTTGAAAGGTTGGGAAATTGAAGATTAACATCGTCTAGTATCCAATCCAAAAAGCTGGGAAAGTTTTGTAAGGTTTATGATGGGGTAGGAATAGTTGAGAAGGTCGATGCGGTTGAGAAGTTTTTAGGAAGATTCGAGAAATTAGGAGATTGGCGTTTGCTGGAGAGGTTGAGGAAGAAAATGCTGAACTTTGGGAATCAAGAATCAACGAAAGTTGAGATTGAGAGCTGTGTGACGATTGAAGAAGGTAAAGGGATTGTGACGGCGAATGGCCAGAAGGATTCGAAAACAAAGAAAAAGATGATAGAAGATTGTGAGATAGAGAAATTTGAGGCTAAAAAGTGGTAAGGAGTAACGAGTATGACAATATGAGAAGTAGCCGCTGCGTCGAGATGACGAAAGAGAGAAAAATACAAATATTAGTTTAAGGAAATGGCACTGTTGAGGTGACGATATGAAGACGAGTACTGCAGGAAGGTAGTTCAATTGTAGGAGGAGCGGCGCAATGTATTGTTAAACAAAAAGAAAACAGGCGAGAATTGGGTGGCGACTGGTTTAAAAAAGGTTAATTAAAAGAACATTTCACGATAGATGCAACCTGCTAGGAGAAGGGGTGCGATATGATTATCTCACGGCAGGCGAGAAGGCGGGTGGGCGCTACTCTTTTCAGACGGTCGACCCTGTTGAAGACGAACACTTTCAGAAAGAGCCTTGCAACGCGTCGGCAGAGGCGGTGCAATACTTGTGTCAAACAGAAAGCAGAGAAACGCGGCGCGGCGGGTGGGCGTGGGCGCGGGCGAGTGGGCGAGGCGCTAGCCCGTCGCGCCCGGTGGCGCCCAGCGGCCGGGCGGGGACAGGTCGCGCCTGCCATGGAAAGACGCCGCGCGCCGTATACAGACGGCGGCGGGCGTTCGGGGCCGATTTCGCTCGCCGAGTGGCCGGGCCACCGCCCCGACCACACGCGGAGAGGCGCGGCGCCGGCCCCGGCTAAAGGAAGGCGCCGCGTGACAAATCTTATCAAAACACCATATTCGAAAACCAAAAGGATTCGATGTCGATGCAAAATATGATGTTATAAATAAGAAAAAAAAAGTTGTCTTAAGGCGAATTCAGTAATTAAATGAAATACCGTATATTTTTGTTTGGTCACGTATAAGTAATGTGTTAATAATAATGTTTATTGAAAGTAAAGAAGGAAATAAAATTGATGCTCATCGTGTTTTGATATTATTCCGTTTATTCACTTTATTCATAAATATTGAAGTAAACGCCTGAATCTAATATACATAATAAGTAAATACTAATAAAAAGTATTAAAAAAGGCACCATGTCACCTTCATTTTCTAATCAATATGCAACACAGACAACGTTCAAAATGTAGTTTAACGATATTACCACGCAAAAAATCATCAGAAAAGATAACATTTCTTTAGATGTTTATCAATAATATATATCGACCTGTAAAAAATATCGGAAACAAAACATCGATGTTAATATTTCGATGTTTCTGGTGGAAAACATCGTTGTTTCAAAAGCATGTGTGTTTTCGTCATCCCTAGCCGCAGCTGTGGCGGTTGACACTGTCGCGCCGCAGCTGTGACACTCGGCAAGATTTATGGCAATCGCGGAGAGGACGGGTCGTTCGGAGAAATTACGAATTGACCCTTGACACAGAAACCTATTTACAACCGACATTATGTTTTCCCTCTCTTTACTTGAATGGATGTCGTGTCTACTACATAAACAGAAGTGTATCGATCTCAGTGCGAATGAAATGTTTTGAAGATTTTTTCTGTAATAAGCTTAAGTTTGATCGTAAAATTTCATAGCAATATTTTTTAATAATTTCCGTGTTGGAATGCTCTAAGGGCAAAACCTCAAATAATTATTTAACTCAGCATTTGTCCTTGCAATGTATTCTCTTCTACACTCTAAGTTTCATAAAACGCCCCAAGAAGATATCTGCTATTTTATGCACTTATTTACGTTTACTGTAAGTTGAGGCAACGAGAATAACTGAAACAATCAACATAAACAACAAAGTCAAAGAAGAAAGGTTTCATACGTACTGAAGTAGGGTAGAGAAATACTTGTCTTCTACGGAGCAGTCATTGCCCTCTGTTTCCGCAGAAGATGAAGAAAGAGTCTTGTCTGAGCATGGGGCAGCTACGTGTCTCTTCCTTCTCGTGAGTGTAATACGGTAAAGCTACAGGGATAGAGTGCACCGCGGTGAAATTGACTATTGTTGTTTGAAGCACAATATTTCGTTTTCATATTCTTACAGCAGATCCACGTAATCACACGGATATGTGCGTGCAGGTAGGACGAAAGCAAATCTCAACCTAAATTTCTTTCTCCACGAAACTTGCGTTTATTACTTGCTTTTCTTGTTTTCATGTTGTCTGGTAGCTCATTGGAGCAACAATATCCGAAATGCTGTTTACTGGACCACATTGCAGCCCCAGCATCATTAATGCAGCTAAAAATCCATTAGAAAGAGGTATTTAAAATTTGTTTGCATTGTATCATGAAATAATATTGTATAAAGCACATAGTTAACTAATATTCCAAGATAAACAAATTTTCATTCTGCGATAACGGATAACTAATACGGATAAAAAAATATAAAAACTCTTGTTAAAAAATATTTTGACAATTAAATGGCAATGAACTTTACATTTAGATGAAGTGCGTAGTTTTTTTAAAGTCTTCGAAATGTCATTTTTTCAACAGAGCAGTCTCTGCCGATGATGAGACATAGGATATCCTTCCATGAACCTTCAGAAAAAAATACCTTGTCAAAGTCTCATCTCCAACACAGACAATTAGTTTTTCCGTGTTGCCGGAACTCGCAGACAAAAACGTACATCGTATCTTATACGGTATGTTCTTTATATGTGATTTACAAAGCTCAAAACCGCTAATAGCGAAGCGGAAGACCAAGGAAAAGAAAAAATCATGATAGTTAAGTGTAGTGTGTGAATCGGGTGAACCTGACCTCATGACCTTCAATGACCCTCTTGAACCCGAGAGGACCTCCCCGGAAGGCGAGTGGGCGGTCGCGGTTCCCGCATTCAGGGAGTAATCGCCTCCACACAGACAGTGGGATCAATTCAAGGTATAAGGAACGCAATTATGTTTCTCGACATAATAAATTCAGGTGCAGAGTATTTTAATAATCGCCACTTAAAATATGACTCACTAATTTTCGGAAATTCTTTTGTACAAGTCTGAAGTTTGTAAAATGTAGCAGAACTGAACAACCAAGTAACGGATGATTTAAAATTGATTTCCAATGCTGACTTCACGCCACCCATCTGAAAATCTGCTTTTATGAATAGAACACTTATCATCGCCCAATGAATCTCTTTTAAAACATAAATTCAAGGAAGCGTCATATTTACTGGCTGAATGTGGCGCCGCCGACGCTTTAAATTGATTTAAAAACATTTCTATACGTTACAAATTTCTGTTATGCAAGTTTTAAATAAAAGTAAACCTTAAAAATAAATTTTCTATGATGGTATTAAAATTAAATAAAAAAATAATTAAAAAGTACAAAAAATGAGTGGTCTTGGTCAACGTACATGGTTCAGAAAACTAATATATGAATTTCTTGAACAATTATGAAAAGACAATTGATGCTTTGGATGATTAAATGGAGTACATCAGAAATGGGCCTACCATATCCCAACGCAAAGTGAATGCACTCTTTCGCCGAATTAGAACTCCCAACCCCGATGCCCATTGAAATTGCCCCCACTACCGTCTACGCTACACATGTTTTTCACACACACGAAAAGAAAGGTTTTCGCCCGGGTAGATCGAGAGTCATCCCACATTGTGCGGCAGTGGCGGTGGGCAAAAACCCGCCCTCTGCTTTATAGGCCACGCCGCTGCCGCGTCGGCCAGCCCCGGCTATCTACTCCACACCGTATTTGGACGAGAGCTGTGGCCACGCATACTTCAACTCCGCTGGCTTCTGCCAATGCAGCAGTAGCCGCCGTTACGCCGGTTTCGCCATCCGAGGCTATCGCTAGCTGCCGGAAGGAATCCTTCTCCCCAGGTTGCTACAACGACCCATCAAATTCGCACTCCATCCAGGTGTTCGCACACTCGAGTTCTATTAAATTTCATTTCAGTAAATCGGCGAGAACGGGTTGAATTCTACGCTTGTTAGTCCACCAAATTAAGAACACCCTCTGATTCCACGCTCAAGATTCAGAATTTAAAATGAGAACAAGCATGTTTGAAAAGTAACGATTTGTATACGACTCCGAATAGCAGTAAACAGTTGAGAATGTTTTATTTTACCAAATGGTCATGTTGAAGAAGAGATACTTGCTGTAATTAAGGAAATCAATGGACTACTGATTTGAACTTAATGTAATACATCGTTTTGTCAATGCTTTATGACATAAAGGGCAACACTTAACTGTTATAACCTTCATTGACAGGCAATGCCCATCAATCACATTCAATTAACGCTCGGACACTGATAATTATCAGAAATTAATTATTACGCAAAAACGACATTGCCATTATCAGTTAGCAATCATATTACACCAATAAAACGTTTACAGACATTTGGCCTTCAAAACGAATTGTTTCTTGAACAGTAAATAATTTGTCACTGACATAAAGCAGAATAGTTCATGCACTAAGTAGCTTAAGTTAAATAAATACATAAGAATTCGATTTCCGAACAAACAAGTTGTCTATCATAAATTTTGTTAGAAATCACTGGTCGCCAGAAAAGAGATGAAATGGAAAACAGGCAAGTGACTTTACCGTTTTTTAGGATACACAACGTTTCTCTTAAAATTTTGATACACCACCGATTTTCCTGCTTCAACAAACTATTATTGTCGAGACTCTGAACGACTCTAGTAAGTATTTTGTCAAATGAAATACTTTTGTGAAATGAACGCCATTTCTCCTATTAAAAAGTATGAAGTATCCCATTCATGAAGTTCTCTTGCAAATAATCCCCTCTTACTTGTTCTCTTCGATCCTCTTGTTCATGATCTCGCCTGTTTCACACAAGTTACCGATTTTAGGTCGCCAAAAACGCGCGAGTGATGACGAAACAGGACAGAGACTTTTTTAGACTCTGAGGACATCATTTGCTGAATATTTCCTGAACCATTAATTCGTCCTCAGACAATACATCACCAATCACGGACAATGGGAAAAGATAATCTCAATTAACAATCAAACGACACACACGGACAATTGAAGCTTCTAAAACAATTTCTAAGTTATATTTAGCATTCATTTCTATTTTTATTCCCATTTCCATTCCAATTTTTTACCATCTCACGGTACTCTCCAACAGATTTTTGGTTTACAAA
The DNA here is from genome assembly GCA_964035755.1 of Teleogryllus oceanicus. Taxonomy (NCBI): domain Eukaryota; kingdom Metazoa; phylum Arthropoda; class Insecta; order Orthoptera; family Gryllidae; genus Teleogryllus; species Teleogryllus oceanicus. The sequence goes on along the minus strand of CAXIVR010000005.1, from coordinate 130,776,134 downwards.
TTGTTTGCATGTGATGAAATTCTCAAAAAGTTTTCATAAAATAATATTATTTAGAATAAATACATAATTGCAGATAAATGAGTTTTTGATTAATTCGATTTCGGGATATTAAAAAGTATGGATATAATACTACCTCAAAATGGAAATGGCATTCCGTAATTCAGAATTTCGTCAACATGCGTTTTCTTTATCGCGATAACAAAACTTAATCCAACCGCTTTTGTAAAATATATATATATATATATATATATATATATATATATATGTGTGTGTGTGTGTGTGTGTAAATAAAAACGAATATTATTAATTCGTGAAGAAGCACGATACTTAAAAATGTAAAATGTCTCCTATTGCTATAATAGAGCAATTCTTTTATGTACACAGTGTATTAGTTCATTAGGCGTTTACTTCTGCCTGGAATTTTTAAAAATCAAATTCATATTTCCTAATATTAAATTTGTCCTTTTTAACAGTACGAAACAATCATTTCTACCCTGCGAATATCTGGCTGTTTATTGAAATTTGTGTTCTCCAATGCAATTAGCATCGTCTGTTTCAATTATTCAGCGCAATTATTCTCTCCAGTTCTTCCAATGGCCCGTGAAAGCGGCCACTCAAAATACCAATACTCGTTTCACACAGCATAATGTGCGTGTGCCATTTGAAAAACGTACGCACGCACACGCTCCCGCTCGCCCTCGCCGGGGCTGACGTTTGCGGAAGCCGCAAAAAAGCCGCAACCCAATCGCGGAGCGGCGAAGCCATAATCAATGGATGAGTGTTGATTCTGCGCGGCGCACGTGGCAGCACTCGGAGGGGCGATGAGGGTGGCGGAATGACGTGGGAAAAGGGGCAGTCGGCGAGGACGCCGAGGGTGGCGTACGCTGCACCGGGAGAGGACGGAGGGGAAAGAGAGGGAAACGGAATAAAAAGAAATGAGCGAGGCAGAGCAGAGTTGTCGTAAGGTCAGGGATGTCGGTTAGGGTGTGAGAGTGATTAGGACTACAAGAACTGTAAGGTCATTCAGGGCAGAGCGGACGATGAGGGGGTGAAGATGAGGTTGTAGGTGATTATGTCAATGAAAAGATGGGATCGATGAAGTTGATGATAACTGGGATTGCTATGAGGGCGCTAAAGGCAGAGTAGAGGATGGCGGCGGAGTTAGTGAAGTCCAAGAGACGAGATCAGGGAGGAGAAAGAAGACTGACAGAGCAAAGGGGACGACAATTAGACCGGCGAAAGCGGAAAACGTTGGTGGGTGAGGCACAGAGCGAAGTTGGATTTAAGTAGTGATATGAACTATAAAACAAAACACAGGTGCAGAAATGTTGACAGACTCGCAAGGGAAGGTAACGGACGAGAGATGTGTAGTTTTCACGAACGAAGAAAATATAAACGGGGGTGCAATGAGGAACTGCGGCAGCGATCTGTGTCTGCGGGGTCGGGAAAAGAGTGAGGTGGGGAGTGACAGAGTGCGTTGCTGGCGAAGTAAGTAGGGAGATCGGTGAGGGCAGGGCGGGTGAAGGGGGGGGTAAGTGCGTGGACGGGAAGGGTTGGGACGGGCGGGGCGAGGCGGGGGGGCGGCGTGTAGGGAGAAGTGGATGGTGGGGGAAGCGGGGCAGGGGGAGGAGTGGATGGGGTGGGTTGCGAAGGGGGCGGGGCGGGGCAGGGGGAAGATGTGGATGGGTTGGGTTGCGGAGGGGGAGGGACGGGGCGGGCCAGGGAGAAGTGGATGGGGTGGGTTGGGAAGGGGGCGGGGCGGGTAGAGTGGAGGGGGGGGGCGGGGCGCCGTGTTGGCCCGCGAGCGCTGTCGCTCCACAAACAGCGTGGGTCGAGAGCAGCGCAAACGCCGCGAGGGAGCCGCTCGGCTCCCCACCGTTGGGCGCCAATTTCACCGCTGGCGCCGGCTGCGGCTGCGGCCGTGCCTCCCCGCCCCGCTCTCCCCCTGAACAAGTGTTATTCGTCCTGCGGCCGCTCTTCCGCTCTCGCGACGCGTCGACAGCAGGCAGAGAGAGATAGCCGCATCATTTAAAAGGAAATAATATCTTAGTGTCGATGATTCTGAAAGACTTATTCGAGAGTGGTAAACTCCTAATACTGAATTAAAATCCGGCTATTTATTCCACAACAATTATTACGCAAATCTTAATTACAAAGAAAAAATAACCCGCAATGGGTAATTTTGAGTTTGTCCTGTAATTGACACTAGAACACTAACGCAACAATAAAAAATATTCAAATTTGAAATATAAAGAAAAAACGTATTTCGATTGATTAGATGTTTATCAAATTTTATAACGTAAAAAGATGTGAATAATAAAAAAAACAAGGAATTTTATGATTATCATTAAAGGTGCAAATGTTGTGGCAAATGAAATATTTTCTTTCTTCCTTTTCTTTTCATTAAATACTCACATATACGCATACACGAAAGCAAGTTCTGCAGCACAACAGTACATCATTTGAAGGCAGTGTAATCGCTGTACGGAGATATCTACAAACACTTGTGTACGCTACAGTCACAATTTCTCTGAATGTGCGACTGTTACATATGTTCCATTCATGCGTGATCCCAGCAGAACGCCTTCCTCGAAGTTCCCCTTAAGATTTCAGACAAACGGGAGAAATCGGTTTACAAGAGGGGGGGACCAAAGTGATTGGTTGCCGCTGGAGGGGGTTGAGGGTGCGGGGTGTGCGGCAGGTAGAGGTAGAGCCAGAGGCGGGGCAGAGACGGACGCAGAGGCAGAGGGGAGGGGAGGGCAGAGCGGGGCGGAGGCGAAGTTCGAGGAGAGGCGGAGGCGAAGGCAGAAGCAGAGGGGAAGGCGGTAGCCAAGGCGAACGCGGAAACGAAAACGGAGGGGGGGGGGCGAAGGTGAAGGCAGAGTAGCGGTCGGAGGTGGCGGCGGCGGGTGGCGGTGGAAGCGAGTGGCGGTGGCGGTGGGGGTGGCGGTGGCGGTGGCGGTGGGATTGGGGTTGGGGTGGCGGTGGGGTGGCGGTGGGGTGGCGGTGGCGGTGGCGGTGGGGTGGCGGCGGCGGTGGCGGTGGCGAGATGGGCGCGTCCCCAAGCGAAGTGTGCCGTGGCGGGGCGAAAGCAGCCCGCGAGTGGCTACATGCAGAATAAGGTGCGCGGCAAGCGGTCGCCAGGAAGGATGTCCATGAGACAACATTCCATTTCCACTCTCTTAGCAATCTGAAGATCCGAAAATCGCCTTACGCAGCGAAACCGTCTTTCTTTTCGTCTTCCGTCCTCTTCCAATAATTTTTCTCTGCTTTAGAATATGAATTAAGTGTAAATCATTTCAAGGAAATTGCTTTACTTACTTTCAGAATACTACATTCTTTCGATTCTACTTTCTTACTTCTCATTGTCGATACTTTAATCTAGAAATTTTGATTCCTGTACCTTTTGATCTGAGAAAGTGACGAGAGGAAAAAAAAACATATTTTTAACTTAATGAAACATGACATTCGATTCACTCGCCGGGATTCCTTAGAGAAGAATAGTTAAATATTTCTGTTGGATATGTATGGGTTATTTCTCAAGGAAAAATATAACTACCACAATTTGAATTGGCACTGATGAGCTGCCAATATAACAGTCAATTATTTTAAGTTAAGAAATGTGTTTAACAAATTCGATCGGATCGCTTCAAAAATTCGAGTGTCCTTTTTCTTTAAAACGTAATATGCGTATTACTTATAACATACAAATCATACGGCCTTTCAATTGCAAAAAATAGAAACAATGAACATACAACTTTTATCCTAAAAATATTATAAAAAATTCTTATTAGAGCGATTCACAAATTTCAAATCGAATATTCTATTTCAAAACCGCATGGAGGTTTAAAAGTTGCTTCGCTCTCTCAAGAGGTGACCAAGATACTTGCAAACTGACACCACATTTTCCATCACAAGCAGACATTGTATCAAGAAAGAAATTTCTCGCGTCTTTGCTAACGGCATTCTCAATACTAATTTGAGAACATAGACGATGAAGGTCTTCATTGATTTACGACTACGTCTCTTTCAAACCACTCACGATTAAGGCATTTATTCACACGTGTGTCTATCTGGCGACACAGCAACGCTTGTGTGTGGTGTGGAAACTACACAGCAATGTATGCGGAATTATACACGATGGCGCTTGGACGCTGCAGGGCTTTGCAAATGCCGAGGTGACAAGTTGACAAACTGGTAGCCAGCGCACGCCTCAACATGTAAACTAGCTTGGAAATGTTGGCTTTACATTACTCCGCCCACAACGTAATATGGCATGTTGTTTTACATTAATACTGATAATTAGGAAGCGGAATTCAATGATTTTGCAAATTTCGATCCGTTGCTTCAGGGCATAGCTAAGTGAAATTTCTTGATATTTTGGTTAGAATTGGATGCTATGTAGATTAATATGTTAGTGCATATTTGACAGATTTTTTCCAGTTGGTGCATATTCCTGTAATTATAGGAGTGTATTTTGCTTATTTCGTTAAAATTATCTCTAAAACGTTTCCTGTTTTCATAGAATCTACTTATTAGTTTCACAGTTTTTTTCCTATCTATAGGGGATAAAATACTTGTACGATGTACGATATTTCTTGATATATTTTTTAAACCAGACAGGAAAAATGAAACAAGTCGTACAATGTACTTCACTAAAGTCCATATTTACTTTAATTATTTCTCCCACGAGGTAAACTAGGTTATATTATATTTACACAAAACTATATATTTTCATTGCAAGCTTTGTTCTTCTGAATTTTACTAAGAAACGTTTATACAGGAAAATAAATATTGCTAATTTTAAAGGCATATTAAAGTGCATATTTCAGAATTTTTAGATCATAAATGCATATTTTTTACAAGCATTTATGCAATGTTTTGGAAGATTTTTTCCCAGAAGTTCGAGGTATCTCCTCTGATGGATCTGGATCTGCTTTGGGTATTTCTTTAGATATTGTTTAGAAAAATACGACCAGGAATTCTCGGTTTCAACAGTAGATATATTTTCTTACGCGCTAATGAAGATAAGTTTGGAATGTTGCTATCAGTGCTCACTGTGAGCTTTGGTCTGCAACTGTTTATTGCTCTAGGAAGGGGGAAGCAAGATCATCGTTCAAGAAAAGTTGCGGGTAATAGCAACCAGATCACTGGGAAACAAGTGAAGGGAATAACGATTCCAGTATCTATTATGGTTGTGGTGAGTACGCAATTTACGGTTTCAAGCTGCAGCTCGAGCTTCTGACATCGTTTCTGTTGCAAGCACCCTTACCAGCAAGACCCCACTGCGGAGAGACTTTACTACCACGCAATATTTCCGAAATGCTCGATTTACTAGACTTTGGAAAGGCAAAGGAGCTGAGCTAAACGAAATACTGATTTATTCACATCATCAAGAAGTGAATAAAGACATCCTCCGCCCGGAAACTAGGCCTAATGGCAGGAAATCACAAAATTTAATTCTGCCAAACTGTCAATAATTCGTAGCATCCCGTACGGTACAAAATGAAAGGTTAAAGAGAAGAAGAGGAAGAAAATATGAAAATGAAAACGAAGGAGGTAAAGGTGAAAAGAAAAAAAAAAAAAAAGGGAAAGACTGGTGAATGCAAAAAAAAAAGAAGAAAGAAAAAAAAAAGGAGACGGAGAAGATGAAGTATGAAAGATAAAATATTTCGAACTTTATTAAGGTCAACAACACCTCACCAGCATTCCTATATTCCGAAAATCAAGTAATTTCCTCACGACAGCGTAGGCTTCCGCAACCGGAGCCGGAAGCTGTTTTACTTTCGGGAGACGCCGCGACACGGACACAGGTGCCAAACTTTCCGTCACTACTATGGGGCCTTCCTCAGGGCAAAACGCCACTCATTTCGCCACCTTCCTGCAGCGAGCAAAGTGGGCGTGTCCTACCTGGCAGCTGGTCGGGCGGGTCGTCGGCGCCACACGCCTTGCTCTCGGTGCGGCAGGTGGGCGTGGCCGCGGCGACGGCGGCGGCGGCGACGAAGGCGTGCGGCGAGGGGCGCTTGGGGGCGGGCGGGGCGCGCGACGGCGTCTGCGTGGCTTTGGCGCTCGCCTGCGTCGCGGAGGCGTCGCTGCGCCCGGGCGCGGCCTGGGGCGGGGCCGGAAGGCCAGCGTCCAGCGGCACGCGCTCCAGCGCGCGCTCCACCTGCGGTCACAAGCCGTTCCATCAACAATCGGTTATGGAAGTAGTGCGTACAGTGAGTGTTTAGCGTACGAATATAGTAATTTACGTCATAAAGACGGAAAATATTACATTACTAATGAGATCCTTCTAGCCGGGGCGATGTTAGAGCCGATGCTAGTGTTTCTAACGAGTAATGTAACATTTCCACTCTCTGATATTATTCTCTGGATATCAAATTATATTTACCTACGAAACATAAAATTTCAGATCGTATTATTGATATCCGAAAGTTAAAATATGACGTTATGTTTAGTACTGGCGCGTTGCTTATGAATGCGGGGTCTCCGCGCGGTATCGCGCATTGAACTCACCGAGACGAGCAGCGTGTGCAGCAACGCGGGCAGGCCTGCTCGCCCGGGCGCCGTCGGGCGGCGGCAGCAGCGCGGCCTCCTCCATGGCCAGCACGCTGTCCAGCTCGGGCGACGGCGACGGCGTCGGCGACGGCGTCGACGGCATGGGCTGCTCCGCCTCCTCCGTCACTGGGTCCTCGCGGAGGTCCCGGGGCGCCGGCAGCGGGCGGCTGGCCGGCGGGCCCTCCGCCCCGCGCCACACCAGCGCCACCTCCACCCCGTCCGCGCCGGGCGGGGCCTGGGCCTCGGCCTCGGCCTGCGGCTGCGGCGCCGGCCGCACGCACAGGTAGCAGTCGCGGCTGCGCAGCAGCGTGGGGTCCAGCTCGCCCAGGTGCAGCGCCACGGCGGCCCGCGAGCCCAGCGTCAGCGGCCACCCGCGCACCGACACCGCATCCCCGCCCTGCGCACGGCAACCACGCACGTCAGCACGGCCACACGTCAGAGCAGCCACACCACACATCAGAGCAGCCACCATCAGAGCAGCCACCATCAGAGCAGCCACACATCAGTACAGCCACATATCAGTATACCCAAATATCAGTGCAGCCACACATCAGAACAGTCTCGTATTAGAACAACCACACATCAGAACAACCAAACATCAGCACATAAAACATATTTTTAAGAATATATCTTTTGGCGAATTTACAAATCCCTTAATGTACATATTGTTTTAAAAAAAAAAATTTTCACCGCTAAATAGTTTTTAATGTATTGAATTATAAGGAAAAAAATGTTACCCAAACATTATCCCACTGTTTTACATGTACCTCCGATATGGTAGGTATATGGTATATATGGTAGGAGGAGGTACATACTTTTAATTAATGTCTACAAAATGTAAGCTTGAAAGCGACAGTCACACAATAATTTCTCACAAATGTAGAAAATAACTTATAAGATCCTTATTTCGCATAGGTAAGAGAATATGGATTCTAGTTACTGCAGGAACCTGAAACCTTGCCTGTTCAGATGAGTGCCATTCGGAAAGTAGACTAACAATAATAAAACTAATGTTTAATACCCTAATTACGACAAATACGAAATCAAAAATACAATGCAATGAAGTAGCAGAGAAATAATAATATACATATTTTCTTGGACCAAATTGCTGACCAGCAATTTGCCGGCAAAGAGAGCAGCGGCGCGCGCCTGCCGCTAATTGTCTGCCATTGTAAACACGGGCCCGCGACACCTTGCCCGCCGACCTGCCGTTAAATACAGCGATGTAGCGGCCGGGCGGGCTATAGTGTAATGAACGGCGGGAATACAGAGTGTCTTAGAATAAATGGTATAAGCTTGTAAGGCAAGTTGGGAGGTCAAAGATCACATCTGCCAACGAACGTGTGGTGGGAAATCTCGTACAACCAAGTTACATATATGATATTTGTATTATTATTACTATTATTACTGACGGCAGCACTGCGGAAGCAACAGAATTTCGGGGAATTTAATACTGCACTAGGCAGACGATAAATCCCGAAAGTTCCGGACTCCCTTGATTGTCCTTCCCTCCCCTATTTGTTCCTGAATGCTAGGAAAAGGACTTCTAAAGGAATTGGGATTTGGCAGGTATTTGAAATATCTTTGACTACGGCAGTATTCACATGCCGTGTGCCAGTTGTTTCAATAACTGTAGTTTAGATTTAATAGTAACACACAACTGAGAGAAAGTATTTACGTATTAACTATTAGAGAGTATTTATGATATATATATTATTCCGTTAATTACTTTTTCATTACTTTCTAAAGAATTATTAAAGTCCCAATCGTCCCCTCCTACAGTGTAAATTAATTTATTTTTTATACAAAACATGTAACGGATACCAGGATTGTAAAGAATATTCATCAACACAAAGCAAACAGGAGAAATTAAATTTCACCTCTGTTCGAAGACACATTTTTCACAATATCTCATAAAATAACACAGTTGACTGTTCCTCGCACTAAAATTTGCAAAATCTTCACTATGCACTTTTTATTCACATCAAAGGTTCCGAATGAAAGGCGAATGATTCATTATTTTCACCGCAACAACTGGACAAAAAAAGAAAGACCAGCTCGTGAAAAACGTAGGCGAAGCCGCGTTCATTTGAGACATGATACCACTTCGCGCAAATTCCAGACGCGTCTCGGGCGACACAATGAAGAGCAGGGAGGACGGCGGGCTCGTAAACGGCTGGGAAAGTGGCGGACGGGAGCACGCGAGGGGATTCTCTTCCCGGAATCCGGGAACTTCGCGAGCTCGGGCCATCGCGATCGAAGCGCAGCGCCGGGCGGTTCCGGGAACCACACTGACGGCTCGGTCGTCAAGCACGTGCCGCCGTCATAAAAGGCGGCGCGAGTGACACGACGACCTTCGCTAACGAGAATGGAATGCCCCCCCCCCTCCCAGCAGGGCACAGGAGCCTGGACTCGTCGCAATAAAGATCGAAGTACCGTGGCCGGGGGAAAAAAATTGGACGATGTTTATTCGCAGAAGAGCTGGTCAGTCGGGGAAGTCATTCAGTCCTGTCGATCACGAGCGCGGACTCCCTGTTCGGCGAGCCTCATTCGAATCGGATTGGTTGAACCAGGATGGTGCAAAAACGAGGTTATCGTAAATCAGTTTAGAGGTTCAGAGACAAAATAATTGCATATTAATGGAAGTTTAATTGCGTTTTGAAGTGCTGCCGTAGGATCCAAATTTTTGTGACCACCCAGCTGATCAATTTGTTTTCATTTGTGTAATTACGGAAATACAAAAGGTTTTGTTTTGTGAGAATATCGATTACAATATAACATACCCCACGTTATTTACTTATACGATCACAATTTAATATCTTCGTGTGCAATTACTGTTCCATTTTATATTTGGTTCTAAAAAATAATTATTAATAATAATTGTTCAGCGTGAATCGATTAGAATTCTTCGGGGAAAGAAGACAGCCACCTGACTTCAAGAACGTTGCCCAACAATTACAGTCGTAAATATTGTCAGGTCTATGATATGTCTCTTACTCTTCCCAGTTATCTCCATATGGCAATGCACTTACAGCAGCGGACGTATGTGACGCAACAAACGACTTTACGTTTGATGGAAACCGCAGCACCACAGCCCACGATCACCGCGCTATCAAAACATTGGCAAGAGGAATTCCTTCCTCTTCTCATTCCTCCAACGGTGCCCCAGACAACCCAGCAGGCCCCGTTGCACGAAATACAGCCAACTCAATTTGCACTCGAAAGCAAGTTCGTCGATGACAAACGCCGCGTCATAGGGCGAGGGGAACTGGTCACGATGCGGGCGCGGACGGGGCCGAGGGCGGGGAATGGATCGAGAAATGTGGGTGTAGGAAGGAAACGGGAGGTGCACATAAGCAGAACGGTATGTCGAGAATAAGTGGTGGCAGAGGAGATGACACAAAAATGAGCAAGTAACGAGTACATGAAAGAAAACAGTGAAAGGCCAAGAAAAGCATGTTTAAAGATTAGGAACAGTCTATGAAATATATTTATAGACTTTCATGTATACATCTGTGGTTTAATGTTGCTAAAATGTAGATCTCGAGGATTTGAAGGGTCAAAAAAATTACTAGACTAGAATTAGCAAAGACTAATAAAGAACAGAGACGTCAAAAAGAGTAGTACGGACAAGGTGATACAATTAATATGAAAGGAATAAATCAAACTATTAATATGGATACTGTCACCAGAGAGCTCAGTCTTACAATTAGTGTCAGATCGGGTGGGAGGGTAGTGGTCAAATGGAGGAATCTACAACGCGGGCGCACGTTATAAAGTAATGAGGTAGAGATGAGAAGACGATGGTGTCTGTTGTTAGTGGGACAGTGACGTGGTGGTGTCGGGCCGTGGCATCTGGTGATACAAAAAGGGGGGGGGGGGGGGAATGAGGTAGGGACGGGGAGGAATGGAGTGGAAACGGGCTGGAGACAGGGTGAAGATGGGTTGGAGAGGGACGGGATAGGAATGGGTGGGACGGAAGGGGTGGGACGGGGTGGAGACGAGATGGGGACGGGGTGAAGACGGGGTGATGTGGAAGAAGCTTAAGGGCGGAGCGGAATGGGAGGGCGGCGGAACGGCGAGTAGACGCGCAGATTGCCTCTATGCCCATCGCGCATTGAGGGCGCTAACGAGGCTAACAGCCGCTGACAGCTCTCATTAGGGGGCGAGCGCGATAGCGCCTGGCAATCGGCTGCGAATTGGCCGCCGCCGGCCCGCCACCTGCCCGGGCGCCCATTGGAACTGGTGTGCCATTCGCCTCCTTTGCAATCGACTCATGAAGGATCTAAAGAGCTCTTGGACATATAAAGAGGATAAATATGTAATTAATGCGTGTTTTAATAGATTGATGGGGGCAAAAGCGTTTTTGTAGAAGTTTTTAAATTAAAAATATCGATCGTATATGTACATTTTAAGTGCTGAAATTAGAATTCATCATCACACTATTTTTTCAAAAGGAATCTATTTGGAAACTAAAGATTTGCCATTGTGTTTACTGAGTATCACTGAATTGCTTCGCTTTATATGAAGCATTCTATCAGGTTACTTGCACTTTACGCGTACTGAATTGCTGCACAAACCCAAAGAGTACTTTTACTCAACATCACATTATCAAGATAATAACAGCAATATACGTAATCGTATTATAATGGCATTAATTATTCTTCACAAGATTAAACTGAACCTCGTTGCTTTAAATAAAACAAAAGAACGTTTGACAGAATTTCGCCACAAAACAAGTCAGTGTTGTGTAGAAAAATGGTTCAACTACCTAACCACTAAACTGACAATTTACAGTAGGCTCCAACATGTTCTATCCTTCTTACGCATTGTTATGCCGACCATGGCGACATCATCATCATCGTAAAAAATATAAAAGAATGTAAAAAGAAACATCAAATGAAATAGGAAAGACATTAAACCGCTCATAAAAACTTTAATATTCCTTTCATACGAATAATAATTTAATAAAAATTCGTTCAATGCTGACTCAGCATTTTCTCGTGCCATCAGGTTACAAACGCGAGGAACATTCCAGAACTGCCGATGTCAAGAATGTCTATTTATTACTTCGTGTATCTTTGCTTCTCATAACATTCCAGGAGCAGAAAACACGTAATAACACAAGTCACATGACAGAGGAAAGACACCGAATTGCATTTTAAGCTTTACACGGATGAAGAACAGGCAGCATTTCATCGTTGCATACTAGTATTCCTACATATTTTGATCAATAGTTACTGTGGTATTATTATCTTACTATGTTAACATTTCATCAGGTGTGAAAGCGTATAAATTGGCTAGACCGAGTGTTCGAGTGTCAGTAGTGGGAGATTTTCCACAAAATCTAAGAAGCTGCATTATCACTAACTGAAGGAATTTTCACATCCGCCGCTTGATTTCCTTCTGTAAATTCTAGGATGCTGGAGCACCACTCAGCAAACGCAGGAATTGACTACGCACTAACCTTCCTTACTCTCTCTCCCCACTATCATATTTTGGACAGGCAACCAGCTCTTTCAATTCGATCCATATGACCCAATAATCTGGAAATATTCTGGCAGTCTTATGCGCACGCGAGTGTTGTGCCAAAACCCACGGTATATGACAGCGCGAACGGAAGCACAATATTAACAACAGAGAAATAAATCACCAACAAAACCGATGCAAAGCTGCCCCACAACGAAATTACATTCTGAGTTAACAAGCTTTCGAGTTCTCCTGTACACCTGGCTCCCAATAGAAAGGAATAATAAAGTTAGTCCGCGCAGCAGTGATGTCAGGCGTCGTCAGCGACAGGCAATGCAATCACGCAGGAATCCATCGCCGCTGGATGCAATAACGAGGGGCTCCTTCGCGTGGCAGTCGCTGGAGGGAGGCGGCGGAGGGGAGAAAATTGATTCGATCATCTGCAGAAAGCGCCTGGCGTCTTCGCAGACCCGCAACTCGCTGTCAATTGAGTTATTGGAGTTTGAGTCATCACCTCGTGATTATTCTCTCTCAAGACTCACGCTTGCAATCGGTAGTGGAAAGTAAAGCAAGGGCACAATGAGCATATGTGAAGTGTGTTTGAAGAGAATAAAAAGAAAGCATGAAGATATGATATTTTCAAACATACACAAGAATCCAGTCTTCACGAATTTCAGTGAGATAAATATTTTCCTTCCATATTAAAAAATACTGTTACTTTGCGTTATTTGCAGAATTACGCGAAGAGACTCGAGGGAAATAAAAAGGAATGAACCTTTCAATAGTGTCATTTAGTAACGTATATTTAACACACAAAAATAACACTAACTTCTTTTACTCATGAAACTATAATATTTTTGTCGCGTCCTGAAAATCAATCTCATACAGCACATATATTAAAGGATCCATCAAAACAAACAGAATTAACAAATCGTCTTTTTTACGCGTATGAGATGTAACATTAACGGAATGAAATTTACACACCTCTAAATGACGTGATCAATTATATTAATCGACACCGGACAGTTTTCCAATATTATTACTTCTCCATACAAGTAATGTGAATTAATGAGATAAACCTTTTCGTTTTAACTTATAAATGAAGTACCACGAAATTCATTTCCATTTCAGGTTACAGAAATAGACACAAGAACATTATAAAATTGTTAAATATATCAGTTATGTTTACCGCAACACTTAATGTAATTCGCGATATCAAGAGTCCGAAAAACAGATGAACAATGAACAAACACTTGACATGCATCATTTGGAAGTTTTTACGTAATTTTTACAGCATAATGACCCAGACAAAAAATAAGTTATTTTGACGTTCCGCAATTTGCAATTAAAATATTGCATTTAAATGAGTGATAATTTTATGCTGTGGAAAATTCTAAACTGACAACAGCCTTCTCCCCAAAATGCAGACGACGCCAATGAAATCGCAGTTATTGCTTCCCGGAACCAATCGCCCTACCAAGTTTGAAATTGATTTGAACGAACTGTACCGGCTGGAAGCAGACCTCGCTTCCCCCTCAACTGGCGGCTGCGCTCTGTCTCTCGAGAGTCCGTATTAATATTTCGCGGTGGAGTGCCATGTCAATGCCCGGTCCCCCTGTGTTGACTCTTTCATGGGGGGCCGGGCAGGGGCTGGAAGGGGACCGCCCGCAGAAAAAAAACCGGTGCGTGTTTTATGCTCCTCTCGCTGCGACAACCGAGAGGCGCTCTTTGAAAAAACAGTACGGTTCGCTCGATGGAGGGAGGCAGAATGAAACCGTATACACATCCACAAGTACCGTTGACTAATTTGCCGTTTGGGTCGGGAGGGAGGGGTCGATAGGCAAAGCAGCGCGCGCAGTAAGCCGGCAGATGTGTTCGATGGTAGATTCATCGATGTGGTTGAGCGATTGAAGTTTAAAACGTTGCTTCCTTTTATCGGTGTGCGCGAGGAGGTAACATAATACGAACGGCGGCTGGCATATAATAACATTTCAGAGGACGCGTCGATTTAGGAGGCTCTTTTAATATTCACAATCTATACAGCAGCGTTCCTCACTTGATTTTTTTTCAGAACGGAAATATAAAGGGATTCCAGTGAGGATATTCCTAATTTCACGCTTAATCTCATTTTATCTCATAATACACATGCAAAATGTACATTTTGCCATTTTCGTGTTCTTTAAATTAAAGCAGTTTTAATTTGTCTATATGAGAAATCTATGTAATCTGAGTTTCTACCAACTTATTCCATATGCTCAGTATCCTCACCATTACGTTTCAAAAGCTCCGGTTCCTTCTATACCGCTTTGAGATGGACCACAGAGTGCGCCCATCCTTTCATTTTAGAGCGGAAAATTGAATAAAGCAGTTCTGCGAATTTGCGGATCATCTTGAAACTGGTTTACTGAATTGTGACAATACGTAGATATAGACAACGAAAGTAAAAGAAACAAGATATACCAATATTTCATTAATTTGTTCAAATGAACTGAATCTAACAGATTATAATGTAAAGGCAAACACAACGATGTTGTTTACTTCTAAGTGCTGATAAAAATACATTGATGTAATGAAGATGGCTAATATGCAAAAGTACGTACGTTACAGAGGTCTAAAATAATATGAATGTAACCAATAATTCAAATAATATAAACTAGTGGTGCTAAAACAGCACGTACTTTCTCGCCCTATTTTCATGCAAAATTACGCGAAAAGACCACAAATATCCGAAAAATTGTATATGATCCTATTTTTAAGGAAAAAATTTCATTAACGAAAAATCTGCATTTCTAATATTTTAGTTGTAGGAAGATTCCAAAAAAATTTCAACAATAGAAATTTTCGAAAAATCAAGGTTTTCAACGAACATGAAACTTGTACCATTTCATTCTCTTAAACCTTCCTTCACTTTATCCAACACAAAAAAAATATTGAAAAACTTATTTGAAATTTTTCAAAAAGAAACCAGGAGCTTCGAGCAAAGAACTATTTTAATTTTTTGGGTACTATACCCCCAAAAATTAAAACAGCGGTTTCAAATTCAGGGGCCGCGACATGAGCCTAATCGTTTGCGGAATATCAATTTTTGGAGAAAATCGGCAGAAAGGTTCAGCCCGTATCTGTTAGAGAGGACGACTGACAGTTTTGCTGTCATTCGATTTTTTGGAATGAAGAACCCACAAAACATGGAATCTGGCTACATCACGTTTTAGAAGATTATTTTTCTCTATTCAGCAACTGGATTTATCCACTTTTTCGTCAGCAGGGCCCTATAATAAGCGTATTTCTATAAAAAAAATTCGCCATTTCTTCGCGCAGCATTACACAACTTTCTCTCTACTCCGTAGCGAGAAAGAAAAACGAAAAGAGTGCTGTCAGTGCGTCGCGTTGGAAGGTTCGTCCGCGGCCGCCGTGCAGCGCTGGGGCGTCTTCCGCCCAAGGCCGAGGAGGAGGCGGCGCACGGAACAATGGCGGCGGGCAGCGGCGCGGCGCGGCGGTCCGGGGAAAGAAGAAAGGATTTCCCCCGCGGCGGCGGCAGCGGCAGCGAAGGCACGTGTCCCGCCGGCTGTCACCTGCCGCGGCGGCCGAGGGCCAGAACCTGTTCCTTGCACCGGACGTCCTCCTCCTCCTCCTCCTCCGCCGCCGCCGAAGCAGTCGCGGCTCAATGGAATACCGCGCGCCAGCTCGCTGCCCGCTGCGCCGCACGCTACCGCTGTTGCCAATTGGCGCCCAGCGTTGGGCTAGGTTGGAACCTCTAGATAGTGATTGGCGAAACCTGAACGTTTGCCGTCATTTTATGTCCCACCCACACGAGAGCTCCGCCAGGCAGCTTACAGAATTCGAAGAGAAATTGTAACAATTGCAGGCATTGTGAAGTTTCACGTTTATTAATATTGGCTTTGGATAGATTGATGGATCCCGATATCAAAAACGTTCAGAAGGGGGAGCAGCTGTGGCAAGTATCCCCAAGTCTAAACTTACTTGGAGTCCCGAATTTCGTTTCATTCACAATAAATTTAAAAAAGTATTTATTTCTAATTGAAATTAAGCGTTATAATTCATAACTGTTGCATGGGGAAATGAATTCTGTTTATGTATGGGCAGGAGCGTAACTTTTGTTTGAAATAAGTGGCCCCCGTTGATCTATTGTCCTAGGCCATTCGTTTTCTTTGAGTATCCCTTTCCAGCACACATACTACCACACAGTTTGAACACCGTTGGACATGAAATGCTGGGTGCAAAATCATGCTTTAATCTCTGTTTCTAGGAACTCTAGTAACTTGTTAGATAGGTATTCTTAGGCAAAACTCGCTTGGCGAATCCGCCTCGCGCCTGTTGTTACCCGTAGTTGTAGCTACCTGCTTCACGATTTGCACTGCGGAGATCAATACGGTGGCCCACAAATGCTGGACTGACGGGGGCGGCTTGTTCATATACTAAGGTTCTTCAGACATTTGTGAAATTCGTCTGAAATGCCAGTATACTGGATTGTGGAACGGCGCGTCCCATAACGCACGGTCTAGAGTCACTGATCTCTCGGTCCCAGGATTGAAATCGCGGACGATCGACATGGGATAGGTAGGGACTAAACAGGATCGCTCCAAGAGTCTTTGAACTACTTCTACTTATTTCTCACTGTACCATCTTTTTTACATACAGTACAATAACACTTTTAAATCATCTATCCGTCATAAAAAGAACCCATTTCAGATATGGTCGCAGGAAATAGTGATAGAGAATTACAAAAATCTGGACTAGTGGAAAACCTTGACTAGTACTACTTTTCATAATATTATTGTGTATACACAACGATTAGTTTGTACGCTGGTTAGATTATCCCCGCAATGTTGCGCACGATGTGTTGGCCCTGGCACACCTATCTGGTGTGTACATCGAGGTCGGCCCACGATTCCGCGAGCTCTGCTCATGATAATCACCACCTCCCTCCCATCTGCTGCCGCCGCCGCGCGAGGCCGTGGGAGTAGCGCGGCCAGGCGGTCGCGAGCTCAGTGACCGGCGTTTGTCGCTTTTGTCGGTCAGTCGCCGGGGTCGCGGCGCGGGGCTGGCCTGGGCGGGCGGGCCTGGGTCACCATGATGACCTGCGACGCCCTCCCCGCCCCCGGGCGGAATCCCAGGGGCGCACCCGCGGCCAGCCCCGCCGCCGCCGCCGCCCGATCCTATCTCATTACGCCGCGCGCCGCTCCTCACTTAACCCCGGCGCGGCGGCCAGGCATTCGCACGCCGATCCGTTGCATGCGCGAGAATTGCCGTTGCAGCGGAGGCAGCGTCGCGCCCAGCGATCCCGGCACCAGAGGTCACTGGGCGCCGAAGCCCGGACAACCAATGGAAACGAATACTTGGCGGCAGAAGTGAAGGTTTGTGAAAGAGAACCTACTTTATAAGAAGTAAATGAAATAAGAGGGATGACAAGGGGCGTGGGCGCAGCATAAAAAATAGACGGGTGGCAACTATTTTTCTCCACCTCTTAAGAAGTAAATTATCACAAGGAAAATAAAATTAAAACTTTAATGAAACAATAAATACAGACTGAGAACCTTAAAACTATTTTTTACTCTTGTGTTTTTCAGGGAAAAAATATTAAAATTACGTAAAATACTAAAAGTGAATACTGACTGATAAGCCTGTTTAAATTGTGTGTTCACTATTTAATTTAAACCATGTATTGATTATAGTATATCAGTATAGTTGCAGTCGCTAATAACCTTATCGTTGATGCGACTGTAAATAAGATAAAAAAATAAATACAATGAATTTTATGTTGAAAAGTGCTGCATGTTGACATTGACTGAACATACTTATTAAAATATAAAGTTTTATCAGGTAAGGCTACGGAGCGCAATTTAAATTTTTGAAGGGGAAGCCCTCCCTGGAATCGTCAGTGAGCTCGCCTGTGCCTGATGTTACTTGACATGACTCGCTACAGATTTACACTTTGTTACTAGAGTTATAAAGTCGAATGGACTTCATAGTTTCTTATTGATGACGCATTGAAAGTGATTATATTTGGCACACTCTAAATCGTAAATGCAAGACAATGCATTCTAAATATAGAAGGTGAAACGCGCGACCCAGCGATATCAATCCCAGGACTTTTCAGCTTCCACATGAACTAGTTCCGCGCTCTTCCATTGCCCATTGCAGGGAAATAAAACGAAAGATTGCTGCCCCCGGAACTGAGAAAGAGAATCGGCTGGGATTGTGTTGGCGAGACACAAAGTGTGCCCGCTGGAAAAGGCCTCCCGGATGTTTGCCTTTTCAGCAGGCAGAGTTCATTCATGTACATATCATAATAAATAATTGATTCTGGCGTATTTTGCGTTTCCGACATTGCTTCAAATATTGTGTCGTGAAAAGTTTATCAACATTAAGCAAAACCGCACCGGGGGACACTAGCACTCACTATCCTCGCAACATGTTTTGGCCACAGTTCCAACGGAGAGTTGATAACCGAATCGGTGAGTGGACGACTTCGCTAATGGCGCGTTTCCCGTCGAGTCGCTCTGGCGACCATATGGCGCGGCGGCGCGGCGCCAGCGCGCCTACACCGTTAGAACGTGGCGGGGCAGGAGCGAGGAGGAGAAGGGCGGGGCGGGGCGCCGGGCGCGCCCGTGACGCAACAGCGCTTGACCTCCGACCCCGCGCGCCTTCTGCCGGCCGTTGCCTCCCTCGGCCCTGAACTTGGTTGGGCTGCGCGGATTGCTCGCTCGGGCGCGGCGGAGTGTGGCGGGTGGCCGTCGCGCAGGGGCGAGCCTCCAACCGCTTCCTGGACTCCCGAGAGAAGCTAGAGCGGACTGGAAACTATTCCGTGCTCTGGTGCGATTCATTCTTTGGGGATATCTTTAACGTATACGGCAAGGACACAATATATTCAGTGCCGTATTTGTATGTTTTTGCTTAACTATTGACTATCTTATGACTGAACAAACTGCAAAGAAATATTGGAGAAAATGGTTGTTAAATGTGGACTGTTTAAAATTTGTATATTATTTGAGAGTAAATACATTTTTCCTGGAATTAAAACGACTGTTATGAAATATAGTACACTAAATATACGAAATGTATACTTTATTGTTCCACTACTATATTTTTGTAAGTTACAATTTTGACGCAGAAATCTCATTGTTCTAAAAACCTTTTTCAGTAAAGAATTCAAATTATTGGCCGCGTTCGAGCAATCGAAACAGGAATGTTCAGCCGATGCACATTTAAAAACTGAAAAAATAAACTAATTCAGAATTAGAAGGAAAGAATACTAAAGACCTCCCACAAACTTGAAAAATGGCGTGTCCACTAACGTTCCAGTGACCCCACTAAAAGGAAACGTTTTTCTAATCTTGAGAACAGTAACATAATCCCCCATTGATTCTCGTAATCAAACGATCTTCCTCCAACGGGTCTACCCAATTCCCAAGACCCGCAACCTTCTTCACGGATCCCTCGCGGAAGGGAGGGCGCCACCAACAGAAAACAAATGCGAGGCGTCTGGCCACCTGGCGAGCGGCTGGCCCAGTAGGTGGCGGTCGACGCGCTCCCAGGCGCACCCGGGGACTGGAAGGCGGAAGCGGGGGGGGGGAGGTGAGGCGGGACGGGGAGGCTGGGACGGGGGCGGCGACAGGAGGCGGGGAGGGGAGGCGGGACGGGGAGGCGGGGACGGGGAGGCGGGGACGGGGAGGCGGGACGGGGAGGCGGGGACGGGGAGGCGGGGACGGGGAGGCGGGGACGGGGAGGCGGGGACGGGGAGGCGGGGACGGGGAGGCGGGGACGGGGAGGCGGGGACGGGGAGGCGGGGACGGGGAGGCGGGGACGGGGAGGCGGGGACGGGGAGGCGGGTGCCTCCTCCTCCCACTGTGCCACTGTGCGCTGGGAGCGGCCGCGGTGGCACTCGCGAGGCTCCAGCGCCGCGCGCAGCGGTCGCCGTCGGAAATTACGGCGTGGCCGTCAAGCGATCCTCGCCTAATTAATTCATTATCAAGCGGCGGTAATTAAAGAAACGATCTGAGAGCGCACGCGATGTAATTATAGCTGGCGGAGCGTGTGGGTGAGAGTTGGGCGCCGCGGGAGAGGTGCGACGGGGTGTGGGAGTTGGCGAGGAGAATCTGGAAATTTCTGATTGATGAGGGCCGCACACGTGGGTGCGGGGCCAGGCGTTAGGATGAGGAGAGAATTAGAGATGCACGGGCTGATAGACGAATCAAAGTGTTGTGGACACTAGATCAGAGGCTTGCAAGTTTTATACTTAATTTTAATTTAATTTTAAAAATATAAATATTATCCTCAAAAATAGACAACTGGTGTGCAATTTGTGATTACATTGCTTCTGCTGATGGAATCTGGAGACGTTTGGATTCACGAATAATGGGGCAAAGTTCCGGCACGGAATGACTTTCTGATAGAAGTGGTATGCGACAAGTTAAAGTACGCCTCTCAAGTACTGCCTTCTGGATCGAAAAGATAAATTGAAAAACCTGTTAGTGAATGTATAGATAGCGGGACAGCTAGAGTTGCGAATCGAATATTTTCTTGATTGCTAATCAGAGGTATCTAGAAAGTACAGAAAAATATTAGACACGTCCAAGTGTATTGAGTAACTCAGAACCCCAGGAAAAGAATTCGCTACAACTACAATTAGTTATCTACTTCAGCTTGTGTATATGAAATTACTTATCGTGCTCTAATATAGTTATTTGAATGTATGAAAAGACGTATCTAGCAATCGATTTTAAAGTTTATAAATGGAAGTACATTTGAGATAATGAATAACGGAGGATATTGCAATTAGAAATACACAAACCGCTAGGCTTGCTGAGAAAAGTACTGAAGAGCAAAAAAGTTCGTAAGTCATGCACCCCACATCTACGCAGGGGGGGGGGACATAAACACGACGTGACCTTTCACTGACGTAATGGCGGAGTAGGTCCCGCTCAAGGGTGCTTTCTCTGAGGGGGAGACTACGACAGCGCGAGACAGATTTCGCAGCGGGGCCCCGCGGCGATGCAGGGGGGTCCGGGCCCCCTCGTAAGAGGTCGGGGGAGGGGAGGGCGCAGTCGGCCGTGTGACGTCACGCGCGGCCGTATCTCGGCATCGGCGCACCGCGCGAACAATGAGTGCACTCGGCGGTCGCTGGCGGGGGGGCCCGCGGCGACGCGCCCGAAAATTGGTGATCGGGGAGGGGGAAGGAGGTGAGCGGCCGGAAGCCTAATGGCAGGCCTCTTCACGGGATGGAGAGGCCTCTGTTTATGGTCCGGAACATTACGGGCTTCTCTCGGTGCGCCCCGCCCTCCCACAGAGAGCACGTGGCCGCCTCTCTCTCTACTCTGCCGCCGCTGCCACCGTCGCGTCGTCGTGTTAGTGGTAGTCATGACGACCCCCTCCGACATCATCGCCTCGTTCTCTGAACTACCCTCCACCGATGTTTCATCCTCTATCAACGTCACTTCTTTCTATGTACAGCGTCGGCTTCTGTTCTAGGGTACTCTCCCAATGTTTTATCTTCCCCCTTGTCTCTTCTTCCTCTGTGCATCATCTTCCTTTCGCATCTACTCTCCATCAGTCTTTCATTGTCGACGTTCGTTGTTTTTTTTAAAATTTTTTTGTCATCGTAGTTTCCTTCTCGGCAAGTTATCAAATTCTTTCTTAGTAAGTTTTCAATCAATGATTCTTCCACTCTCATTCTTCATTACCTCCATCATTTCTTTGCACTTCAGCTTCGGTTGTTTACCTGGTTCCAATTTTTTTTTTTGTCTTTCTACAGCACAATTTCTCTTTAGATACATTTTATTTTTCATCATGTCTAATCCAATTTTTCTATTTTAAGCATCAATATTATTTGAATTTTCATGTAGTAGTTTCTTGTGTCTCTGGGTATACCTGGTATCGTCCTCAGCTACTTTTCCTTCACAACCTGCTCAATTTTTTTCTCTAGCATATGCACGGTAGTGTAATTATTATAACACTTTTCCTGTAATAATTTTCTCCACTATCACTCCCTGCTTTGTGACCATTTCTCCCCTTTCCCGCTCCTGTTCCGTCTTCTTCCCAACCACCGGCCCTTCCCTCTCCGCTGCCCTCCCACTCGAAAGGGCGTCTGCCGCCGGTCCTCGGCCGTCGTGGCCCGCCCCCGCCGTTGACTCACGACCAGCACAAAGCGCCGCCTCGGACCCGCCACCGCACCCCCCTCCTCCTCGCAGCCCTTTAATTCGGCGTGGCAAGGAGCTCTCCGCTCACCGACTGCCTGTCACGGACGACGCAGCGGAGGGCGACGACGTGAGGTTGATGATATATGTGTAAGTCAGCGGTGGAGTCGACGGTACTTGCTGTGCAGAGGTCAAGAAAGTTATTGTGATAGATAGAAGCGTCAAGAGGTAATTGCAAAAATGATGGATAGACATTCACAGAAACGGCGATGCTTACTCTGCGATCGTAAATAAGCGCTTGGCGGAGTCTTCGCCATAGATTTCGCAACAAAAAAGGAGATAACGGGGCTGGGACGTGGTAATTGACACTTGCGGTTCATAAATTTCCCAAATCATGACATGATAAAGATTGCATCATAAATCTGGAATGCACTAGTTCAGAACTCGTCGTTTAGATGAAGTTCATCTTATCGCTTACCGCGTGCACGACAGACATACGGTACATGCAAATTTAATCAATATATTTGTAATCCAAAACTGTCATGAAAATATACATATTATTTGCATGTAAATTTATCACAAACATTATTGAAACCCCTTCCTGAGAGATCACTTTCACCAACTGAGAACTTTGGCTATGTAAAACATTTTTAACGTTCTTTTACTAGAGGACCCATTGTGCCATTAATAATTTCCATGCTCGAAACTATTTCAGACCACATTCAACCTATTTTGCTATTCTATCAAAGTAATCGACTTGTAAATACCCTTGTTTAGATGTTAGACATTCTATAAAAATGGCAAAACAAATTTAATCGCAGAGTCCTTTTTGTGTTCCTGAACGTTCGTCTTCTAAGTTTCAAAACAACTTTACAGAACAACAACGTAGACACATGAGAAAAGCATGACGTCGACTCCGCGCGATCCCACGTGTGGCCCCCACCGCTTCACCCCTTCAGCTGCAACGCGGCCAGTGTTGCACGAAGTCCATTGTTGGATGCGCCGGAGGGGGGGCCTTTGTTGCGAGTGCACACGGGCGATATACCGGTGCGGGCGGGAGAGCCGAAGGCAGGCGCGGGCGCGGGGCGTTCAAAGCGCAAAGCCGCCCCCGATTCGCGGCGTCGCGGCGCTCCGCCCAGCCGCCCGCTGCTAATAACAGAGCGCGGGGCGGGGCGGGGTAGGGAGGCGCGACCGCCCGCGCAGCTGTTCGGGAGCCGCGCCGTATGGACGGCTTTGGCAAACACGCGCCCCACGTCAATCACCGGCTCAGGAAGGAGCGCGCGGCGTGCTTCAATGGGTTGCCGGGACGAGGAAACGACTGAAAGGTCCATTTCCCAATGATTGCTCTTACTTCCTCATATGTGACGCGGAAAACTAAAAGGGATCATATGTCCAAAAATTTTATAAAGTTATTTATGCCAAATTATTCACAGTTAAATTCCTAACCATTAGATGAAAATCTTAAAAAATATCAAAATTTAGCGAAGTATGATAGGTTTTAGAAAAAAACGCGTTTAAACTTTCGTAATTTCAAAAATCACAATATTTTCAAAAATTAACATATTTAAGAAATGAAATTAGCTTAAAGTATTTTTTGGAATGTTCTTTATCCAACTAAATACAATGCAAAAAAAACAACAAATTTTGGTTTCTTGCGTCTCACGAAAAACTTCGTTTCCCGACAAATGGTTCTTTTTAGTTTTCCGCATCACATACACATAATTGAGTACAGTAATTTAAAATCTTAGAAATTGAATATTCGAATCTCGCGCTTTTCTTTTTCCGAAGAGAATTTTGCAAGTGATAGCAGGATATTAGCTGCAATATTCTACAATTGCATAAACGTTACAACAACAACAACAACAACAAAATAATAATAATAATAATAATAATAATAATAATAATAATAATAATAGAAAATACGTGTTGTAGCACCACTATTTTTTTGTTGAGTGAGTCTAACCCCAAATTCCGTTCGTGTATTTGTATATTCTCATTTGTCAGTTACCGGTACAGGGTCGAACAGACGAAGGAGCAAGACGCCGGACAGGTGCCTGGGAAATTCAACGGGTTACAGTAACGCGAAGCATCGCCGTTTGGACAGGCTTTGGCAAGCACGCACACCACGTCAATCACAGGCCTAACAGGGGGCGAAGGAAGGAGCGCTCTGCACGGTTCAATGGGTAGCCGGGACGAGGAAACGACTTAAAATATACTACATCTCAATTTTATCATGTTCGCAACGAAGGGGTATTGGATCGTCGCGTAGCGGCTAGCACGCAGACTTTCCACCCTGAGACCGACAAAAGAGGCTCAGGGCATCAGCTGATGTCACTGCAGTGCCTCTAACCGGGGTCCCAACGTGTGCTGACTGTGGCACGAGTTTCGACACTAGCTAGATAAGTGGTATTCAGGTGCTGTCCGGAGGAGAATTCGAGCGGCCGGCTGCTCTGATCGATAGTTTTCCGTGATTTCTCGATGAATACAATGCCGTATTAATCCTAACAAACGAGCCACGTACCGCGCACAATCTTTTATTCCCATTCTTTGTCCAATCCTCGCCCCTTACTTACACACACGCGCGCGCGCGCAACGGTGATACCACACACGTCAAGAGACCAGTCGGAAGCTTAGAGCTTGTCCCGGCAGGTGCGGTGCTCCGCGGGTGGGAGATTCCTGGTTGAGGAAAATCGCGCAAGTCGACGTAGGGCGCCACCGTATCTCGCCATCCAGCGAGGGAAGATCACTACCACTTCCCGATATAAAAGCATGCATTATACTTCAGTGACTTATGATCTTAGTAGTTGACGAGCCTGGGTCACTAATCCACCGCTGGGACCCGGGTGCGTTTTGCGGCCAATGTGTTAGGAAATTTGATAATGAGAGTTCTCCGTAGGGTTTTCCCTCCTTCCGTGCCGCTCATTCCACTGTTACTTCATCGATTTCAACTTCTCATCAGTTACGGGCCTCAATAGCTTCAGCAGTTGAAGTGCTCCTACACTCCTATAAAAAATACAAATAAATGTCAGACGTTGTTATTATTGATTCTTTTAAAAGAGTGTAACCTCAAATTCATTTTTTTTGTTTTTCTAGAAATTAAATCGGAAGTTAAACTTACGTATTCAGTAAATCAAATACTAAATCGGTATATTAGTGTTTTTAATTCATTTCAATTTTGCCCTTGCAAAACTAATACTTCAAATTTTTGATAGCAGATTAAACATTACTAAATGTTTACACATGCATTATTGAGAACTACTTTGCATATTTATTTACCGTTAACGCTTGCATTGTGCTCTTCAGTTCCGGTACTCAATGATTCCACTTTGCAGAGTCAGAACGTGTGCTGCATGGCGTGGCCAATTGCCTGTGCCTCTCGACCTTCTGCCTCGCACATTACCACCACTCACTTCGCGGGCGTTTCGAAAGCCAAAGACGATTGTTGGAGAGGACAAAGGAATATTTGCAATCGCAAATGTTTTCGCGAGATCAACGTCAGACGACAGCTTAAGGACGAATCATTCAAACACAAACACTTCTTTCGTAAGGATTTGCTGTCAGGCATGGCTTGACTGTTCTTTGAAGAATAAGGTTTCATAATTTACTTTGAGAGAATTTCATGAAAAGTTTTGAAAAGTTAATTTTTTTGACTTTGAATAACACTTTTGTGACATACGGCATTTCGAACGGTATTATGATTCATAATAATACTAATAACGTATTACAGTATATATAACATTAGGATTTACAGTGAGATAAATAAGATTTGAACCTGTTCAGTTAGGGAGGGGAATGCCTTGACAAGTTTACAGGTCTTTCACACCTTACACCTTTCTCATGAAGAAGAAATATTAAAAAATATATCTTGTACCGCTAAGCAACTTTTCTTCTCGCTTAATCGGATCAAATTTGCAGTTTTTTCTTTCACAAGGCTTAATCAAGCGGATGTTCCCAACCTTTGCCCTGATCTCACTCAATCTATGCTGCATAACGGCGACAGCTCAATGCCTAATCGGTGTAGAGAAAAGAAACAAAACGAATCTCGCATCACAGTCGCGGCGAACGGAGACAAAGCGGTACACGAGAGTTTGGCCAACGGCGAATCCCGGCGGCCAGATCAACAGCTCAGCGGGACCTCCTCGCCAACCGGGACCTGCCCGCCCTCAGGCCGTAAGATGTTCTGTTTTCGTGAGCGCCGATAAGCAAAGATCGTGCAGGTTGGCGCATCCAAAGCTGTAGAACAACAGCCTGAGAAGACCACGATAAAATGGTCGAAACGTCGGCAACACAGCCTTCGACGCGGCGTCACCTGGACAGCCAAGATCATCTATCGTTGCAGGTTGTTTTCGAGGATATGTTCATTTTGCTATGACCCATTTATGCCGAGCACAAATTTACCGAGTAATCATGGAGAGAGATGAATACTAATTTCCGGCGAATTCGTTATTCTGCGAAGTCCGCAACCCGCGACCCTTGGTTTCAGGTATATCTTAAGTCTGATTTGTGGGAAATTTATTTTTTAAACAAATGAATAACATATGAATTACTAAACAATCGTTTTAGTTGAGGCCGATTGCCTAGAGGCATTTAAAAGGCAAATTTCTTTCATCATTGTTTTACTGAAATGGTTGACCTCTTCAGATCGAGGAAGAATAAACTGGATTCACTCAAACATTTCTGTGTTTACTCTGATCAAGCCCCCTAACCCAACAGCCAGTAGTGAAATAAATTCCATACGAAAATGTTTAAAAGCCTTTTGTTTCTGATTCCTCTTTGTTCAGTGCGATTCCAATTGAGTTTTAAGATGAAAACTTATACAACAGTTTTTATGTCCTTAGAAACTACAATAAGAGGCCCAAAGTCCTTTTTTATTTTTCAAACTGGTATGAGCTCACAAGAAAATATTCCATTAACGAAGTAATCAACTACCCGATTACTTACCGGAGGAGTAAAATACGAGTCATATCGAGGGAATTACTTTAATGCATTCTGAAAATAAGACACCTCAGAAGCCTGCTTCATTAAAGTTCGATAATCATCAATTTGGAGAAGAACAAGAGACGGAGCGATGTTAAAGGAAGACTTGTATACAAAAACAACAATCGTATTTGATCACCAAAAGCGAGAGCACGTCTCCACTTTGACCACTGTCAACAAATTTGTAAGCCTTGTTTTAAGCTGATGTACTGAAATGCACACCGCGGAAAGTTCGGGATATATTTTGGGATGTTTCCTCCATAATTCAGCTGTCTGCATACCATCGCACTGAATTTCAGAAATTTCATCATCGAATGTACGGTGTTGGAGGCAGCAGACGGTCCAGGGTTCATCGCATTAGTGTCCGAGGTCGCTCTTTTGCAACATCCATCATTTCCTCGCAGAAGTCGCGAGCTGCCGTTGCGTCGCCTTCCGTCTCGCCTTCGCTTCGGGCCGCTCCTTCTAACGGGGGCCCGCCCCCCCCCCCCCGTCAGGCCGGCCGGGTCAATGCGCCGCCACCGCACTGTGGTCGGCATGCGAAAAAAGGGGACAAAAATATCTTCCCTTTTTTTCTTCTTTAGGAGGGTTTTTCCAGCTTGAATGGATGCCGATTTTTCAACTCCGCACCGAGTACCCACTAACCACCCACCCTCGTGGGGATACGTATTGATCTTTACACACTAGACACCGACACACTTGCGGGCACCTCAGTCTGCGGTCAGCAGACGCAAAAGGCCTTTCGCGACAACCCACATACATGAAAGACAAGGGACAAACAACCATGTCCATGAGGGGACTCGAACCCGCGACCCTTCCAACTGAGTCGGCACACACTTTAGCAACCTCGGTCATTCAGGTCCGGACAAAAATATCTTACTTTAATAAAATGTTTAATAAACAAACTGTTTAACTGTTCGTTGCTTCGTAGATCGCGTGTTCCTGAGCTCTGAGTCCCCTCGATAGCGGATTTATTTCACCTGCTAGTATTTAACCTGCTGGGTGCGCTGTTTGGAGTTCGTCTCATATCGTCGGTCGGTTTCGTGGTTTCCTTCGATCGATTTTAAGAAAATGCCATAGCAGGATCTTAAACAACGAACCACTTATCACGTTGTGTCCTTCCATTATCGCAGTCTGAAAATCTACATTAGTTTACTTAAGGTTACATAGGTCACTGGATATGAAAATTAAATTTTCACAAACGTATTCACTACAATCAATTGTAATATAAATTAAATTATGAAACAAATAAATAAGTATTATGTACAATATTGTAATTTAACAACTAACAATTGCAACGTAAACGATTCACAAATATGTTTATTTTTTTACGATACCAGAAAGTAATGTTCCTAATGTTGTTTATGAAGGCCTTCGCTTAAAACATATTTACTATATTTCAGTGCTAAATAAGAATTTTGATAGAAGCAGAAATAGAAATTAATTCGCAGATAAAAAAATCACTGTACTGCTACATCATTCACTATCAGATGTGAGAATTTCCAAATCGGGCGAATATGTTCATACGACTTGATAAAAACAAACATGTTCGCGGGTCTTCTGCATCATATTTGCCGCTAAACATGAAAACAGTGTGAGAAATATAACACTAGATGTTTACATTTCACTTATTCCGGAATAGTGACGATCTAACAGATGTGAAAAGAGGCATTTTGTCCGCGTGTCCCGCGTATCCGACCCCCGTGCGCCGCACACAAGAAAACAGCTGCCGGCGGCGAGGCGCAGCTGCGTGGTACAATTGGCAGGTGGACGCGCGCCGCCTCCGCTGAATGGCATTGCGGGCGCCGGTAAACACCGCGGACAGCGCCAAAGGCGAAGCAAGCAGCGACGTCTTGTTGGTTGCAAGTGCCGTTACTGTGATTTCGTAATGTACATTCATTACTGCTTCAATAGGAAAATGATAATGCGATGATTTTACTCTGTTTTACGTAACGGAAATTCAAAACAAAGTTCAGTACCTACTACAAAAGCAAATAAGACAATCTCTTGCTCAAACATATACAGCGTTCACACTGTATCACATCTCCTCATGGAAAGTGTTGTTAGATTCGAAAAAAATTAAGTAAAAGTTTAATGTTTGTACATCAATCTGTGAGTTTCATCATAAAAATATGTTTTAATAATACTCGGATCTTTAACTGCTACGTAGAAAAGTGGAGAAAATAACACAAGAATTTCACAAAATTATCTTTTAATCAAACCTATTGAATATTTAAAAAAAAGTATAGATGTTAAAATTAAATAAATTAAAATTATTACGGTAAAAATATTTATCACAATAATTGTAAAAATCACATAATACTATGTGTTTTAGACTTACGAACTAATCGATAAACCACATGAAAGGATTTGTTATCCCCCATGTAAATATGCGTATCAGAATACAAAGAAACTAATTTTCCCCGTTAATCTGAACAAAAAAGAGCCTTCAGTCAGGTATTAACTTTATTAACACTTTTTACGAATATCGATATTTTGTTTTATAAGTAACACGCACGAAAATAGAGTTTTCCCAACCACGAAAAATGTTACCTTCACGCGACGCGTTCGGGGGACAAACGCCTCACTCGTGGGAAATTACGTTACACACAGCCTGATAAATAACCCTTACGGTGCGGGCACAGCAAGCATGCAGATTCATTTTCCAAGCAAGCTGACCTCTGGGCGGGGTCGTGGACCGGCGCAATCCGCGCACCTCCGCGTTAACCCGGGCAGGTCCTCCACGCTGCGCGGCGCCGGGGCGGGCGGGCGGGCGGGGGGCGGGAGGGGCGGGGCGGAGCGGGGCGGGGAGGCGGGGCGGGCGAGGCGACGCGGGTGGAGCGGGGGGGCGGGGTGGGGCGAGGAGGGGCGGGGCGGGGCAGGGACGCGGAGTGGAGCGGGGTGGGCGGGGTGGGGCGAGGGGGGGCGGGGCGGGGGCGGGCGGGGCGGGGCGGGGAGGGGCGGGGCGGGGCGGGCGGAGCGGGCGGAGCGAGGCGGAGCGGGGCGGAGCGGAGCGGTGCGGCGCGGCGCGGCGCGGCGCGGCGCGGGCGGGGCAGGGCGGGGCGGCGCGGGGCGGGGCGGGGCGGGGCGGGGCGGGGCGGTCCCGTTACGCGAATATGATCGCCCGATCGCCCGCCACATGAGGGCCGTCGTTGGCGTGTGCGGTACCGGCGGCGCAGCGGGCGATCGCAGGGCGATACCGGGTCCCGGCCATGATTTGCACAACGCGCCAGTCGGCACCTGGCCGGCCGCGAGGCGGCGTTTAATTAACGCGTAATTAGCGATCAACCGATCGCCTCTGCGTGCTGACGGGTCCGACCGGGCAGCGGTGAATGGGAAGGAGGTGGGCACGGCGGTGGCCACAGTGATGGTGCTCGGGATTTTATGGTGTTGGTAGTTGCGGAAGTGGCAATTTGAGGATGGTGTCGGGCAATAATTTGGAGATAATGTTAAGGTTGGTAGTAATGATGGTCGAGTAATAATCAAGGATGGAATTGTGATCATAATGAAAGAATTATAGTTGTAGTAGATAAGCACTAGATGAGTTTTTTTGTTTATATGGCTGTCGTACGGCGACGTCTGCTGTGATTATGTTGATATACTGACAGTGGTTGTTGTAATTGTAATTGGCTTTGAGTGATGTTTATAGTGGTGGCTATGATTGTGGTTGATGTGAAACGAGTTATGTTTGCAGGTTTCAGAGTACGTCCTACGTAAAAAAAAATATTTGTGTCGATAGTTGAAATAGAATGCGCATTGCAAATACGGATAACTATTAATTAAATCTACCGATAGATATTTCAGAATCTCCTGGCATAATACACTAGCAATTACATTCGAGAAACTTACAATGACTGTAAAGCATAGAAATATAACATACATTAATGGCGAACCCAATTATAAACAGATTGACAAACACTCCACCTAACTAGGGCTGTAGTCCTTATGTGCAGATGTACCTACTGGCGATTGTGATTCTCGCATTGGCGATGGCGATGTCGCTGACAGCTTCGGTGCCTGGAGGCTGTGTGCCGCGTCGGGTTTTTGCGCGGGGGTTACGAGCGGGGCGCGGCGGTTAACGGCAGCAGACGCCTCGGGACGGCAGTGTAACTCTCGCGGAATGCCCAGGCCCCACAACCCAGCATAATAGGCCCGTGGAATGTTTCTAAATGCTCGTATATCTGTGTGACAGATCACCGACTGTTTGTTTGCATGCTCGTTGGTACATCCGCAACTTTTTATTCACCTGTCAAAGGTAGCCGGTCCAGGTAACGGTGGAAGATGTGGCGTGAACTGACTGAACGCTGCAATTCAAAAGGTCACACTTTGCTCATTTGTCATGGACAGTATTACATTTGTCACTTGGCTCTCTCTGTGAGTGAAAGATACATTATTCTTTGGATAATTCAATGAATCCGCTTAGACATTTGAACATTGATTACAGTATTGTGTTCAGTTCTCCACATAACAAAAGTATGAAAACTAGCGAGTGCAGTTTTATGTGATTAAAGAGTACAAAAGGTCAATTGATTTTGACACATCGTACCGGTTTTGGACATTCGTGATAAGAGGTGTCACAATAATTAAATTAGAGTGTGTAACAAATATGGGACATTTTTGCATGAAAAATTATATATGATATATGAAGCCTTTTTTTAATATTGCAATTTTTATTTGAATTACACTGTTTCCGTGTTACTTTTCGTTACAATTTGTCACTTTATGCCACTTTCAAAATGTTTTTCAAAACTTCTTGCTCTCCATGCAATATGGCGGCCTTCGACTTGATAGGGTTTTCATATACGAAGTGCCCGTGTTGTAGTCACGTGGTTCGTGACGCAAACTGGTGCTGTGCAGAACGAGTAAAAATCGGTGCGCCGGAGTAGCCCACCCATATCATTCTACCATGGGCATACTCCAGGTGTGAAAGCCAGAAACTCATCGATTCAACTGACGACGTTGCAGAGATGAATGCGTTTCCACAATAATCGCGTACCTTATTCATCATATCTGACGCTGGTTATTGAATCGAATTATACATACGATACGGACGAAACGCTTCTGTGAAATTTACGGCCTTGTTTGGAAGCGCAATTTAATAAACCAGTTTCTCGCCCTCAACCACTTCTCGAGATGAGCGGCATTTTCTCACGTCTTTACCACTCCGGTTAGAGCGAGTTGAGGAAATTTTCTTCTCAATTTCGACAAATGATGAATACCGACATTCATAATTCAGTAAAACATTAAAGGTTTGAATGTATAATGAAGCTCGAGCAAAACAATTATTTATTAAATTACAAAATACTTTTTGTACACTATAAACTATTCTTTTCTAAAATTTTGAAACGTTTTCTGCGATTGTAAGTCAGAAATCATTTTTGCTGGCAAGAAACAGTGTCTAAATTTCATCCACCGGATGAACTGGTGAGCAAAGAAGCTCCATATAAGGAGTCTCTTGCAACCATCCAAAGAAGGAATCGCGAGGGACAACATCCAAACGATTTTCAAACACTAATCTGAAGGTCCGTCACGATCCACCCAAACTCTGCCCGCGCGGCCGCACCTGGCTGGGAATTCAACCGGTCCGCCAAGTCCGGAACATGTGTTCGTACTCTTAACAGACCGACTGCTTCACACCGCTGCGACCTAAACTAATTGCACGACCCGCTAAGTGGAGTCCCGAAGTGTAGAGGCATTTTTCTCGCAGGCTGATTCCACAAATCTTGGTTTGCATTCGAAGTCAATAACCAGTTAAGTGTGGCCCATGATTGGGGTCAGTTGGAGGAACTTTGAAGCATTTCAATTTTGTTCAGTAATTTGCAGAAAAAATGTGTGGCACATAGAGCAGCTTTTTATTTAAAGAACAAAAGTTACATGAGAAGATATCATGCTGTTCGTAATAAATTTTAAAAATAATATGAGTATCTTTTTCAAGAGTGTGTACTTATTACCACTTATCTCCAATGAAGTTTTCATGACAATATCCACACAACGGAAACACATGGAACGAAAAAACTGGGCTAAACGACACGTACGCGTGCGTGTCTGCGCCCAATATCTGCTGCCTATCCCCAAACGACCGAGCCCTGCGTGTGGAGCAGCTCTGTAGCACCTTCCGGCGAGAGCGGGAGTGGGAGAGGGAGCGGCCGGCGAGGATCGGTGCCGACAAAGCCATTTGCCCGCGCTTTCTTCCATCGACACGTTCTTCGACCAAACAGCTTCTCCCACACGGCCCTGCGGCGACGGGCCGTCCCCCGAGGTGCAGTGGAGCAGCCACCAGTGGTCGCAACGGCGGGGCCAAAGACAAGCGAGACGGAGAGGCGAGGTGGCCGGTTAGAAGGCACTCGGGGCTGGGCGGATGGCACGAGGGAGATTGCACACGTTAGGTTGAGCGCGGAGGGTTGAAAGAAGCAGAACAGGCAA